>OX104066.1:88798528-88844742 GCA_944474145.2 Dicrocoelium dendriticum | reverse complement strand
GACTTAGCAATTGTTCTGTCGAATTATAAATGCTGACCTTAAGCATGATATCACTGAACAAGCTCGTTTATGCCTGGCTCCCTACTTGATAACGAGAGCCGCCATAGCTCCTCTTGTTGTGATGTCTAATCTCTTTCTACATTTTGTTAGAGAAATCACCCTGTTAAATGCCCCTTCAACCAAGTATGTGGATGGAAAATCAAAGAAATAGATTGCAGCTATTTCTCATAGCTTGAGATAGTTGTTAGGGGCATCAGACTTTATACAAAAATCCTGTTTATAATGTGCAAATTTGGATCTTGCTAGTGTGTCATTTTGAAGCTCTACGAGACATTCCTGGATTTTAACTCCAATATTGCAGGGCTGTACATCAAATGGATCTAAACTCCGAATAGGGATTTCCATGTCAATCGGATCATGAAACCTGGTGTTCAGTTCTTTCCGGAGATGTTGAAATGATTGGCATAAACAAGCCAGTCTTCATCCTTCAACTCCTCCTTGGCTGCAGCCAGAATTCGTAACTTTGAAAATTCCGGACGTCTTGGACGATGATGGCTTCGTTGCTCGAGATGAGATTATCCAACTTGCTTTGAAGAGTTTGCTATAATAAGTTGAGTTTGTAACATACATCAGCCAGATAAAACCTGTCTGGCCTAGATGTTAACAGTCCTTTTTCATAATTTACGGAAAGGAATGTGATGATGATGATCCCAGAGTGCAACATAACGGCGAAGACACTTGCCATTGGAAAGTCATCTAACTTCCGTATGCAACGGTAGCGCATTGAAATCTTCACTGTTCTCCACACACAACTGTTGGAAAAGACGATCTCGGACAGGGTTCGCTTTGGTATTGTTGACTACTATTATAACAGTTGCCAGTGAATCGTTTAGGCGCACATCCAACTTCTTAGCCACTAGATGCTCTCGATGAATCACACAGTGAATTGTATGAACAGAAGGGAGAACATTTTTCGAATCGGCAATACGTACTTTATATCTTCCAACCATTGCAGCAGCGCCATCTGTTGCACATGCAACTAGTTCTGCGTTGGAATGGAGCCTGCAGTCAGATAGCTATTGACTGCCTAATAAACCCTGGCCTTTCAGATGAGATTTAATTCTCCTGACAAACAGTATCTCCTGCACTAATTCATTGCCATTGAAGAGTCGGACATATGCCACGAGAAGAGCTTCGTTGACAAGTAGGGTAGATCCATCTGATTGTAACGAAACTTTTTCTGGACTGTAGTAAAGTAACTAAGTTACTTTCTATGTTCTGAGCCACCTCAACTATTAGACTCAATGTAGATGAGTCGCTCAGCAGTATGCCTTGAACTGCTTCTTGTGGATATATATGCATCAAGTCAAACGGTATAATTGATTCCGAAGGTAAGGTAATATCTTCTCCAACATTATGCGGACTGCAGTTTTTGGCAATCAATTTGTTAATTTTATGAGACGTCATATGTCCATTGGTCATTTTTGTCCTGTCAGAAACCATTATCTTCAAAGCTGGTCTGTTTTCGATATTGTGCCGCAGCTTTCCGAAAAATTCCACAAAGGTTTCACCTTCGTCCTTATGAACACTATTTGAATGACTTTTCAGTTTACTTTATCTCATATTTTCGTTTGACAGTATACTGGCAATATAAACACGTAGGTAGCTTGGGATTTTGCGATGATACGATAAATCCAAATGACCGATATTCCACGGAGGCCCTTCGACCATACTTCTTTGCCGAGGAGCTCATTTCAGAAATATGTCATCCTAAATTGCTAGCATGTAATACAAATAAACGGCTTTCGTTTTAGTTCTCGGACTCAGTTACATCATGGATAAGAAATAACGTCATTTGACAAGACGAAGCACACAGTTAGTATGAATGCTAGGTGGCACTAAATTTGTTCTTGCTTGACTGTGAGAGTATATGACAAGACAATTGGTAAGCATATTTGCAACATCTGTTGGTGGCTAATATTTTAAAAAGTAAAACTGTAGAAACACTGTTCGAGGCAAAACAAACGTCGTTTCTGAGGATGATTTTGAACCCACCGTGGATACGTGAATGGACTAAAGAACACTTCTTGACAAAAGCCAATAAAAATAGGAACTAAAAAATGGCAAAGCTTACTGGATGCACATACATTGCAGAAAAGTTATAACAAACAATGACAACAGGTAAAACGGAAGACAGAAGATAAATACACGGGAGAAAATGCCGCATAATTCAAGAAACTGGCATGGGAGAGTCAACAACGAAACTAAAAACCGACATCGGCTATTGCCAAACATGGCACCCAAGGCGTGCTAGTAAGGCAGTTGATTAGTTTGAGTATAAGGAGAAGTATCCGGGTGTACCATTATGTTATATGCACTCAACATACAAACCGGATGTCCAAACATATGATGTAAGTTGACAAAAATGCTGGCTAATTTGAAAACCACAGCTAAACTGAATGTTAAGAAATGGTTATAAAGCGGCAATAGCTATTTTGACCCTTAGCCAGAAGAAACGGACGTTCTTCAGAGAGATTACGCTGCGAGTGCCGAACATTGCGGGCTAATGTGGCCTAGCCGCCAGACGTAAACGTGAGCTGAGACTGGAGATGAAAAAGGCGCAACCTCGCGCTACCGCACTGGGGTCCAAGGAGAAAAGAATGACAAGCACAAGGGATGTCACATAGTGGTAGTGTCCTGAGGAAATCTCAGTAACTGAACGTGTGGCTTTGTGCGGTAAATGCTGCAGCGCTCTGACGCGAGTTCACTACTATAACTGCAGCATGCACAGCCGATGTATCAGTGTCCAAAATAAAGGTGAGTTCTACAATGTGTCAGCTCCGCAAATGGAAGTATGCGCGGACTGGATTTACAACTTAATAAACAGCCTCGCGCACACGTAATTCATTTCATTAGTCGGTAGATACTAGAGTAAATATGTTGGCAAAGAGAAACAAACTGAAAGTTTCTAATTGAATTCGGTTAATTGTGTCATCACAAATAAATTACGACGGTACAGCAACCGCAATAACATTTTCCCATCCCAGAGCCCCGCTGGCATTCTCGATGGCCCTCAGGGAAGGGTACCCGTAGAGAATGGCAGGTCTACGACATACACGAGTCAATTGAACTCATAACGGAATCAAGCCCCTCCTTAAGAACATTCAGCTGAATCCACAAACACATCAAGTTGTATCCAAAGCAGCGCACACGCACAAATGCGTTGCCATCGTCTTGACCAATTGCAAATCAGTGCACGAGTACTTAGAACTTCTGCATCAGTTGGCGCAGCGGTTAGACTACGCTCAGCCAACAAACCACATGACGCACAGCGGACGTTAAAACAGCACGAGAGCACAGCCACTGTAGGATGCGGTGCGGACTAGTAGGCGGCATCTACGGATGGTTGAGGAAGTACTCCAACTTCCACCCATTCACTTGTGTGGCATCAAGACGACCAACACAGAACTGCGGGGCCGCAGATATTCCGTCCGCTTTCATAGTGCTCACTGTGGCGCAAAGAGGACCGGACGTGAAATGTGCTCCACCATGAGACAGTATCGATTGCCTTCACTGAAGGTAACTGTATGCAAGGAAGTAGACAGGTCCATCAAACTTACCTAGTTTGATCTACGATTTGGTGTGTCTACGTGTGATGGATTGTGGATAATAGTGCCTAGGTGAAATAGTGTGTGCGGTGCTTCACTACGCGCTATCATGGAGCAATGCGTTAGTAATCAGTGGGTGTGGCCGAATTACCTGTTAACTGCAGTTGATCGGCTTTAATGATGAAGTTAGCATCAGCATCTGCACAGCAATGCATGATGTACTGCAGTGAGCTTTGCGGAAGTTTACCGCGTAAATTGTGATACGGTTACCGGTATGACAACAGCTTGCAGTTGCACGTCTGCATGCAATGGTCAATATATTGCAGCCGTTGACATGGCGAACGAACACGCTTGTAAAAAAGAGTCATAAGTTCATGTGAAACGAAGATGAAACGATGATCTATGTTAACGTCAGCGCACTCCTCAACAAAGACGACAATATATCGCAAACCAACGGATACTGATGGCGTACTCCACTACACCTCGGGTCATCCGAAACAGGATTACGCTGGGATAACCTCAGCGCTTTTCTACAGGACACAAACCTTGTGCACAATGGAGGAGGACAAAAAGGCTGCGCGGAAAGTGGCAATGGGCAAACTATTAGAAAGTGGTTACCCAAGACTGCTAGTTAAACACCAATTGCATAAAGTGCTACACCGGCAGTCAAGACCCTCAGCCGAGTGAATAGGGACGGTCGGAATTCCGTACAAGGAAAGCACTTCGGAGGCAATTCGGAGGGTACTAAACAAGGAAAATATAAGGGTGATCTTTCACCGAGGTCGAACGTTACGTTCGGCGCTGGTACACCTGAAGGACCCGCTTCCCAAGGATAGGACGATTAACTGTGTTTATGAAATTAAATGTAAGGACTGTGCACATGTGTACATAGGCCAAACAGCGAGAGAATTACGCACACGAATTTCTGAGCATAGGAGACGCATTGCAATACTACCAAGAAACGAGTTTGAGTATCAGGCAATAATAAGAGACTCGGCCGTAGCTGTGCATGCATTAGACACGGGTCACCAGATAGACCTCGAAAACGTAGAGGTCATTAGGAAGGGTATCCGATCAACCACTTAGCGGTTGATTGCCGAGGCGGTGGAAATTGCCAAATCTGACGACTGCGTGAATAGAATGGAGGGGGTAGAAATCCCTAATGCGTGGCGGGCGGTCTTAAGCCGACCAGCTTGACGAGCATCGATGCGTGGATCAGATTGAAAAGTGCAAACCGACTCCCATTGTCAACACTATGGGCTTATCCGTCAATGTCATGACGCACAAAGGAACACCTGGACTATTCCCACTGTGATCGAACCACCTGAAGTGCCATCCCGAACTGTTCCTGTAAAGACTCATGGCTCAAGACTCGGGTAACGCAGTTATCACCCTGTTCGCTATAAAATCCCACACCAATTGCACACTGATTCACCTGGTCTGACGAAGCGTTTATGTTAAAGGCGAAACGTTACCAAACTAATATACCAAACCGATTGCTTCTAATCCTTTCTGAAATAATGCGTGCGGTGCTTTACTACGCGCTCTCATGAAACAATGCGTTAGTAATCGGTGGGTATGGCCGAATTACCTGTTAAGTGCAGTTGATCGGCTTTCATGATGAAGTTAGCATCAGCATCTGCGCAGCAATGCATGATGTACTGCAGTGAGCTTTGCGGAAGTGTACCGCGTAAATTGTGATAAGGTTAAAGGGTTGGCAACAGCTTGCATTTGCAGGTCTGTATGCACTCGTTAATATATTGCAGCCGTTGACATGGTGAACAAATGCGTTGGTAAAGAAGCGTCATGAGTTCGTGTGAAACGAAGATGAAACGATGATCTATGTTAACGTCAGCGCAATTCTCACTAAGAGACCGAAATGAGACGCACTGGATATGGTGAAACACTCTTTGACTGAAGAGCTTAAACTAGGAAGCTTACGGTGGATGGAAAAACCGAAATTGCCTCGCATATGGTTCCAGTTCGGGTTTCAGTCCGAAAGATGCACTCAAGAACATGGTGTCAGCATTAGATCGTCAATGTCAACCATTTCGTACATAGTACTGGCAAACTCCAGTAAATGGCCAAAAGTTGTTGGTATCAAGTGGACGGCACATTTTGAAAATAAATGTGGATACAAAAATCTAGTATTTGATTAATCTAAAATTGCTATTCGTGACTGCTCCGTTTAAAAGAAGGGTTCGCTTCCAAACGGATAGTTCGTCAACCGGCGGACACAAATGAGACACAGCAGTACAATTCCAGTCTCTATGTTTCACAGATAAAACCATGTGCACATAGAAGGAAGTTGCGAACGGCGCTTGCAAATAGACAGGAATGTAACTGCTGAATAGTGGACACCCAAAACCGTTAGGGAAACATCCGTTTCACAATATTCTAAAGCCACATTGAACATATACGGCGGAATGGATTAGTACGATTAGAATATTATGGGTAGAAGGAAGTTCCTTTTGATTTCCGACGGCACTAACCAAAGAAATAGATTTGATATCTGTTCAACAGTGGTGTATATGCCAGACACACTTCTCGTAGGTAAGATGACTAACTGCGTTGACCAGCGTATTTGGAACAACTGTGAATATGTGTGTATAGGACATACCGCGAGCAAACTGCACACAACGCTGCTAGAACACCTGAGACACACGTGACGGCGACGTATAAGTAAATGCTCTACTGTGAGATTCAGCGGTGTCCACGCACATGTTACGGTCAATGCATTTAAGGTGGCTAGCTTATTCCTGGGACAAAGCGAGACGCCTCCAGATTTCTTGCACGCCAAACTGGGACATTTAAATTGCCCCCGTTTGTTTCTGCATATGCTGACCGTACCAAACATTGAAAAAATAAATAACTACATTTCTTTCTTCAATGCAATAACATAAGATACTACGCTATTAGCCAGTAAAATGGCTGCGCTACTGAAGTTACAAATAAATAAACAATGGTATATTCCCCATAGAAGGAGGCAACCAAGTGAAGGCATGATCAAAAATACCTACAAAGATACCTGCTTTGGCACAGAAAAACGTGTTGTTAAACTAAAGTGAAACCAAAAGTTTTGTAGTTTGTCCACTTGAGAACTTCGTCTGATAATGGTGGGATCCAAGAAGATTAGGGCGCTGGTTCGCGAAAAAATCAAGTTTACTACTATAGTGGCAATAGCCAAAGTTCGGCCTGATTTCGCCACGTTGTCATCCATGGCTTCATGAGCACAGGTGCCAAAGCAAAGCTGTCGGTACGAATGTTTCCCATTTAAAGATTGATGTGCTGCTTGACATAATATCACCTGCAACTACAGTTATCGAACAATACTGAGATAAAGAAAGAATGAATTGCTTTATTCTCGACAGTGCGAGACACGCATGCATAGGCCTGATTATGCAGACACAACGAGTACTGGTTAATGTAAAAGCGACACAAGTTCATATGTAACATATGGATTCATGTGTTAAGTGTGCGTGAATGCATGTACGTAAGAACGACTGTTGGGTTGCGTGCATTTGTGAATGTGACGTTGTGTTTGTGATTGTTTTCGGTCAGGCGTAAGAAGAAGATAAATTAAATCTTCGTATTGGATGATCCACGTCCGTGGATTGTGTTAGATCATCCAAATACGCAAGAAGCAGTGATTTTAGTTAGCAGCGAGTCACATCCTTCATGTCAAAGCGTTGTTAAAGGGACATTTGTGACGTTAAAAAAGAACGATTGCCAGGCGAAGACCCAACATGTTCAGAAACACTGCCGCCGAACTATTTGCTGGAAGTGGGTAAACCCGAACCAATCAGCTGACACCAAGAAAACGTTGTTCGCCTAGCCAGATGAATGTATTTTTCGTATTAGATCTGCGGGTGCATCAACATGTCCTGAAATATTCCGCAAAAGTACCTGGCGCCCTTGTTCTCAGAATTGCATTTCACCATAAGAATCGCTTACAATGTTTAAACGCTAAGCTGCGTTGTCCAGAATCCACTTCGATTGGAGGTGGACAAAAGTAGAGTGCTGCATCTGGGGCACAAGTTGTTTTATTCCTACAAACTCGACAACCAAGAGCTTCAAACTTCTTCTGTCGAGAAGAATCTAGGAGGTTTGTCCAGGTTAACATTGGATGTTCTAAGCAGACTGAAACGGCGTCACGTGGGGGCTAGCAACACACGGGTCAATCAAAACATGCATTCGAACGATTCGACCATACGATATTTTTCCAAACTCCTGGTTCATGCATACGGCCACATGTGGAATACGCAATACAGGTTTGGCAGACATGGCTGAGGAGAAATCTCACCGCCTTGGAGATACCCAAATGCCGTGCAACCAAAAACGTTATGAGCTTGTACAATTTGCCATATGAACGAAGGCTTCATGTGCTCGGGGTCTTCAGTGGACAATATCGGGCGATTGCGCGGAAATGTCATTTTGGCTTACCATATTTTGAGAGATCCCAATCAAGCGTGCCGCCATGGGCTAGAGGTCAGTCATTGAGCGCAATTTTGTGGCCACTATCTCAAGCTGGCACAGTAACACAGCCGTTTAGAAGGCCGTCGGAATTGCTTTTCCCTACGAGTTTGCAGAACGTGGAATGCCCTACCGGAATCTACCATATGTGCTCCCACGTTGGCAGAGTTTAAATCCAGGTTTGACCTTGCACTTATTTCGCTGCACCATCTTACATGACCCATTACCCTTGGATAAACACAAGTGTATGTAAGAGTTTTCACTGGCGGTCAAATCCTAGATTTCGTTTCAAGATTTTCCCCTCATGCATGTGTACACTAGAAGGAGACATGATTTTTACCAACATCGAATTTGCCGTCGTTTCGCATAGATTTACCTTTGGTTTACAGTCTATACTACGTATATTTCAGTGAGTTCACTGTGTAAACCTTGTTTTGCCAACCGTTTTTTATATTCCGAATATTCACCATAACCAGCCTACGTGATTTGATAAGCATTAGCATTTTTACCCTTATAGAACCATTGTTCCATTGTCCATACAGGGATCATTTGTGAGATGATTCATCCAGTAGGTACATTAGTCCCAGGGAGACGGCAAATAAATTAAATACTTTTTCTACTTGTTCATATGGGACCGAGTTGTCCTGGAAATGAGAAAGCACTTCTACCCACCATACATTAACCTATGTTTGTTTACAGTTGTAATCGAAATTTTGTGCGTTGATGCAAGCCTACACACGTTTTTATCTTCGTCAACTAGCTCGTTGTCCTTGATTTCCAGTTCTCGGAGTGGAAATCCAAAAATACTGTGGCTTTCTTCAACTTTCTCCCAGCACGGTGGTTGGTCCAATGCCATCCAATTAAAGCCTCTCAGTTCTGGAAATCGGCTCATTCTTTCCTGTAGATATTCGAAGCAATTGTCGTAGAAACTGGTGCTAATATCTGATGAGACCCGCTTGTTCGAGTTGGCCAATTCTAATCTTTACCTCGTTTGGAACAAAGCTGTTTCTGGTCTTGTCCCTTAAATTCTGCAGGAGTTCGTGCATTGCAGACGACACTTCCAGTAATGAAACATTCTGTTCCTCAATAGTACATTAGAAAGCGAAATGACAGATGATTAGTAAGAAGGGACACAACTCATGGTAGAGATTTTCAAGAAAGATTGTTACGGTGTAGGACACTTCTGTCGAGACATAAATAGGAGTTCAAAGCTGAAAAGAACTTTTGGATTATTTCCACTGCAAGCATCAGTGAAATCCAGTTGCTTTCCTGTATCCTAAAATGCGTTGATATTACACCATTGTAGAGTCACAGAATTCCTTTAGTTCTTCAACAAGAAGTGTAAATGTAAAAGTCAACCGTGATCCAGGTCAGGCGCTAATTGGTGCCAGCACAAGCTATATCAACACCCACGCAGACGTACATTAATAAGTCACGTTTCCTTCACACGACACACCATCTTTCCGGGCTTCCGCTCGCGACACCTCCATGCACATTAGGGGCCTCGTGACGGTTTATTCCCTGCCAATTACACCCCCGTATCTCCGCTTCTACGCGCCCCATTCTGACCGGCCCGGGTGTCATTCGATAGCTCTTGATTTACGTGAATGTAGATACAACACACAGTGCTTGGGGTTGGTCCGGGATGTTACAATAACGGCGGTTTTGTATTAGTTATTGCTTTCTCGAACAACACCCTCTCGGTTCTGTCTGGTTCAGATTTACTACCTGACATCGCTCGTGCCCCGTTCTCGTCTCGTTCCGTCAAGCGCGTTTTGCTCCTCCAGCTCTCCCTCACTGCGCCAGTTCCCGTTTCCGTCCGCCCCCATTTTAGTGGTCTTTTGTCTTCCGGACCATCACTACTTTCTGTCTCTCTACACTTTGGTGTGCACCCACCGCCACTGTTTGGTTCTGGTTTTTTCACCTAAATTCTACATGCTCAAAGCGGTACATTAGTGCATCCCGCCCAGCATTTCTAATAAAGCGGGACAGCTGCTTGAAATGAGGGACTGTTTCGCTTACATTGGGACTTATGGCTACGTTGAGTGCATGTGATTTACCCGGATATTGTTGTGGAAATTAGGCGGGAGTTACGTTCAACACAAGAAGTTTTGATCGCTGATCCAATGTGCATCGCCAAAGTTAATGGTTATATGAACAGACTGGATGTGGTGCAAATCCCCAAGCTTAGGCGGGTTGATCTAACAGGCCGGCAGGTCATGCATGCGAGCTTCGTACTCCGCAGCCACAAACCGAAAGCACGTGTGGGGTCAGCAATGGTGGACTGCACTGTCACGGTGGCGACAGACACCTGATCCACCGCTCAACTGAAGCAGGGGCTAAGTAACGAAAATAGCTAGGGGCCACATGTGCAACTGAATGGACACTTGCAACAAGCCCTGAGAGCCTGTCCTTATGTAGCACAGCGTACTGTGGCCACAGGTGAACTCGTGCGAGCGATGTAACTAAGACGAACGTGTTGCTAAACTTGGCTGCACGGTATAACTCACGTGTGAACGGACGCACACCACCGGTTCACATACTACGCCAAACTTCGGTTTGCGTCAGTGGGACACTACAGTTGCATATGGGACCGGTCTCAGGAAACTCATTCATGTCAACATCGATTTGTCCCTATGCCGTCACAGTCTCGCGCACCACCAAAAAATGAACTATTTGTATTTGTTAAACAGTTATATCCTTCCAATAGTTTGAATGACACAATGAGAAGACGAGCACTGGTAAATGCGCGCATTTCGTATCGTCTCACCATTGCCAATACAATAACTAGAAATTATCATATACAATCCCAAGGGTGTTGCCAATCAATTAAATGCCATAAAGTGAACGGCGGCAATCGTTCTAGGACCTGGGTATCCGTAGGTCAACAACGGACTGTTTCTGCACTCACACGACAGGTTTTAGCTGGCTTGTCGTCACGGCTTAGGCGAACCGTAATAAGCGTGGATTGGGATTATTTAATAGTAGGCGAAATGCGGAGCAGGTGTCAAGCCGATAACGGGTCAATAAAACATGTTTCCGTTTGTGCGCACACGGAATATTAGGCGAGATGGCTGAACTCACCACGAACACGTCTGGTCAGGTGTTCATTCAATCTGGAATCCAAACCCCCCTCATTCTTGCCTATCTAACTGACGCTGCAGGTATAATCGAATTGGTGAATATTGTGTGATTTGGCGCTGATGGGTTCAACTTCATATACTGAAAGTAGCGACATTTTCCGGATTCTGTTGATAACCACAACATCTACAGCACATTAGATTCTCTGCGTTGCGGAGACTGAGCGCTTGGTTGCCCTCATTGAAGCGGTGTTACCCTTAAATGGGAGCTCGATGTATATCTTTTCCTTAGGTGTTGTCAACACCGTTTGTTTCGGCGGTCTGACTTCACTATTCTTCTTGATGAGGCCCTTAGGGTATACGACTTCCATGAGCGTTCCGGTTATCGATTCTATCTCCTCAGTCAGACAATCGCTGGAGCAGATACGCCTGGCACGAATTAACAAGGTTTTAACCATTGCGCGCTTGTGGCCTATCGGTATGAAACTGCCAAAGCAGAGATATTAACCGGATCATGTTGGTTTCTGCCGACGGACCGCAAAAGGAGACCCATATCCTTTAGGCTGCAACCACCTAATTTTATGAAGCTACGTAGTCACCACGCAGCCGACATTGTTTCAGAAGTGAACAGCCCCTGAGAAGACAAGTTTTCTGCGACCGTGAGCGAAATCCTAGCTCTGTTACGAATAGTCACTCACACAAACAGACCCAATAGCAATAAAAAACATACGGCTTAAGCCTGACCTGGATCACGGTTGACTTTTACATTTACACTTCTTGTTGAAGAACTAAAGGAATTCTGTGACTCTACAATGGTGTAATATTAGCGCATTTTAGGATACAGGAAAGCAACTGGATTTCACTGATGCTTGCAGTGGAAATAATCCAAAATTTCTTTTCAGCGTTGAACTCCTATTTATGTCTCGACAGAAGTGTCCTACACCGTAACAATCTTTCTTGAAAATCTCTACCATGAGTTGTGTCCCTTCTTACTAATCATCTGTCATTTCGCTTTCTAATGTACTATTGAGGAACAGAATGTTTCATTACTGGAAGTGTCGTCTGCAATGCACGAACTCCTGCAGAATTTAAGGGACAAGACCAGAAACAGCTTTGTTCCAAACGAGGTAAAGATTAGAATTGGCCAACTCGAACAAGCAGGTCTCATCAGATATTAGCACCAGTTTCTACGACAATTGCTTCGAATATCTACAGGAAAGAATGAGCCGATTTCCAGAACTGAGAGGCTTTAATTGGATGGCATTTGACCAACCACCGTGCTGGGAGAAAGTTGAAGAAAGCCACAGTCTTTTTGGATTTCCACTCCGAGAACTGGAAATCAAGGACAACGAGCTAGTTGACGAAGATAAAAACGTGTGTAGGCTTGCATCAACGCACAAAATTTCGATTACAACTGTAAACAAACATAGGTTAATGTATGGTGGGTAGAAGTGCTTTCTCATTTCCAGGACAACCCGGTCCCATATGAACAAGTAGAAAAAGTATTTAATTTATTTGCCGTCTCCCTGGGACTAATGTACCTACTGGATGAATCATCTCACAAATGATCCCTGTATGGACAATGGAACAATGGTTCTATAAGGGTAAAAAAGCTAATGCTTATCAAATCACGTAGGCTGGTTATGGTGAATATCCGGCATATAAAAAACGGTTGGCAAAACAAGGTTTACACAGTGAACTCACTGAAATATACGTAGTGTAGACTGTAAACCAAAGGTAAATCCATGCGAAACGACGGCAAATTCGATGTTGGTAAAAATCATGTCTCCTCCTAGTGTACACATGCATGAGGGGAAAATCTTGAAACGAAATCTAGGATTTGACCGCCAGTGAAAACTCTTACATACACTTGTGTTTATCCAAGGGTAATGGGTCATGTAAGATGGTGCAGCGAAATAAGTGCAAGGTCAAACCTGGATTTAAACTCTGCCAACGTGGGAGCACATATGGTAGATTCCGGTAGGGCATTCCACGTTCTGCAAACTCGTAGGGAAAAGCAATTCCGACGGCCTTCTAAACGGCTGTGCTACTGTGCCAGCTTGAGATAGTGGCCACAAAATTGCGCTCAATGACTGACCTCTAGCACACTGCGGCACGCTTGATTGGAATCACTCAAAATATGGTAAGCCAAAATGACATTTCCGCGCAATCGCCCGATATTGTCCACTGAAGACCCCGAGCACATGAAGCCTTCGTTCATATGGCAAATTGTACAAGCTCATAACGTTTTTGGTTGCACGGCATTTGGGTATCTCCAAGGCGGTGAGATTTCTCCTCAGCCATGTCTGCCA
This sequence comes from Dicrocoelium dendriticum, assembly GCA_944474145.2. NCBI lineage: Eukaryota > Metazoa > Platyhelminthes > Trematoda > Plagiorchiida > Dicrocoeliidae > Dicrocoelium > Dicrocoelium dendriticum. Next base: position 88,831,269 of record OX104066.1, on the reverse strand, counting down.
AACCTGTATTGCGTATTCCACATGTGGCCGTATGTATGAACCAGGAGTTTGGAAAAATATCGTATGGTCGAATCGTTCGAATGCATGTTTTGATTGACCCGTGTGTTGCTAGCCCCTACGTGATGCCGTTTCAGTCTGCTTAGAACATCCAATGTTAACCTGGACAAACCTCCTAGATTCTTCTCGACAGAAGAAGTTTGAAGCTCTTGGTTGTCGAGTTTGTAGGAATAAAACAACTTGTGCCCCAGATGCAGCACTCTACTTTTGTCCACCTCCAATCGAAGTGGATTCTGGACAACACAGCTTAGCGTTTAAACATTGTAAGCGATTCTTATGGTGAAATGCAATTCTGAGAACAAGGGCGCCAGGTACTCTTGCGGAATATTTCAGGACATGTTGATGCACCCCAGATCTAATACGAAAAATACATTCATCTGGCTAGGCGAACAACCTTTTCTTGGTGTCAACTGATTGGTTCGGGTTTACCCACTTCCAGCAAATAGTTCGGCGGCAGTGTTTCAGAACATGTTGGGTTTTCGCCTGTCAATGGTTCTTTTTTAACGTCACAAATGTCCCTTTAACAACGCTTTGACATGAAGGATGTGACTCGCTGCTAACTAAAATCACTGCATCTTGCATATCTGGATGATCTAACACAATCCACGGACGTGGATCATCCAATACGAAGATTTAATTTATCTTCTTCTTACGCCTGACCGAAAACAATCACAAACACAACGTCACATTCACAAATGCACGCAACCCAACAGTCGTTCTATCGTACATGCATTCACGCACACTTAACACATGAATCCATATGTTACATATGAACTTGTGTTGCTTTTACATTAACCAGTACTGGTTGTGTCTGCATAATCAGGCCTATGCATGCGTGTCTCGCACTGTCGAGAATAAAGCAATTCATTCTTTCTTTATCTCAATATTGTTCGATAACTGTAGTTGCAGGTGATATTATGTAAAGCAGCACATCAATCTTTAAATGGGAAACATTTGTACCGACATTTTGCTTTGGCACCTGTGCTCATGTAGCCGTGGATGACAACGTGGCGAAATCAGGCCGAACTTTGGCTATTGCCACTATAGTAGTAAACTTGATTTTTTCGCGAACCAGCGCCCTAATCTTCCTGGATCCCACCATTATCAGACGAAGTTCTCAAGTGGACAAACTACAAAACTTTTGGTTTCACTTTATTTTAACAACACGTTTTACTGTGCCAAAGCAGGTATCTTTGTAGGTATATTTGATCATGCCTTCACTTGTTTGCCTCCTTCTATGGATAATATACTATTGTTTATTTATTTGTAACTTCAATAGCGCAGCCATTTTACTGGCTAATGGCGTAGTATCTTATGTTATTGCATTGAAGAAAGAAATGTAGTTATTTATTTTTTCAATGTTTGGTACGGTCAGCATATGCAGAAACAAACGGGGGCAATTTAAATGTCCCAGTTTGGCGTGCAAGAAATCTGGAGGCGTCTCGCTTTGTCCCAGAAATAAGCTAGCCACCTTAAATGCATTGACCGTAACATGTGCGTGGACACCGCTGAATCTCACAGTAGAGCATTTACTTATACGTCGCCGTCACGTGTGCCTCAGGTGTTCTAGCAGCGTTGTGTGCAGTTTGCTCGCGGTATGTCCTATACACACATATTCACAGTTGTTCCAAATACGCTGGTCAACGCAATTAGTCATCTTACCTACGAGAAGTGTGTCTTGCATATACACCACTGTTGAACAGATATCAAATCTATTTCCTTGGTTAGTGCCGTCGGAAATCAAAAGGAACTTCCTTCTACCTATAATATTCTAATCGTACTAATCCATTCCGCCGTATATGTTCAATGTGGCTTTAGAATATTGTGAAACGGATGTTTCCCTAACGGTTTTGGGTATCCACTATTCAGCAGTTACATTCCTGTCTATTTGCAAGCGCCGTTCGCAACTTCCTTCTATGTGCACATGGTTTTATCTGTGAAACATAGAGACTGGAATTGTACTGCTGTGTCTAATCTGTGTCCGCCGGTTGACGAACTATCCGTTTGGAAGCGAACCCTTCTTGAAAACAGAGCACTCACGAATAGCAATTTTAGATTTATCAAATACTAGATTTTTGTATCCACATTTATTTTCAAAATGTGCCGTTCACTTGATACCAACAACTTTTGGCCATTTACTGGAGTTTGCCAGTACTATGTACGAAATGGTTGACATTGACGATCTAATGCTTACACCATGTAATTGAGTGCATCTTTCGGACTGAAACCCGAACTGGAACAATATGCGAGGCAATTTTGGTTTTTCCATCCACCGTAAGCTTCCTAGTTTAGGCACTTCAGTCAAAGAGTGTTTCACCATATCCAGTGCGTCTCATTTCGGTCTCTTAGTGAGAATTGCGCTGACGTTAACATAGATCATCGTTTCATCTTCGTTTCACACGAACTCATGACGCTTCTTTACAAACGTATTTGTTCACCATGTCAACGGCTGCAATATATTAACGAGTGCATACAGACCTGCAAATGCAAGCTGTTGCCAACCCTTTAACCTTATCACAATTTACGCGGTACACTTCCACAAAGCTCACTGCAGTACATCATGCAGTACTGTGCAGATGCTGATGCTAACTTCATCATGAAAGCCGATCAACTGCACTTAACAGGTAATTCGGCCACACCCACCGATTACTAATGCATTGTTCCATGCTAGCGCGTAGTGAAGCACCGCACACACTATTTCACCTAGGCACTATTATCCACCATCGATCACACGTAGTCGGCTCAAATCGTAGGTCAAACTAGGTAAGGATGATGGACCTCTCTGCTAGCTTGCATACAGTTCCCTTCAGTGAAGGCAAGCGATACTGTCTCATTGTGGAATACAGTTCACGTCCGGTCGTCTTTGCGCCACAGTGAGCCATATGAAAGCGGATGGAATATCTGCGGCCCTGCAATTCTGTGTTGTGTGTCTTGACGCCGCATAATTGAGTGTGTGGATGCCTCGAGCTAGTCCGCAACGCATCCTGCAATGCCTGGGATCATGTGTTGTCTTGTCGTCCGCATAATCATCACGTGGTTTGTTGGCTGAGCGCTTCACCAACCGATGCGGGTGTTCTGAGTACTTGTGCAGTGATTTGCAATTTATTAATCCGTTTCTCACACATTTGTGCGTGTGCGTCACTTTAGATTCAAATTGAGTTGCTTGTGGATCGAGTTGAATATTCTTATGGAGGAACATGATTTGCTCAAGGAGGAGCTTGATTCCGTTATGGTTCCAATTGACTCGGCTAAATTATATTCTTGCTCCTCTTTAGTCCGTCGTGAGATACGGAATCCCTAAACATTAACAATCTTACATGCGGCGTCTACTGCAACCTCGGTATGATTAATATATGTTGAGCAAAAATATAATAATATTTGTATTTCTTAGAGTTTGTACAGGCTGTGCCCACTGGGGAGGAATCAAATTTTACGGAAGGTTTTTAATTTTTCAGCACCATTGGAAGTGTGTGTATCGCAACTCTTGTGAAAAGTCTAGCTGCGAAATATTAGCAGCAACACTATTGCAATTTGCAAATTGCCGATTTTTACATCGCTGTCATAGCTACGATAACACAGAACCGCCAACTGAAGGTAACTGTAACGGTCGTTACACACACTGCAACACTAATGCAAGTCGGCATTCCTATAATTTTTCTAAGGCTTATCCTAATGTTTTTGCAATCGTTGTGGCCTACTTTTCTTCCTGTCGTTTGCCACGGAATTTCGTAAAGGAACCTTATTATCACTCTTAGAAGCTATAGAACGTTCTGTCAACTGATCTAGGTCTCTGCACTGTACTTGACTCGCATGATGGCTTTGACTATACACCTTACCTTATCGCTGAATGCGGGTTGACCACATCATGACGTACCAGATATTACTTCTGGGAAATTACCGCATGTTGAGGCCGCTGCTTCATCTACGCACACCAAGCAGCACACGAGGACACCGGTACAAGCTTGTCGTACCGGATTTGTAGCGAGTCGTTCTCCAACTCTGTTTCGAACGCAGAGTGGTGAATGTATGGAACGACCTGCCGCAGCAAATAGTTGAGGCAGTCAGTGTCGGTATTTAAGAAATTCCAGGGCAAACACTTTGCCGAAATAAAATATATCGAGCGCACCACAACATAATGGGTCTATGTCCCTGAGTGACATTAGTTGCAGCTACACAGAGGAACCTCTACTTGCTGCTTCCAATCAGTAATCAGTAAGCATCTAGAAGCGAGACTCGTACAATTCTTCTTCTAGAGTTATTATCAACAATTCCATAGCTGGGTGAAACATCGGTGCCTAACCCAATTGTGCTAGAGCGTCATCATCGGGATCTACCGGCGTTTTCTGCGTGGCAGACTAAACAGATTTACGATATTTAGCAAGAGGTTGTCAATAGATTTATCAAGGTTTTCAAATGATGTTTGGAGCATAAAGTAATTGTGTTTTTTAATTGCCGATAAAGTTTTCAGCCAAATCTTTGCAGCAGGGATCTTGTGCGGCAGTACGTAGGTGCTGTCTGGTTAACCAATCGGTAATACACGACTGAGTAAGAAGTGAACCATTATCATTCACAACGACAAAAGATTCACCTTCGCGACTGCACAACCTCCATAGTGAAGGGATGACAAATTTGGCATCCGGTTTCTCCGCCGAGAATCCGTTCGGCCACATCGGTAATGAACGCTTGGGTAACGCTCAGAGATTTACCTATCTAGGAAGCGAAATGTCAAACAAACTGCAGATGAGGAGTCAGTTGCATTTCCGCGTACCTAATGCAGCCGTCGCTTTTGGACAGCTAAAATGACGTGTGCGGAATACTCAGCAAATTACCAGTTGGGGGAAGCTGACGGTATACACGTCGATGTCGCCGTCGTTTATTTTATACGGCAGTAGAAGTTGGACACTGTACCGGAATGATGTTGGTTATATGTAGCGGCTTCATCAACAGAGTGTACGTCGTTTTACGCGCATCGGCTGGGGCGAGAGTTGCAGGCAGAGCAGTGCTGTGCGGCTTTTGAAAGTACGCAGTGTACGGCATACGTCTGCTGCAGCTAGTGGTGTAGCTCGGATATGTTCACCTCATGGGTTCGACCCAATACCAAAACGTTGCATTATGGACCATAGCATGCAGGGAAGCAGAGGCTGTGAAAACTGACCATACATTAACAGGACATGATCAAGGAGAGTGTAGCACGAACTGATGTTAATTTAGGTGTCCAAAATCAAAGGCGGTGAATCGGCGTAAATAGTGCAATCTTTACATGAGAAGTATTGCTCAAGGGCACGTGGAAGAGAAATTGCATGCGTAATAGCAAAGTCGGTTGAGGAAGCGTTAGACCATGATCTAGACTATCTCATCTACGTCGTGCTGTAGGACATGCGGTTGCGAGTGTCAGAGCCAAGCCGGCTTGGTGAGCCCCCAACTTTGTTACCTATGCCCAACATCAGGGACGCGACCAGTCTGTTGTATAATTATTCATCACCAGCGCAGCGCTTTGTAAGTACGATGCTTCAGGTTCAATTTATCAGTCCATGCAAAAAATGCGAACTATGTGGCGCGCTGCAATTGGCCTATACGTGTGACTACGTCTTGAGACACTTGCATTTCAGGTGTTGCCAGTTGATTTAAATCCCCAGTGTGACTGCCCTTGATGTGAGTGTTGACAAGATGCCCTCCTCTCTAACAGCCCTTACTTCGATTACGGGCTCCAGGAGACTGCTAATCAATACTGTGAGGACGGGTTCACGGTGTCCGTTATTGTGCTAAGCTTAAACAGTTGTTTGGTGCGCTGGGTGGAGCGGAATACAGCCAAACCACCGCCTTGTGTGTATCTGATATACATGAACTCCAAATTAGATATACAGGAATGCTGCTGCAGTGCATGTTGAAGGTGTGTGGGCCTGCTTCGTTGAAGAAACGTGGCTCCTATCCGCATATTTTCCGGTCCCATTCATTCGGATGTGATTGAATTTGGTGTGAGTGGATAGAGCTGTTGGTGGTGCAGCGCAACCCGCCCTGTTATCGTGGTTTGGTCGTCAGTATGCTATCGCACCCAAGTGGAGCTTACTAGCATAAATTTTTATGTTAAGGGGTAAGAAAACATTATCTTCTCCACAAGGTTACATGGTCATCCAAAAGTACACAAATAAAAGCGGCGACGGAATATGCAAATACCATTTATCACAGGACAAGACGTATAGAAAAGCCGCTGATTTTGAAGAAAGGAAACTAGTTGGTACGTCACAATATGTGAGTTGTTGGGAAGGAAGAACCTACACCATCGCTTTAGTAAGTAAATAACCAACTCTTTCCATGAAAACGTTTGAGCAATTCGTTCCGAAAATCAATCTCTTAAGGCGTATGTAAATAGTGTTGCACAACTAACTGTGCAATCACATTTCAGTGCCCATAGCGAGCATCAACATGTACTCAGAAACTGTCGCAACGTTGAACAGCGAGTTGGGAAAACAGAATACAGGTAGATTCGCGTGGGCGTTACCACGTAATCCTATGCAGTCTAATTAGTCCTGTTATTCCAGTGAGTTGCCCTGATTTCGGCGAAGAAGGAAAGTACCAAATAAATGATGATTCCTGCTCTGCGATCCGCAATTTTTTATTGTTCATGCGAAACCTTACATCGCCTAACCTATGTGGTAACTTTGAAAGGCTGGTATTAACACATACCTACTGCATATGTATGATATATATTTTTGATTAAATAAAAACGTAATGCTAAGTTTGGGTAAAACGTCCTGGGTACTGCTGATGTCTAACTGTAATAATTCTTGTCGGTACAGCCCCTATTTATCCAGAAATTAAATATTCGTTTCCAACCTGGAATGTGTAATATGAAAAGCATTCATTAAGAGTAAACATTTTCTGTAAAACCCGAGGTTAACAAATCATAAAATTAGCTGATTGATAACTCATTAATTCGTATCCAAAATACATAGTTCTGCTTCTTATAGAATGTTCTCAATGGAATAAACCTACCCATGGCGCTGTGTGAATATCTTTAGTGCACCGAGCATCAACTTTGAATATTTTTGAAAGGTTTTAGTTTCCGAACTATACAAAGCTGAAGTTCAAGAAGGCGAAGTCATCGTAAACCGTTTCAAATGTGATATTTTGCCTCTAGAACCTGCTTATTGAACATACACTTGATACTTTTGTCTGATTGTAATCAATCGGGTTTCACATAGGCCATCAAGGCTAGAGTGGAAACACGAAGTTGCTAGCACTAACAACATGGTTTTTTCCCAAAAATAGTATAAATGCTGGCACCGTTGTGTTTTCCTTTGCGTCAATGCGAAATCTCAAGGTCGCGTTGAACTGATGTTTGTGAAACTCGAGAGCTGCATTATTTCTCAACGTGTACATTGTGATGACACTGTCTGAAGAAGGTAGTATTTTTCTACAAACTAAATTATATTACTTAAGGGATGATATTGATTTCCATCCTACATGCACGTAAATATTTTGTTTGCGATCAGCTAGAACAAAAAGGCTAAAGCGACTTGAACAGAAAGCTAGAATACCATTGATCTTAACAAGTGCAATAAAAATAGCTGAATAAGCCCAATAATTGGAGATTTTTATAAACTAAAACGGGAAGTAAATGTGGAACAGTAAACTAGCCGGAGGTACTAGAGATCGGAAATTCGCCTCTTGCATCCCTTTGTTGTTTGCAAAACGTTCGCCGGGTGCGCAACAATAATTCACTTCTCAATAAGAGTAGCCAAAGAAAATATAATGGGTTAAGATAATCACTTCGAATAGAACAAGAAACGTTTTTCGGTTCAATTAAGGTAATTCTTAGGAGAACTGTGATAAGCTCGGTTTCAAGAAATTGTGCCAACGTCTATAATTAATTGGTTATTTCGGCAAGAATACCAGCTTGAACCGAAAATAATTGTCCTTTCTGCTTGATTAGTTGAACAACCTTTTTGAGAACACTGATGCATTCATTAGTCTAAGGGGAAAATATATACAGCTATATGAGCAGTGACGACTTGTTTCGTCAGTGGCAACTTGTATTATACTTTTTATTATCCGATTGTGTATCTACTTGCTAATAGTGTAAGATTAAAGGTCTAATTTAATGTGTGCTCATCACTAAAATTGAAAAATAAACACAACTTGAAGTTCTGAATGAGATAGAGTTTCAAGAATCTTTCGCTGTATTTTATTTTCGGACTAGAGGATAGATAGTCAGTTGCTGCCGCACTTAATTAATCTAGTTAATCGAATATCTATCCTTCTTTGCCCTCTGCAGTCGGTTACTTTCAGTTTACTCCTGAGAGTGCTAGTGCTAGTGCTAGAATACTGTGTATGGGGACAATCGATGAGTTCCCACATCCAAATCTGTGTCCGAAAAATGATGAAAAACTATCGCCGTTGCGCACCAAATAGCCGCTCATTAGCACATCATAGGGAAAGAGGAGATTCCACTAATTAACGTCTTCGAGTTAAAAGAATGTTGAAAAGTTATATGGAAGACATGTGGGTATGAAAGAAAAATGATTCATTAGGTCAATAAATAAGTAAATTATCGGCACATGGGAAAAACACATCCTTTTTATGGTTAGACTAAAGCACAATCCAACGGATGTTTAAGAAACCAGTCGTATTAAAATGTTGTTTATTATTTTTCTGGCTTAGGTTCAAACCTTAGTTGTGGCCACTGTCCTCAGGTAAAACCCGATATTATTCACTCATAGGAACGTATTGCTTCATTTCACGATATACATAGCTATGTATCGAACCCATATGTCGTTACACCCGTCCATATATCTCGTCTTCACCCTGACCTTAATGACCGTAATGTATTAATTCCATGCTATCTGGTCTATACAAAAAGTGAACGTTACATGCTGTATCTGATACACCGTAATCTACATCTGTCGTACACTTTCTTTCTTGTTCCCTATACTGTAGTGTGACCAGCTACACTCTGGTATCAACCGAGAGTGCACCTGCCCCCTCTTCCTTCATCATCTTAGTATTACACTAATACGTAGTAACGAATTCAAACAAAGCACGCCCCCAGACAGCAGTTAGACAAGAACAAGACACAGCACGGAACAAAGTCTATCGGGCGAAACAGTGCGACATGGCTCACATGACACACTAGTTAAAGCATGACTAAGGAACTACTGATTGGTCAATGCGAGGAAAACCAATAAGAACGCTGTTTGGCTGAACTAACCAGTCAATATCATCTCCTCCTCTCTTGGAGAAAATCATACACCGGGAACGAAACTTTCAACACCTTTAGGTACACGTTCTGATCGGCGAAGTGGTGGGTAGTCTGTTGTTTGCGCCGTATCCTGTGTGGTTTGTTCCACCGTCGGCTGAGCTGTGTCTGCTATATTTTTCTCATTTTCTAGTGTTTCTACACAACGCAGACGTATACGATCTGAATGCCGTCTCAAGAGGCGACCATTCAACTCTAGGTCAGCATGGCTACCTTCACATATGACCACGGTTACGGGCTGCCATGACTGTTCTTAGGGAAGTCGTGTATACACAGGATTTCCCGGTTGGAAAACAACATATTGATCCCTGTCCAACGTAGCTGTCTTGTTTTGTTTCGCTTCTATTTACGCTTGACGATTAGGAAATAGTAGGTGTAATCTAGTGCGAAGTGTTCTACCGAACATCAGTTCTGCAGGGGATGTAGCCGCGGCTTCTGTCAAAGTTATTCTGTAGGCAACAAGTAACCGATCTAATCGCGTTTGTAAGGTTCCCGATAAATGCGTTAGCACGCCTCTTTTTACCGTCTGTACCGCCCTTTCGGCTAATCCATTTGAAGCAGGATGATATGGCGATGTACGCACGTGTTGAATGTCATTGCTCTGCATAAACCTCCCAAACTCAATACTGGTAAAACAGGACCCACTTTCTGTACAAACATTTTCGAGTATTCCGAAAATCGAAAACGATGATCACATCTTTGAAATGGTTTTTCTAGCCGTGGTATGAGACACTGGATAAGCATCAATCTATTTCGAATAGGCATTAACAATCAACAGGAAAAACATTCCGTTCAAATGACCAAAATAGTCTGCATGGATACGATATCATGATCTTTCAAGCCAACGCTAAGGGTGTATTGGACCTGGAGGTTTATTCGACTGATATTGTTGGCAAAGATCACATGTTTTCAACTAGTTTTCAATTTCGCCATCTAAGCCAGACCACCAGCAATAGCCGCATGCAAGGGTCTTCATTCGGGCAACACCTGGATGTCCATTGTGAAGTTCATTTAGAATGAAGGAGCGCGCTTTCGACGGTGGAACCAAACGTGAACCCCACAATAAGCAACCATCGTGTGTATTCCGCTCATTTTTCCGAAGCCCAAATGGTTTCAACTCAGCCGGAATTCTACTAGGCAAGCCCAGTTTCGTGAAACGTATCACGGAGGCTAGTTTGGATCCCGATCGACGTATGACGTCACTTGTCAAAGGGGTAGTGTCGAGGTACTGCATCAAGTGAACTAACTCCACCGGTTTATCTATTGGACCTGCGGTAACCGACTCAGGGCATCCGCCGTACAATTGTTACATTCTGGGATGTAAGAGATTTTGTATTCATACGCACTAAGGATTAGCGTCCATCGTTGCTTTCTAGGTGGAAACATTTGATGGATTCCCTTGGATTCACCCAATAAGGATATCAACGGTCTGTGATCAGTTTGCATCTCAAAATGACTGCCCCAAATATACTTGTGAAATTCCTTGACACCAAAGATAACTGATAGGGTCTCTCGATCAAGTTGTGAGTAACTTTTTTCAGCCGGTTGTAAGGCACGCGAACCGAAAGCAATCAGAGGAATCGCACCATACGGCCTTTTATGAAGCAAAACCGCTCCAACTCCGTATGGAGAAGCATCACATTGAATGATCAGAATCTTTTTTCTATCGTAGTGAACTAAAACTGGCGCTGATGCTAAACAGTTTTTAGCGCGAATGAATGAGGATTGCTGCACATCATTCCACACCCACGGGGTGTTTTTATGTAGCCGTGAGTTCAAAGGAGCTAAAATAGTTGATGCCCCTGGTAGAAAAGTACGGTAGTGTGATAACATACCTAAGAATGATCGGATTTCCTCAACATTCTTAGGCTGCGGTGCCTGTATAATTAGCAATACTTTATCCTGCAAAGCATGCAGATCTCTCTTAGCAAGTTTGTAGCCAAGAAAACAAACAGATTCAGACAAAAACTCACATTTAGACTCTTTACTTTCAGTCTATTCGATTCCAAAGGTTCCCACACTGTTCGTAGTGTCTTTAAATATTCAGCATCACTTCGGCCAGAAACCAGGATATCATCCAAATAAGCGCAAGTAAAGGCTATATCCTTCACGATATCATCCACAATCCGCTTGAAGATGCTGGGGGTGCCGTTTATTCGGAAGGAAGACGGGTATACTGAAATAGTCCAAGATGTGTAGTTATGAAGGTTAATTCGCCCCAGTCCTCATCAACTTCAACTTTATGCGTGACTAAGATCAAGCTAAGAAAACTTCTGACCACCGGATAACGTAGCGTACAAATTTTCGATGCGTGGCAAAGGATACCTTTCCACCTTGGTAGCTTGATTGACAGTTAACTTATAGTCTCCACAGATACGAACGGTACCGTCGGGTTTGACTACAGGAACAATTGGGGTACCCCAATCCGAGTGTTGTAGGGCATGATTACGTCTTCGGATTGTAGCCGTTGTAATTCTACTTAAACTTTGAAACGTATGGCGTACGGTAATGTTCGTGCATTGTAAAACTTCGCATTGGTGTTCTCCCGTAGATTGATGGAAGCGTTGAAATGTTTCAGCTTTCCTAATATATTTTCGAATAAAGAAGAAAATTGATTCAACAGATCGTTTAGACTGTTGTCATTGATCACGACCTCATTAATCTGAATCGTTTCTGGGAAGTATCGGATTCAATTTCTGCCCAAGAGATTTGGTCTTTTCCCAGGTACCACGACCGAATGTAGAGTTAATTCCCATTCGCCGTGCCTGATTTTAACCATGCACTTTCCCAAGACCCTTATCAAAACTCTTGTGTAGGTTCGCAACTTAGAGTCACATGGTTGTAACGGTGGAAGACTCTTAATTGAATCACTATTTATAATGGTAACTGCAGTGCCCGTAGCCAGTTCCAAATTGATCGCTTCATTCTGCATCATCAAACGAATCGCATGTGGATGGTACATTTTAGGTGATACGGTATTCAAGTAGACGGAATTTAGATCGTTGTCTGGGTCTTCCAGAACGTTTTTCTCCGTAAGCGGCATCTTATTATGGCACCTCGATGTTGTGAGATTAATTAGTGTGGCGGATTCCGATCTGCATAGGCGGGCTAGGTGGCCTATTTTACCAAATTTTCGGTAGATGCTTTCTTTGTGGCGACACTCAGAAACACGAGAATGTGGCATCCCGCAACGATAGCACACGAAATGTTTTCGAGGTTCACCTGGAGTCCGTGGTTTAGCAATTCCGTGAACCTCATCGACGACGGGATGGGCAATGAATTCACGTAGCTGGTGCGAGATATTCTCCGTGCACTTTCGTCCAGAATCCTCGCAATTAAGCATTGTATTTTTATTTCTTCTTCAAATTCGTATGGCGGAATTTCCTTGTATTTAAATTTGGGAATAAACTGCTATATAGGTGCAAGTAAGTCGTTGAAGCTCTCGTTCAATTTCTACATAAACCTTGAAAAGTTACATTTCGCAGTATAAACATTCTGTTGCAATCCCCACAGTATGGTATATTAATCCGAGGCCGATGTAATAGTGCCAAGATTTTCTACATGTAGTGCATCATAATTTCGCTGGCCTTCATCTCCCAGCACTTGTCTGAATAGTCTTATATTGTGGGACTCCGAAAGTGAAATCATAGGAGTCAAAACAGGCAGTAGTTTTAGGTAGCCAAAAAAATGATTTCTTCCACCGCATCCAGTTTGATACGGTCGGTTTGTCCTCAGCGGAAGACCACGTTTTCCTTTTGCACCCCGCAACTTCCTTTTTAGCGTCAGTAATCACAGTTAGCTTTTGAGCATAATGAACGAAACTTGTGAAATTAAGCCATGGTTAACAAGTACCGGAAGTATAACCATAGAGATAATCAGATGTTGAATACTGTCAGTAGTTCCCAAGCTGACATTCATTTTTTTGGGTGTACTAGATATTGATGATGATTAGTTCATGGATAAATCTCGCATTACTTCAGGAACCTACATTACATCTTTGGCGTTTTGATAGTTCTGATAGTCGTTGTCCCGGAATGATTACACCATGTGTGAAGAACACGGCAGTTTGTTTCTTATCGACGAGAGCTAAGCCACAAGAAACCAACAAGGTTTCCCTAACTAATACGATATGGATTGTATTTTTGTACACGTGCGATTAACATACACATCATAAGGTGTTCGATGCGTAAGTACGTGCGCTAGTGTACATCGTTTCTATTTGTTAAGTCGAAATCCTTCACCTAGAAATTAGTAGACCCATGGATCCTCAACCAGCGTTGTCTGCGCGCCGACGGTGTGGATATAAGAAGTGGAGGAGAGGCAATCGACGACTTGGTAAAGAGAAATGAAGCCAATTATTCCAAGCTGGTCCCATTTTACTCCTCTCGGCTACCTGATTCGGTCCAAAAGATAATGAACATGTTTTGGCAGGTACAATTGTTGACATGGTTAGCAGTCGAACTTCGTGGTGTTTGTGTTGTGAGTTCCCTTGTCCCTCGCCTCCGCGTTTGGACTCCTCATCCAACCATTATCTTGTTCCCAAGGCATAATAAACCTCAATTTTTCAGCGTAAAAACCGGCTGGTTGCTATCCGTAAAGATGCCTATCCGTTACTTGAGGCAAAGCTGGAGTAGGTCTGCCGCATGATTTTATGTAGTGCAGCAAAATAGTTAAGGTGAATTCCACCTGTAGCTTACGTGTGTAACCATGATGATTGGTGAACTCCTTTATCTAGTTTGTTCAGAGTGATGTACTTTGGAGTTCGATTACGCGAGATGGCCAGTGCAAGTTTCTAATAATGCCTACATTAAGCCTCAGAACTGAAAATGAAAAAGGAAGCAGAATATTCAAACTCTTAAATTTACTAACTGAATGTGCCTCTGAGTAGAAGTACAACATAGTAAAGTTGCTCTTTGCACTATCTACACATCATTTTTCTAATCTTGGAATCTGTGACAATGTTAGCCTCAAACATCCTACATTGTTCCTTAGAGTAGAATAGTATGTTTAGCAACATTACTGATTTGCTAATAAACAAAGTGCTATGTACAAAACACTTTTCACTTAGCGAAAACCGGTCGCATGTTCAGTGCTTGATTTCGTATCAAACAAACGACGTACGGCTACTATCTACATGGGTTTCTCAATGTTTACCTCCTCTGCAAAACAGGGTCTGAGTCCTCCATCGGAAGAGCGTCCCTTAACTTGTTCAAAACTACACAACTATTTATCGCGTCTCTTACGAAATCGTGCTTTCTCCATCGCAAAACAGCATTCAGGACGTAAATAGTAGCGGTTCACCGACTACTTGATAATGTGTTCACAGTTCTTTAATGGTAACTAGAATAAAAGTAGTTCTCCTTCTTTCGGACTAAAACGACTATATGAACGAAGACTAGTGCAGTACTGCTTTGATAGTTATCTTAATTAAATTAGCGTCATTACATACTTCAGCATGATTTAATTATGGTTGATTGCACTGTTCTTTAAGTAATAGGGTGAGTTTACTCGGCAGGATGCATATATGATAAAAACGATAAAGCCACATCATCTGATAAAAGAAGGCATCACCTAAAACTACTCATGAACACAGTACGGAGAAGATGAATATCGCACGCACACACAACACTCATAATTCATCTCATGTGATAGTAAAAAGTTAATTACAATTTATGTGGTCCGCAGTTCACCCAATTGTAACGTACACCAGCCATGATGGCGCAAAGAAAATGCGTCACAGACGAGATACTACGGGAAAAAAGAGATCGCAGGTGGAAACGAAGATCGTCAGGAGAGTCTAAAATTAGTTCATGCATGTCGGCTCGAGTTACATCGTGTCCGTCATCTTGAGTTACCGATATCTGATACCATTAGATGGACAGGAAAACGTTCTAGATGTCACGATATAAAATGTAAAAATATGGCAAAAGAGATAAAAAGAACCTTCAGATATGAAAATACCCATTTGATCACAGTTCGCTGGTCGTGGAACTACGGATTTTATAGCGTGAAAATAAGAGCCACACTTAAAGTAAAACGCACTTGCAACTTAACGCAAGCAGCGGTTTCTTATGCGCCCCTCAGATCTACGCCCAGCTGCGTTCAACATCAAACCCAAGATCAATGGGGAGGAACAAATTAACTGGGTCCAACAGTGACTCCATTAAGTATTACATCCAAAACGGACAATTTCAAAGCGCAAGCATATGACAACGCCCACTGAATAGTAAGAAGACAGTATTGGCAGTGCTTAAAAACGTTTACTTGCACAACTGAGGTTGCAATCAACGGTGCGCGAAAGCCGTTAACTACACAATTGGTCAGAACCAATCGATGTTCATGTGTCATGTGGTTGCATGAAAGTTCCAAGCTAACATACAAACACACGCGCCGGAAATCGATCGATTTTCACATGATGTTGGTCTGGCTAACATTTATTATCGCCCTAACACCTTCCTCGATTAACAATAAATTGTTACACTTAAGATCTTTTGCTTGGAATGACATTGAGTCGCTGCATTGGGAGGTGTGTACGTGTGGAATGTCTTCGTTTTAGTTTCAATTCTGTGCTCACACCGACGCATGGCTTCGATTGTGCTTCCATTGGCAAAGCAAATGTGTAAGAGAATGTGCAAGGGAAACACTGTAGTATCATTTTGCTCAGCCTGCTCGGGTGTAGAACGATGTTTGATGTGATTCACATGACATGTAGTCAATCGGTTTTGACATTACACAGCATACAGTATATTGCCTCTTATTGCCTTGGCAATCCCGGGTATCCAATGTTTATGTGTTTCCCTAAAGTTGTACACAAAGACTGGGTCATCGAGATGAAAAAGTCTTATGCAAGTACCCTGCTTATGATTGAGCTGATCTGCCATTTTCTTGTCAAACTCACTAGTCTCCTTTTCTGGAGAAATGGCATCTAACAAAAAGTGTAAACGTCGACTAATAAAAAATTCCGACGGTGGTTGCTGGTTTAAAAGAAAAGGATTCGGTATTGAAAGATACACGCGTAAGAATACTTCCAAGTTTGCAGCAATATCTTCTTAAACATAGCACCCTTGAATGTATCCACAGCCTGTCCATTGGCCTGGGGATGATAAATTGGACTGCGTATATGTTGTACACCCATGGGTTGACAAAATCGGTCGAACTCGTTCGATTTATATGGTGTATCACTATCAGTGACGAGGGTTTCTGGGAAACCAAACTGTGCGAAACAAAGACGAATAACTATGATTGTTGAAGCTCTCGTTGGTGGCATGACACAAACTGTTTTTGGCCAATCTGAGTATGAATCAACAAGAACAAGAAAATATTGATGGTTCAGTGGGCCTGCATAATATCACATGGATCCGCATGCCGGCAGTGGTTGATTTCAGCCAAGGATGAAGGTCAAATTTGATGGGAGCTTTCGCAGCCTGTGCACATTTGGAACAACTACGAACAACGCCTACAATATCCGCAACAATATTTGGCCAATAAGCATAACCTCTAGCAAGTGGTTTTAATCGTGTACTCTCCTCGTGTCCGGTGTGAAGCATTTGAATCACTTTAACTTTGAGATTGTTGAGGATCACCATGTAATATGCCAGCATTAAAAGTCGTTCACTATTGTTAAGGCATTTTTACGCACAAAATATGGTTTAATTTCCACGTCTGATAGAATTCTTGGGCAGCCGCTGCGAAGATAAAAGTTGCCTCTTTGTAAACAGCTATCTGATCGCGTAGACACACGTCTGTCATTGTGCGTATCTGATAAGTTTCATATGAACTCCTCAAAGATGGATTGTATCTCAGCATCAACTTCAGCTGACGAAATGATCTCTTCTTCATGTGGTTGCAAACTTTATCTCTTTGTCATCCGGCGCGATAAGGCGTCAAGGTGGCCAGAGCATTCCGAAGCAGCGGCAACTTTCCCAACATATACTGAAATGAGAAATTCATCTGATGAGCAATTAATCGGTCAATACGAATCTGCTCAACAGTTCACGCACAAAAAGTTTAGCTGCCGACCTCTCAAGGGTTAGCAAAAACTTACAGTTGACGCATGCAGATTCAACCACACTCCTGACATTCGAAACGCCCTCATGTATGTATGCCAATGCTCAGGGCCTCATCAGCAAATTATCTGAAATTTAATCTCGGCTAGCCTTGATGTCCCTAGGCCTGAGCATAATAACTGCTACCTGG
The DNA here is from genome assembly GCA_944474145.2 of Dicrocoelium dendriticum. Lineage (NCBI taxonomy): Eukaryota > Metazoa > Platyhelminthes > Trematoda > Plagiorchiida > Dicrocoeliidae > Dicrocoelium > Dicrocoelium dendriticum. Next base: position 88,813,760 of record OX104066.1, on the reverse strand, counting down.
ATGAACAACGAAATCACGGAAACGTAAATCGTCCGACGGAAATATCGAACTGGTAGGGGAGGTAGCGTAATTTTGTATTTTCGCAGTGGCCAATGTCTCAGTATGGTTGATGACTCACAGAATCAAGTTGTAGACTCACTTTGGTTCTGCCTACAACTAAGATGTGGTGACGCATGGCTATTTCCCTTCGTATAACCTCCTACGTCTACTTTGGAAATGCACAACCGTTTAGCTTTTCCCATAAAGACCCTTCTGGCTCAGACTAACGCTCACGTGAGGAACTTTAATTTGCACAACCTACAGATTCCTGTCTTCCCAGGCAAGACGTTTAAGGCCTAACTGCAAAACCAGTCTCTGGCCTACCAATTCATGACCATGTTACTTCTCCTACGAGATTCAGAACGGAGAACAACACGGCAATTTTAGACCTTGTCCTTACCTTTTAGTTGACTAGATAACAGTGACTAGTCCCTTAGGGCGCAGTGATTCTGCAACACGGCTTTCTCGCTACGTCTGTTATCCAGAAGAGTTTAACGGTGCCATGGATGAGTTTGTATAAAAGCACATTACTGTAAATATCAAAAACGCTTAGGGAGTATTCGAGCAACAAGTAGACAGGACGATGGCAACTGAGCAGAAATGTTCTCTACAATCACACTTTTCCGACATTAGCAAAATAACTAATTGGTCATTATTAGCAGAACAACCCCAGATGTCACTGGGAAGTTAGTCAAATTGTTCAACACTTTAGTAACAAAATCACGAGGTACTCGGATTCTTAGCTCAAGAAGGTTTAATTCCTTGCTGAGAAGCAGGAATGAGAGACGAATGGCAGTGCGAGGTTCACTTTGGGAATTATGCAAATCTGATCTAAACGACGTAAATTGGAATGCGTACCTAACCGAGAGAAACTACCACGTCGATCCGAAAAGAAAAATCGTTACATTAACAGAATTTAACAAACAGGTTGTGCTGGTAACATAATTCACTTTACAGGTAGGTAAATAAGCTACGCAAAGTACAGGGTAGCATTGCGCTTCTAAACACCGCTTGCGGTCAAAGGTAAACTGCCCAGGTAGCAGCAAGTGCTCTCAGGTATCAATTCGCTCATACTTTCCAGAAGTCATCGACATCTCATCCCATTCTCTCACAAGTTTCATCACCTCCAGGAATTAGACACTTCTTCTCCAAAACCGCAAATGTGCTGAAACGTCTGATGTCAATAATTGAGTGCACTTCACTTTGTCCAAATAATGAAAGATGAACAATGATTTATCACGGGATAAAAGCAAGTGCTTGACACATTCCGAAGGACGGTTGGGGTGAAAATGCTGAAATCAAAACATATCTGGGTCATCTACCCAAAGTCTGCCGAGATAAAGACTAATAAATTACATCAGTATAAACTTAAAACAGCCAGCGTCAACCTTCAGAAATACACTGGGGTGCAGTGATCGTTGACATAAGGCTTGAGAAACGTAAAATATGGTGGCGCACGTGGTTCCATTTGATACAAAATTCCTGTAGAAAAGCATTTTTGGCGTAATCCACACTAGAGAGTTTAGGCAACCAAATGCTGGAAGCTAAGAACAACATTTAACCATTTGTTGAAAAAGTCCAAGGTAGGGAAGAATACAAATAAGTCTGGGAGTGTTTTCCAGGTTTGGCAAACCCGTAGGGGAAAGTAATTCCGTCGACACTCTAGACGGTTATATTGTTCTTTCAATTTTAAGCAGTTATCCCTGAGCTACATGTTGTGGTTAAGTTTCAGCAAGTGGCGGCATACGTGATTGGGGTCACTCAGTATCTGATACGCTAATATAAGATCGCCACGCAGCCTTTGATAGCGTCCGCTGAAAATTTCCAGCAACTTCAGCTTTCGGTGGTAAGATTGCTAACGCAGGCCCTTTACATACCTTGTTGCTCTTCGTTGTGGTGTCTCTAACGCCCCTATGTCACGCTTCAACCAAGGTTGCCAAACATGGATTGAGTGTTCCACATGCGGGCGCACATAGGAATTGTGCATCATTGGGAAGGTTGATCGGTCAAATCTCCCGAATGCCCTTCGCAGCATGCCGACGTGCTGGTTACCACTTTTTGCAGCTACCTCAACCTGTTTTGAACAGTTGAGGTCTTTCTGTACGAGCACACCAGGGTCACGTTCCTGGGAGCTGGTCTGCAATCCGTTTGTCCCAAGGAAATATGTATACTTATGTCTATGGCGTAATTGTACAACGAGACATTTATCTACGTTGAATGGCAGGGCGTTTCAAACTGACTAGTTCGACAGTGTGTTAAGATCGCATTGGAGCCGTTCGTGGTCGTCCGATCCTCTGATCCTTCGCTACATGTTGATATCATCAGCGAAAAATAGGAAATGGGAAATAATTGTTCTTGCCAAATCGTTAATTAACACTAAGGATAGACGAGGTCCAAGAACCTAGCCCTGTAGTGCTCCACACGCCACGTCGATTGTTTTGGACAATGATTCTCGGACTCTCACATCTAACCATCGTTCGTGTAGAAAATTGCTAATTCAACTCAGGATTAGGTCGCGAATGCCGTAGTTCCGAAGCTTCTGAAGAAGAATTCGATGGACTAAGCCATCAAAGGCCTTTGTAAGTCCAGGTAGTTAACATCGACTACTGCCGCGTCATCAACAGCTTCACTCCAGCTATTATGTGCAATTAATAGGTTAGTATTACACGGATGCTTTTGACGAAAGCCATGTTGCCTGGGGGCTATCAAATTGTGGCTTTCCAGATACTGCATCAACGCATCTGCGATGATTGATTCCATCACTTTGGATAGTACAGGAAGTAGTGTTATTAGACAGTAGTTGGCAGCATCAGTGCGGCTGCCTCCTTTATGGATAGGAGTGATGACCCCTCGCTTCCATACTGGTGGAATATGCCTTTCTTCTAGAAATCGTTGATAGAAAACAGCCAGTGGTTCTGCTAGATCATTAGCTACCGCCTGCAGAGCATTTGGTCGGATGTTGTCGACTCCAGAAGAACTGTGGATACGTATGGATAACAACTCTAACACAGCTTTCGAAGTGAAGGGGATGTTGTCTAAACTCGACGGTCGAGTAATAGCACTGAGGATAGTGTTTGGGCTCATTACCTTCTAGAATGTTTGGAAGTAATGAATCCGTAGGCAATCAGCTATTTCCATTGCTGATCGCGTGCATCTATCAGCCGTGACCAATGCTGGAATCCCCACTTCATCTATCGAAAGCCGTTAACGTGCTTGAACAGAAGTTTGCGGATTGTGCAGAATCGCTTCATTAACTCCTGCTGAGGCGTGACTTTTCTTCGCGGATAAGTTTCACGCAGAAGTTGCGATGTGTCATGTTTGCAGTCCAGGTTTTGGCATTCGATCACTCCTGGTGATCTCGCCCTGCCAAATCCCTGCGAGATATACATTTACTTGTTCTGCTCCTCAGAAATGGATTATGCTGGTTTTGGGGTTGGAAGGACTTCTTTTCCGATGCTTGCGCTACCAGTGTGTTAACGACCTTGTAAAGTTTCCTAGGAATCATCTGAGTGGCATTCGGTTAAGAAAGTCCAAAATGTAGCCTTGTCAATTGTTGACAACACATTAGAGTGCGTGACAGTATGCACTTTATCAACCTCCTTTTCTGGATACTTCGTACAGCATATATAGTCAAAGCGTAGAGTAACATGATCACTACGACCCAGTGGTGTGCTCGTAACTATCTCGTCGACCACGAGATCTTCGTTATTGGGGATAAGATCCAGTATCCACGGCTTGTTAGCAGTTGGAAATCTGGTGGGAGAGGTTACGTGGTTGTACAGAGGGTGGCTACCAATTAGCTCTTGCAAGCAGGCTTTAAACTGCGTACCGTCGGTTGCTGACCTTCCTCTGTCATGCACGTTAAAGTCCCTAGCGCTAAGAATGAGAGTGTACGACTTGTTCAAAGCAAACTGTAAGACGTGGTTCAGTTTGACGTCCAGTTCCGACGTTGAGTTTGGTGGGCGGAAATATCACTGATACTAGACAAGTGTCCTTGTTTCGCATCCATAACCGGCACCAAAGCCAATCAGGAGCTCGGGTTTTTGGGTGATCGATGCCTTCACATCGGAGCTTTGTATTATGGTAAAGAATCATACCGCCACCCCTTCCGGTTCTATCGCTTCGAAGCAGCGATATACCGGGTAAATTGGTCTCAGAATCGGTTGTCTCAAGCTTTGACCACGTATCTGTACTCATGACGTGTTCCCGCGGTTGTGAGGCATGGAGTACTCTAAGTTCGGCCAACTTACTTAGAAGGCCTTGGGCGCTTGTGTACATGCAAGATAGAGCTTTCGTTGTTAGGACTGTGTTGATGGATGTCAACTTTGTATTAGTTTTTAAGCCGGCCGTTATGTGGCCGGCCATTAATCTATTTGTAGTTTATGAATTGCAGTCAATTCGCATGGCGTTATTGAACCTTTCTGAACAGAAGTCTCACTCGTGCTGTGCTTTGTCCTGTTGTGTGCCGTGGGCGCTGTTGTTTCGGTCTCTTCGCAGGACTGTGCAGATAAAGAATTTGTAGCGTTTCCAAGTTCCATCCATTTGCTTCCGACTTTCGGCCTTTCGCCTGCTGCATTTACATGCCAAGCCATAACACTCCTACAACAGCCGGATTATTCGTAAATTGATAAAAAATTGTGTGGAAGTTTATCAACTCACTGGGGCTGATAGACAGGTCCTAAAATAGTTTACTTGACTAACGGTCGTACACATTCTGGTAGCTGCATTACCTGAACTACATACCGGACTCCATTGACACAAAATGTGACATATTAGTTCTATGTTTGCACACGCAGCAAACATTCGATCGGGTACCTCAAAATTGGTTACTGCTTTGGATAGCTTTCTTTGAAGTCCGTAACACATTAATCGGTTGGTCATAATCATAAATGTACGGTCCGGCTAAAATAGGCACCTTAGGCGACTATTTCTCTTCCCCGTGTCCAATTGCCTGCTGGGTTAAACAAAAATGTGCGCTTGGTACATTAATTTCCCTTCATTGTGTTAAGGATAGTAGTTCGGTTAACAAACATGACGTGTCGCATTTCTTTGTTGATTATATAACATTTGTCAACAAGTACCGAGGAGTTGAGCTGCCGAACGTACTACCACTCATTCAAGAATACATTCATTCGCTTGCGACTTGGTGCGACAGGTGGGTGATGACGTTTTAAGCATAACAGTCAAGTACCATATGTTGGAGTCACTTGAAACCCGAAGTATCTATCACACGTAACAGCGAACGCATCTGTGTACAACGGTATACCCGTGACTTTGGAATCAGATATTCTTGCAGCCTCATGTTCTTAGAACAGATTGCGTACCAGATACCACGAGCCAGACAATCCTTTGCTAACATCTCTCATAACATGCATACAATCACAGCTACAGTGGAAATATTTAAAATCCTTCATCGTCCCATGCTGTTTTCTTGCAGCATAATCTGGGGCAATGTGAGAAAATCAGACAGAACATCAATAAAAGTCTTTAGTGATCAGTTAGTTAGCACGCATTGAGCAAAATTTCATCCTAAACTCCAGGGAGGGATGCCAGCAACTCAATTTTGATCCGCTTTGGCTGCGAAGACTAAACGATAACTGGAGCCTGCTGCGTAATCTGATTCATAGCAATACCCATTGCAATCGATTCACCTTAATTTTTAAGCACAATTACACGCGAGACCCAGGTAACAAATACCTTACTCTGATTTTACTACGATGCAAGACAAATTTGCGGCTTAACTTTCTTTTTGCCATACGTGCTTCTATGTGAAATCGGCTATCATTCATCATTAGGTCGTTTGGGAGCGTACAATCCTTTCGCAGTAAGTTTGGAGGCTACCTCTACCTGGACACTATTACGTCGTTCATTTCGTGGGAAGCTCATTCGAACATCCATTTAATGAAAGACCAGATAATGTATAATAGGTGCAATATCACTAATTCTGGCAATGTAATTAGTCCCCAGTGTATACAACAAACTCTAACAGCAAATTTGCCACCTACTACCGCATAAGACAAAAACATTAGGCAAATACCTCGCCAGAAATGCGGACAAATATAAGAAGATAACTTGAGATGGCTCTTGCAAGAGCATGACATTGCCTGTGTGTGCAAGTTTTGTGCTAGATATTGTCAGCTTTTCACGTGCTGAGAAACATGCCGATTATTATTTTTGTTGGTTGTATTATTAATTTTGTCTTCATGCGATATGTTGTTTTGACCAGGGGCTATACCAACCTGGAGACTAAACGTGCCACTGGTACTGTGCACCTTGGACCGATCATATATCGTGTACTCGATGCGTTACGGACTGCTCGGACTAGCGCTGGAAATTTGGCACAGGGACACTGGCTACCGGCCGGGTCAGAATACGACCCAATGGTAAGGCTTTCCGAGAAAAGATCTGTTAAAGGGATGTGGAGGGAGAACGTTCAAACGCCTCATCCTGGGTTGATCAGCTACCGTCAGGCGTACTGGTTTTGACCTTTAGCACTGACCCTTTCAGCACTCTCTGGCTTCCGTTATCACTAATATGCAAACCTACTCGGAAGTATACCTGTCCCCATAGACGCATACATCTTGCCCAGTGCTTACATTCAGGGAGTCCCTTTGGCTAATATCCCATTACCAATGAAATGGTCTCTGATAGTGCGTTCATGTAACCCCTCAGGGACAGAATGAATTGATGCCCGCTTGAGGTTGTATGAACAACACGTTAGGTTGAAATTTTAACAAGCTTACTTATTAACACGACGCGCGGATTTACCTGTAATTTGTTATAGGTTTTTTTCCAAATGCTGTGGGTTGGGCATTAATTTAAATTTTGCTCATTGTGCTCGTATTAATGTTGCATATGTTAGAGGGACTTATGGCGTGTGGTTTTATTATGACCGTGAATCTGCTTCCGATCCGTTGCGGTTACCGGCCACGATGACCTGAGAGAACCTTGATTAATCCTTGTGGTTTAATTGTCCGTTGGTCCGGTTTTGCTTCATACGACTTGGTGCTACAGCAATATGCTCGCTTTTTGAGTAAGTGTTTAGTTAATAAGTTTCTCAAGCAACCCTGATTCTCACGTGTGCGTTTGAACAGCGTTCTTAAGTAAGATATCAAATTCGCTTTGGATCTCTGTTTGTGGATTCCATGTTATCAGTCAAACAGTGCATTTTCTGAGTCTTTCCATGTAGGTCAAATGAAACGTACGCTTTCAAATGCATGGTGTTTTTATAATTCCATAAATTGCCGTTTCACCTACAGGTTTGCTCTTTTGACCATCTACCTTAGTACAGCTGGGCTGCGCTTTCGATATTTGGGGCCCACCAGTTTCCTAACTGCCCTGCTAAAATGTGGTTTCTATAAATATATGTTGATGATGAGTTTTAGTCTTTTTCACCATGAAATCCAAAGAAGCCTTGAAGGCTGCAAATGGCGCGGCCAGCATAATTGCTTGCACTTATGTTCTACTACATAAAGTACTGCTTCTAGCCGCTGAGTCTCAGTTTTTGGTTTGTCTTGGTTAACTACTTCTTTGTGTTTTCCAACAATCTGTGTTTTATTTTTTCTTTCCACTGTAAATTCCTACTGTGCAGTCTCAGTATCTTTGATCGCGTACTTCGCCCGGAATACCGCTTCCGTTTCTTAATGCACACAAATGTACCAATGAAAACTTCATCTGTCGTGATGAACGCCAAGTATCAAACTCAAATTTTGGATATAACTTAGACGGATCACCTTTAACTTTCATATTACACTATTTGTTCCTTCCTGCAAAAACACATGCGCTCAAGTTTATTAATCCTGAGACTTACTATTGCTTTTAGTGTTTAATTTAGGACCCACATAATGTGTGACCAACCTAAGTTATCGACCACCTAATCCAAAAGCTATCGGAGGTTTGGTGTCCATTACTGATCAATCGTTTTTTTTTTCTTCCCCAAAGCAGCTTTTGAAGGGACCATACGGTTGTTTAAGTTGTTTCGCAAAAGCCCCTTGATGTACTGCGTATTGCTTCGGGCGCGCAGAACTCAACGTCGACCAAAGCATAGTGGAGAAATATAAGTTCCAAGCGACATTTCTATTTTATCGTTATTGTTCTTAGCTCTTATCAAGTGTGGTGAAGCAATGTAATATCAAACTAAACTGGCTGCGCTTTTGCACAGCATGTTATCGTACTCTAGCTGGTCAAATTTTCACATGAATTACCTTAAGATTAACACAGACTATTGGCAACAATTGAAAAATGACCAAGGCCCAAATCGCTTCGCTAAAGAATCACACGACAGAGTGAATGCTCGAGTCTTCCCCAACTGGATTCACTTCATACTTGCTGAAAGAGGCTTGGTTGAGAGCTTCAAAATTCCACCTGTGAGTGGGATAACAATCAGCATGACAATAGCGCCGTAACAATAAATCCACCTCAAAGGTGAAACGACGGTTTAGGAGAGGTCAATGGCTTGTTAAATAGGGAATTGTCGCGGCCTATATACCTTAACCAAACAACTTCAGTCCGACTGGAATAATTACAAATAGTGATTCGTCCTCTGCCCAAATCTGTTCCGGAATCTCAGTAAGGTCTTCACATTAGTGTTGGTTGGAGTGCAGCTGCCTGCACCCGAAAAAATAGGTCTTCAGTTAAGCCAACTGAACCCAAACAAAAAGGCGGCAAAGCAGTACATACACAGAAACCACCGATTTTATGCAAACTTGCAGTGCAGATAAAATATATCCAATATACACATACGGCTATTAATAGACCACATAGTGAATCATTGGGTGTCAGCACAAATGTTCTAATTTGATGCTTACTTCCTTAACAAGAAAGCAAATTTAATACCGAAGCTAGTGAAAATTTATGTGGTTTATGCGCACGGTTCCACTCATCTAAACTCAAACCACTGCGGTGGAGCGAGACTTCTCCGAGTCGTACTGAGTTCCACTGATGAAGCAGAAGCAGTTCTTTTATCGACATCTCTGCTCTGGAATGGATAATGTTCGGTTCGTTTCTTTCGTTTGTTCTGCGGGGCGACATTAAACGAGCGAAACACGGCTTGGAAGAATACCGGAAAGAAAGCTCAGCTACAACCACCCGTGTACACTGCGCCCTGAGGCTGGAGGACATGATGACTGAGGAAGGCCCGCCCAGAACGAGTAGCATAAGCGCTACATAAGTGAGATCTTATCCTCGGAAAACGTCGCCGGTCTATTGATATAAAGGCGAGGACGTCACCAATTTACGAAGGACGGGACCCGAAGACTGGGAAGGTGGTGCTCCAATCCAGAGAGAGGTCACCAAGCGTATTGGAGTGTACTATGCGCGTCGTTGCAGACCACCTTCTGAACTAGGGCTCAAGACGGTGTCCTCGAAACAAACACGTGGCATGAGACATTTCATGGAATCACTTCACGGCAAATGTTCGCATGACATTACATGCCTAGCCACCGAAACTAACGATGAACCCACACACGATCCACCTTAACAGACGAGCAATGAAAGATGTTAGAACCGCTGGATCGAACGTAAATTTGTTCAATGATGCCCTACTCGAAAATGCGCAATGACCAACATTTCACCAGTCAGTACAAACTTACACTCAAAACACATATATTTCGAGTTAGTGCCAAAAACAGAGAAACTTTCCTGCATGTACACCAATGCATAAGATTACTGAACGAGATTGCCGAATGCGGCTAATTCAAGCATCACACGCTTTGGACCTAATGTTCATCTTTGAATATCGTCTGCACTCAGAAATTACCGTCGCCGAAGTCAGGATACATGGTATGTTCCGACACCGAAATGTTCGCCATAGAAAGCGCATTGGAATGATATTATTCTATCGTACGGACATGCAGTGCAAACCGGTGGACCATCCGTGAAACGCTCAGCATAGACGCAGTCTGGAACAGTCTGAGACTGAGACACTACAACACTTACCTTGTGGCGTTTATCGTCCTTGAATCTGCACTCCAGGGTTGGACTCGCACCTGCCAATTGTCATGGGAGGATCTTACGACGACGATGCTGCCGTGTTATCATCTCATGCGACTTCAATGTTTACGATTTGGAAGTTCTGGCATCACCAGCAGGCACTTCAAGGTCGATTTGCAAGAGCGTATTATAAGTATTTCACCCTTCAGCTGCATCAGTTAAGCCATTTGATTCAACGTATGAAACACCTCATCAGCCTTTCATTTGGTGCTCACAATCAAAGAGCTTCTGATCGCTAGACCAACGATGGAGAGTTCCTTGGGGTTGGTTGCATACATAATAATAATTTGCCACGGTATGTCAAGTGTATTATACACAAGGACCTATTAACTTTTCCGGACAATTTCACACTTCAATATAATGAACAGAAGTTTTTAGAGATGCCATATAGGAGTTTTCGGATGGCGGTTTCACTGATGCTCTATTCATGAATTTTGCAAGCAGGGTCAGTGATCCGGTCGTATCCGCAGCGGAAACCAGGCCCCTTTGTTCCGCAAGAGCACAATCATTCATTCGGATAGTAACCGAAATCGCATCGCAGTAAGAGACGCAGCGTGGCGCGTATGCAGATTAAACTTTAGCCCTGATACTTGGAGCAACTGCGTAGAGCAAGGTAATCAGTCTGCTGCACTTCTCCGTGAGGACAAATTATTATACAAGCAGTGCGTATAAGAAACGTGTCTGTTTATAAATAGTTACAGTACAAACATGAGAACAACCGCCGCACGTTGAGGCATGGTGTTTCATCAAACATATCAGCTGATGGATGCGCTTAAAGCGCCGAGGATGCAGTCATCTCTCTACGGCTTCGACATAGTCCAATATTCCGACTCTCCCCCAGCCTTTGTCACATACGCCTCCCATTCCTTTAGTCGCCTCAGTTTAAACCTGTCACCAGTTCCGCGACTGTTTTGAGGAACCTGTTTTCTTTGGGCACCCATAGTTCCCCAAAGAAAATGCTCCACTGAAACCACTAAAATATTAAAAGTGAACAAGAAATTTATGCGGGTTAAGAGGCGTTGCTTTACAAGTCCGGTTGGATAGTCGGTGAGATATCAACTAATAATATTAATAAAACAGTACTAACATATTGAAAAGTAGCAGTAATAGTGTCCTTCGTTGTAGTTCTGCAGTCATCGTGGATTCGCAGCACATACAGTTCCCATCAAATAAGTCCAAGATGCACTCTAGGGGTTGCGCTAAGCAACAAAGTGTAAGTGGATGAGTGCGTCGTGCAGCATTTTTCAATACTGATAATGTCAACGCAGAGACGACCGATTCCGAGAGAGCATTCCACGGGTGACGTACACTAACGGAAAAGAAATTCCTGCTGCACTCCAGACGGCTTTGCTGTTCTATGGGTTTCAATGAGTGATCCATCAGTATTGTTTGATACTGAGTTGCAGTAAGCTCATGTAGAATCAAGGATGCCCTAAGCAGGCCATCCAGTAATCTACGATACAGACCGCTGAACATTCCTAATCGTTTCAGCCTCTCATCTAATGAAAGTTTGCGCATTCCACTTACATTCTTAGATGCCGGAACTTGAGGATGTTCCAGTGAGTTAACGTCGTGTTGTAACCATGGATGCCAGGGCTGAATAGCATATTCGACATGGTGGCGAACATACGCATTGAATGTTTGTCGAAATATGGAGCCGTCTATTTGTCCCAAAGCCCCTTGAGACACCCCGCTGTGTCAATTTCGTTTTTGAGACATTTTCGGATTGTCTGGAGCAACCCAAGTTGTCTTAGATCAGCACACCCAAGACAGATTCTACAGTTGATTGTTGAAGTACATTCGTTCCAAGCCGGTATAAGTAGCTGCATTGATGTCGGATAGAAAGGAGCTTGTATTTACACACGATGCAATGCAGTCAATTTTGGGCTGAGCACTGATATACCGTGGCCAGGTCTATCTGAGGCAGATGTTGCTCGGTGTTTGCCTAGATCCTGCACCAAATCGTGATATCGTCGGCAAACAATTGGACGTATTTAACGATTGCTAGTGCTAGGTAATTAATAAACAGCAAAAGCAGAGTTGGACCTTAAACTGAGCCCTGCGGCAAACCACACCCGACTTAAATGAGGTCTTATAAAGAACTCCAATCTCTGACAACTAATTACCGTTGAAGTAGAAAGTAAACAATCTAGCTTAGAAGGGAGTGGCTCATGCCGTACTACGGGAACTTGGAAAGTAGCACGCGATGGACTAGACGATCGAAAGCCTTTGGAAAATCCAGGTATATCACACATCAACTTCTAAATCAGCGTCAGCTGACTCGGTCCAACTACTCCGTGCGATTAATAAATTAGATGTACATGATCGCTATTGACGGAAGCCGTGCTGCTCGAGCGTGATGATGTTTCAGTTTGCCAGATAACACACCTGTGTATCGGCAAATATGGATCCCATGAGCTTGGAGAGTATAGGAAAAGGGACACTGGGCGCTAGTTAGAAGGCACAATTCTGCCTCCGCATTTGTGAATCGGGGTTACTATTCCAAGCTTCGACATGGCGCAAACTTGATTCTGGTCTAAGCATCACTGGAACAACTGAGGTAAAGGTCCTGCCGGTTGGCTTGCTGCCGCGCCCAGATCCTTTGTACAAATGGTATAAACACCCTGGGAGCTGAGTTGGCGTAGAGACTTTAGCTATTGCAATGCAGCCTTGGCGGTAAAAAATAAGTGAGTTATTCCTGGAGACTGGACGACAAATGCTGGAAGCTCCCTTGGTGGCAAGGTCCTCTGATTGCAGGGGTATATTGCATCCGCAACGCGTTTGCTTGCCTCCGTAGCCCTTCTTATTGGTCCATCGGCCGTCCCGAATGGAGGAATAACTTGCCTCACCTTTCGTTGGTCACTGACACGCTTGTACAGCAGTTTGGGGTTGGTACCGGAGGCTTTATGACGTTTTCTGGTATGCAGCTTTGTCTTCTCTTAGTAGTTACGTTCAGTGGTTACTTTGCGTTACGTGGTTCTCCCAAGTTTCTGACGTAGGAACTTCTCTGTACGCCCGCCATGCTACTTTGCGCGCTCCCATTCATTTTTGAGTTCTGCAGCTAACGAAAGAAACTGATGCAGACGTATTTCAAACATTTATCTCTGAAGAATCTGTTATCAGCTAATTGAATTTGCCGACGAACTCTAGCCAGGCGACTTCCGGGGGTTCTTCGTCAAGGAACGACCAAATTGTGGCGCTGACGAACTGGGCTAATCATTTGTGGCTTGTGATGATTCGCAAAGCCATACTACCAATAGCAGCATAACTTGCAACTGATCTCCCCATGATCACTGCGACGCAACGAGCAGTCTAAAAGCAACACATCAATCATATGCTCCTCGTTGGTAAGCACTATTTCTAGCACAGATAGTCTGTTACCTATTCTGAACTAAGTGGGCAGTGATGTGATTGTAAAGAGGAAAGAGTTCTAGAAACCATACGAATGACATGCAAAGCAAAAGAGCTGGTCAGATATCTCCGTGGAAGAACCAACAAACACTTTTCGTTGATCACTGAACTGGTGAATGAATTCCAGGCGCAATTAGTTCTTTCTTCTCCACCTACATTACCCTTAACACTAACGATATAATTACACCAAGACTCCAACTAAAGTGCTATTGCTGTCCGCAATATCCGTCAAGCAACATATTCTATTCAACTGTGCTCAATTCTGGAGGCTTATTTCATACCCCATCCGCCGTGAACCTGGGAGGGCTTGATATCTCACTGCACATATTGTATATGTTTTCCGTTTCACTGGGATCCCAATAGTTTGCAGATCAATGGGAAATTTCATTTATCAGTTAGCGCCACAAGGACTGCGCAAAACAGGAGGTTGACAATTACAGGCCAAGCCATAACACTCCTACAACAGACGGATTATTCGTAAATTGATAAACAATTGTGTGGAAGTTTATCAACTCACTGGGGCTGATAGACAGGTCCTAAAATAGTTTACTTGACTAACGGTCGTACACATTCTGGTAGCTGCATTACCTGAACTACATACCGGACTCCATTGACGCAAAATGTGACATATTAGTTCTATGTTTGCACACGCAGCAAACGTTCAATCGGGTACCTCAAAATTGGTTATTGCTTTGGATAGCTTTCTTTGAAGTCCGTAACACATTAATCGGTTGGTCATAATCATAAATGTACGGTCCGGCTAAAATAGGCACCTTAGGCGACTATTTCTCTTCCCCGTGTCCAATTGCCTGCTGGGTTAAACAAAAATGTGCGCTTGGTACATTAATTTCCCTTCATTGTGTTAAGGATAGTAGTTCGGTTAACAAACATGACGTGTCGCATTTCTTTGTTGATTATATAACATTTGTCAACAAGTACCGAGGAGTTGAGCTGCGAACGTACTACCACTCATTCAAGAATGCCTTCATTCGCTTGCGACTTGGTGCGACAGGTGTATGATGACTCTTTAAGTACAACGGTCAACTATTATATGTTGCAGTCACTTGACACCGGAAGTGTCTATCCCACGTAACAGCGAAAGCATCTGTGTACAACGGTCTACCCGTGACCTTGGAATCAGATATTCTTGCACTTCATGTTCTTAGAACAGATTGCGTACCAGATAGCACGAGCCAGACAATCCTTTGCTAACATCTCTCATAACATGCATACAATCACAGCTACAGTGGAACTATTTAAAATCCTTCATCGTCCCATGCTGTTTTCTTGCAGCATAATCTGGGGCAATGTGAGAAAATCAGACAGAACATCAATAAAAGTCTTCAGTGATCAGTTAGTTAGCACGCATTTAGCAAAATTTCATCCTAAACTCCAGGGAGCGATGCCGGCAACTCCATTTTGATCCGCTTTGGCTACGAAGACTAAACGATAAATGGAGCCTGCTGCGTAATCTGATTCATAGCAATACCCATTGCAATCGATTCACCTTAATTTTTAAGCACAATTACACGCCAGACCTAGGTAACAAATACCTTACTCTGATTCTACTACGATGCAAGACAAATTTGCGGCTTAACTTTCTTTTTGCCATACGTGCTTCTATGTGAAATCGGCTGTCATTCATCATTAGGTCGTTTGGGAGCGTACAATCCTTTCGCAGTAAGTTTGGGGGCTACCTCTACCTGGACACTATTATGTCGTTCATTTCGTGGGAAGCTCATTCGAACATCCATTCAATGAAAGACCAGATAATGTATAATAGGTGCAATAT
>OX104066.1:88773728-88798134 GCA_944474145.2 Dicrocoelium dendriticum | reverse complement strand
GTGCTGCTGCATGGCCCTCGTAAGTGCAGCATTGGCCTTAACATGGGGAACTCACCGAGATGTAGAATTCGGTAGGTCATAATGAGGTCGACTCGCACCCGACGGTAGGACAAGGTGTAGAGTCCTAGTTTCTCGCACCGGTCTTCATACCCAAAGCCACGTAAACTCGGGATGAGCCTGGTAGCAACGTGTTGGACCCGTTCGATCTTTTGTGCCTCGCCTCGGGTAATCGAAAAGTAGGCGGGCGAACCGTACTCTAGCATTGGTCTAATGATAGAAGAGAACAGGCGAGTGGCAACCTCTTCAGACCATGTGCAGAAGCTACGTTTGAGCGCCCAAAGCATGCGCAGTCCGTTCCGATATAGCCTGTTCGTGTTGTCCACGGACTTCAAATCGTAGCGTGAGAGTACACCTAGGTCCTTCACGGAGGGTGTGGGATATAGCGTTTGGCCGTCAAGGGTGTTGGTTCGGCCGTCTGCACTCTTCCCCAGGCTCATAAATACCGACTTAGCTGGGTTGACCGGGGGAAGAACTTCTGCAGACCATGTGGATAAGCGGTTGAGATCTTGCTGAAGTAGGCCACAGTCATCGGGAGCGTCGATTTCTCTCCAAATCTTCATGTCCTCCTCAAACAAGGCACACGGCGACCGGAGAAGCTGCGGTTGGTCGTTGATGTGGATCAGGAACAGAGTGGGCCCCAGCAAAGTGCCTTGAGGCACGCCACTTGTAGAGGGGTACCAGTCAGTTAGATGGTCGTCGACTTGTACCCTCCACTTTCGTCCAACAAGAAAGTCGCGGATCCACCGGTGCAGGGAGCCACCGACGCCACACATGCTGAGTTTGTGAAGGAGAACCTCATGACTGACCTTGTCGAACGCTTTACTGAAATCGATGAATATCACGTCGACGGAGTTCCCCTTGTTTATTGCCTTCAACCACTCATGCCTCGTCACAAGCAGGTTAGTAATGCATGAGCGACCTTGCATAAAACCGTGCTGTGCGGGCGTCAGGACCTTGTTTGACTGTAGCAACTGCAGCAATCTCTTCTTCACGATTTTCTCAGCAACCTTTGCCAATATAGGTGTCAGACAAATTGGCCTGTAATTGTCTACTTTGCTAGGGTTGCCGCCTTTCGGAATAGGCTTCACCACCGCACATTTCCAGTCAACCGGCAATAAACCTTCGGAGAGCGACCTGTTGAAAAGGTCAGTCACGATAGGAGAGAGGATGGTTGAAAGTGACTTGAGAACCAGTGGGTGAAGCCCATCAGGTCCGGCAGGTTTGGTGCCGTCAAGGTTCTATGTTTGCACACGCAGCAAACATTCGATCGGGTACCTCAAAATTGGTTACTGCTTTGGATAGCTTTCTTTGAAGTCCGTAACACATTAATCGGTTGGTCATAATCATAAATGTACGGTCCGGCTAAAGTTGGCACCTTAGGCGACTATTTCTCTTCCCCGTGTCCAATTGCCTGCTGGGTTAAACAAGAATGTGCGCTTGGTACATTAATTTCCCTTCATTGTATTAAGGATAGTAGTTCGGTTAACAAACACGACGTGTCGCATTTCTTTGTTGATTATATAACATTTGTCAACAAGTACCGATGAGTTGAGCTGCCGAACGTACTACCACTCATTAAGGAATACATTCATTCGCTTGAGACTTGGTGCGACAGGTGGGTGATGACGTTTTAAGCATAACAGTCAAGTACCATATGTTGGAGTCACTTGAAACCCGAATTATCTATCACACGTAACAGCGAACGCATCTGTGTACAACGGTTTACCCGTGACTTTGGAATCAGATATTCTTGCAGCCTCATGTTCTTAGAACAGATTGCGTACCAGATACCACGAGCCAGACAATCCTTTGCTAACATCTCTCATAACATGCATACAATCACAGCTACAGTGGAAATATTTAAAATCCTTCATCGTCCCATGCTGTTTTCTTGCAGCATAATCTGGGGCAATGTGAGAAAATCAGACAGAACATCAATAAAAGTCTTCAGTGATCAGTTAGTTAGCACGCATTTAGCAAAATTTCATCCTAAACTCCAGGGAGCGATGCCGGCAACTCCATTTTGATCCGCTTTGGCTACGAAGACTAAACGATAAATGGAGCCTGCTGCGTAATCTGATTCATAGCAATACCCATTGCAATCGATTCACCTTAATTTTTAAGCACAATTACACGCCAGACCTAGGTAACAAATACCTTACTCTGATTCTACTACGATGCAAGACAAATTTGCGGCTTAACTTTCTTTTTGCCATACGTGCTTCTATGTGAAATCGGCTGTCATTCATCATTAGGTCGTTTGGGAGCGTACAATCCTTTCGCAGTAAGTTTGGAGGCTACCTCTACCTGGACACTATTATGTCGTTCATTTCGTGGGAAGCTCATTCGAACATCCATTCAATGAAAGACCAGATAATGTATAATAGGTGCAATATCACTAATTATGGCAATGTAATTAGTCCCCAGTGTATACAAGACACTCAAACAGCAAATTTGCCACCTACTATCGCATAAGACAAAAACATTAGGCAAATACCTCGCCAGAAATGCGGACAAATATAAGAAGATAACTTGAGATGGCTCTTGCAAGAGCATGACATTGCCTGTGTGTGCAAGTTTTGTGCTAGATATTGTCAGCTTTTCACGTGCTGAGAAACATGCCGATTATTATTTTTGTTGGTTGTATTGTTAATATTATCTTCATGCGATATGTTGTTTTGACCAGGGGCTATCCTAACCTGGAGACTAAACGTGCCACTGGTACTGTGCACTTTGGACCGATCATATATCGTGTACTCGATACGTTACGGACTGCTCGGACTAGCGCTGGAAATTTGGCACAGGGACACTGGCTACCGGCCGGGTCAGAATACGACCCAATGGTAACGCTTTCCGAGAAAAGATCTGTTAAAGGGATGTGGAGGGAGAACGTTCAAACGCCTCATCCTGGGTTGACCAGCTACCGTCAGGCGTACTGGTTTTGACCTTTAGCACTGACACTTTCAGCACTCTCTGGCTTCCGTTATCACTAATATGTAAACCTACTCGGAAGTATACCTGTCCCCATAGACGCATACATCTTGCCCAGTGCTTACATTCAGGGAGTCCCTTTGGCTAATATCCCATGACCAATGAAAGGGTCTGATAGCGTGTGCAAGGACAGAATGAATTGATGTTTGCTTGAGGTTGAATGAACAACACGCTATTTTGAAATTTTACAAGGTGTATTCTTAGCTCCTCTCTTCAAATTGCCTTATAAATGTATAGCTTTAAGCGGCAATAAATTTGGGATTTTTTAGCAGAATGCTGCAACAACGCCTGGTTACTCTTATACTCCGCGAAATACTTTACGCTTGTAGTTCCATTGTCGTGTTTATACGATCCCACCAAATTATTTACGAAATAACAGAATAAGCTGTTAAAGCACTGCTTTGATGCTGTTGGGCTTTCTTTTGAAGGGGTCAAATTAATGTGTCCATCTTCTTTTGACTATATTTTAAGAGCTCTGTTCAATACAACTGACAGGCTATATCATCTGTCTGTGTGTAAAATTCTAGCGGTGTTTACGTAACTGCTTTACATTTGCGTAGGTTTAATGAAAATTTCCTTTACTACCTATCCTGTTACGATTGCTGTCTCCACATGGTGGTAAATCTACCGTGAGTATAAAATTCGGTGTGAATAGCTGGTAAGCTTGTCCTCTAGGTGGCTCAATATCGCATGAAATGCTGGTATTGCTGATGTTGCGCAACCGTGTTCTTTTTCGTTTTGATAGGCATGTTATTCCGTATATTGTCAAATGCTGCATCACAACAAGCAAAAGAAAGCTGGCAATAGGTATTACAGCCAGGTTATCATCACAATAAGGTACTCTTTTACTGCAAGAGGCACTAAACGGTCTGAAATAAGTTCTCCCCTTCCTAACCGTTTATACTATGTATTAATACCATTTTTGTACTTAGATATCAAAGATGGAGCGCAAATTTCAATGAACTTTGATGTTTAATGCCGAGGTTTTGCGTTTGGCCAACCTGCTGTTTGCCATTTGCACGGATGGTCAAACTTCGTCGAGTGAATGTGGTTTATAGTAATCACATCTGCTTTACCATTCCTATTAAACCTATAGTATTTTTCTGCTCTGGAGACCACATTATACGGTTCTTTTACGGTGGCTTCAAAATCCTACCTACTGGCTCAAATATTGCCCACACCTGTAAACGAGTTTTAACATCCTTTGTAAAATACCTACTGATACTTTGTGCCAGTGAGGTAGTAAAGTGCAGTTTTCTCATCGATGAACGTGTGCATTTGACAGTTCGAGGGTCCAACAGCGTTGACTTCGATGAATGTAGGAGGTCGGCAGAAAGCTTTAACGCGGTGTCGTATACCGGCTGAGCGGCAACGACAACAAAAGTACATCAGCCATTTGAACTGTTGTTTCGCTGCTACAAAACCATGATGACCTATGCAATAAAGAGTAATAAGTGCGGGAGAAGGGGGACTTACCTGTAAACCTTAATGCCCTAAGAAAACATTCAGGGTCAAAGTGCCTACACAGTGTGTAGACAATATACCGTCACAAACAGCTGGCTATCGTGCAAATATGAGGCAGTATCGGCAAAACAGCTTTCTTGCGGCTTTCATTGTCATGCGTCATAAATAGCCATTACCTCGCAGATAACTCAGCACCAAACACACTTTAAACAGGCAATCCGATTAGGAGACGGCAGCAGACGCGCCACTGGTGTCGGTTGCAAGCTATTTTCCGTAAAGTCCTGAGCTAAGCACAAGGTGAGTCACCTGGACTCCCGCCCGGTAAACGAGACGGACCAGCGGCACCCAGTTTGGTCGTCAGTGACTTTATTTCCGCTTTCAAGTCAAATTCTATCCACCTTGAGCCTTGCGCCACCCTACACCTGGCAGACTATACAAGCCCCTCCTAAGTAAGCGGTGACCAGGCATACGTAGCACGTGTCCGAGCCAACGCAACTTATTCAGTGATATCGGCTGTTAAAGGGAGCTAGCATGATTATCTCTACCTAGTACTCGCCTACGCACATCATCGTTGCGGACACGCTAACGTCATCCGACACCAGCAATGTTTCGCAGACGACCATGATCAAAGACTTTAAGGCCCCTCAGATCTTCAGATCGAAGTGGCCAAGTCTTATCTCATAGATCAGGACGGTTCTCACTGTGGCCTTGTATACATGACATTTCAGACGCCAAAGATGCCACCGGTTCAAGAAGACAGTTCTAACATTCACAATGCGTGAGCTGATGTCGGTTTCTATGTGCCCATTATTGCTGATGCAGCTGCCAAGATAAGTGAATTGATCACCTTCCTCGGGTTCCTCGTTAGCAAGGGTCAAGGGGTCATAAAGTGGCTGGTGGTCCTGCAGCAGCAAGTTACACTTTGAAGTTGCGAAATGCATATCAAATAATGGGACCCATCTAAGCAGGCTATTCAGGGTTCATGGTGCTGCCGCAACATCTTGAAAAAGCAAGACCATTTCGTCTCAATAATCAAGATCAATTACTTTTACACCGGGCAGCATTTCCAAGCCTACATCGTTGGATTCCAAAAGGGAACACTCCATGATTGAATCCACTACGAAATTAAAAGTGGGGAAACCTGACAACCCTGACAAACGCCACTTGTGGTCGGAAAGATATCAGGTAGTCCACCGTAGACCCTGACGCGGCTTCTGGTTTTCGAGTATAGAGCGCGAAGGATGTTCGCATATTCCGTGGGAACACCTTTCCGCCCAAGTATTTCGAACAGAATCGATCGATTGACTGCATCGAACGCACTCTTGAACGCAAGGAACACAGCAATTGTCGGTCTGCGGTATGCGTGGCGCTGCTCCAGCAACCGCCGCAAAGTGAATATATGGTCTATACAGCCACGTCCTGGACGGAAACCGGTCTGCTCTTCCTTAATCCGAGATTTCCCGTTCCACAGTGGGGTGACGAACGAGAATCGAAGCCATTAATTACGTCACAACTGGCGTTAGGCTAAGACTCCTACGGTTAGCACAGTCTGCGCCATTGCCATTCCTGTAGATTGCCACTATAATCGATTCGCTACAATCAACCGGGACACTCTCTTCCTTTTAGATACGTTCGAATAGGAAGGTCAGTGCTTTGCAGTGAGCCTCACCTCCATCCTTAAGTATTGCAGGTGTGAGGGAATACGGGCGAGTAGCAGGAAAACGATTGAGGGCTGTAATCGCGTTTCGGACTTCGTCCTCCGACGGAGGTTCTAAACTAACCGTCCATGGCTCGTCCTGCATTGCCTGAGTAGGAAGAGGTCCGGGAGCAGGGGGCCAGCGGACCTGATCTTGAAAATCTTCCGCCGAATGGGCCATACGGCGCTCCTGTTTGTGTATAAGTGCACTTGCGCTCTCTCTGATTGTCTCACTGACGCCTAGTTTCCTGGGACCAGTGGTGCGGTTCAGCTGGAGGAGCTTGCGGTAAATTGCCTACTGCTCCTTCCTTCTACATATCTTGAGCCCTACTGGTCCACCAGGCTTCCTTGTCAGCACGTAGGCTCCGCTTTAATTCGGGCTTATAGTCCGTCTGGTCACATGGTGCTCAGAGCCAGCCGGGCGGTTATTCTAGATTCCAACAGGTTCACCGACCTCTCAGATATCCAGTGACTGGTGCGGTAACGATGGATAGTGCCACAAGCAGACGCTCCTGTGCCGTGGATGGCGGCCGAGATCCTATTCCACTGAAGCTCAGCGTCCTTAGAACAAAGTAGCGAACGTTCGGTATGCAGTGCGTCTTGATAGGCTTGCCTGACCGAGGGCTGACATAATTTCTCAATTGCCAATCGCAGGAGACGCTTGGGAGGCCTCCCGGTAAAGTTCATGGAGAAACGATAGCATTCCAAGGCATGATCTGAGTCGACGCCGGCACTTCAGAATGGAATCACCCCACCTGTAATTTATGGCTGTTTGGTCAATTTGGGTCCATCGCTGGCCAGCTACAGAATGACGCCAAGTGGCACTTCGGCGCCCACGGTGTCTAAAAGCAGTACTACTAAGAAACAACTGGTGCTCCGCACACAGTTGCAGCAGACACTCGCCGTTGTCAGTCCGTTCGGAGTTAAGTCCATACTTACCACCCAGCTGAGCTTCAGAAGAGCTCAGACGCCCTACTTGTACGTTCATATCCCCTGCAAGTATTATAATATTTGAACTAGTAGCACTGCGTAGTAACGCGTTCAGTTGGTCATAGAATGTGTCCTTGAAAGCATTAGAACTGCAGCCGGTGGGAGCATAAACAGAAAACACAAACAAAAAGCGTTTCGTATTGCTTCGTGAATCCATCTTTGTTGCTGTCCTCAAACGGGCTGTACATAAACGGCTGTTCATCGAAATCCATGGCCCAACCTTGGAGCTTGGAATGATACCTACACCAGCTTGACGCATGAGTACTGCATCAGCGTCTCCGAATTCGTGCAACCAATAACGAGATGATAAACTGGGTGCAGTTAATTCAACAAGCTCATTAAAGTCACTGATCCTAGCTTCGGACACACAACACACAGCAATACCCAGTGTGTCCAAGGTGCGTGCGAGTGCAGCCTATTGACCCGTTGGTCTTAGAGTGCGAACTTTGAATGCCGCCATGTAAACGGGATAGCGTGGCCTTATAAGGGTCTGTTGCCGATAGGCTTTCAGTGCGTATCGCGAGAAGGTGGTTGCAGATAGTTCTACTCCAGTGGCACTTCGGTTGCTGTCGATTAAGTTGGGAAGTATGGATGGTCAGTTATTAATGGGAGTCGGATTGGGAGTAAGAGAAACAGGTGAAAAAGAAAGAAGTGAGGCGCCAGCAGTAGCATATTTTCGCTTATAGGCCCTGCTGTATGCAGCAAATAAGGCGAGCCTTGATAATCTGCGCGACGGCCGGTGCAGGATGAAGTTTATGTTTGAAGAAAAGGTCATGCTTGTATGTGGGTTGAGATAGTGCCAGGGCGCCCGGACCTAGGCAGGAGGACGACTAGGGTCCGCAAGAAAATGCTTTGGCTCAAAAGCCTGTCCGCAAGGCAGCGAGGAGATTGCAATGATTTCGTCTTACAGAAATAGACGCCATCCCATTTCAAACCACCAAACCGGAGGACCAGGAGACTGAGTTTGTCTGACCTCTCACCATTGATTAACCTGGTAGGAGTGGCTCTCAAGATACGCGGAGGCACCACCAAGTACAGCTCAATGGGTCAAAAGGTACACAAACCGTCGCACCACGTTAAGGTCCAGTCTCGTTGCGATAGCAGAAATTGCTAACCCGATTTTAGGTGTCATTCGAATTCCTACTAAAACTATTGGTAAAGATTCGGTCCAACGTCTAACATTGTAACACTCCTAGCAAATGATTGTTAGCTAGCGCTGAAAACTTTAGACTAACCCGTTCGTTGTTGGATCGTGCCCACTTGTTCTTATTCTCTTGGCTTCGAGAGTATTAGAAGACACACGAAATAACGTCACTTCCAATTGCGCTCCACAGTCAACTGTTTTGTTATATAGGACATAATATTGTGTCGTCCCGTGCGTCCCAATGCTGTCTGCTACCGTATCCGCAGAATTGCCTGCGATAAGTACTTCCACGAACCAGCATTTGTAACGACCAATACCAGTTAGTAATAAACTATGTCCACTTGACAGTGGTAGCGGATTGACGGTATTCATTTGAAGTTGGTTAAAACGAGCATCCGGAAGGGTGAAAATGTCAAGTGATGCACGGGTATATCGCTGTAACTTTAGGTTTTGACAGGGGAAAAATCTACTCAGCATGGTCTACAAGCATTCGTTCAGCCCTTTCCATACAACACAGTTGGAGATGAGCTTGCGTGTTATGGGGAAGTCTGGATGTGGTAGATCTTGCAGTGAATCAAAAATGACTGCCCAACAGATCGGTGGGATTACAGCTCGTGGTTTTCCTGTATAAACGTAACACATCAGGACATCCGAACTGTCAGACAGCGTAATGGGTCTCGTTTATCTATGGGTTGCTTGCAGTTGTTAAAGCAACCGCTTGCGCTGACATTGTGCTGCAGCTAGTTCCCGTAGATAAATGGAGAAAGCTCAAACAGGGTGTCCATATCCACCGTGATATGGTATTTGTACGCGTTGTTCGTGTGATAGGAATGTGCAAACAAGCTGCTAGCATGCAGTTAGCAAATGGAGCAGTTGAATGGACGTCTGCGAATATTTTGTCTTCGAGCTGATTGGTCAGCTTGAGCGGGTTTGTTTAACTGATTCAAAGAAAGAATCTCATGAGTGCAGTAGCTGTCGTTAGTTATGGAAATGACTTAGTTATTTATATCGTGGTTCCTACATGCTGGTCAGGCTGTCATTTTCGCTGAGCCTGTCTTGCCGCATAAACCGTTTGTCCATGAAGAACCAAGTCTGCAACATGGTGTCAGAGAAAACCAAGCAAAGATCCCCCATGGGGCTCGGTTGCTGATTTGAGTGCAACCAGCTATGCAACAACCTGCCTCATTAAACAAGGAAGAACAGAATTTAACTGAGAATTGGAGAGAGTGTTTGATGGCAAAGTGAGTGTTTATGTCAAATTGTTGTTGCCCTACAATATATTCAACGGTGTAAGACTAGATTGTCTGCATATGATGCGGTTCCAAAATCCATCCCAAAAGTTTGACCACAATCAAAGTGATCAATCCCAATGACGGCTCCTCACATCAGTTGGATCTTGTGGTCGTGGAGAGAGAGTACACACGGAGTATCGGCATTGATTCCATCCAGTGTCTTGGCTTTATTCATTTCAACCATGACCCATTTTGTGTATGCACGTGAAAGGACAACAGGTGTTGGTGAACAGCATCCGTCCGTGTTTAACCCAAGTTTGGGGAGGGTTGAAGGTTCCGTACATTTGTCAATAGATCCGCCAATACGACCGATTGCGCTAACAGCTAGAAGCGCTCCGGTTGCGTTACTTGATAAGTAACTTGACGCAATTGGGCCTAATCACTAAGGTATCCGAGGAAACAAAATGGGTTAGCCAAGTCGCGATTGTTGCCAAAAAGAACGGGGATTTGCGTCTGTGCATAAATACCAAGTAGTTGTATGAAGTTTTGCGTAGAGAACAATGTACTCTTTAAACGTTTGAATATATTCTGTCGCGTTTGACTAAGGCGAAGTACCTCACCAAGGTCGATCTCTCATCGGGGTTCTGGCACGTGATCCTGGATGAGAAATCCAGTTTATTGACGACGTTTGCCACACGCTTCGGACGTTTTTTGCTGGCCGAGTTTACAATTTGGTTTGAAGATTATGAGCAAAATTTTTCAAAGGCAGTCACTGCAAGCTGTTGACAACCTAGACGGTGTAACGTGTGTAGTGGACAACATACTGATTTACGGCTCAACCGAACAGAAACATGACGCCAATCTGCACTACTTTTTGCAGCGATGAGTGTAAAATAACATAAATCTCAAAGGCGAGAAATTTTAGCTCCGGAAACTAGGAATGTTTTTTCACGGGCACCTTCTAACATCCGAGGGAATAAAGATTGATCCCGGAAAAATCAAGACAGAGAAGGAGATGCCACAACCTAATGACCTCAAGGATGCTAGTCGTTTAAACGGTATGGTGGGTTATTTGAGACGGTTCTTGCCGAGACTCGTTAAAATCATGATACCCATCCGGATACTGATTCATAGAGACGTAAAGTGGAGTTGGAGAGAACAGCAGGAGACAACCTTTACAACCATCAAGAGTCTTATTAGCTGTGCACCAGTAGTTGGTTACTACGATCTAGCTCTACCTTCCGAGGTGCAGTGTGACAGCAGCCAAAGCGGAATTGTTGCCGTTCTCCTGCAGGATGGTAAACCCTTGGATTTACACAGTCGGGCTCTCCCAGTGCAGGAACAACACTATGCGCAGTTCGGAAAGGTGAGGTTGGCTGTTGTCTACGTAATGGGGCAATTCAACGACTACACGTTTGAAAGGAAGACTACAGGGTATACTGACCATAGAACGCTGGTGTCAAACGTTAGTAAACAGTTAGACAGTGTCCCTCGAAGTCTTCAACGGATGTTAATCCGGCTCCAAAAATACAACATGAATCTGGTGTATACTCCGGGGACGCAAATGTTCATCGCGGGCGCTTTGACGACTGCTCATCTACAGTTAGTCGAACACCAACTGGAAGAACTCGAGACAGTCAATCTCGTACAACATTTGACGGTAACGACCGATCGCCTGAAAGAGATAAAGCGTCATGCGGAGGCAGACGCGACGTGCGTGGCATTGGACGATACCATTTTGTGGGGTTGGGCAGATATAAAGAATAAATTTCAAAAGGATTAACGTCATCCATCAACTTTCGGAATGAACTAACGGTGTATGACGCTTTGTCGTTTATAGGAATCGGCATCTTGATCCCACTAGGGTGTCAAAAACATTATTAATAGAGCACTTACATATTCTGTCCCAGGATAACAAGGCAAATCCGAGACAATGGATCATGTTTTTCAGCCTATTGGTCTCAAGAGGCTCGCCAAACTAGGAAAGCAATGATATAGCGTGATATTCCAGATCGACCATGACAAAAAATAGCGGTAGACTCGTTCTATGGCAAAGGGAAGGACTAGTTAATCCAAAAGTGCTATAACAGTGCTGTTGTGAAGTCGATGCACTCACTGCTACCACCACGGGATTAGGCATCAACAAGTTTAGGTGTCAGTTTGCCGGACAACGAATACTGGAGGAACTGCTCTCCGACAATGGACCACAATTTACAAGTGCTGCGTTCCAGACCATCGCGAACAGGTGAGAATTTTAGCATCTTAAAACGACCCTGTATCACAGTCGGTTCAACGGAAAAGCAGTGGCGGCGGTCAAATAATTCATGAAGCTGTTGTCGAAAGCCAGAGCCACTCATGAGGATCGGTATCTAATGTTGTTAGAGATTCGCAAATCGTGCTTACAAAACATCAGTCCCAGTCCAGTGCAACTTTTGTGTAGCAGAAGGACAAGAACCCCAATTCCTCTGTCTACTGAACTCTTACACTCTCGCCATCTCATAAGCAACTGCAAAGGGGCTTAAGAAAACGGATGGCACATAAGGAACGGTATTACGACCGCGGGACGCGGGCGCTACCGGGGGCTATCAGTAAATACCGGGTGTCAGCCAACGATGGAAGAAACATGCGGTAACCGCAGAGCTTGGAAACAGATATTATGAAGTCAGTACCGTAGGGAAGATAATCAGACGGAACCGAGTGCAACTGAGACTACACTGGGAGCAAGAAGGTAAACCTGAAGCAAAATACTTGACGCCTCACGGAGAGGTTACAATGGCAAAGGGAGCAAAGACTACGCGGAGCGGAAGGACGTACGGAGTATTCTGCGGTAACCTGCCGCCCAACCCGAAAAAGAGAATGATGTGGTAGGATTGTGCAAGCAAGCGGCTAGCGTGCAGCTAGCGAATGGAGCAGTTGAATGGACGCTCACGCATATATTGTCTTCGCACTGATTGGTCAGCTTGAGCGGGTTTGTTTAACTGATTCAAAGAAAGAATCTCATGAGTGCAGCAGCATCGTTAGTTATGGAAATGATTTAGTTATTTATGTCGAGGTTCCATCTTGCTGGTCAGGCTGTCATATTTGCTGAGCTTTCCTTGCAGCGTAAACCGTTTTTATCCTTAATGCCCGAGTTCTGCGACAATTCGCACAGAACTGATGCCGCATTTCAGAGATAGACTAAGAAATACAGTATAATTGTCTTGTTTCTCTTTGGAATAGACGATCAGAAGTGAAACGCGCCACATACCTTAACGGCCTACTTTCAGTACATCCTGTGAATGTACGTCCCTCCAAATAATACCGGAAATGACACACAGTGAAGTAGATAGCTAGTAGTTTTGCTGAATGTGCGCTAGCGCTTTTAGCAGGCTCTAGTTTCCTAGAAAAAAAGGCAATCGGATTCAACCCAAGTCAGCCAAGCAAGTGCTTTCTGTACCAGAACGGGGAATAACCAGTCGTAACTCACACTCTTTCAGTGATACAGCATAAAATCAAAAAACTAGTGGAGTAATAACTGAAAAATATCATCATAGCATAAAATGGTGTGTTAATTCGTGGACAAATTTGTTGGTCTAGCAAATTTGAGCTCCTTACCGGATGACTGACGTACGCCACGTTCGTGTACGGGCATATCTGGATTTGTACTTCTTTCTGGTTGACGAAGTTGACCTCCAGTTCAGACAATACACGATGGAGGGTTGACTTGTGTCGACAAGTACTGTTGATGCTAGGGTCTTACTAAAACCAACCTGAATGGATACAAGTATCTCAACGAAAGTTGACTTCGACACATCGCTCGTTGTAACATATGTTCTACTACTGCATCTGAAGAGTCCACCGTTAATTGTAACTAGTCATTTGGGTCTAAAATGCCGAAGGGAATAACAGTTGACAGCTGCTATTTTAGTTAAGTATTTTCCCGCTTATCAGATTCTGCAATGCGGAATGATTGCGCGTTTACTTTGTGGAGATGGGTATGTGGTAGGGATAAGTACGCACTGTTTGGAATGAATCATTTTCAGCAGTTAACCATGCCTACAAGCCGGCGTACCTTTCTGTGGGAATCAGTACTGAGTGATGATTGTCACTCTGTCAGGTATCGGTATACTTTCGGTAGAAAAGAAAAAGTTACCAAAAAAGTATAAAGTATTAACTGCAACTTGAATTTCACTGGCATGGATAACTAGCCTATAATGCTCAAAGCGTTTGCATAGTTGTCGCAGATGGCGAAGTGGTTCGTCATGGTAAAGAATTGTAACCAAGACACCGTAATACATGAGAAACCGAGCTATCCGTTATGATTATCCGGCGAGCGATCTAGTGCTTGACATTGTGAGGTTTATATCGGAGCCTATAAATACCGCTGAATTCCCCTGGCAGTTCTAAATGAAATGGAATGGCTCAAGGCGAACAAGCTCGGGACTACGAGACATAATGGAAGTTTTGAAGCTATCCAGTGCTAGTTGCATTTGGTCATCGAAAATTTGACAGCGTTTAGGATCCATGAGAATGTCACGGTGCTGCAAGTGACCCAGGCCTATGACGACAGTTCACACTTTGTCTACATTGACAATCCAAGGAAAAGACTTACGGAGACCAAGATACTGCTTTTTAGACCGTTCGCCGTAGCTAAGGATGGACGCGCAGCTTAATACCTGCAGGCGGCATGCCAAGCAGTGTTTTAAGTACTCTAAACGTAGGGGAATTACTGTGACTTAAGACCCAGTGTTTTGAGGAAGTATTGTAAGTTAATTCTCACCTCCCGCATATAAAAAAGGGATCCGGCTCGCATATGCTATCTTGCACCGTTCACATTATGAGCTAGTGGGTTCGTTTCCCGAATTGAAAATGCACCTGCGTTTACGCATTTCTTGAAGGTGATACAAAACGGACGATGATACGAGCATATGGTGCTTGGAAGATTAATACTCCGAATAAACGGATTAGTAGCGCGACCATTGCTCCTTCGTCTGGCGATGACAATAGAGGCCAGTTGTCCATGCATGGAGCGCGCGGCTTGTACGAATGTGTCTTCATCCTCACAAGACCATACGTTTGATGTCGTTGGTCACTGCACCACGGTTAGTTTATAAGCCAGAAAGCATAGGTCGTTCAATTGGGTGTCCTGATAATTTACCAAATATTTGTTGTTCACGAGTAAGGAGGCTTTGGGAAACCAGTTATTTAATGATGGAGGGCTCTAGTGGGTTATCACCTACCAGAGCTTGCATAACCTGCAATGGTTGCGTAAACCGATGCCATCGTCTAATCTTTTTTCATTATGTAGTCATTTCAACTTCCTATGATTACCAAAACTAAACCCTCGAAATAACAAGTCCCTTGGCTATTGACATGTGGTATATCTTCTGAATATCCATTTGCGGTAGCAACAGTTTTGGTGGGAGTCTTGAGGTTTCGTAAGTAAGCTTCAAGGCATCTTAATAATGGAGATTAAATGCCGAGAATCACGACCTGGAGAAGCAGCGTTTTGTGGTATTGTATTCAAAATGTGGATACAAATCTACTAGATACCGTGTTTATTTTCTCTACTTGTAGGTCGGTCCTATCCACATACACGGAATTTATGAAAACGATGAAACTCGCCTGAAGGTGAGGAATGAATTCGAAACCACAAGATCAATTCGGGAACACCACACGTAGGAGCATTTAAGTGCGGGAGTTTGAAATTGCACTTCAGGATCTTGTACAGATCACAGGGAACACTTAATTTTAAACATCGAAAAATAAGTAGTTAATAACGTGAATCAGGGTCCCGAGTTAAGAAGTACTTCCAATAAATCTAGTCCGATTTAGATATATATATGGTGCGTATCACACGGTAAATGAGCGGGGTAACTTGCATTTCGGCATGATAAATTTAACAGCCAAACTGATATATCACGTCACTAAAAGTGGTAGATGCAGTGCAAGAGAAAGGTAAATAAGTGTATTATTTTCACGACTAATCAAAGGTTATTAGGAGTACTAATCAAACCGAATGATCAACTACCGAAAGATGTAGACCACGTAAAATTAACTGGTGTATGTACTGTCTTCTGTACACGCACCACCCGTTTGTGATGGTGGATATAGCTTTAGTAATGGATGAGCGATATGTACGGAATCCGCGCGAAAATCTCGCCTGAATGGAACAGATAACCCTGAAATCCTTTTCAGAGCGTGTGTGATCCTACTCAAGGAGATACGATATGATAGGGGCAGTAGAACAATTCGCTTCACCTCTGTAAAACCATTTCGGGATGTGGTCGTGAATCTTCTGAGATAAGCGTTTTTTAGTACGAGCCACATATCGTACCTTCAGAAGAATGTGTATTGATAACCACTGATTAGTAAAGGAAGGCAGTTTATCTTTCTAAGGTTTTGTTAATAAAACGTTTCTATGCTACTTTATGCTAGACGCAAGTAAGCCACGTGATTCGCGGAACATAATTCTTAACTTAGCACTGTGAATAATATTAATAAATGGGAATTTTCAGATTGCTGAAGTTAAGCATTTCTCGTCAGTTTTATATGATCCTTAACGAATGTTTCAGTTTTAGTGCTCGGTAGGAAAAGATTATGGATTTGAAATAGCTCTTCTTTGTTGTTGTGTTCCGCGACAAGTTTAGACTTGTAGTCCAATTGATGTATTTAGATTCTCCTACAAATGAATAACGAAAGAGCATGGGTAAGTTGCGAAGGAACCTGCGTTGATATTGGTAGGCCTTATTTAACGGAGTTATGGTTAGTTTATCGTTTTGTCTTTTGGCTATGCATTTAAAAGTTCTGGTCAATCCAGCTGGTAGGATACGTCAGTTGACAGTGTGTAATATCCTATCGGTGCTTTCGTAACAACTATACATACGCAAACCAACTCGCTCCATGTATTGGATGTTGACACAAATGATAGAATGCGATATTCTGCTGTGACAGGCAGATGTCAGAGCATGCTGCAACTGTACAGTTGATCTAACGTTGGCGCCGTGCCCGTCCGCAGTTCAGACAACTGATTACAGTCCACAGTCTAATATTTTTTATCGTGCACCTGAATGAACTACGGAATAGTGTAACAAAGAACGCGCCGCTAGAGGAAAATCTTTTGCTGATGCACAATAACTTGTGGCACATATAGCTGTCCAGTTGTAAGTGAATGCACCCACAAAAGATTTTAGATTACTAATTGAATATTTTTATAACAATGAGTACGGTGGCTTTAAACACACGCACTTCCGTGGTGCGTACCTTACTCACCGTGTCGCGAAAAGTTACATGCCATACACATATTCTGTGAGAAATGTTTAAAAAACCGTCAAATGTATTAAAAGTGCTGGTCTAATTAGTTGCTACACGTTCAGGAGCGTTTAGTAAAGGATTTGTCACACATGCTCGCCATGCAGTAATTGGTTCCCACGTCGATGAAACAGAATGCTAATGCTAACAGTTGGATATTCGCCTACCCGTCAACTAAGCTTCGAATGGGTCCAAATAGTTACCGACATCATTTCGTTCGGTTCACAAGAATACGATTAGTCTAACTGCGTGTAGAAATCTTAAGAGGGTTAAGGTAGTATTTCGCTTTTGGATGTAGACGCTTATTGTCCGTAGCAGACAAATTATGCTTTAAAAAGATTTGGTTTCATGCATTCAGGGGAGTAAACACTGAGCTATGAACAACAAAATTAACTAAAACAATGATTAATGTTTTGGGTTTAGACTTAATTGACCGCTTTCATTTTAAGTTTATCAATGCAATTTCAAAAACGAAGAATTATTATGATGCAACAAAATTGTGTCCCATTTAATCTATTCCTACGAAATCGCTCACTCTCACGCAATATTGATGTCAACTTGGCTAGTGTTAGAGCATTTGCAAGACAATTATCTAGCTCGCCAACCACAGCAGCAAATGAACCTTCTCTTCCAGTTTATTGTTCTGAAAGTCGCTGTCAGACGTACTAATTCCAATGACAAGCATCCTTAGGGTGATCATGGTAGTTTCTATTTACCCCGCAACAAATGATGACGGTTTGGTCTCAAAAAATGGAGCTGTATTTCTCCTGTGAATGCACTTAGCCTGAATTGCAAAATGTTCTGATTCTGACATACATTTGCAACTGATTCAATCTTATGTCAGTAATCATCAGCATCATCATCAATACACGTTACCTGAAGGTGAAGAAAAGGTCCTAGCTAATGTGTCGCAATACAAAAAAGATAACACACTAAAAATTACTGGCTACAGAATAGTCCGAAAAGCATATAATACAATGTTACATATCACATGATGCATTTGGTATGCGACTGTTTTTATACAAATCTATAAAGGAAGGGATGGACAAAGGAACAAAACACAAACGCCATTGGAGTCGACTCTTCGTCATATCAGCAACCAAAGGTGTTCATCTTCCTTGGGACCCTAGCCCAGCAGTGAGCAGTGGTTATTCAGTTTCGGCTTCACACTATTCCATATGGTTTGTAGCGTTCTCAAACGGACTTAGCTGAACTGATTTCGTTGTATCCACCGGTAGTGAACAAGCAATGCATTCCTTACGCTACTTGGCGAAACTACCATAGTATCCACATTTTCATCCATCATCCGTGCTTGACGAATTTCCTTGACGAGCATTCACAGTTAGTAAATCAACTGAACACGAGGAACCGAAAACAAATCTAAGCTACACTACAGTGAATATGTGCACTAGCTGTGATTTATGGCCTTTAGCTAGCGCGAACCTAAAGGCATGCGTATTCGCCACAAGATAATGAGGTAGTATTCCGCTCAAAATTAAACGACGGACGTTGTTCGCTGTCAGGCAGCATGATATTTGTTCAATTAATTCTTGAGTTTTAGTTGATACGATTGTCAGGATGGCTTACATATATTGCATCAGCTAACATGATTCAAACCGCCTTCCACTTTAAGACGCTGGACACACGAATGTAGCATTACACTGGTACTGCATACTTTCAGTTGCTGAGATGGCGGATACTCGTTACCTCATCGATAAATGTCGTTTACACGTGTGCGGAACTTTACATCTACTTGGTTTTGCGATACATTTTTTTCTGATTGGACAACAACAAACCATCTGTCAGTCAACCCTGCATTGAGAAACGATAAATTCTGGATTAGAATGGGTAAGTGAAAGTTCTCTCTGCTTCTGTGAATCAGAGTTACCGACTTGGCTGGTCCAGTATGATTCGACGTTGTGGAGTGTACGCCACTTTACGCGTTTTCACGTTATGGATAATGGAGCAGTGGTTTATGAAAAAAATCACAGACACTGGGATTTCATGTCTTATGCATATATTTCAGTTCCATTCTCCATGATAGACAAAACGAGAATTTGCAGACCATTGCTAAGGTATGTGCGCCGTATACGGATCATTAAATGGTTATATATTAAGTGTTATCCATCCGAAATCACAGCACTACGCGGACAGCATCCAATGTTTATTTGCTTCAGCAGTTGTGATCAAATTGAGCAAGCATCACTTCAATACGAATCACAGCTCAAGTTGAGATTGCGCGTCTCAATCCGATTACGTAACAGAGGCTTGAAATGGACCTTCCAGTCACTCATTAAACAGCTTTTTGCTCTATTTATTTCAGTGCCCATACAAATACGTCGGCTATGGCATCTAGATCATTGCTTTTTACTAAGGATGTGTGTTTTCTTGAACGCACATCAAAACACCTTGCGATCATGCATCTAGTCCAAATATCAGGACAAGCAGAGGGAAATGTGTCAAGGCTAGCTGGTGCCTAAAAGTTAGTATTGTACAGACGATTGCTCTTTCAGCGTTGCACGACATTGGATTTTATTGGTGTTTCTAGCTTCTGACTGCCTAGTTGTCCTACTGATTTTACATCCGGTGACTCTGATCTACTGGGAGAGTTGCGTAGTGTTTCGCTTCTCACCCTTGCGGATTCGTCGTTCATTTCTTGGAGCATTTACATTATGCTTTGGGTCCATCTGTCTCTATCGTTCCGTATTTGGCACTAAAATACGTGTAAATGTATCGATTAATATTCCAGGTGCGCAAAAGATGTCAACTCAAAACAGACAGGAGAAGGAGTGTTCAACAGTTTAGTGTTGACATGAGGTCAACGCTCCCGAAGATTTAGGCTATAACTGGAATGGTCTGCGTCAGAGCAATTTGACACTTCGTGTCTATTAGACCAACGTGCTGCGCATCCGCCTTTCTGCGCTCTGCTCTACTGACAGCTGCTCTGCTCTATCTATCTGACCTAACAGATTTGGTGACGGAAACTCACGCAAAATGCTAATAGCTGCGGAGAAATTTAAATTAATTGTATACTAACAGCAAACGGCTTGAAGCTGCCCAGAAGTGAGCATTGGAAAATTTTGTGAGACATTTCAGTATGAAATCATTAATTCCAGCCCTGGAGGAAAATGCGGTGAATGTGGTTGTAACCAGCTTCACTGACTTTTGAGTTGTTGTTCAAACTATACGATGACATTTACAAACTCAAACTGTGGCCCAAGGATGATCAATGGCAACTCAGCCGGGACCTTCAAATACCGCCTTGCTTATGATTCCTGTCCCTCGGACTTATCAGCACACGCATACTTTTCTTAATTTAATGCTTCGCTGTTTTAATTCCTCACATTTTCCTTATATGAACCGCATCATGACTACCTGCAGTCGCGACTTTTTGAAGCAATTTGTGCTTTCTCGCGAATATGAACTTAGCAATATCTCTGCTCGGTCTGTACAGAAAGATGGAAAAATACAAAAAAACCGAAGTATTTTCACAAGTTTCGTTATGCAGGATAGAGAATTGCGTATGGAAGAAAAATACTCATTTGATAAGTATACATATTTTATTCAGTTCCAATATCTGTCCGTATGTGGGAAAGTCAGAATAGCTAAAAGGTGTAAAAATTTATCATTAGAATTCTCAACAATGGGAACAACGGATTACGCCGGGTAAAAATGCACGTGTATAACGTGTCCCGTAGGTTAATAATCGAAGGAATTTACAAATTCTACTACTATGTAAAGTGGACCAAATAAACTGCTCACCAGTGAACAGATAGATTAATGGCATATAGAAATAGGGTTGTGGAAGTGAGATGGTTCCATACAAAACGTAGTAACTGGTTGTTATCGTTATTGTTAATATCAAATAAGTATCGGATTGCTCAACGGTACACACAAATTTAGGTGCGTCATTGTGGATTATAATTCCAAAGTTGATAGGCAACCTGAATTTATCCTAGAAAATCCGTTCACATAGCTAAGTGTAAGAAATATAATGCAGTATGCATACGTTTCTTGTGAATGCTTAAGGTAAGAACACACAACCAAGTTTGGCGGAGCGTTTCTTAGTTGCCCGACTAGGACGGAGAAGAAAGTTCTCCGATATTCTAAGCAATTCTATTGGTGATTCTGTTTCAAGATATTGCCTCTCAGGTTATTGTTCTAGCTGTGTCTTAGAAGGTGGCAGCATGTGTAACTGAAGGTGCTCAGAATTCCACATACCAATATACGATCTCAACCTAGACTCAATAGCCCCCAGTGAACACTGCCAGTTTATTCACACCTTTTTAATGTGGGAAGATGGAGCAAAGCATTGGCGTTTTTATCACTCAACGTATATGTGTGGCTATTATCAACAAATGTAGCAGTGGAATCTGATCCGCCTATCAACTTCCAACTGAGTGATATCACAAAAGGTTGGTTTTCATTGCATTATCTTACCTTGGCGTCTAAATGTGAACACTGGCACGCATAAATCGCAGTGGCCCTACCAAAATCGCGCCGTATTCGACAAGCTAAGCCTAGTGTACTTTCCACGCCACTAGGGCAAGTAATAAAGTGCGAGGCCCCAGAATAAAAGGGAAAATGTTCTTCGGCTAACAATAACCTCGTTGCAAAACTAAGTGATGTATTACTCTTTTTAGATTTACAATTCAGTAAATTGAGAGAAAATCTAGCACTCATTAAACCTCTCAAAATCACCTGATTTCGCTTGACTACATCAATAACACACGGGAGAAACTGATCTTGTTCTTATGGGAAAAACAAGGTAGTTAATTGCCTCCGTTGCCTCTGAAGTGCACGAACGAACATGTAGAGCAAAAAATGTGGTTGTTTAAAGTTCCGGACTAGTTGGGTCTGGATAAAGTAAAACTGACGATACCAAAAACATGTAACAGGTCTTATGTGATTGCAGATGCCAACGTTTAAAAAAACATCGAAACATTGCTGTCCAATTATTTTTAAAATGTTGGGCGAGGAAGTCGCGCAGCAATTCGTCCGTTTTGGCTCCATCCTAGCCCAGCACACCAGAGTTAATGTCATTTTGATTAAACCAGATCGAACAGCCCTACAAATGCCCGACATGGGCACTGTGCGCGAAAACCGGAAATAACAGCTAGGTTCTACAAAACTTCTCATGCAAACGTCGAAAATCCCGAATGCATCCATGGTGGTTACTAGATGCATTGCTTTAGACCTTGATAAGTTGACAGCATTGTCAACTAGCTCCAAAGACGTCCTTCCTTGCTCCACTGAAACACCATCTACGCAATAAACGGACAAAAGATATTCTTCTATTCCTGACAACTGCCATCCCATCAAATGGAACTTCTCTTGCAAAACAATTAGAGGGAAGCCTGAGTGCTTGGAACAATGGAACACATGGCAGTGACAACTCGTTGAATATATTATAGTCCGGTCCAAACCACAGATACGTCCAAGAATAAGCAGCCTGATGTAACTCATAGTTCACTGTAACCCGAGGACGATTTTTCCAATCCAAGGACCTGTGACTTTAAAACACTACTTACCACTAAACACCCGTTTCCACCCAAAGTTCCCTATCGATCAAACTCTTACAACCACCAGGGCAAACAACTTTCCCTGTTGAATAAGACCAACAACAACTGGCTCTTGGCTACGCCTATTTATCATCCCACACTCCACGTCAATCACTGGAAGTGTACAGATAATGGAAAGATATCGGCCAGAAGGACTATGACACCATCTGTTCCACCCCATATTCCTTCAACTTCTCACGCGACTTCTTCCAACAACCACCTTTTAGCGGCAACAGGCATCGACTCGCACCCATTCCCATCTCAAATACATCCGGCGGAGGTCAGGAGTTTGATGCCACTCTTCCACTAATTTGTCCAGATGACAAAGATAATAAAATGCCCAAACAACGGCAACCAAAGTATGATGCCTCGGTTCCCGTCGTGACACTTGACTCGCTGCTTTTTTCAACGATGGTTCTAATAGTTAACTCGGACGTACCATACTCGCACTGACGTACCATGTGCACCATCCAAGAAACATGTCAGACGGTCGTGCAATAGACAGCGATAATGCACCAATACTTGGTACGTTTTCAGTGATTCTGCCTAATGCCAGATCATAAACAACAAACTTCATATTGTAAACAAGCTTGCATCGTTTAATGACCCACAAGCTATCCTCGTCATTTAAACATGGTGTTCTTTAAATACTCTTGAGCCTCCTCTTATGATTTCAAACTACCACCTATTTCTAAAAGATCGCTGCGACAGAAAAGGTGGAGGGGCACAAAACATTTACAGTTAAACTCATAGACCACCCACAATTGGAAAGTGTGCCTAAATCTATTTAGCTGGCAGTTGCATGTGCCTCATCTTACACACTACTCACATGTATCTGCAACCCACGGAACGCGTCTAACGTGAGTAGCATCAACATCAATTCTGCAGTTGACTTCGTATCAGGGTTGCCTCACAGCCAGAAGTCAATCACCGGTGATTTCAACCTACTGAAAGTACGCTGTTCATCCCACCCAACATCTAATTTGCACACCACTTTTCTTGCTTTCATCAGAGCAGGGTGCTGGACACAATGTGTTACTAGTCCAATCAGGTGCGCTAATATATTGGACTTAATATTCTCATTGGGGATACAAAACCAAGTTGTATTTGCTGACAATATCAAGTTCGTCTATAAACTTCGTCGTGATGACCTTCAGAGGTCGCTACGGCTCACTACAGATGGTTTACATTCACTTGAGTCATGGTACCACACATGTGTCATAAACCTCTCGTCTATGAAACCAAGCATCATGCCTTACGGCCGTTCCATCCCCGAAGGATCTGGCACATTAAACAAATAACACTTCCATACACAGTTGTCCACGGACGATCTTGGAACTAGGTACTCGTCTACTGTTAATTTCTCCGAACTGATCCAATAAGAAGAAGCACGTACTACACAATCTATGTTCAAGATATTACACAAAGTCTGCACAACTCATGCTAGGGTTGAGCTTCTCAAGTTACTCACTCACCCTATCCTAGAATACTGCAGCACAAGATACGGCAATATGAGCAACAGTGACAGAATTGTTGCGGAGCACCTTCAGAGGTCAGTTACTAAACAACTGGTTGGCAAGCACTCTGCTATGAGTTATCGAGAACGGTGCAATGAACTGCTAATCGAACCACCTTGA
Source organism: Dicrocoelium dendriticum (assembly GCA_944474145.2). Classification (NCBI taxonomy): domain Eukaryota; kingdom Metazoa; phylum Platyhelminthes; class Trematoda; order Plagiorchiida; family Dicrocoeliidae; genus Dicrocoelium; species Dicrocoelium dendriticum. The sequence goes on along the minus strand of OX104066.1, from coordinate 88,774,069 downwards.
ATTCGATGATTGAAGCACAGCTTGTTAATACTTTTAGACGTGCTACACAAAATGACCTACTCCGACCTACCTACACTCGAATTACAACATTGCTCAACTCGAGCGCTACTCAATAAATATTTTACAACGAAGATACCGATGGTTAGAAGGCACATTCGTTCTAACTTCTTCCGGTCAAATATAGCTATATGTTTAAAAAACTACCGATAACACTTAGTCAGGTGACAATATGGCGACACTTAGAAACAGACTCTCCGGTTACCTTCATCTGAATACCATAATCGCTATCTTCAAGTGCGAAAAATCCCTCCATGAGCTATTCCTAGAGGGGCCCAAAACCA
>OX104066.1:88702257-88773629 GCA_944474145.2 Dicrocoelium dendriticum | reverse complement strand
AAACTATGCTTTCCTTACATCGCCAAATCTGTTTGTTGAGAACTATGCTCATCCGCACAGCGAAGTTGAGGAATACATCAAGCGAGGGAAGCTATTTACGGAAGGATAAAATGGCGGTATTTTGTGAACTCTTCATGAAACATTAAAATCAGTGGATCCTCGAACCGTTAGATCTTCATACAGAAATATCACACTAGGGAGTCTGCACCGAATATTTTTATCTTTCTTCGTATTTTTCTTACTTGAGCTAACATGAAACCGCCTCATTTCAGTAGTAAACCACACAAAGCCCACGGACATTAATAGTTTTCTACATAGAGAGGAACAATGTCGATAGGCTGAATTTTGGTAGTGCTATTCCTAATTTTGCCGCATCCAAAGCACCAAACTTTTCTTTGTAAATTACGAACGCGTGTATTATAACAATACAGATGCCAGTAGTTGCAGCAGCACTCTAAAATGAATTATTTGATACTGTAACATGAAACGAAATATTGGAAGGCTATTCGCAAGTTAAAAGGTTACGGGAGTTGCAAATTCCAAATGTGGCGAAAATCTTACGACAGCCCAGGGCGGAAAAGCTGTTGCTACGCCACTGTCTCCAATTAGCAATCATACCTGTATCAGCAGCCTTTATGCTTTGGCAGCTAAATTATCGTGTACCCATTTTCTTCAATGTGTAATTTACCAAATCTACACTTTCTATTGTGTACGCTTTTACATATTCCCAGCACATATGTATAATAATATTAAGTGACTATTTTAACTATTTATCTTACTGGCTCGTCAAAGCGTTAGGTCCCCTTCATCTTGTTTCCCAGCAGTGGTTAAAGTCCAATGCCCAGTTAACACTAGTCACAAGTGGACCACGTGCCAGCTTAAGTGACTTACTCTTTGTTATCCTCCAACATAGACGATGCTTCTACGTGATTCCTTAACCCACAGCCATTTGGCACCTCTCCGCTTCATCTCTACAATTGGAACTCGCTCTACATGTTTGTCCTTTTATATGCTTGGTCTTGATAATCACGCGCAGAATTTTGTTGCATGATAATTTATGTTGTTGGTGTTCGTCACTCAGCCAGATTGTGTTCAGTGCCGTAGGTGGGAAGATAAAAACTTGCTGATTAAAAATCTATATCTACGAAGGAAAATCCAAAGTAACTGAGCGTAGTACATTAGAAAGAAATAGCGTCACAGTGTTGGACGGCAACAGTGATGTCCTGAATTTGAGGAAAGGGTAGTTGTGGCTAGTGAACATAACTGTTAACAAATGGGTTAAATTCGTTTACAGATAGCCTACCTAACATCTCCCCTTGGGATTGCATGTTTGAATGATTGTCGTAGTGGATTCAGCTATATAGATACACGCCGTAGTCAGTGTAGTTGACTGAATTGACTGGCTGCTTGATTTCTTACTGGGTGTCGACCTACTGCGGCAGCGCTAAAGTATCCTGCAGAATGTCGACAGGAAGATCAGTGTTGTTAGGATTTGATTGGAAGGGAGACATATCTAACTGCTCAGCATGGTGAATCCATACTGAGGATTGCACCTCCACGTCATAGGTAAATTTGCTTTTGCGGCCTACAAGCAGACCTTGCGTCCATTTTTCGTCAATAGCACTAAGATCCTAAGCCAACACAGATTGACCTACTTTAATCTTACTATCCAAGCTATCGTGATGTCGGTTGAATTGCTTTTCCATGCGGATGTCTCGACCGATCGACAGGCGTGAGCCTGCATGAATGACATCGAAACGTAAGCGTAGCTTTCAGTCATCGAATTTTCTGACGGTGGGTTTCCATTTGAAATATTAATATTTATAATGGAGCAACAGAGCAATGGTTAATGACGGGTATAAAAGCGAATGCTTGATATGTCCCGTAAGATAGTTAGAGTGATAATTACAAAAATAAACGCAGAACTGTCATTAAAAGAACGCATAAAATGCATGACTCACCAAGGGGTCTGGAGTAACTCAAGTGCGAGTAGAGTTACGACACCGTCCACTGTTTGCTATGCACTAATGCCAGCATCTGATGGTCATAGGCTATATCAAGTAGTGTACATATGGCAAGGTGTAGTTAAGGCGATTTTTGGAAACGGAAAGTGTGGGGTCATGAATTACTTATACCGGAAGGGCATCCATAGGTGTGACACTCGCAGGGAGAAACCGTTTCGTCGACATTCCAGTTGGCTGTATTGCGTGACCAGCTTAAACTGATAACCCCTTAGAGATGTGTTTTGACTGAGTTTCAAAAAGATTGGCATGCGTGGTTGGGGTTTCTTAGGAGCGGGTACAGCATTATGAGATCACCCCTTAGACACCGATAACAGCTGCTGTATAGTTTGCGGGTTCTCAACTTGAGTGGGCATGGAAGGAAGGACAAACCTCTGACCTTCTTTGTCGCCATACCTTGTGCAGTATCAAGCGCGGTTTCGTGGTGCTTCAACCAGGATTGCCACGCTTGAAGAGTGTATTCCATGGGAAGACGCACTTACGCGACAAGCACTTTCGGAAGGAATGAGGAACTAAATTTCGCGAACGCTATACGAAGAAGCTCGATGTGCTAGTTAGCCCACTACAGAAGCCCACTGTAGTATTTGCGATACTAGACGGTAGTTGTGAGTACACTGTTGTTGTATACTGAGAACTCTGCAATTAGTGGCGTTGAAATGCAGCATCTTCTAGATGCGCCATGTGCACAATTTACCCAGATCATCCTGTAGGGCTATGTGGTCTTCGGCTGTAGAAATAGCACGCCATATCTTTAGACCATCGACAAATAGCAGGTAGTTTGAAGACAGCACGCTCGCGAGATCATTTCTGAAGAGGAGGAACAGGCGGGATGGAGTACCAAGCCTTAAGGTACGCCGCTCTTATCTTCGATTGCTTCAGACGGGGTACTGTGTACCCTCACATCCAGGTGACGTTGAATGAGAAAGTCGTCTATCCATTCAAGAACAGGATCTCCGATCCCAAATGTCTGGAGTTTGTGTACTTGGATGCGATGGTCCAGGCAGTCGTATGCCTTTGAGAAATGCAGGTAGACTGCGTCTACTCCCACATCATCGTCTACATATTCCGTCCAGCATGCAGGAGCGAAAAACTGGTTGGTAGTATTTGGCCGATTTTCGCAAAATCCGTGCTGTTCCGGAACGAGAATTTAGTTGTTCTCCAGGTACTCCATTGTGGCCTCAGCTACAATGAACTCTGTGATTTTGGAGATCACCGGAAGCAGTGTTATTAGGCGAAAATTTTCCGGTTCAGCACGGCTAGCACTTTTGTAGGTTGGGGTGATGATCCGTGCTTCAACATCTTGGGAACGTGAATCTCAATGAGACATCGCTGAAAGAGAATTGCTAGCGGTTCAACTAAATCCATGGCAGCAAATTTCAACGCCTTCGGGCGAATGCTGTCCACCCCCGGGGAGCTGAACTCGCGTTGGAACATCAGCCGCTTCAAAACAGTGCAAACATGACATGTTTTCATGTTATTCCATCCCATTAGATACAGATAGCAGGCATCGAACCCGGGACCATTGGATGTTTGGTAATGACCGCTACCCATAATCTACCGGTGTTGATCTGTAACAGTAAGGTTTCCTTGATTTCTGGTATATTCTTTTCTCCTTAAAGCTTTAACAGTAATCGCATAAGAGTGTCAAGGCACCGTACCACATATTGTTTTATTGTAAGTGGAATGGCGGCGACGGTTTGTGCTGCATAATGTCTTGTTCACCAACGGTGGAAAATTTCGCAGAACTGAGTCAGTGACCATTGGGATATTAGTAATGACCAATACCCCTAAGCCTCCCGTTTTAATCTGCAACAGCAAGAAGGTTTCCATGATTTCTGGCGTGTTCATTTTCGCTTAAAGCTTTAACAGTGCTCACTTGAAAGTGTCAAGGAAACATTCCACCTTATTGTTTTATTCTAAATGGAATGGCCGAGATCGATTGTACCGCATATGGTTATGTTCACATAATAGGAGATTTCTGCAGAACTGAATTCTGTATCGTTGCAGGATATTATGGTGTGTGGAACCGTAAAACGACTAAACACATACTGCAGCTTTACGATGGTACCAATAGCTGTGGCACTATTCATGGTTAAAGCCTCCGGTCAATTACTGTAAGCATCAAGTAGGAGCAGATTATGCTGCAGTATTTGCTCGACCAGTGCAACACAAAATCGTGTTCAAGCGGTATCTGGTACTAGCCGTGATTGCATTTTCGTTTTGCGAGTGAAAGTTGTAGACAGCAGACATTTCGAAGAGCTATTTGCAAGTTCTTCCGGCCGTTTGTCCATGTTCGGCCAATGCACATAACTAAAAGCTAATTCCTTCCTGCGGTTTACGCCCGGGTGACCGGAGCGAATCTACTTTATAAAGCATTCCTGAAGTTTCTTAAGTACTATAATGCATTCGACACAAAGAATACACCTAATGAAATCCACCAAAGTGGGTTGAGAACGGCACGATGATGGTCACCGTGTACGATGAAAGTGAATGACTTCTTGTAGTGAAGGATCACGTGTGGGGGACTAGCGGTCCCTAGCAGAAGTAATTGTTAATGCGCGGACTAAGGTAGCATGCACAGTGTTTACTTCTAGTGCTACGGATATCGACGCCACAATGACATCTTCCACCTGTTGGCGCTAAGATGCCATGAGTAGTGGAAAAACAACTGCCTTGCCAATATCTTGTCGACTGATATTTTATGAAAACACGATGATACAGAAGCGTAATAGCCTATCACTGAAAACCATTAGCCGTGGAATTGGGTCTATCTTGCTTGGATCTGAAGAGACAGAGAAGAGACTTGTGATCTGGTATGTTGGAAAAAGGATGTCTACAAAACACTACAACAAGTTCTTAATTGCTGAGACATTGGCTAGAGCTAATTTTTCGACCTGGCCACAATTGCTTATGGTGACTGTGAGCTGACTGCATGAGCAGTTGTTGTCTTTGACCCATCTGCATAGAGATGTAAGATAACGGCTCCGATTCCGCAACTGGAATCATTTGCAATGACAGCTATAGCCAAAGCGAGGATGTAATGTTTGGGAATCAAGTCAGAACTCAACCGTGCTTCTACTTTATCAAACGCGGACTGACATTCTTTTGACCAATTCCTCAGCACATCCACCTTTAAAAGATGGTTAAGTGAATCTCGGACACAGTGCATATACGGTAAAAAGTATGGTAATAGCTTGCCAATCCGAACAAAAGTCGCAGTGTTGCCAGGTCCGTCGGTGGAGACAACTGTTGAATAGCAGAAATATTCTCTGGATCGGAAGGACGAACACATTCATCAAAAATAAATCCGAGATAGTTTATGGAGTTTATGATGACACCTTTCTGTGGGAGGACGGAAACCATACTGTTGTATACAATTGAGTACACACTATAGGCGACGTGATAGTTCTTTCTGACTGCAGCCAGTGACGATGATGTCATCAGGATAAGCAGCTACTACTGATAACCTGTTTAACAAGGGATCCATTGTTTGTTGTAGTGTAGATGGTGCCGATTTCCTACTAAATGGTAGGCGGTTAAATTAGAATAATCAGCGGTGTGTGTTACTCGTTAGGAAAACATAATCCTCTGTTACTTTCATTTAAAGATATTCACTGCAAGATCGCTTTTGTGGAACAGCTGGTACCATTGGGTTTAGTGAACAAATCCTCTAGAACTGGTATTGGGTACTGATCTTTGTATATGACGGAGCTAATTTCAGTCGAATTATCAACACATTCAAGCACTTTGGCATTTACATTTTTAACGATACAAATAGGAGCCGCCCATGATGAATAACTGCCAGGCTGCATGATTCCGGATTGATGAAGACGATCTGACGCTTTATCTACCGTTGCTAGAACGGCGTATGGTACTGGACGTTTTGGTCTAAAAACAGGTATAGCATCTGCTTGTGGTTGGAACTTGACCTTGACCTTGGTGCAGCAGCCAAAATCCTCGTGCTGTGCGAACTTGGAGTTTGTGCGCCATTGCATACTTATGCTCAGCGATGAAAGCGGGATATATAACAGTCCAAGTCTTTCATTCCAACCAAGTTCAATTTGGGACAGCCGGTTATATAACATGTCCTTAGGAACTGTAGACTATTGAAAGTCACACCACATATCAGTTCTATACTCAATGGTAAAGTACCGCCGAAAGCATTTCGTACATGATGGCTATTGATTCATCATGCATGTTTACCGATTACTTCTCAGGTAGAAGGTGATATCAACGTAATATCCGACGCGGTGTCAAGTTGAAGTGGACTGGCAGTTTATTAATGTAAACTGATATGTATTTTCTTCTGGATTCAAAATCGACTTAGAAACTTACACAGGATTATACTGGGGGTCTTTTCTGTATAAATGCCACTTGGACATTTGTCTGACTGAATTGTGGACGCTGGTTTGGATGCTCAGCTTCTTGATACATGTCGGATAACAGAGGCTTTCTTTTGGCGTCATCATTGGCACGGTTGTCGCTGATGTTGCTTGAAAGCACAGAAACCAGCGCAGTGCAATTTGCCACATGACCAACGAGGAGTTGTTGGCTTTTGGTGGGCTGTACAGTTGATCATGTCAATGCAAGGAAGATGTTTGGAGCTGGTGCTATTGCTTCTTGCAACATGTCAGTACGGTTCTTAAGAATGCGTATGAGGTTGGCGCTAAGTGTTGATAGATTTCACGGCGATTTTAAATTGGTGTTCAAGTTTGGAAAGCAGTCGAGTGCGGATACTCGACTTCTGGGGAGAAGGAAGACCAGAAAGAAAAATCAAGTATTTAGCCTGATCTTTTGTGAGTGTCTGTGATTGAAACGTTTCACAATTATGGCTTAGGTCTTCTGTATAAATGACATAATCGTCTGCGTCAAGCTTTACTATATTGTGACAACCGTATCAGACGTTGAAAATCCAAAACTGACTGCCGAAGATCTCATTTATTTGTCTCACCATGTGCACAATGCTATGATCCCTAGGTTGCTTCGGGTGAAAAAATTTAATGAAACGTTCGTGTTCCAGCTTTCCCAGCTTCCATGATAAAAGTCAGACTTTTTACAAGTCGACATTATTCGTAAACCCATTCTCCAATTTGTCCCTCCAGTGATTGTTGCACGAGTCAAATGTGAGACCGGATGTTGGCTCATGGTTAAACTCCGAGCTAGAGTCCGAAAATACATCGCCTGCAGACATCAGGTGGGTTCTTGCTGATTGAACTCTTGTTTGAGTAGAAACAGATTGAACAAGGGACTGTGTCACCAGTGAGATTGTTCGAACTGCGCTTGTTGATGCTGGAAGATTGCTTTCAAATCTCAGTTGGAAATGGCAAAAGTGGATCCGCATCCTACCTCCGTCGCCAGTGCCCTGTTCTTGGTGTTCGTCAATCAAATAGCATGTGTAACAAAAGCATGCGTTGATGGAAGATATATCTTCAAGTAGAAATATCCGAAGAGATTGAGGTTAGTACAATGCAAGAAAATGTAATCACTGTCCAGAATAGGGTCAACGACGAGCTGAAATGGGGAAAATTGCAGTAAAACCGCCGAGGTTGACCATCACAGTTTCTTGGTCACCCCTGTAATTTGGCCGTTGTATGGTTAATTGCTTAAACGTTCACCACGTAAGTCTTATTGATTCAGATCTATGGAAATTGACCATCTCTGAATGTTGCTCAGTTTGGTCCAGCCCTCTGAGTGGTCAACTTACGGAGGTTTTACTGTAGTTGCAGCTGCAGTTGTATCAATATTAACAGAAGGCATAAATTAGTGTGAAGGCAGCCCCCTAACAGTAATGGTATCTGATTTCCAGTTCAACTTTCCCCACAGAATGCAACTTGTCGTCAGGACATAGTTGGTTCAATTTCAGACACGTCAATTCCGCTTGCTGTAGCAGTGCCGCATAGAGACATGCTTCCGAGTGAATTTACACTTGAGGTACCACCACACGGTGTAGAACCCTACTGTGTTTTCTTTACGAATATTTTGCATATATTTGAAATTGGTGCACAAGGTTTATGGTTGGCTTGACCGGAACATTAAGCCGATATATAACGTGAACAAAATCGGCATTACATTGTGCATCAGCGTAAACGGATGGCTTCTACGTGCTAGTTGATCCCTTTTTTTGTCGTGATTAGTCTATTTTGCAGTTAATCGTCCTTGCACAGCAATTACACCCAACTAATGAACACAGCCACAGATCACTCTGATGGTTCTACTGGAGCTATCTATGGTGGCCAAATGAGTAGTAATCGTGTGCACGATTCCACATCCGGAAAATGTTGTTGAAGCGACTCCCCAGTAATGGCTACTAAACATTTGTATGGCACGTTCGTAAGCACTTGCTTTGTGCTTGTCTAACGATGTCGTACATTAAGATTTCCCCAACTTCCTAACACAGTGTTCATTATTGGGTTTTAGAGTGTCAGCACTGCTACACGCAATCTCGATTGATGCTTCAGTTTACTTTGAACCAAACCTATGCAATTTCGATCACTAGGGCCGCATCGAAGTTGAGCGTTTCGGAGCCGTTCTCTCCCAACAGTGCACTCCAAGATCGACCGGTTTTGTCCTGAGTTGGAATCGTCAGCTAGAGTTAGCTGGAGCTCAGAGGGAAATCCAACACAGTGTTTTACCTGTGTCGTCTTGATCGCTGTACCAGAGCTCCACAGCAGTATTTGCCACAACGGTTTGAAGTTCATTATTGGGTCTTGGTTTGCTGCAAAGCAAACTGTAGTCTCATTCGTGATTGCGCGTCGCAATCCAGGCAAACGGTAGGTACTCCAAAATCTAATAATGAAACTCTAACTTTCGTGTCAAGTCTTGCTGTGTAGTTCTGGTCTAGGGACCAAGATGAAAGCAGTCAACCACTCTGTTGGGCTCCCCACCCCGCTCAAGCTGTCTCTACCTGACGAGTCCAAATCATTGACGAAACCGGTCGGTCGTGGAGTGCAGTGTTAGGAGAATGCAGCTTCGAATCTCTACACAAAATGATCATTATTTCTAATGTGTTACTAGTATCTCATCAGCATTATCATTGGCATTATATCAACCATTTGAATACTGTATACTGGTTCGAAGCAGCGAGTAGAGCTTTCTCTGTGTAGCTGCATCGGTCGTCACTCATGGACATATACTCCTTATTTATCGTTCCGCTCTCTATATTTGCCTCTGTAAAGGATTTGTCTAGGAGCTTCTTAAATTCCGACACTGAGTTCGCCTCTACTACGTGCTGCGGCAGGTCGTTCCAGATATTCACCACTCTGTGTTCGAAACAGAGTTTGTGAGCGACCCGCTTCAACTTCGGTACGATAAGTTTATACCGGTGTCCTCTTGTGCACCTTGGTGCGCGCAAATGAAGCAGTTGTCTCAACATGGGGTAATCACTCAGATGTAATATCCGGTGCGCCATGATGAGGTCAACCCTCAGCCGACGATAAGATAGGGTGTACAGCACTAGTTCCTTACATCAGTCTTCGTATGGCACACCTCGTAAGTTGGGAATCAGCCTGATGGCTACATGCTGCACTCGCTCAATCTTTTCTACCTCGCCCCGGGTGATAGGACAATACGCGGGAGAGCCGTACTCTAGCATTGGTTGTATTATAGAGACGAAGAGGCTAGTAGCAATCTCTTCGGACCAAGTGCTGAAGCTGCGCCTGAGCGCGCAAAGCATCCGAAGGCTGTTTTGGTACAGCCTATTCGTGTTGTCAATGGACTTTAGGTCGCAGCATGAGAGCACACCGAGGTCGCGCACGAAAGGCGCGGGGGGCAACGGTTGCCCAGCCACTGTGTACGTTTGGCTATGCTCATACTTACCCAACCTCACGAATTGCGACTTGGCAGGGTTGATCGGAAGGTTAACCACTGCAGACCACGTGGAGAGGCGGTCAAGGTCCTGCTGAAGCAAATCGCAATCATTGAGTGTGCTGATTACTCTCCACACCTTCAAGTCATCTGCGAACAACGCACAGGGTGATTGGAGTAGCTTAGGCACATCGTTTATTTGGATCAGAAACAATATCGGCCCCAGTATAGTGCCTTGGGGCACGCCACTGCTCGATGGATACCAGTCAGTTAGATGCTTGCCCACCTAGACCCTCCACTTTCGATCAACAAGGAAATTTCTGATCAATTTGTGCAGCGAACTACCAACACCACACATCCTCAGCCTGTCAAGGAGCACTACATAGTTAACCTTGTCAAAAGCCTTACTGAAGTCAATGTAAATGACATCGACCGATTGTCCTTGGTTCAGCGCTTGTAACCATTCGTGCCTCGTCAACAGCAGGTTGATGATGCACGAACGATCTTTCATGAAACCATGCTGTGCGGAGATAAACAGGTTTCTCGACTCGAGAAGCTGCAGAAGCCTCTTCTTCACGATCTTCTCGAGCGTCTTTGCCAAAACAGCTGTCAGGCAGATCGGCCGTTAGTTATCCACTTTGCTTGGGTTACCATCTTTCGGTATGGGCTTTACGACTGAGCATTTCCAGTCGTCCGGCAACAGTCCAGTGGATAGTGACCTGTTAAACAGTTCAGTTACAGAAGGCGCGATGATGGCCGATAGGGACTTGAGGATCAGTGGGTGTATACCATCTGGCCCAGCAGGCTTCATCCCGTCAAGATTTGCTAGAAGCTTGCGTACACCCTCAATATTGCAGTCCAGGCTGTTAAGTTCGGCTGGAGCGGTACTCGTCGAACTCGTTACAGACACCTTGTCATTTGCAATTACGGAGGCGAAGTGCGCCGCCAATGCGGACGCACGATCTGTACTCGAGGTTAGGGGCTATCCTTCTGAGCCCTCTAACACTGGGACATTGGTCACGGGCCTCAGGCACCGCTTCACATATGCGAAGATCCTCTTGGGAGCAGTTCTTTCTACAGTTGCAAGCTACTCTTCGAAGCTTCTGTGTTTTCTTGTTTTCGCGTTGTTGCAGCGATTTCGCTGTAACTTGTATGCATTGTAGTCTTTATCAGAGCCAGATAACACGAATTTGTTCCATAGTCAGCGCCACCGTCGGGCCAGTCTGTTGTACGCTTTGTCGAACCAATGTGGTTTGACTGACCCAACGTTCCGAAATTTGAGGTGTATAAATCCGGCGCACAACGATTTCACTCCCTCTTTAATGGTAGTCCAACAGGTTTCAATAGATGAATCCTGTGGTAAAGACCAGTCTACCTGGCTCGCTGCTCCAATGAGGCCATTAAAGTCCGCCTTCCAATAGTTGAAGGCTGACTCTAGTGGGGGAGAATACGGCAGCAGTAGTTCCAAGCTGCCTATGATCATCGAGTGGTCGCTCGCTCTCAGAGTTTCTAAGACTTAAATGCCTTACCGCCATACAACTATACAACCACATGTGAAAGGAAAAATACTGATAGGAAAGAAAAGAGACATACTGGGAAAACTTAATGTCATAAGCAAACATCCAGAGCCAATGCGTCCACACCTTTTCAACAACATACCATCACAAACAGCCGACTATCGTGCAAATGAAAGGGGAATCAGCGAGATAGATTCCCTGCGACTTTCACTGCCCTACGTCATCATCAGCTGTTACCCCGCATCGAACACACTTTAGACAGGTATTCTGACTAAGAGACCATAGCAAACGAGCCGAATGCGAGCCGTGTCCTGTAACGTATCGAAGCAGGCACGAGGCGAGTCACTTGAACTCCAACCTGGAAGGCGAGACAGACCGACGACATCCAGTTTGGTCGCTAGTGACTTCATTGCCCTTTTCCAAGTCAACTTTTGCTCAGTTTGCGCCTCGCGTCATCCGACATCCAGCAGATAAAACAAGACCCTCCTCGGTAAGCGGTGACGGGGCATAGGTAGTACGTGCCGAAGCCAACGCAAGATATGCAGTGCTACCAGTTGTTCTAAGGAAGTAGCTTGATTATCACTACGTAGAACTCGACTAAGCATACCATTGCGGACACGGTGGTGCCACCTGACATAAACAATGCTCCACAGACAGCTATGATCGAGGACTTGAAGACGCGTCAGAGCTTCAGATCGAAGGGGCTACTTCTCACTACTCAAAAATAGGATGACCCTCGTTGTGGCCTTGAAACACGGAGCTTCGGACAGGGGGAACCTCCGTCCTATCATTAAAGAGGTCGCAGCTTCACAAAGTCAGTCCTGTCTTTTGCAATATGTGAACTGACTTTAGTTGTAATGCGCCCAGGGTTGCTAATTCTACTGCCCATGCAAGCGAATTAATCATTTCCCTCCAGTTCTTGACTATCAGAGGTCGGGGCATCATCAAATGACTGGTGGTCCTGTAACAACACTTTGAACATTGAAGGTGCGAGGCACATATATAATAATGGCACCAATCTATAGAGGTTATTCAGGGTTGATTGCGCCGTTTATACACCGTTAAACAGCCAGACAATATCGTCCGGATAATAAAGGTTAACTAGCCTTTCACCAGACAACACGTCAACACTAGTAGCTTAAGACTCCACTTGATGAAATACACCAGAAGTACTGAAGAGAAAGGGAGCAATTTGACAAACCTGACGAACGCCATTTGTTGTCGGTAAGCTATCCGATGGGTCACCGCAGACTCTGAAGTGGTAGGTCGTTCGTGTACAGCACATGTAAAATGCTTATACATATCATGACAACATCTTTCCGCACAAGGATTTTGAAAATAATGCATTGATCGACTGAATGGAAGGCACACATGAAATCGAGCAGATCAGCAATTGTCGGTCTGCGGTATGCGTGGTGCTGCTCGAGCACCTGTCGCAAAGTGAATACGTGGTCTACACAGCGCCGGCGTAGGCAAAAGCCTGACTGCTGTTCCCAAATTCGGGATTCCCGTTCCGCAATGAGGAGACGAAGGAAAATTGCGGCCAATATTCCTGTCACCAACGGCATTATGCTAGTACCTCTGTGGTTAGCACCGTCGGTGCGACTACACTACTTGTATTTTGTCACTATACTTCTTTTGCTCCAGTTAACCGGGATGGCCTGTTCCCTACAGACGTGTTCGGGCGGTGCAGTCATTGATTTTCAGAGGACTAGACTACAATCCTTAAATAGTACAGTTGGGAGGGAATCAGGGCCAACAGAATGAAAATGACTGAGAGCTGTGATCGCGCTGAGGGACTCAGAATCCGATGGAACCCCTAAACTAACCGTCCATGGCTCATCTTTCATTAGATGAGTAGGAAAAGATCCGGAAGCAGAGAGTTAACTGAACTGCTCCCAAAATGTCTATGCCCAACAAGGCATGCGGCGCTTTTTATTGTGAATCATGGCGCCAGCGTGTTTGTGCTTGTTTCATTGACGCATGGTCAACTGAAACCAATAGGGGGATCAGCTGTAAGAGCTTGAGCTAATTACATATTGTCTCTGCATACTCCATTTCTTAAGGGCCACTGCTACACCTGGCTACCTTCTCAGCGCGTGGGCTCAGCTTCAGTTTGCGCCTAATGGACTAATTGATAACCTTGTGCTCAGAGCTTGCAGGGACTTATCTTCTAGATTCCAAGACGTTCACTGACCTGTCGGATATGCAGTAACTGGTGCAGTGACGATTGGTAGTACCATAAGTAGATGCTCCTGCATCGTGCATGGCGACCGAGATCCTATTCCACGGAATCTCAGCGCCATAAGGAGACGACAGCCAATGTTCGGTGTGCAGTGGATCCTGTTAAGCTTGCCTGACCGAGCGTTGTGATAACTTGTTAGTTACCAATTCAGGAAGAGACTTGTAACGCCTCCGGTAAAGGCCATGGAAGAGCGACAACATACCAAGGCATGATCAGAACGAACGGCAATCCAAGCTGGAACCACGCCACCTGTAACTTATGACGATGTGTTCTATTTTAGTCTATCGCTGGGAAGCTGCAGGTGGACACCAAGGGGCAACTTGGCCCCCACTGTTTTTAAAAGCGGTGCTACTAAAATATAGCAGGTGATCCTTAAGCATTACAAGGGGCGATCGCCGTTGTTCTTACGAGCAAAGTTTAGTCCATACATACTAACTAGCTGAGATTCTAAACAGCTCAGACGCCCTACTTGCGAATTCATATCACCCGCAAGTGCTATTAGATCTGAACTGGCAACACTGCGAATTAATACCTTCAGTTTGTGATAGAATATGTCCTCAGCAGCATGAGAACTGCAGTCAGTGGGCGCATAAGCGGCAACCGCAAACAAACAGCACATGCCGCTACTTCGTGAATCAACCTCAGTTGATGTCGTTAAACGACCTGCGCACAAGCGCTGTTCCCTGGAAGCCAATCAACCAATGATGACTCAGCTTTGGAGCTGAGAACCATACCTACCCCAGCATGACTCGTGGCTGCTGCATAAGAGTATCCGGATCCTTACAACGAATTGCGAGAGGACAACCCGGGCGCAGTTAGTTTCGGAAGGCCATGAGGGTTATTGCTCCTAAGCTCGGACACAACACACATCAATACCAAGTGTGGCCAAGATGCGTGCGATTACAGCCTGTTGACCTGATTGTCTTAGAGTACGAACGTTGAAGGCCGCCAGGGAAACCGGACAACGTTACCTTCTGAGGAGCTTTTGGCGATTAGTGTCCAATGGTTAACAGAAGAAAATAGTTGCAGGTGGTAGAAATTCGGTGACACTGCGGCCTTTGTGAATCAAGCTGGGAATTTTGTAAGAAAGGTTAGTAAAGGGCATTCGGAAGAGAAATGAGAGACGGGGGAAACAAAAGAAAGGAGGGACCAGCAGCAGCGGGATTTTGCCTATCCGTCATGCTTTATGCGGCAGATAAGGCGCTCCTTGACAAACTGAGCCACGGCCAGTGTTAGATGTGGCTGAAGTTTGAGAAAATAGTCATGGTTGTATGAGGGTTAAGAAAGTGCGAGGGCACACAGACCTAGGTAGGAGGACAGTTAGGGTCTTCAACAAATGACTTTGGTTCAGAAGCCAGTTCAAGAGCCAGCATGGGGATGACAGTGATTTAGCTTTGCGGAAATGAGGCCAACCCTATTTCAGACACCTATCCTTGAGGAACAGGAGACTGAGTTTGTCTGACCCAGTAACCGGCGTAGCAGCTTACCTGCCACCTCCATGGGTGGCGGCTTGCAAGTGAAGTCGTTGCTCTGGTGGTTAGCCCTGTCATCTGCACGTTCTTACCGTGCATGACGGTGGAGCATAAGCCGCAAGGTGTCTTAGTTAAATAGCAACTAGTGTGTTACGCCGCCCACACCCATGACAGTGGCGTAAATTGCTGGCTTATAAGCATAAAGTCGTAGGTTCGCATCAAGCAGGATTCGACGGTTGTGTGCCACTGACAAGATCAAATAACAGGAAACGGCTGTCTAGCGATTTTCTAGTTGTATGTTGTCTGTCTGACTGAGTCTAACTGAGTCTAGCACATAAATTTTTCTACTACTCACTAACCATAAAGTATGATACTAACGAGAACAAAGCGATTGCGTTTTCCGAATACTTGCTACTGGCTGAAAGGTAGCTGACCACTGTGACTGATACTACCGGTGAACGTTTTGTTATGTGGGACAAGGCTCAAGATGTAAATGAATTTTTGTCTAACCAGAAGCCATTTTTGACCAAAGCAAACAAATTTTATTGATTAGAAATAGCAGCACTATATGTTCAGGCATGACATATTTCTCTTTATTCACATAAAGCATCTCGGTGTCCATTTAGGTGGGTTCAGACTGTACTCGTTACAGAGAACTATATTTTTCATCCGTATGATGCCAATGAAGAGTGTTCTGGGAGCTTAAGACATTTTCTCTGTTTTAACTGTGGCAGCCTTCCTAAACATTTCTAGAATAGACTTCAACACCGATTATTCTGACTGGCGCTACTCTATTTTTGCTTAACTATCTCAGTGGCTGCAACATGCTTTTGGCAGTAAATGATCTATGAACACGTTGTTTAACGCCCATTGTCAAAGTCCTCAAGGTATCCTTGCATAAAATGAATGTTCCAATAAATCTTTTACTAATTGTAGTGAAAATCTGACATTAGCTTTCTCAACGCTTCCCTCCTAGTGGGCTATTGCACATCGACACACTCGACATCCGAAGCTATTCCACCGAAAACAGTATATTCTAGGTTTATTCTAGTGGTTTTCCTCGGTGAACTGAGCGCCAATCGCGACATCGGTTATAGGCTTCACTGGGCCGGAAAAATGGTAGAGTTAACTAAGCTAATTTTGAAACGGAATACGCATTCCCGTAGTAGGATTTCGCATTCGTGGCAAATAACTTGTGGACAATAGGTGAGATTCGGTAGGTTATTTCCGTGAGAGGAGCAATTACATGGGGTGCAATAGCACCCAACGAGGTAGCGGTGAACCGTTAAACGCTCTCTTAACAGAAAATCGCTGGATTTGTATTCCCATTGAATTTTGTGGCTTTTTCTTTCGGCAGGATATCCCGGTTGTTATTCAGTCATCAGAGTGACGAGTCCAGAAAACAAGGAACTCGGTCAGGGATTAGCAGTTGGCAGTAAATACAGTGTCACGCGACATCTGTGGAAACATTGCGTGATGTGCTTATGCCCATTGTGCGTTTTGCGCGCATCTTTGTCCAGCAAATAGCTCTCAGCGCGTAAATAAATGACCACAATGAAGTTCGGTATAACGAAACTATTCGCGCCTAAGAAATTAGTCGGCCACAGTGAACTTTCGTCATATTAAAATAAGTCGACGCATAAGGTAATAATTGACGGCAAATTAAAGGACCTATATCTGCTTCCTTTTACAGAAAGTCAACTGTGTTGCACAGCGTCATAACATCCATAACTATATTTTTCAAATTGGTTTTCTTCCGAAAATGTTTAGCACATACTTATTGGGGAAAAGGGAGCGGGACTAATAACCTTATTCCATTCTTAACATTTTACCATTTTGTCCCTCGCTGAAATGACTCTGCCCTCTGTAAAGTTTAAGCAGCCTTACGTTTTCCGGCATTTTGGTAAAGAATTCCCGTTTAGTTTGGGATTCTCCTAACTTCATGTTTCCTTAGGCCACGATAGAACACATTGCTTGAATGAGGCGAGAACGCCCTTCATAGGCAAAATGGTAGTTCTCGTTTGCTCTCGCACGCCGTCCAATGCTAACTTAGAGTGCATACACCGCAGCGGAATAACTGAATATAATACGGCATCTTACGCCTGTTTATTAGCGAAGAACTTTTGGCATGTTCGTGTTTTATCGCGTGGAAGTTTTCAAGTATACTGGGATAGAAGGTTCCGTTGATTCAAATGCACTCACGGCATTTCGTCACCGCTCAGATGTTCGCTAGCTTTATTCCCCAGTAACTGATGTTCTGATGCAAACGTTTTAATTTCACAACTAGCATTGCCATGCTTGTTCCGCGACTCTTGAGTAACGAGCGACAAAGAAGACCCCGAGAGCTATTGAAGAGAGAAGGGGTAGGAACGGAAATGTACCCGAAGGGTTTCATCTCAAGTCATAACCTACATTGCAACCATTTTCCACAAGAGAAGGCGTAATACATCTAACATATAGCAGGAGTCGGAAGCTTACAGACTAGATATTGCTTTATTCCGTCCTTTCAACCCAAAGTTAATATGGTAAATGTGTGATGGGTTTGTCCAACTAGGGAAATAAAATAGCAGAATACTGACGGTGGCTTTCTCAATTCCACCCTTTACTATACGCTACCAGCAATGTTTTCGTTTCTACTATGGAATTTTTGAGTTTGGTGCACTTATTATGGGGTTATTTGTGAGATATTCATATAATCTCCTCCTAAATATCTAACATGTCTCATGCTGTTTGCTGTTTATCGCATATTGTTCCAGGTGCTCGAACACACTATTAGTAAGAGTTTCTCCTTTTTACAGCATCAAGGAACAAGAAATCTCGTTCAACTGTTTCTTTATTGGCATCTTCCGTTGAGGTTTCTCTGGAATTTTATTGAGTTCATGGTACGTCTCTTGACCTGCTGGTGTAGGTTGATTATCAACCATTATAAAAATAAAGAGCCAAGACCGAATTCTTATCATCGATCATGATAAGTCCTAGCCGCAGAGTGTGCAAGCAGGTGTTGACGAAAGCTCTTCCACATTAGCTTTAAAGGCCATTTTATTGGACTTCTGCATATTACATCACAAAGTTGATGAGTACTCCAAAGTGAGCAGAGCATATTACATGTATAGTTTAGGTCCAGCATCACGGAATTCTAATGATCCTTACGTGTAACCATTGAGCCTATTAAACTTTAATATCCGGTAGACTTGTTGTTCAGGGAAATAACATGTTGCCGAACATCTCTCGCCCAGCTTCCGAATGATAGCACATTGCATGAGATGTCCATTCTGCTGTAAGGATGTAGCAGATGATACGTCGCTAGCCACTACCATCTGCAAAGGTAGTAACCTGCGTGGAAGCGGAAGATAGGTCGTGTTATTTCCCATTTAGCTTGCAAATTATGCAGTTAAACCACCCTCCCCTATGTCTCGGTGACTTAAGCTGCTGTCTAGTTGGCGTCAGTATCTAGCAGTCATGGATTCGATCCCCATTAAGGGGCCGGAGGAAGGCACACCACCGACGAGCCACAATGTGGTGAAACGCGTCTGGTGCTTTTCCTGATTTTAGTTGAGCTATGTAGCTTATGAGCTGCTGCGACGAATATTTTAAAAGTAGATTTTATTTTTGTCTATAATGGGTGCTATTCCTCGTGGGCCTACCTGCAAGAGTTAGCATGCAGTATGTGGATACCACTCCCTGAGAATGGTTGTTTAATTTGTGGGAAAAGGTCGTGCTATAGTTGGCACCTTCAATCGCCGTGAGGTTTAGAAACACCTGTATACTCACGGTGTCGTTCCCGAGCAAGGCAATATCATTAGCATAGTCCAGGCCAGTGGCATGGTGGCATGGAATATCATAAAAACCTTCCAGAATGTGTAGCGGGATATCCTAACTAGCAAAATTAAAAGGAAACATTAACATGAGGCTCTTTGACGTTCACAGCTGGTGACGGCGAACGGCAACGGAGCTTACCATTAACCAACACTGTCAGGGATACTACAGTATAATGCTACAAATTGTGACGATGTAATTTTCGGTTATCCCATTCCTTTGCATATGATGTCATAAAGGAAGAAGACTGACCTAGTCTAACGTAGGCTGGATGTCCAAAAGTACGACAGTTTAAGGTTGGCAAAGAAGATGACACTGCTCGAGGATCTGACGAAGCGTAAACATGTGCTTCATACACACACTACCTGAGCAGAAATCAGCCAGTTCCTCTCTGGAAGCTAGCCCTCGAAACAGTGATAGTCTGTGAAGTATAATGGGTTTTAGCAACTTAGAGGAGACAGCTATTATGTTGATATTTCCGTGGCTGGCGTATAAAGTACGGGCAACATATTAGAGATCAGTACGGCAATCGACTCTCTCTAAGCGAATGAATTTTTTAACAAAGTGATTCCTAGTTGAACAGAGCTGTTGCTTTGTTGGTAATTGCCTCCCCACCGAACTTAGACAGTTACTGCGAAAGTCCGTCTGGGTCAGCGGCCTTGAATAGCTTCGTGATAAAAACAAATGGTGACCACCAGCAGTCCATACGCCTACGCAAGCAGCCTCACTGAAAGCAAGTCTTCTATGGCCAATGGTACGAACGATCTGGAGAAGCCTGCAAAATTTTCCCTAATAAACTGCGCTATGAGACCGCCCACTTCCGCCATCTTTAAGTAGGCTTTGCTGGAACCGATAGTTGGAGTTGCGGTTGCGTTTGACTTCACGACTGTAGTATCTAGGATAGTTTATTAATACCCAAACCATCTTAAGGAACTGGAAACGAGTTAACCTTTCAGATGGCGCCCGTTGACCCCAAAAATGACTGGCTGGAAGAAAACAACGCGTTCTACAAGAAAATCCACCAATATTTTACGTCTTATGGGATGCACTGGTGAACGCAACTGATAAGGACCATTGATAAGTCAGTTGTATGGAAGGGTTTGCCAACCTGTTGGCATCCAGTGCACGGTGCTTTGGCGTTGAGGAACTCCTGAATCGCATACAGGTATCATCATAGAACA
The DNA here is from genome assembly GCA_944474145.2 of Dicrocoelium dendriticum. Taxonomy (NCBI): domain Eukaryota; kingdom Metazoa; phylum Platyhelminthes; class Trematoda; order Plagiorchiida; family Dicrocoeliidae; genus Dicrocoelium; species Dicrocoelium dendriticum. Next base: position 88,753,574 of record OX104066.1, on the reverse strand, counting down.
GAGCATGATCTGAGTCGCGGTAGACTGAGCAAAGCGCTCTGCAATCCTGTACACTGCTCCGCCATCTGAAGCTCATTGCAATGTGTTCGATTTGTGACCATGCTTACCTTTGTGGAGCGTCCCCACGAATGTTTACATTTCCTGCTCGACAAAAAGAAGCAGTTGCCTTCATATGACAGCAGTAGGTTAGGATTATCTTGGTTTCCCCCATCAACTGGCATGACTGCCATCTTGATGACGCTCGCATGGTAGGGCGACCGACGCGTACATTGAAGCCAGCTGTAGGTACGACGACATCTTATGTCTTGGCTTTACTAGAAAGGTGATTGAGATCGGGATCAAAGTCATCTGTTACCGACGTGCAACTGTAGTCAGTTCGAGCGCAGGCGAACATAAACAAATTGCATCTCTCCATACCACGTCTGTTGATCCTACATGAGTGTTGAATCCGAACCGCACACATTCGGCTGCCAATCGAGAACCAATCGAGCAGTGATGCCTCAGATTTGTCACTCAATGCGATGCCAACACCTGTCCAGTCAGCTGCAGCTGTTTCTGTATCACTAGACAGAGGCAGCAAATAGTTGGTCCATTGCCCAGCAAACGACGCCCATTAAATTAAAGTGCTGGCGTTGTGTAAACTTATCTCGGAAAGTCAACTAACACCGCTAGCCCGGGGGCGATCTAGACCAGCCTGAAGCCTGATATGCAAGTGGATTCGAACGATAAAGACTACCAGCTGGGATAAAGGTAAGAGTCGGAATCTTTGTGCATGGATAAAACTTATATCAGAAATACATTCAACGTGACGAGAAGTATTAAGGAAGGTAAGCTTGGCTTGTGACGGTGTGTGAGCGAGGAAAAGGCAAAGGCAGAAGAGTGCAACGGGTTAGTATCTAGGGGCTCCATGATTCCGTCAGAGGGCATGATACCACCCAGTTACCCAAGCCGAAGTTCACACTTGTCATAGGTAATAGCACCGGGAGCGAGTAGCTGAATATGCTGCCATCAAGGCAGCAGAGCAACGTCAGATTTTCGCACCAATTTGGAGTCGGCGGCCGATTACTCAGTTCACACGACTTTCTTTTGTCGGTTGCCAAACATTGTCTGCCCCAGGTTGTTGGAATAGGATACTCTACCTTAATGGAACAAAAGGCAGTGACTTCATTTAGCGACGGGTCACATGGGCCACGTCATAGTCTTGTTAGACGGATAAATGCAGCTTTTCATAGAAAAACCTTTTCCCAGGCGACAACCTACCGCGTCCTGGAATACTGCCGCCGAACGATTGACTAAGGCGGGACCATCTCGAATAATCCAGGTGGCACTAGGAGGCAGTTCGAATCTGCAACTTCGTGGGGTTTCTGGCATTCGTGTTAAGAAATAGAAGATCAAATTCATCAATCGTTCTTCGAGTTCAAAATTATTCGGAGCAAGGTATTTCGGAAAAGTTAACTATTTGGCTCGCCTTACCTTCCTGTCACCGATAGAGCAAGCAATCCTCCGTGTGACAAGCAAGTTATGTCGACTGGTCACTACGAATTTGTGTTTGCGCTATTCGAGCCGTTTGTGCGCTAATTCTCTTTTGTGGGCCTGAGTGATCAGCCAGTCTCCGCTTCTCCATAACGTTGGCACATCTGTCACTGACAGTTATGTTGTTTGATCCTATTTGTGTGGTCTCGGGGCGCGTCTCAATTGGTACTGCAACTGACACCGTTCGCTTGTCTCTGGAATTGGCTCCACCAATTATCGTAAGGAAAACGTTAGGCTAGTCTTTTATGTGATGCTCTGTCGTTTGCCTAATAACAGTGTCGTTCCCATTTGCTTTGAACTTTTAATTATTCCGGTGATGATCGACCAGTTCCGTAAATTGCGAACTCGTTCCCGTTTGTCTAGGTTAGGCTTTGAAGTTAAGTCGCTGGATTTGTCATTTCTCTTCGCCTCGCCAGAATATCCTAAGCGTCCAGCTGGTTACACGCTAGTCGCTCAAACTATTTGTTAACGTATTTGCATGCTCACCTAGCTTGGCGATTGGATTACAAGCGAGTGCGGTGTCGGGGATACTGCTTATGCTGAAATTTCCAATATTTCTTCCGATTGCTTTGTTTATATTTTAACAGATATCACTCAGTGAAAAGCGGTTGTGGCAGCTACAGTCTTTCAACAGGGAAACACTGGCTAACCACAGAACTTTGCGGGGTTTTCTATTGGAAGTACACGAATTAGCTAACTGCGACCGGACGCTCAGATGCATGCAGTACTACAATATATCCGGGGGGTTAAAATATAAATCTGCATGGTCACTTGGACATAGGTGCTCTGAAATACCTGCTATTCTATCCAAACCGTCGAACATATGGTCTATTGGGTTCGCGAAACTGCGTAGGCCGTGGAAATCAATTCTTCCCATAGACGATGTGAGCATCTACCTGTACACTGATGGTTTCAAGCCCTCTATTTCCTCACGTTTTCAGGTGTATCCAAGTACGTGTCCGCTGACCGATCCCGTATCGTTCCATGCCGCCCGTCCTTGGTGTATACTGTGGACTGCGTAATCCAGTGCTCGACCCTGGGCTTCGTGTTCAGCTCGTAAAAGTGTTAGTATAATCAGTATGGCACGAACTACCATTACCAAGTTATCGTTTGCTTATCGAGATGACTTCGCCTGCTGTGGTAGCTAAAACGCCTACGTGGTGGTTAGTAGGAAGTACAAAGGCTCAAACGGCCAACGGGAATTGCGACAAGTGCGTTCAGCTTGGTATCTAGGTAAATCATACGGTTACCTTTCTATTAACCCAATTCTACTTGCTCACCTTGGACAAGTTAGAAATGGAGCTATTCCCCAATTGTGTTTTGTTAACCGGTGTGATAATTACATGCGGTGAAGCTTGTGATGGTATTTCTAATGACCACCTCTACCCCATTTTCTGATGAGATTTTCAACTTTCTTCATTTACACTTATCTTATGGAAAACAGTGCAAAAACACTCACATGAAGTTTGGATTGTGAAAATTTAGATAATTTATGATATAGGAGGATTTTGCTACCTGCACATTTAAATGACATCAGCAAAAAATGACTTCAGAATGTAAGTGAAAATATAAAACCGTTTTCTGAGTAAATAGGCGATGTTTTGCAGAGTTGATGCAACGGTGTTCAATATTTCTTTCAAAGAGATATTTTGAGAAGCCGATGCTCATTATAAAAGCAAATGAAGCTCTCATTTGCCCAAAAATGTGGTGTAGCATTAGTGTGTGGTATGCAACAGATCAAGCCACGTGGATTGGCACGTCACACGCTTGGTAGATTACAGTAGCCTTCTTCACACAGTGTCAGCACCATTTTTATTTCAGTATAGATTCCAAATGGTCTCCAGAACAAGACTTCCTGATGCTTCTTTAACCTATTTTCCTTTTCTGCTGGGTGTAAGAAGATTATGTGAGACCTCATTGTCTGCTGGATACACATTCAACCAGACTTTTACGACAGCTCGTTTGAAGGAAAGCTTGTCATATCGTTCTTGTTCATGTGCATGTGATTTTCTGCACCAAATCCAAGAAGTATTCATTACAACATCCGAATAGCGGCTACTAGCGTTTGTTGCTGCGAAAATTGTTTCTATACTGAACGACATTCTGGTCCTGTCGATCCGATGCTCCCATCAAGGTGTTTCACTTAGTAACGATGCTGTGTTGTTCAATATGTTTGTGCTTTTTGTCCTTCGCCGACCAGCTCGTTACCTCGTCAGAGGTTATGCACCAGAGAACTTACGTGCAAAATTCAAAACAAAATTGTCATTCCTAGAAAAAACGCACACTGCATTTCGTCTATCAAATCTGTAGTCATAAATACCCATGGTTAGTTTTCTTAGGGCCTCCATGTCGATGGAGCACTTTCGTATCCTATTTGGTCGAACTGCCTCTGTTGCCTTTTTGCTTTCATTGTTGACTAAGGCGCTCATAAGTGGCGAGCCTGCAAAAAACTAGCAAAATAGATGTGGTAGGGGGCGCTCCTTCGGCAGCTTGTCCACTAGGGCCATAACCACGCCATGTCCCTAACCTAATCTCTTGTCATATTTGGCCTGAGCTCCTTGGTAGAGATCCAGGTAGCCTGCATAGCTTGCAGGTGTTGCAATGACCCGGCGTTTATACCCGAATATAACAGGCTTTCCTCTGATGCATTGCTTCAGCCCATTCACACACAGATTGTCTTCCATTTGGAAGAATTACCTATAACTTTCATTGAGAAGGTTATAACGTGGCCGAACGTTTGCAAATTTTTCATCTGTCTGCAGACTTTTATCTTTTATCAGCTGGAGATATTGTATGCTTGTGTCAAATCTGTTTCTATACGTTGTTTGACTGCTGGCTGCTTGGTGGACATCTTGTTCAGGATCCCAGTACACGTGCATTCGTGGTAATGGATTATAGTCAGCGATAAACAGAATAGCGAGAAAAGCACCCATTTATATATATATATATATATATATATATATATATATATATGTATATACTGAATAAGTAGTCACTTTAGAACGGGCACACTCCATTGGCTACTTTACCATGTGCGCAACAACAGCGTTATCAAAAGCGTTCAAACGTTTTATACTGTGTAACTTCCTTGTTTAAAAATCAGGTTTACATTCAGACCATTGTCTCTGGCTCTGCGATCCTCTACCTAAGTCCTCTTTCCTGCATAGTCTAGATTTCGTATCTTTTTGAGTTTTTCTTGAAGACACAAGCATAGGGGCAGAAAGTGCTCTTGTAAACCGATATTTGCCACTTTCTGCTTCATCTTCGAATGATTCGCCATCCAAATTGACTGCAATTACGGATGCCACACTGAGTAACTCTCACGCAGACAGATCACTAGCAGATCCAGCATCCGGAGTCGCATCATTGGTGTCATCTCCATCAGAATTTGTTTCCATCACTCGGAGGCGTAAATTAAAGGCTGAATTCCAGGATATCGTCAGCTTCTATTAAAGATGACGATGACATCTTTTAGGGAATACATTTTACGATTCTTGTTGAAGAAAAATGATCTCACCAGCTAAACTATAGTCTACATGCATTTTTAACAGTGAAAATAAAATTAAAACAGTACGAGAGTGTCACTGCATTTCAGTGTTTTACACCGTAATTGTTTTAGCCTAATATATCGGACCATTTGTAAAAATGCGCAACTGTGTCAATCATATTACCAAGAACTTAGTCAGTTTCAAGGTACACATCCAAGTATCTTTTCTTGTCTGCGACCAGTAAAAATGCCAGATGGTTACCGCTCATGTATGCAATAAAATAACCCATTTTACATGATTACTTGTGATAACGTGTGCTATGCATTCATTTAACACAAATATAGCAAAGTGTTATTACTTTTCAAAAAATAAGTACATAAAGTGTACTCAGCTTTTGGATAAATGCAACCTCAGTTCTAGAAGAGCAAATATTCAATAGTGCTTGGCTGCAAATAAACAAAACGTGGCAACAGGTTTATGCGAATGTATTCGGCCGCCATTACAAATTTGCACTAGGGAACTACCACATGACGACCATATTTTCGACATTTGCAATCAAATACCCCGATAGATCAACGCAGGCATTTTGCTGACTTTTCACAAAGGCTGTAATGACAGCAATTTTTATTTTAAGTGCTTTAAAATTTCTGTTCTGGCTGTGTCTAAAGAGTTTTGAGGTCAAAGCGGCCACGTGTTTCTATAGCAGTAGTTTTCCTTCAGCGACAATTACAAGCGTAAAACAGGAAATTATCTGCCTGTAGGCTACAAGTACAGCTTCGTTCAGTATCGTTAAGTTCATGATCGACTATCGAGCGCTCGTGATATTCGGTAAGGGATAAAATGCGTTGTTTATGCTTTATGTTTCGTTTGCGATGCGATCACTGCCAGGCATCCTTCTCCGTCATATTAGAAGGTGCAAGGTACCAACTTGATCTTTGGCGAGTTGAGCACTCCCACGTATTCCATGTCGGAACCCCCGGTTATATTCGCGGAATCACAGGCTGACACTTGCTCAGGAGGCAATTATTTTGCTACTAATATCAAATTTTCGGATCACGTAAGTGATGCGGCAATTTGTTACTGGTTAATATCTGGTGGTATATTGTGAGTACTGTAAGTTTCGTAGAAAGTAGAAGCCATGATTAAATTGTGCACAATAATCTGCCTTGACGGGGAATCGAACCTCGGACCCACGGATTACCGGACCGTGGGCGTATTAGCAATAAATCGCGAACCAAGCAGAAGTCATGTAGTGAATTGCGCACTTGATCGTCAGCCCTCCGTAGCTCAGTGGTAGACCAACGGACCCGTAATCCGTGGGCTCAGGGTTCGATTCACTGGCAAGGCAGATTATTGTGCAAAATTTAATCGTGGCTTCTACTTTCTACGGAACTACTTAATATCGTTTACGCTTAAACCGACAAGATTTGTTTGGTATCAGACGGCGCGGTTGTCAGCGCAACAAAACCGAAGTTGGAGAAATTACGGAGCTCTTAGAAGATAAGTATTTGTGCAGCGTGGTACGGAAGGCCAAGGCAGTGCGATATCTGTAGTCGGTGGCTTCCTAGATGATCTCGTTGGGATCGTGTTAGGGAGAAATTATATTGACTGGCGCGGCTAACCAGCTAAACTACGGCTGCTAAATTTTGTGGCATTGCACGTTTGTTCATGTGACAGGTATCTCAATGTCTTTCTCATGCATTACTGCTGAATGAAACGGAGTACAGTTACCGTCAGGCGGTGCAGATTATACGTGAAATGGTGCCCTAAACTTCCACTGTGCATACCTTAGTGACTTTCAAATGCATGGCCCAAGTTAGCACATCCAATGCTGCGTCCCTTGATGTGACCATGGTATTTTGTCGCTTACACATTAATCGCTATAGGCACGAGAAATGCACCAAGTTTAGCGGTGCCTATGCAGTGCGTAAAGTGACGCTTCGTCAATTGATGTAAAAGTTGGTCTACACAAGTGATTCCGCGCATTTTCACCGCATCATTGAAACGGTAAAGCAGAAAAGCTTGGAATGTTATCAGTACTTACAACGCACTTGGCTAGAGTAAGCTGGTTCCTGGGCGGCACACCAGCTCTGTGAGGTTGTGCTGCTCGGCTGTTACACAAATAATAAAGTAGAAAATGCGAAGATGCACCTGAAATGGCAATGGAGTGAGCGCGCATCCTTGTGGACACATTTGTAACTTGTGTTGGGATGCATTTCCTCGGTTCCAGACCTCAGTAGTTAGATCCATGGAAAATATTTTATGCACTCATATTCTGGGCCCCCGGTTATTTATGCTTATGCATATTTGATCGTTCCCTGCTGGCATAGTCTTAAGAAAATGCGTAAAAATTTACGATTTCAATGTCTATTCGAAGGGTATTATTTTCGTACAAACTTAACCAAACGTAAAATAGCGTTAGCGGTGAAGTTTACGAATTATAACAACCAATCAGGGTAGCTAACCCGTAGGTCAATCAGAGCGCAGCACTCAAGATCACCGGCAACCGGTGATTTAGCCATCTAGGGTATTAGGTTTCATACTTAGCGACAAAGTCCCAAATCATAACTTAGTGCTCCATACAACTTTTTTATACACATCCTACTGAAAATTGTACCTTTTACTTTTGTTTCGATAGCAGGAACCCATCTGCTTACAGAGGTGAGGTACATGGCTTAAATCAATATGCAATCGCCCTTCCGGACAATGTATATTCACCATAGCTACGCCTGTAGACATGGTTCGTAAAGATTGCGTGTGAAGCCCCGTCGGCACACAAATAATAACCCTATTCCCGTGGACCCCATCAAAAATGGCACCCGCATTTTGATGAAAATTAGGCTTTTTTGTTGTCGATTAGTCGGAGCAGGAAATGTTTAAAGACAGCACAGGTAGAGTAAAATGAAATTCAAATTTAGCAAAATACAAAGCGAGCGTTTTGCCATGGTTGAGCTGATGTTTAAGTAGCGTGGAGGCGTATACAGTATACCTGCTGGGGCGTTGAAGGATCAACGTTTGACGTTGAATGCCCCGAATAGCCCAATCTATGTAGCCGACAATATTTACCCCTCATTACCTCGGTGGTACTTGAGTCAGACTGCGCGACGGGCCAGGAGAATGATCGCAAACACCTTAAAGACAATTCACGTAGGAAAACTTACTGTGCACTGCGAAGTAAACGGCATCCTTGTCGTCAGCAGCTATAATTGGTTTATCTACGACAGACTCAAGAGTAAGTGCCGTCCATACACAGCTTCACGTTCCAGTGAAGCTTTCTGTGCTGCCCAGAATAACCTAGTTTGCTGACGCACACCAGGAACAAACGGTATCCGTGTCTAGTACAAATGTCATGCCACGCGCTATCTTGCTTCCTTTGACTATAACCAAGAGTTCCTTATGAATAATTGCATCAAGAACAGATTTTCGTTGTGCATCGTGAAATCACGGTTATCAATCTCCGACCTTGTCTTCAAAGGTGTATACAGTGCAAAAGAACTATGATTGCCCTTATCAGTTTGCTTATTGTCATTTATGATTCAGCGATCCTATTCCCACCTTTTTCCACTTTCCGAGCTAAGAACACGTTTTTCGTACTTTAGACCATTACATACTCTAACGAATATTGTTTTACATTTACCTCAATTGCATGTACTTTTTTCAAGGTCAATCTTGTCTGCTTTTAACATCACTGTTATCCTTACTGCTGCCGACGCAAACATAGCCGTGTCATAGCTTGTATACTATACGGCCCTTTATAATCACGGTTGCTGGATTATAGTACAAATGCTTCTGTATTGATCGATTTCTGCTCAGACCGTGAATATAATATAGTTTTGTGTCTAGAAATAGCAATATTTCTATACCATCCGACTCAGTACAGCGGTACCACTACATGTGGCGCTGTATGCCGTAGTCATGGCATTAGCATTACTTCTTGATTTTCTATATTTGATGACACTTATTGAAAAGTGTATTATTTACATCCATACGATCCTTATGCTCTGCAACATTTACCCTATAATGTTACTTTATTTTGATTTATGTATTTGTTTAGCTACACCAGATGGCCTCCATTTGGATTTCGACGCGCCACGGATTCACTGGTTAGGGCGTGCAGTCATTGCTGCACATTGCTAAGTAAGAGGTCGCTGCTTCCTTACAACATACAGATTGTTTACTAATCTTCATGTATTTCACATTTGTCCCTGTGAACACCATTGAGTCAACTATTACATCTGTCATTGCTTACAAGGACGGGAAACGGGATGCTCGTTAAGCGGAGGCTTGTTTAGTCCCTTGATCCTGTCCTATAATAGGTAATTACCCGGTTGCTTTCATAATACCATCAAACGACAGACGAAGTATTTGCTTTTCTATTCAGCCACATTGCTGTTTGGTCACCAAGGCGTAGGGATCCTGAAGCTACATTCCACACACGAGTGGGACGTGCACAAAACTCTCCATCGCACGTTTTTGTATCCGGACGCATTTGCATTCATCTTCTACTGCCTCGAACATAGCGCACAACACTGCCTACCCGGTAACGTCTTGTGCTGCATATCATTGAGTCAGTTAATCAGTTATGTCATTGGATTGTTTCCCGCGGCCTTTAAATGTATGTGGCGGAATTATAAACATAGCGCATTTTACGCGCCCAGCCTGACCACGGTGAAGCTTTGGCGTAAGCAACCGGCAGCGAGCGCTGCAAGCTTAGACGTAGTGGTTGGGTAGTTAATGATCGCCCAGAAACCACTTTAGATATCCCGGAAGTGGACTAAGGTAGGTAGGAAGGTATCGTTTGTTTACTTTCTCAGGCACATGCAGCACGCTGCCTGTGTGTCAAAGTTCGGATCAATCACACTTCCAACCAGGTCGACTTCAATATTGGAAATGACATTTCGACTAAAAGTAAGATGCCGGGCAATCAAACTAATCAGTTGTAATATCCTACACCCCACCAATCTTGAGAATCCGTCACTCCCACCATTAAGTGAACAATTCTTTGATGGTCGGTCTGTGCTTGGGTACCTTCGTCAATGCATAGTGCGTCACCGTATCACTGTCTCAGCTGGAAACCATCTTCTGTCTTTCTTTCGTTTGTGTCACCCCCTTTTGCCGAAGGACTAGAGGACAGTGATGAAAACGTCTTGTAAGGCAGACACCACGTCTATGGGGCATAGTTCCTACAGCCACCTTGGTTTTCCTGCTGGTTTAGTGAAAACGTTTTCCAAGAGGCAGACCGGAAGAGGAAGTGATTACTCAACTGCACATGGATGGCTTCACGCCATTCTGCTCGTCGCATGCGCAGACATGGACTAGTCTGTGCCGAGCTGTCTCGCTTGCTTTGTCTTCTCCTTACGCTGTGGGAGTGTACTTTGATCCCATCAAACCTGCGGATGTGGGACATTTCTTTGTGCCTTTGATGGAGGAGTTAAGCAGTTGGAGCAGTGTAGGGTTGGTGTTTCCGGGTAACTCATACGCTTATCAACTATCATATGAGATACTCCAGCTCGCGCGTATGTGACGTGCACAAAAGGGCACTCTGGTTACGACAGCTGTGATAAGTGGTTCATATTTAGAAAATAAAGTTGCTATGTCCTTTACTAAATGTCATGTCAGTACCGATGAAACATTTAGGTGTGCAAGCCGTGCTGCAATATCGCCCTTTGAGTCTTGGCAAATTGACTTGATTGAAACATTTCCCATAAATTATATGTTTGCCTAGGAGTTATGTGCCGAGTGATAACGATTGGGCAGACAGGACCCGTTCATTAGCCATGTCGCCTCCAGCTGGATAATATGCGAAAGCTTAATGGTAGTTTGAAATAACTGGGATGATATTGGCCATGCGATTTCCGTAGGCGTTGCAGAGGGGCTCAGTTATCCAGGTATTGGAAGGCTGCAGAATACCGGCAGTTCCTCCTGTATGCAGGCCCTGCGGTATTACGGACCGTTCTGGAGTCACCGTACTACGATGACTTCATAGCTTTGCACATGGGTATTTATCTTCTATGTCATCTTGTATTTCACGAACAGTTGGCGGATTTCACAGAAGCAGCCTTAGAAGTGTTCTTGAATACGTTTTCCCATCTATACGGGGAAGAGCAAGTGACATCTAATGTTCATTCCCTTGTTCACTTAGAGCAAAATGTGCAACCTCACGGACCCTTGGACAACTTTGCCGATTTCCATTCGAATGGCACATATACCAGTTAAACACGAGGTTTAGAAGCAGTGTGCACCCCATGTAGTAAATTATGCCGCGTTGTGTTGAAAGTGCGAACGTTTTGGTCGCGGAGCAAGATACCGCAACCAGCTACGTTAAGTTTAAGTTTACCTGCATAAGGCAAAAGCAGGCCCTCACAAGGGATGATATAATCTACGCATCCACAGTACTGGATAATGTAGTCAATGTTCTCGGTTCGTTGTATTTTATTCAGCGCATAATCAAAACAGGGTATGCGTAGCATGCGCTGCGTACGCATGGCTACAAGATTTGTTAGCATATGAATTGGACTCCAGCGATTTAGATGTATATAGAGCAAAAGGGTTTTTAAAATCGTCTGTTTTCTTTTCATTTGGAAAAAATAGCTCGCAAGTGTGTAGCCTTGCCCGGTGATGGGGATTGCGTGATATTGGCACTACTGCATATCTTCCGCGTTCCAACTCCGGCATCACAGGAAGGAGCAAATTTTGTGGAAAGCTAACGGTAAAGGGTCGGCGTTCAGCATTCTGCAGGTATAAGGAAGAGACATGGTAAGTGCACATAAGGTGAACAGCATCGTTTAGGTTCATATGTATGGGACGTTTTCTGCATTAACCATTCGAAAGCGTGGTGATTGTTAGTGGAATCAGAAATCACAGGTGACTTCAATAACAAACAGCTGCATTGTCACCGCATAACAGTTGCATGCGTATTTCTGTGTGTAAAGAAAGTACACAGTTGCGGCTTGCCAACGTTCGGTCATGTGATATGCCTGCATCAATACGTGATTACAATTGTCCTGAATACCGCCATGCAGGTGATCACAGCTTACACAGTGGCATGGAATAACCGCAAATAGCGATGATAACTACATGCATATCGGTCGCGTTATCTGTAATGTGTTTCCCTATGGCGTAAACGCCGATTTCGTGCAATTGATGAAGCACCTGCATTCCACTGAACGCTGCATTTAAGTCGGCTGACAAATCACTTCAGTTGTTATGTCCGGCAACCAAACCGAGGGTTCTGTTTCCTTGGAATTCTCTTCACCCTTCTTCTGCCCTTTGGCTACCGTATTGTTATAAGACGGGGTGATTGCAGTGGTTGGTCAGCAGTGGGAACAAATATACGGCGACCGCTAACTTCATGGAATGCACACCCGCACGCATCAGTACATGAGGCAACATGGATACCTATTTGATGAATGATGTCTTAATGTTTTCATAAAGGTGCACTTCTACGAGCATTAAACATTGTTAGACCTCTATGTATGTACTCGGAGTACATGGACGTACTAACACCATTCCCATTACGCAGCAGTACATCAAGACGCACAGGTATATAGAACCCATATTACCAGTTTCGGAATACATAGCTTCACTAAAACACTTGCCTAACATTCCCTTTCAGTTTCCATGGAAGAGGCCTCGTACTGCGTTGTAAGCATGCGTGTAAAGTTGTGTGAGAAACCAAGGCGATAAGCAACACATGGCTTCTGTCAAAAGGGAATGTCGCAGCCTTTCAATCAGTACCGCCACATGAATACGTTAACACGTTGAGGATGCACCGACCTCCGGCTGTTTGGCACCAATTATATGAGGTTACAATTTTCTGTTGAACCGGTAAGTTTAAGTGATTGAGGTGCAATGTGTAGGGGATCTTGATTACACACTGTTTTTGCGCTATGGTACGAGCCTTCGTCGCATCACACCCAAAGGGAAAATACAGCAGCGCGGGATACATCAAACACACATAGTGGTATGTAACTGTACGTTGTTTCATTAGTAAAACGCTGAAACAGGGAAGTATATTCGGATTGCGACCATGTGGAAAAAATACGGCTGCTGAAAAGACAGAAAATTGTAGCGGCTTCCTATAGGATGTCACAGCCTTGTCATCTCTTTTCCCGACAGTCTACTTCCACAACTATTTTGAGAGAGGATGCCTTACAATCTGAGTACGAAAACGGATTGATGTAATCATTCGTTACGTACAACATCGCATTAATTCAATTTGTTAGCCACTCATGAGGTAACGCAAGTGTATTTAGATGGACTGATAGCAAGCAACAAAGACCCCGTTGATAGGTTTACCGATGAAATATATTGTTATATCTGCCGAACTTTCAGCTACAACTTCTGGCACGCACGCCGTTCCATTTTCACAGCCTTCTGTTTCACGTAAGTTGCTCATACTAATGATTCACCTGCAGATACCTTCCCTACATTCTGCTAATATGTAAAGCTGATGCATGAAATGTACGTGCAAATGTTGAAACAACTGATGGGTATGTTAGTCTTTACTGCTTCCACGATGCTCCTCTGCAGACAAACAGAGCCTTTTGTTAAAGCAGGTAGACAGCCTGAGCAACAGTGTGCATGTGATGGTGGAAGACATGAATCATACCGTCAGCCAAGTGTCAACCGCATTGCCCCCTCCGCTCTGCATCTTGGTACTTCCATGCATCGCTTTCTACTGACGAAATGAACAACCACTTCGTAAGCGAAATTACAAATGGCCGTTTCCGCCATCAGAAGGAATTTTCACTTCGACTACCAGGCGAAACGGTTGCCAAAGCAAACGCGGGAGTTCTCGAACGATGTCTTCCACTGAGGTTTTAGGACAATTCAATTTTCGCGGTGTCGCTACTTTGCTCTCATTCCGCGGTACAACCATATACGCGCACAAGCAAGGTAAATGCAATATCTTTCGTTAGTAATCAGCTCAGCCATTTTACTTTAACCATGTACCGCAAATGAAGTCACCCAATCGGACATTACAAAATTTATTCAGGTGTGACTACACAACGCCCGCCATCGAATAGCCAGTGGACGTAGTATGCAGCAACAAAATATAACGTACCAGGACTTCCCTGTTCTCGCTACATACATTTATATAAAAATCGCAATTGGAGTATAGATTTAATGTCACAGCGTTGCATAGATAAGGAACAACGACATGCACCTGCGTTTCTATTCCGTTGATGTGTACATTCCTCGTTAACTATTTCTGCAAGCTATTCACTTTTATTTACTGCTAACGTGACTTGTTTCATACTAGATTCGGTTACCTGCATTTTGATGTCCTTTTTCTTTCTATGCACCTACTACCTGCGCAATCTCGCAGGTTTTCGTGTCCGCTTGCATGCATGTGTCATGCCCGTCAACTGTACAGCATCCATTGGCCACGCTGGGTGATGCATGCATAGCGCCTTTAGTTTATACGTCGGACTTATCCCTGTTTATTGAGAACACTTCTACGATAATAAGTGGTCCGGATTAATCCGGTTAGGCTGCCGGTACCGTAATACCGCATACGTCAAGACGGCGCTATATGGCGTCAGCGTATTGCGTTTGCGCGGTTCCGCATGCTTATGAGCACGTTAGCTAATTTATAAGGCCCGCGGTATTTCAGCGGTAAGTGTATTGTAACAAGGGCAGTGTAATATTATGGCCAAGGGGTTGGAAACAGTGGCTATAATATCAGGCGTCGACGTTCTCCCGTCACCGTTCGATTGCTACGCCAATCACAAAGAAAACCTCTGTGCACTGAACGCAAATATGGCAAACCATAGCCCGAAGCCAACAACGGAACTAAGCTTTGCAATTTCTGTGGAGAAGACGTGATAAACGGCTGCGTGGGATACCTGAGACGTAAACACTTTAAGGTGTCCTGTCGTTATATAGGTTGACTAGTTCAAATATAAAAGTGTTAGTTCCCTACAAAAATTTCAAAGCACTGAAAGAAGAAGGCTAGTAGATGCATGCGTTTCGTATTGTCTCCTCAGTACCATTAACAATAAACGATATGCATAGATGTAATCAACAGTGGGTGCAACCAGACAAGCTTAAGGTGCAAAACGAATGACGGAAGTTCACACCTACCTCCAAGGTAACTTTAGGCAGACAAATAATTGTTTCTGAACACACAAGGCTAGCTTAATCCGGCTTATAGCAACAGCCTCAGCAAACCGAAGGAAGCGGGGATTAGTGTGGCGTAAGACAACTATAAACGCTGAGCTCAGTTCTCTCTGGTGACCAGAGTCTAATAGGTCTTTACACTATTCCACAGTTGTATGGGTCCCCGAAGACACATAGGTGTGAAGTGCCACTCAGGCCAATCCTTTCAATGAGGGACGCGCCGCAGCATAAACTCGTTCGTTGGTTAGTGAAGTTACTAACTCCGCTGAAACAACAGTTCAATCTGTACAGTCTTAAAGACTCGTTTCAAATCATTGATGACCTGGATGAACTCAACCTGTCAAACAAAGTCATATGTGCCTTGGATGTAGCATTCTTATTTACCAACGTGCCGCTACATCAGACGGTTGATTACGTGTGCGAATTAGCTGAAAACGGTGGCTGTTCGCTACCAATTCCAACTGAATTGCTGATAGAAGCTCTAATATTATGCACGGAGAAGGTGGATTTTTACTTCCGGAATACACCATACCGTCAGATTGACGGCGTAGCAATGAGTAGCTCATTAGGTCCTGTGCTCGCTGTTTTCTTCATGCTGATGGCAGAAAGAAGCGTTTCTGTGGACATAGTCCAGGTGCCCTACAACAAACGATTTGTCGATGATATCTTGGCTTTCTGTTCGTCGGAGCAGCAGCTCAAACATTTGGTAGAATGGTTCAATGGTGCTCATGCTAACTTACGGGTTTTATGCGAAATAGAGCAAAACAATTGTCTGCAATACCTGGGTATACTCAAAAGTCGCAGGGATGACGGATTAGTTAAGAGGTCAATTTACCGAAAAGCAACTTGGTCCGGTCAGTACCTGCACTTCACCAGCTTCACACCAGTGCGATACAAACGAACACTTGTGAAGACTCTAGTTAGTCGCGCCAGAGAAATTTGTTATGCCGACAGTCTGTACGATGAGCTAGTGTTAATTACAACACTAATGGCGAACGGCTACCCTCGAATATTTATCGAGAAATACAGCCAACCGCGAGGGTCAAAGGACTTGGTGCACACGGCAGCCAAGAAGAAAATGTATATCGAGTTTTCTTTCGAAGGTGACTTAGCCACACTGAAGACAACTAAGCGTTTAATTCCGGCTACACAAGGAAGTTATTATGCTGCACAAGTTGTCGTCATCAACCGAACCCAAAATTTGCCCATATCTCCAACAAAGGAAGATCAGCCTACTGGAGTCAACTCACGCCGTGTATCCCAATTTGCAATGGACTGCGGAAAAAGTTACGTAGGCAGATCTAATAGAAGGCTGACTTCCCGAATAAAGGAACATGTACCAAGATGGGTTCAACGTGAAGTTGCTCAGATTGCCTACCCTCGTCAGAATCCATGATCGCGCAGACCGCCAGCTTCCTCGACAGACAAACACCTATTGGACTCGGGTCACCAGAGAGAACTGAGCTCAGCGTTTATAGTTGTCTTACGCCACACTAATCCCCGCTTCCTTCGGTTTGCTGAGGCTGTTGCTATAAGCCGGATTAAGCTAGCCTTGTGTGTTCAGAAACAATTATTTGTCTGCCTAAAGTTACCTTGGAGGTAGGTGTGAACTTCCGTCATTCGTTTTGCACCTTAAGCTTATCTGGTTGCACCCACTGTTGGTTACATCTATGCATATCGTTTATTGTTAATGGTACTGAGGAGACAATATGAAACGCATGCATCTACTAGCCTTTGTCTTCTTTTAGTTCAAATATGTCTACAGAAAATGTTATAATACCGATTTTCAACTTTGCAGGGACTGCTACGTCAGGACACGTGGGTATTAATCGGTTAGACTGGGTATGATCCTGTCTTTGTTTTAGTTCCAGCAGCATTTCTAAGTCTTTTTGCGGAATCGTTCTATCGGTATATATCAGGTTGCTCCAGCCTCAAGGATAGGTCGGAAAAAGATGGATTTATGGGTGAGATAAACATTTCTTTCGAAACGCAAATCCTGCTAGCTGATGGCACCGCAGGTCCCTACAGACTGCGAACTCCTGGTTCTTCGACCCGCTGAGGAAGGAGCTTTCTAGGGATAATCCTCTCGTTCCATTCCCGCTTGAACTTGAACTGATAAACTTCGTAGTGTTGAAGAAATATTTAACTTACTGGAATCTACTTAGACGGTTTTGCAAACAGAGGTTAAATTGTATTCTTCGCTGTTTTTTGGAACTGAATTGCGAACTGCGATTTAGTATCTACTACGTAAATACTATTCGGCTCAAGTAGAGCGTAGAGTTTCTCATCAACTGTTGTTAAACAAATAACTAAATATTTATCCTCGACTAACCGAGGCGCGCCCATGGAGGTATAAATGGGTAGGTGATACCGTACAGATATTTTGTGGCAATTCTAACAGCAACAGTGGAAAATTGTTCAAACCTTCATGATTGGTACTATACAATGGGGCAAAGATAAAAAGAATGCTTGTGGATGTTTGTGAATAGTTTAAAGTTCGTAGAAAGTAGAAGTCACGATTAGCATTCACACACAATAATGTGCCTCGTCGCGCAACAAGCAGAAGTCATGTATTAAAAATTGCGCACCAAATCGTCAGCCCTCTGTAGCTCAGTGGTAGAGCAGCGGACCGGAAATTCGTGGGCCGGGGTTCGATTCCCCGTCGAGGCTCATTATTATGTGCGAATTTTAATCTTGACTTCTACTTTCTACGAACTTTACACTAATCACAAACATCCACGATTAAACTACCATCGCCCTTTGGACATCCGAAAGACAGATACTTCGGTCCATTGGGAAGTGACGGGTGAGTGAGCCAATCTGCCCTCGGAAGCTCACTGGTAGAGCAGCTGACCGGAAATGCGTTGGACCGGGGTTTGATTCCCCATCGAGGCACATTATTGTGTGTGGATTATACAAATAATACTTGGGCTGTCGTGAGATCGTGACCGTTTGTAAGGTATATCCTTTTTGTTGTACGTATATCTGCCCGCTTAATCGCTGACAACTTGCGTCACATTTTCTCGTTGGCCCATGCGTTACGCGAATTCCTAGTTCGTTCCTAGGTCCTGTCCTGACCATATGGATGGGCTCGATTGGTAGGTCATGTATTGAATACTTTTTGAATGTATTGTATTGATCGTCTAGAGAACTGCGTGAAGTCTCCGAGGGATTTTTATTAAATATGTTGAAGCGTTTTTGAAGCCCGGAGGGGTAGGATCCTTTCTCGAAAAAGAAATCGATGTCCTTCCGGGGTAGGTTGCAAAATGGATTGGAAATAGAGGCATCCAGGGCCACTTGAACTGTCAAAACAGAGTGAAGAGCTCCCAATGAGTTGTAAAATGAATTATCCAGTACCGAAATATGACCAAACCCAATTGTCGTGGCTTTCATGAATGTCAGTCGAGAATCGGGATTTGTCCAGTCGAGAATTACATTGCATCGGCAGGAGAATATGCCTTCCGAAGTCAACAAGAGAGCTCCAGGTAAGAAGGATGTGGAAGAGATATTGTTAGGCGAGCTAAACCCAATTGTTCAGGCCTCCGGAAAATTGTATCCTTGCAAGATAACGAAGAATTGGTGCAGTTAGTAAGTTGTTACCATGGCGGATAAGCATCCACTCATATCCGAATAAAGGAATTTTGTGCCTCGTATTGTATTATTTTTGCAGCGTTGGACGATTCGTCGAGTGCTTGACGCTGTAGGTGTTACAATCTCGGGAATAAACGGCAACAAAGAAACTACACAAACAGACGAAAGAAATGCATCCGGAACGCCGTCGAGCACATGAACATTTTCAACAGTGATTGAACTATTTTACCCCTATACCATATAATTGTTATTTAAATATCTCAAATACATGTGTTTCATACAACAGACGAAGTACAACATGCAGTGAAGAGAGCACGGATCAGTAGAGAATGGGAGAGTGTTCCAAAATAAGGATGAAGAATACGTGGCAGAGAGAGTTTGAAGAGTCTTAAAGCACATATTCCCAAACTGTGGACACCAGAGGGAAGCGGAGGAGGTATGCTGAATATGAAAAAGAGATATCACTCAGAAGAGATAACAGAGGCACGTTGCCTCCATCCTAAATTGGTAGGATTGCGAAAGGTTAGTGGCAGAAAGACATTAGTATGTCAAAGTCAACTGAAGAGGGAATGCAAACAGAGAGCACGGAAAGGAAAGCATATGGTCGGGAAGGAAATGGCTGTACTGAGGAGAAGTGAAAAAGCCAAGGACATTCTCGTGGTGATGTGGACAGACCGTTGGGACTGCTAAAACTGCATCAGTATGGTCTCAGTAGTCGGAAAGATCCAGACCATTAGGACAAAACTAAATTTCAGGTAATATAAAATTTGTTGTATATTACCGTGCTAACGTGTTCCTTCTGTCTAGCTTCATCCGTACATGAGTTTTACATCCTATCGAGTACAGACCGCTGTGCTCCACTTCAATTGCGTTCTGATATCCGCGCTAGATTTCGCGCATCGTCTCGGACTAGTATTTCGTTACTACGATAAATTGGTAACCTCGATTCTCAGGCGCAAAATTAAAATTTTTTCGTCGTCTTATTTTTTGGTGAGTTTGTTCCCGTTGCTCAACTCTTTAAATGTATTCATTGGCTGCTTGTATAATATTTTGTCGGTTCCTCGTCTTTTTGTTCATATATATATATATATATATATATATATAAATGTATATTCAACATCGCCAATCGTACAATTGGCATAGTGTCACAACGTATGGAAAATACAATTACCGAACGAAGGTGGAGGGAATAAACTGTTACAACAAGTCCGCCATTGCGCACGGTTTCTTACCACATCCTAGAGTGTTTCCAGCCATGCGTGTTCCGGACCCTTCACACTCTAGTCAGGGAGCCGAGAGCGCCTGACCACGGCTAAATTTGACGTTAGCTTCTCCATGCATCTGGCCCAAGTCATACGTTGGCCACCTTGCTTTCACTTTCAGCCGACATCTGCGTGCGCAAAAAGGGCACGGCGAGTTAAACGATGAGTAGACATACGAAGAAGTTGCCCAAGTCAACGAAGTCTGCGCAGCAAATTTATGCTACTAAGTGGCTCGCAAAGTCTGTCTGATCTGAAAATCCTTTGTCAAATATCTTCATTATTATTGTGAGGTTGCCATCGTACACCAGCAATACTTCGAAGGCAACAATGACCAAAAACAGACAGCCTCCCAACACACTTTGCACGAACAGGCTCAAGTCTCGTAGCTATATAGGAGAACCGCTGTCACTGTGGCATTGTAAACTCGGCCCTTTAGAGATAGGCTCAAATCGCCTCGACGCCAGAGGTGATCGAGATTGGTAAAAGCAACCCGAAAGCTGCAGACGCTTAAAGAGACTTCATTTGTTAAAGCATTACCGCTGAGACAGCTTTCGAGATAAATAAACTTGTCTACCAGTTCTAAAGAATGACTTGAAATAGTAAGGGTAGGAGCAGCGCCTAGCCAAATCTGCAGGAAGTCCTTGCGCTTGGATGATGCAAAGGTCATTTCAAATACGAAGACAGACACCTCCAAACTACACAGGACATTTTGGTCGACCTGTGAGGAATCGCAGATTACGGCATTGTCGTTTGCATACTCCAAATCCAGAAGTCGATCCACCGGAAGCAGCTTGACGCCTCTGGGTTCGCAGTTCTCCAAAGCACCCTCCAGAATTTCTTCCATAGCAAAATGGAACAAGAAGGGGGATGCTAGGCCACGCTGTCTCACGCCACTGGTGACATTAAAGAAGGGCGAAACTCCGCCGTGCACAAGCAGTCGGCCCGAGGTTTTAGAGTAGATGGCTTGAAGTAACGTGCCATAATTCTCGGGCAAACGCAATCTCAGTTGATAGCCCCAGAGAGCAGCTCTATCAACTGAGTCAAACGCAGCTCGTATATCTATGAAGACAACGCTGTTTGGCTGGCCAAACCTTTGACGACGCTCGAGTATTTGGCGGAATGAGAACTTGTGAACGAGGCAAATTTGACCTGAGCGGAACCCATCTTACTTTTCATATACGCTCAGTTCGGTGACTAGCCTGAGCTACCTTAAGAGCACAGCTGGCAGCAAGCTGAAAGCAACCTAGCTGAGACTAATCCTTCTGTGTTTGGCGCAGTCTGTTCGGGTACCTTTTGTGAAGACGGGCACGATATCCACTAGGCTCTAATCAGCTGGGATAACTTCAGTGACCCAGATCTCCCGAAGGAGAGAAGTTAACTCGTGTACTAATGACGGGACGCCATATTTGAAAAGAGCCGGATTGATTTCATCTGGGCCAAAGGCTTTGTAGCGCTTTAACAAGCGAAGATTAAGGGAACCAAAGTCCCTGGTGGTGGTTAAGCCTCTAAACCCAGGGGAGTACTCTGGACTCCAGAATGGGAACTCACTAATGCTGGGGGCCAATTAAACTGCTGCTCGGAATGCCCGGTCCAACGATGGAGTCGGCGATTTTGGCAGTGGATTGGCTGGCCATCAGTTTCGCATAAAACTGCTTGCAGTCGGCCTTTTGACAGCAGTAGATCGGACCAGGAGGAACAGCTTACTGAAATTCACAGAGGTAGCCGCTTGTTCCATATCAATGACCCGGTGCATCCACCAAACCTCGCGGTCCTCCCGGAGAAGCAAGCAGGAATCGCTCGACGGGCTTCGCGAATTTGGAGGGATCGTGCAGAAATCCAGTGGTTGACAGGACTACTGGTGAAGCTACAAGCCAGGGTTGCAGAATTGTATATGGGGCCGCGGATGTGTTCAGTATATTTCGATGTCTGTGCATGAGGTCGTCTTCATCCTCAAGGTCAAGGCATCTTGAAATCTGCAGAGAACGTTCGGAGAAGAAAGCTTAGCTACCTTAGGCCATTACTGGTGACGCTGCTGGAAGCCATCAAGGCGTAGTACGACCTTGGCACACACCAATGCGTGATCAGAAGTGGGATAAGTACTCCAAATTGATTTGCAGTCCTGTATGCAGCTTTTCAGCGATAGCCAATGACGATGTGGTTAATTTGTGTCCACGGCTGGCCAGGTGATGGAGATATCCAGGTGGCGCGTTAGGGCCAGGATCATCGAAAGCTAGTGCTCGACAGAAAGAGGCCGGGATCGGCGCATTGCTGAAGTAGGCGATCACCGTTTTCTGTTCTGCGGGCTCCACGGTTGTGTTGACCACCGAGTTCATCTTCGTTAAGTTCAAGTCTACCGACCTGCGCGTTCAAGTCCCTGGCGAGCATCATGGTGCCAGTACGGCGCATTCTACGGAGAAGGTCGGCCAGCTGAGTATAGAATTCGTCCTTACCTGGCTCCACGCTGTAACCTGTGGGTGCGTACGCTGCGACAATCAAAAGACAGGGATTTTTGGCTTCGCGCTGGACGATTGCACTGAGGTTTCAAGTCGGATCGCCCATCGTGGACTGTTGATAGGGATGCAGTCTAGTAGCGCGGCCGCAGCACGTGTCCTCAACGCAATCCCCACACCAGCACAACCAGTGGCTTCGGCAGTTTAGTCTCCAGATAGGCTCAAAGTGAAAATGCCAGTTGGATCCGCAGACGGTGAAACTAGCCGAAGCGTCCTGCTAAAGTCCTGTAGACGGGTTTTGCTGACAGCAGTGGTCGCAGTTTCTAAAATGCGAGCACTGGCTGGCTGTGATCCAATCTACATCAGCGTCCGACCATTGAAGGTTACCAGCCTGAATTGAGAACGGTGTGCTAGAAAGGACCTGTCAACACGAATTAGAAAACCCTCGGACACAGACTCCTGATCCGTACGGCGAGAACGTTCACCCAAGATGAAACGGTATTGTGAAGTCGAAAACTGTGGGGAAGACCAAGAATAGGTGCGTTGAACAAACGTGGAATAAAGTGTTTAAACGATGGTGTCATAAAACCTGGTTTTGCAGGTTCAGCCGACAACACCTTGGCCGAGAAGAGTGGTTAGATAGAGGAAGAGCTGATAGAGTGTCAGCGGAGAGAGCAAGCCAAGTGTTGTTGAGACCTATATCCATAGGTTGTGTGGTGTTTCCCGGTTGCCCAGGCTGAGGAAGAGGGTTGACTTGGGGATCCCACCAGGAGCATTGGGTCATGAAACCTAACCCGCAACGCAGCGAGGCGATTGGGGTATACCGCGAGCCCTATGGAGCCGGCTATCTCGGAGAGGACAAAACTGCTTTCGAGTAGAGGCAAACTACTTAGGGTGCCCAAAGGGCCCGAGTGAAGCATAAAGGAGGCCAGTATCCTCTAGAATACCGAACTCGCCGCGAAGCACGAAGGCCTTTGATAGCCGGGTGGCTCATACGACTTCATAGAAGCCGATTGCCGTCGAAATTGTTCCTCCGCCCTCCGTTAAGTACTTACTTCTGGGACCAGAAGTGAGTGGTCAGTGACACTATAGCTGGTCATATCGGCTTCCACACAGCGTCTTGTGAGCCCTCGTGCTATTTATTGTGGAACCAGGTGACCAGCCCAGAACTCCCCACGTTCTAAGACGCTGCCGCTGATTGTCCGCGACTGCTTGTTTATCTCGCCTACGAACAGCCGATAGTTATTCACAGTTATCTTCACAAGGAAGGCACTAATCTGTGAGAGAATAACTTGCAACTTAGTCAACAATGCAGTCGTCTAGATTAGCCCCCTCCTTACGTTTTCGTCCAGGTTGGCCAAGTCTAAAAAACTCTACCAAACTCATTTGTGTGTTTCTTTTACTGTAGTCACTTTCAAGCAACATATGGATGTTGCACTACACTCCCTACACTTTGTTACACGGACGGTTATTCAGGGATATTTTCAGACTACTTTGCTTCTTTTTAATTACAACCCAAAAGGCGCACGTAAATATATGCAGTCAACTGAGAAATTCGATAATTATTTGATATTAACAACAACCATAACAACCAGTTACTCCGTTTTGTATGGCACCATCTCACTTCCACAACCTTATTTCTACCTGCCATTAATCTATCGGTTCACGGATACGCATTTTATTTAGTCCACTTTATATAGCAGTAGAATTCACATATCATTCTGTTACCAGCGCAAGTGACATGTTAATCATATGCATAACCGTTGCTCCATTGTACAACTGCCCAACGCTATATGACCCAAAAACGCTATTTGGCCACAGCTGAAGCTATTGCTATCAGCATATTGCACTCGGAGTTGCGCAAGTAGGGAACACCGGTACAACCTCGCGTTTTTACCTAACCGAACGAAACTGATTACATAGGACAGCGGTCGCAACCGAAATGACTATTATCGCCTCCTTAGTCGACACATCCGCAGTTCGTGTGTTTGTTGCATTCTCGTGCATCTCAAAACGTCCAACAACTGAATGGAGCAACTGAACTATCGATTGACTTTACTGGCTCCACTTATCGCATCCCCTTTTCTCTTCGACCTGTCACCTTTTACTTATGCTTTCTACTAAATTCGCCTGAAGTGAATTACCGAAAATAGAGCTATTCACAATTGCTATACTTCTGAAAAAGCCAGAAAGGTTTTCACACGACAATCTAACTGGTCGGCTTTGTTTGTTAACTACCGATAGAGTAATATATGGTGGCAGAAAAAGCTGAAATCTCTTTATACTAAATGGACGGAGCACAAGTTTATATTGCACAGCTCTGTATGATTTTCGTTGGAGCTTGTTCCGTCCGATGCAATAGCGTATACATAGTTAAGGTGGCCAAACGTCCCCATTTAAGCCGAAAAGTCTTGCATTTCAACCTGTCGTTCCGCATTTTTAGAAATGATGGGCGGGACGCACTAACCTCCTGCTTTGAGGTCGGAAACTTCAAAACGCCCTGGTTTCAGCATGCAGACTTTATGCGAAAAATAACCAAAAGCAATTAGTGGGTTGCGTGCACAATATAAGAGCAAAATAAGTGAGCGTGCGTGAGTTGGGCGGCATAGTCGACTGCGTAGGTGGCCAACACGACAGGGAGATTTGCTACGATAGTACAAAACGATGGGAGAGAAGCGATTATGAAATTTTTATCCAATGGAGATGGCCTGCATTAAGTACAGTTTAATGAGAATATCGTGCGTAAACAAGCGTGTAAGCTGACTCGTTAATTAGAGAGGTATCTTTCATTCATTAAGAAAGCAACACGCGACAAATATTCTCATGTTCGGTGTGACAAATGCAAATCCGAATTTCCTAATACTCACGGTGAGAGATTAGATAACATTAAGCACCTAAATTCGGATCGCAGTATCTGTGTCATCATCTTCTACTCCTGTAACAAATTATTTCCGAACAAAAACATTTATAAACACGGAAGCCAAGTTAGCAGCCGCAGAGGTACGTTCGCTTCACACGTTGTACTTCATAATCACAGTTTCCGGTCCATGAGTTGCACCCGCAAGTTTGTAGTGAAACTGTTTGAGTCGAAGTTAGCTTATGTCCGCACAAAATGTGTCAATAATAACTAAAATACTATCTCCGGTTGCCAGAGACCAAGTTAAAAAGTTGAAGGAAGCAAAATTCATACCGCTTGTCAAACCACAAGAAAGTCAAGGTGTTTGCACTCTTTGTGAGTTATTTTGTGCCATCATCGGGCTTTGATTGAATGTTGTGCATCCGCAGTCGTTTACTGATGACACATGGGACACCATTTGTGAAAGTGAAATAACGTGCTGGAACAAAAAATACTATGAGCAGAAAACTGTGGGATATTGCGCTGACAACTTGAACACAAATTTCGGTGCCGTGAAGAGCAAAGGGCCAAATAATGTATTTACGAAATTGAAATCTTCGATTGGAGAAAACCTAGTGGAAATTTGTTGCGTGGTTTGCATTGTCCACAAAATTGCAAACGGCCGTTGACTGTCTTGTTTAAAGGAAGACATTGGTGGTGCAATTATCTGGTTGTTCGGCAAGTAATTTCGTGTTTTTAATGATAAGCAAGGACGATTTGCCTACTTTGAATAAATATTTGTTTGAATTATATATTTTTCACTCTGGTCCAATGCCATTTGTCATCTTTCCGGCAGTAGTATGATTCCAAGCTCATAAAACTTTGTTCTTTGCTTTCAAAACACCTACCTAATTTATCTGTGACCTCCTCATTTGAGGTTTGATCGTCTAAAGCTTTTGTAGAGCTGAGAACAAAAGTAAGCAGAATGTGCCAGATCCGGAGAATATGATGGATATGGCAGTATATACCATCCAAGCTGTAAAAGCTTATGTCGAACTAGCAAACATATATGAGGTTTCGCATTATTTTGGTGGGGCACTAGTTTTCTATTGAATATTTCTGGCCTGTTCTGTTTAATTGAAGCATCCAGTTTGTCCAGCTGATAGTTCAATAGTTCAGTAGTGTATGATGGGATAAAAAGCATTGGCTTTACAAGACCCATAGGATGGTAAATGCAAAATAGATAAAAATCATTAGATTCCGACATGGAACTGAAATGCCAATAGTCTAAACCTAGTACATCACACCACAATGTGTTGTTTGTCACTCAGATGAATGTCTAACAATTGTTTGAAGGCTGTAATGTTCGGAGCGTTTACCACATGCGTTGGCAAGTCATTCCATTGTGAACAGATTCTAAGAGAGTAAAAATGTTTTCTACAATCTAATCGGGAGTGTTGGATTATCAGCTTGAGGTTATGACCTCTCGATCGCTTATATGAGGTTAGAGTGAGCAGCGATTTGCACGGGTGATCGCTTTCCGTTAATATCCGGTATGCGAGAATGAGATCTCCGCGTAGTCGTTGGTATTCGGAGGAAAACATTCCGATTAAATTGAGACGCACTTCATAATTGAGACCAGATAATCCGCGTGTTGCCTTGGTAGCTCTTCGTTGGGGCTGCTCTAAGAGATGAATGTCCCGTTTTAACCATGGGCACCAAGCCTGGACGGCATATTCGACGTGGGGACGGATATAGGAGTTGACAAGCATGGGTACCAACCGTCGTTCAAAGACACCTAAAGCTCGCCTCAAAAGTCTCAGGTTCATGTTCGCCACGTTCGCTGCTTTGGAACATTGGAGCGAGTTCCCCAGACTTTCTTGCACAATGATACCTAAGTCTTTTTCTGTGGTCACGCGCAGTAAAACGTACTGCCCCAAGAGGTACGTGTTGGCAAGATTGCTGCGCAATGACAGTAGGTGACACTTGGCAGGATTCAGGGGGAGGTGATTTATATCTGCCCATTTGTTGATTCTATCCAAATCATTCTGGAGGAGGGCACAGTCTAATGTTGAGCGAATAACTCTCCAGATTTTTGCGTCATCTGCAAAAATTTGCATCGAGGATTGAATATTATCCGGTAGGTCGTTAATGTAGACCAGAAAAAGGAGGGGACCAAGGACGGATCCTTGAGGAACACCGCTGGAGATGCAGAGGGTTTCCGAGAGGGCATCGGCGACTCTGACCTTGATCGTTCTGTCATGCAAATATGCTGCTAGCCAGGTGAGTAGGGAACCATGGATACCGTAGGCACGAAGCTTATGAAGCAGAGCTAAGTGATTGACTCTGTCGAATGCCTTCGAAAAGTCTAGGTAAATCACATCAATGGGGGATCCTTCATCAAGCGCTTTGGTCCATGAATCCCGAGCAAGAAGCAGATTTGTGAGGCAAGATTGTTTGCGTCTAAAGCCGTGTTGTAGGTGCGAAATTAGCTTCAGACTCTCAAAATATCGTGTAATTTCATCTGCAATTAACGATTCCATTACTTTTGATAAAACAGGGAGGAGAGTAATGGGTCGGTAGTTGGCAGGATCCGATCGCTTACCTCCTTTGTATATCGGAGTGACTATCCCGCTTTTCCACTCAGACGGAAGTGTTTGGGAATTGAGTAGACTTTGGAAAAAGCTTGCGAGGTGTGCTGCCATGGTGGGAGCAAGAGTTTTAAGAACTTTGGGTCTGATCTTGTCGACTCCCGGAGCGCTATTTTCTCTTAGAGACCGTAATTTGCTAGCGACAGCTGCTGAGGTAAAAGTGACAGTTGATATGCCGACCATGTTGGGTAAATGCTGGTTTGGCAAAGGTTCTATGGCGTTTGCAGTCACTGTGCCAAACTGCAGAAGTAATGCGTTCGCAGCATCCACAGCAGTAGTCGTTAGGCCACCATCTGTCTTGAGTGGTGGTATTCCTGTTTTAACTTTCCTTCTGCTGTTCACGTACCTGTACAGCAGTTTTGTATTGTTCGTGAATTTAAGTACCATGTTTTTTTGCCATTCGTACTTATCGGCTCTAATCAGTGATGTGCAATAGTTCCTCACTATTTTGTAATTCTCCCAGATGGCGTCGCAATTGTTCAGCGCGTATTGTCTCCAGATCTCGTCTTTGGTGCTAAGCCATTCACGCGTTCTGCTTCGGATCCAGGTGTTGGTCCGGCGCGGCACTCGTAATGGTATGACTTTTGAGCAGCCTCAAAAGTCATACCATTACGAGTGCCTCGCCGGACCAACACCTGGATCCGAAGCAGAACGCGTAAATGGATTAGCACCAGAGACGAGATCTGGAGACAATACGCGCTGAACAATTGCGACGCCACCTGATGACAGTATACTTCAGAGTTGATCATTGTGTTGTCCAGTATGAGCTCAAAAACGATTCCTTTGAATTTCTATCAAACCAATAACATTAGTTTTTGATGAATATCGGTTTTCGAATTACTTTGAATCGGGTTATCTTTTTTGCTCCATGATAACTTAAGTTTAACATTGTTCTAGACAATCAGTTGCTGATTCCTAAGTGAAGATGCGCTTAAAAAGTGCGTCAGTTACTTGATGTTTGAGTAGCAGACCACAGAAATCAAAGCGACCACCCCAATTCCTTTCCGAAAGAACATAAGGAACCCATTTTCGAGGTTTGAGTTTAAACATGGGCGTTTAATTGATCATTAATGGTCAACTTTGATAAATTATGCTCAGCGACCTCAATGGTTATTCACCAAGTTGCGTCAATCAGTGCCTTCATTGGGTGCTCGTTAGCTACAACGGGCCTTCAAAAAAGTAATGCATCTTCAATATCAAAACTGACGGATCGAAAATTTGCAAAACATTTTTGCTATTGGTGTTCTGTCAATATATATTCTCCATATACGCCGGATACTCTTTTTCTCACTTGAACAGCCTGTTTACCTTTTGATAGTGAAAGGTAACATATGCCGAATATGCTGCTTTTCTCTTCCGGTATTTGAAAGGGCGCCAATCAAAACTATTGCGTAGCATCAGACGATCGTTTCACATGCAAATTGCTGAATCAGCTGTCTAAATATATGCTGATTTTATGCGGCTTACATGTGAAGTTGGCTGGGAGAAATACTAGCAAAAAGAATAACGAATTTACTTCCGAACAACCTAATAGCTTCTTACGTATATATTTACATTGTTAGTGTTGAAGAACTAAAGGCATGTTGGTAGAGTATGAACCCCTTCTATGATACGGGAGAACCAGAGGGCTCTCACGTCGCAAGCAGTAGTGTGAATCTTGAAGCTATTTTTAGCGCTGGAATCCAATTTTTTGGTCGATAAAAGCGCCATACAGTATTACATTGTTTTTTGAACGCCATGGTGCGATGCTTTTCCTAAACCCCCAACTTGGCAGAAGATCTGATGAATCGATCCAACCGGGCGTGCACAGAAAGCCACGTGGAATAGATAATATATACCATTCGCCAGCTTAATTCCACAAAATCAGAAACGGAACTTGATTAAATGTCTAACCGAAGAGACAAGAAGGATCTGTAGTGAGGACATACTTCCTGACGTGCTAAATTTCTTAAGTGGCACTTTTAGATAATAGACTGTGCCGAAAAATTATTTTTGTAGAATGTAGTGTCGAAAAGCGAGGGCTCAGACCGATTTGGTGAGAAAGAAATTGGTTTATCTGCCGTTGCCGTTCAAAGGGGTTGGAATAGCACTTGTAACGCCCAAAAGACTATCCGATGCCATAAACCACCTCAACGCTAACCTTAAGGCTACAACGCAAGGACAAATTTCCTCGGTCAAGTACTTTTTCTGTGCATACCTTTTTACTTGTTTATGTCGATCAAGCTATATCAAAAGGGCCACCAGGAGACGGTCCGAGAGCATCTTTGAGCAATGCCCGAGTTGGCTGTGTGGAGGTGGAACAAAAACAGTGACGAGCTCCATGTTAACATATTTAGATGATTTTAACCACCAAATCGATACCTAACAATGTTTTCAGCCGATTTACTGCGTACTTGGATTCCACACACAAGCGGTAAGATGTAGGTTACTAGCAATAGCCGAAGCGATCGTTATCCGCCTACAGAACTTAGCCTTATGTGCAATGCACATTTCCTCCAGGTTCTGTCTGACCCCATATCACAGTGATCCGTGTTGGGAAACATGCCCCAACAGGTATTTGACCCTTTTGAACCAACCACTTAACGTTGTCATTCAGTTGACTTAGACCTTTGAACTTTACCCATGTCGAATGACGTAGCTCACTTTATTTCTACCAGTTGTGGTGTACAATCCAGAGGAGATAGACCGAAAACGAGCTAGCCCGTTGACCATTGTTTTGAAGCCAAATATTCTTCGCTGTTACTTAGGTATTACAAGCCGCATTCGAAACAGTTAACCTGCTGCGGTGCATTCCTTAGCTAGTTTGAGGATGCAAAAAGGAACAACTATTGTCCCTGTAAATGGCGTTCTGACCTCTTTTAAGCAATCTTTTCTGTCGTAGCCCAGGAAGACATGAGATTAGGAGGAGCCACACATAGTGAGAAATTGCTGCCACAACCTACAAAATGCATGACTCATTAATCTTTACATAGTGCAGAATCAAGTTAGCGAAGGTCAAAATAGTAAAATGTTCAGAATGGAATAATGTTATAAGTCCGCTTTACTTTTCTTAATTAAGTGTTTGTTGAGCACTTTCGGAAGGAAATCAATAACTTTCGAAAACAATGGAGAACCATGTGGAGTAACTCAACGTACAATTTGCATGGCTGGATAATATAATATGTGCCCTATAAAATGCTGTTAATTATTATCTTAAGTTTTTAATTATTCCTGTAGCACGAAATCTCATCTTAGCCAACTAATTACTAGGGCACAAATAGTTTCGTTAAACTGAACTTCATGGGAGTTATCTATTTGCGCGCGGAGAGCTGTTTGTTGGACAAAGTTGCGCGCAAAACTCACAATGGGCAAGAGCACACGCACCACGCAATCTTTCGGCAGATGTCGCGTGACACTGCATTCGTTGCCAACTGCTAATTCCTGATCGAGTCCCTTGTTATCTGGACTCCTCATTCTGATGACTGAATAACAACTGACTGAACAACAACTGAATAACAACCGGGGTTGACGCAAGCAAGACCCACGAAATTAAATGAAAACACAAATCCAACGATACATTTGCTGTTAAGAAAGCGTTGAACGGTTCACCACAACCTCTTTGGGTGTCCTTGCAATCTATGTAATTACTCTACACACCGATGGTATTTTATTTAGTCTAATCTATATATTATTAGAATTCGTAAAACCTACCATTACCAACCTACGGAATATCTTAAGTGTATGGCTTTTTGCTCGCCGTAAACCATTTCCCAGTTTTCCAGTATACGGTAAGCTAACGCATTCATTGATCACGTGAATGCTTATGTCGCAGGCAAACGGTGACTTGGCATAAATGGTCTCCAGAGAACGTAAAACAGCTACGCTTTCGGTATTTTGCAGCATTGGATTTAAATGTTCCTTGTGCCTTCCAATAGGTTTTTTTACTTTACTGATTGCGTCGCCCCATCCATTTGTTAGCAACTTCAACCGGACACAAACTACACATCTACGTACGGACCAACCGAATGTGCAGATCTACAGTACCAACCGTAAGCCAAATGGACGCAGAGAACAGTGAGGGTGAGAGCCGAATTAACTATATAGTAGAAGCCGCTCTTTGTTGAGAGATTAGGTAAACCTGAACTACCGAGCCGTCAATTAAGTGGAGAAGGGTTAACGTGAAGGAATACAGGCCATATTTGAGGCGAGGATTTCGTTGTAGAACAAGCAATACTATGAATCAACAATTGTGGAATAGGATGGCGCACCGGTGCTTACATAGAGTAAGTGGACCAACCGAAGGTGGAGTTCTAGAGTGTCAAATGATGGCAGAGAACACTGAGGGTAAGAGTCGGAATAACTACGTAACAAAATACGCTCTTTATTGTGAGATTAAAGGAACATGGACTCTCAAGCAGTCACTTAAGTGGAGGCGGGTTAAAGTCAAGGAGGACAGACCGTATCTGAGGCAAGAATTGGGTGGTAGAACACGCAACACTATGAACTGAAATTGTGGAATAGGATAGCTCATCGGTTTTTCAATTGAATAGCTGAACAACTCGAAGGTTTAATTCTACGTTGGTAAATGTAAGTTAAATGGACGCAGGTAACAGTGAGGGTAAGATCCAGAATAACCACCTAGCAAAAGGCGCTGGTTGTCAAGAGACTAAGGTAACATGGACGGCCGAGCCGTCAGTTAAGTGGAGAAGGGTTATTGAGAAGGAAGAAAACCTGTAGCCGAATCGAGGTTTTTGTCGGAGAACAATCTTATGAACCAACAACTTTAAATGATAACGGCACCATGTCGCTTTAATAAATGCCTCATCGACAGAGATGGGACGAAGTAACCAACAAAGACTTACCTGAACCATAGCTTAATATCAAAACCATACAACAGCACCCAACAGCTCAAAGACTCATGTCCAGTGAGGATGGCTGGACACGAATTCTTCGCACTCATGAAAGTAGAAAAACACAGAGGTCAGACCGCAGATAATCCGAATATTTTACTTACCTGCACAGTTATTTACCCTACTCGACCAGCCTCAACGTCTATGGTGGACCCTGACTTAGCTATCTGATCAACCAACAGAGGAGTCACTCGACTGCGAATAACTGAGTGAACAAATGGTTGTTAAGAGGCTTTGTCAGTTGTACATGGCCGTTCAAAACATTCGACCACAATGTTCCAGGACGTTCCAGGACATACTGTTACCACTTCACCTACCGTGTTTTATCTGCTCATTGTACGCATACATGAATCTAGTTTCTCGTCTTTTCAGTGACGACTTTGCTCCTCATGAGTGCATCTTCCGTTTCTACAACTTACACAACTTTTGGCCACGGTCAATTGCTTGCCTTGCAGCATATCTGTTGCGCAACATAGTTGCTTGTAACTCTTGATCATGCCCGAGTTAGTTTGTCTCAATGAATTCTAGAATAAAAGATTTATTTGTTTATTCATCAAATGCTTCTCTGAAATCACAGGCGATTAACGGAATCTACTGACTTTCCCCCCTTCTGGCGAGCAACAAATAGTTGGTGACGCAAGAGCGTGCCCACCGGAAGCGGTGTTGAGCAGGCGTTACGAGGCCGGAGCCACGAGAATAACATGAAGGGCTATTTTAACACACCGTTCCACTGTCTTGCAGATGATCCACGTCAGGCAGATCAGTTTATGATTCCCGGGAACCTTTGGGTTTCTGTTTTGTGGATTGGCTTCACAAAATCTACTATACAATCAAGTGGAAGGCGGACTGCCTCCAAAACGTTCCGAAACAATTGGCATATAGTCACTGCGACATACACAGTCACTGTTTTCAGGAAAGTTTGTTGTAATTCAGCAGGGCCTGGCGAAGAGTTTGTAGCCAGTTAGAGAAGAATTCTCAGCATCATTTTCATGTTCATTTCTATGCACTCAGAGTGGGATGCATTGGCACATAGTAAGGGAATACCTGGGCAGCAGTCAAGTATACTGGAGAATATTGCAAAGCAACAATGCAGGCTTTCGCGTCATCGTCAGGAAATATAGTTTCAGTATCTTGTGAATGCAGGGCAGGTATGCCGCGACAGAACTTGGTACTTCTTTTCAGATGAGAGATGAGCTTTTTCAGATCACAGCACGATTGCTCAGCCAAGCGAAGCTCATACTGTTCTGGCTTCCGGCCTTTTTTCAATGTACACAAATTTATGGTCACCTTGTAATCATAATAGGCACATGCTACCTGTGAGAACTTGAACCCATGCCACAGTGTTCCGCTTCTATGCAGTAAAGTTCACCTTCCTCTATCAATACAAGGATGACCTGGGAAAAATTCTGTCAGGAAAGATTGATCTAACCGTCGATAAAAGACAACAATTTTAAGCGAATGAAGTTCTAACTGATATCGTGATCCAAGGTATAGGGAGTACTCCAGTCCATAGCGCTTGACTTTAAGGACCGTGTCCTATTGGTCGCCCGCGCGCATGGTTTTCGTAGGTGTGCACAGGAAATCTAGCTGCTGGAATCCACCGATCTGTAAACCACTAAATGATGTGTCTAACAGCACCGTCTGCTAAGTTTAGTTAAGCTCACGTGATAGCCCCAACGGACCTAATCCGATAACCATTTGCGTACCGCACATGCTCCTCCCAGTTTCAGCCCCGGCGGTCAATTAGTGGGCAACGGCTGTGTTAGAACCTCATCCGTGATGAAAGGGGGAAGAGTGCGCAGCACGAATCTACTGAAATAAAGCTGAGTCTGGAAGAAATAGTATATGATAATCGACAATTATTCACAACAACTAACTGCTTCAGTTCCTTGTGGATGCTTCAATGATCCCATGTAGGTTGGGAACCCTAAAAATACGTTAGATTAGCAAAGGGAATAAGATATGGGAAGAGTAGCATATATGTTACCTTGGACTATTCACTGAGATTTCTCCATCTTGGTCTGTACAGGTTGTTTGATAATAAACTGTGTAAATGCTTACGCACATAATGGCATACTTCGGTCTGTGTTATCCCCGCCTCAGCAAATCTTGGGATTAAGAGAACTGTGGATTAACGCACATGGATGACAACTTATCCAGCAGAATTGTGGGCATGGTTAACTTAGTGATGTCGCATAGGTGGTGTGCGCCGGAGAAATTACTCGCATCCACCACCTGTTTAGACATTATTCATGGCATCCTCCGGCGCGTAGCTTTATGCAAGTACCCCTCAGGAGTAGCTTAAAATACAGCGGCCTTTTTTTACTCAGTTAATCTGTGCTAAACAGCTTACTATGTCTCCTATTTTGTTGGTGTCGGTTAGTGTTATCAAAACTCGCGAGCTCCTCCACCGTAGTTACCGGCACACGTAACTATAGTGTATTCTGAGCAGTCGGTTGTCGTACCGGTTCTGCGAGCTTTGGAATAGTTGTCTTCAAAGTGTATATATCCCGCGCCACAGTGCAAACTTTCTGAGGGAGGTCTACCGAGGGTGCGAATATGTTATACTGCCTTTTACCCAAAGGCATTTGCACGTGGATTTGCTGGACAATTCTACTGTTCGACTCGGTGCCTCAGCATTAATGGAGACTAAGGACGAAGAGAACGCTGGCGAAGCAAATTCCACTAGTGATCTTTGCTGAAATGCAGTCGCGCGCTTTGCGATATTTAGCGGCCCTCGATACGCCGTTCCTTCCTATTTCTCAAAAGCAAAGTTGTAATTTGAAACGACTTTAGTTTTAAGCGATGATTTTGATGAAGCTTTCCCGAAGCCCAAGCAGATGTATCCCAGCTCACTTACCAAGATGCCAACACTAACCTCTCACGGTCACTCAAAGCCCTCGGATGTTTTACACGGAGCCGAACTGTCCTGTTTGCTCGCACAAATCAGCTGGTCTTCCATCGGGATGCAGGATGACTCATTGGACCACAGAGCTATGCATACTTCGCGGGCTAACGTATTCCCCTTATGCATAAGTCGTGAACATGTTAACCCAAACTCTACACATTAGGTTAACATTTCCACAGAAAGTCAGACTGTATGACAGAATACTAAGCCAAATGTTGCCATATCTGTGTCATCGCCTTTAGTTATTGGAACACGTTCCACGAATGGTCATATGAAAGGTCGCCATTTTTTATTGTCTCAGGCCGAAGTCTCAAGGGGTGACCCAGGTGATGAATTCGATGTCCATTCCTTACATGCCTATGCTTCATCGACGATGATTGTTCTAGCCCTGAACCGGAAACAAAATTTGATTGGTTTCAGATGACTGGGGTCTATTTACAGTTATTGTAAATCGCCTCGCGTAGGCTCTCGAATAATATCCTGTTCTCTAGTAAATCCACAAATGGCAACCGATGACCATTAGAAGTGTTCCGAAGACGCATTGAGGCTATGCATATGTACTTCGTAGCTTCGAGTAGGATGACTTCCGGCAAAGATGGAAGTTCCCTTTGCTTCCAAAAGCAAGCTCTTTTCTTCCTAACTTCGTCGCAACGAGGTGGGTGAATGTGAGCCGTCACAAACTAAAGGCACTGCCCCGCTGATATCTGGAGAATTATATCCAATCTACCGACATCAGTCGTCTATTCTTACATCGCCGGCGATATCAAACAGTGAGAGATACAGGCACAAGATACAAAGCTACATAATTAAAAGTAGATGCACATCCACACACATATTCACTGTCATGGAAGCATGGTGTATTTTTGTACATTTTTGTCCACACTTTGTTATCCTAATATGAGTGTACCGGTAAAGGTGTGCCCCAGTTCTACTAGAATAAAAGAACTTTATTTTGGCCTTCCGGATGCATCTTGATTGGTCCAAGACTTTCTGCAAAGAGCGATTTGCATTTGGAATGTAGGTGTACGCGGTACCTTGATCTCCGTCTCTCGTGCTGACTGCTGGCAGTTCGAATGCATTTTGATTACCTGTTCACGGTGACACCATTAAGCGAAATTGGCGCTTGCCTCAAGGTAAAATTAAAGGGTCTAGTCATATGAGCAGCTTCTCACTAGTACTTGCAAATATTGTTTTTGAATGTAGTTGCGTGCTTTATACGCTTTCCTTGGGTCAGTTCCCCATGATGCGTCGGCTTCACAGCGGCGACGCATATCCGCATGCCTGAGGTTGCGGACATTGGCAGGGGAGAATATTGCAGTGGAACACTATGTTCCACAAAACATGGCTTAAGTTTCTTCTAGGTGGTTGGTCGTACAACATATAGGTTATACCAGGTGCGCATGTCTGCAAAATTATGTGACGAATTGTATTAGAAAATGCCTTACATCAGCCTTTTGATGGCAAGCCTATGAATACCGTTGCGTAGGATTGTTCTATGTGATCATAATCACACTGAACATAGCTTTCTTAAAGCCAACTGAGTGCATATTAACATATAAACCAATTGACAGGACGATGAATCACCTCCGCAGCTGTATTGAGGCGGTTGAGTTCATTGCGCGAATACAGCTCCCAAGGTGCCGACGGTATTCCACCGAAGGCGTTGAATGTTGCTGCAATGAGCTTAGCTGAACTGTTGGCAATACTTTCTCAGCGAAGTGTTAAGGAGATGCATGTGCCCACGGTGTGGACGTACTGGATCTTCACTCCAAGAAAAAAGGTGTTGGCCTTGCAGCACCAGCAAATTAATGCCCGATTACACCCCTTCAGGTGCTCTCCAAGATAATGCAGTGCATTCTAACTGAGGCGCTCATAGAATGCTTGGAGAGTAACAAAAGTCTCGTCATGGAACTGCACGGATTTTTCCAAAGCTCGGTCCTGTACTACTAAGCTGTTGATAACTCGTGTATGCAGCACAAAACCTATGGACTCTGGTGTAGGAGTATAGGCAGACTACCTGGATTCCTCAAAGGCATTTGACCGCCTGGACCATTGCATTCTACTGCACAAACTCCAGAATAATGATATCGGCCATCCTGCAGTCAGGGATATCATAGTCCAGTGGTCGCAGTACATTTACTCCGCTTTTATCTCAAATGCTCTGACGTCCTCAGCAACCTTACTCTATGCTTGCATTCCGCCCGTTCACTGTCTTTTTATCAGTGAACTTTCCCTAGCTCTCTTCTAGCGAGCAAAGATATGTCAATCAAACAACTCACAGTCTCTCGTTTCTTTGCGTTGAGTTATCCCTTTATTTTTGCAACCTCACTTGTGCTCTTGGTAGCTACAACTAGCTGGCGGCTGGTAGACCTCCCGCATCTCTACTTATACTCCGCGCCTGATTGGACGTGTTCTCTTGCATGTTTACTTATAACATCTACTGTCTTTTATGCAACACATACCTCCGTTGCATAACAGACTGTTCAATTGGTATTGTCGGTCTCTGCTTATCAATACAGGGCTTTATATATGAAGTGAAGCTGCTACTACAGTATTCGTCCTTTATAACTACCTCTGCGCACCTCTCCCACGCACCGTTTGGTGTCGTCTTTATATATCTAGATCCACCGAATAATTTCACCGCGCGCTTGAGTTCCGTCATTTCGCTACTTTAACACCAAGTGCTTTTCACTCGCTCTCATCACAAGCTATTTATACTTATTCTAGCTCCTTATCGAATTAGGCTGACTACGTGCAGTTCATTCATCATGTGATCGCCGCTAGTCTTCGAACCGTCACTTTTCTCTCTTCCCACACAACAGTCGAATAATAATAAATTGCTTTTTCGTGGATT
The DNA here is from genome assembly GCA_944474145.2 of Dicrocoelium dendriticum. Lineage (NCBI taxonomy): Eukaryota > Metazoa > Platyhelminthes > Trematoda > Plagiorchiida > Dicrocoeliidae > Dicrocoelium > Dicrocoelium dendriticum. The sequence goes on along the minus strand of OX104066.1, from coordinate 88,714,987 downwards.
GCTTCCAGGTACAAGGTCTTTTTTCTCTATGTAGATGACAGCAATCTAACCATGCGACCAGTGCTGTTTGTTGCAGGTTCAAAGGATCATTAGCATCTTAATAGTTGCAGATTGTACATCGGTTTGTCTCAAGTCTATGTCATAATGTAATACTTTAACGGTACATGGTTCCACGTCTGTACTTCGCGGTCTTTTCTCGGTTTGTACCTCACTTTCCCTTTTCTCCGAGATCGGGAACTCCTTGGGGATCCGAAATCGGACTGAGGAACTGCTTTTTCTTCTGTGACGGGACGAAATAACCGAAAAGGACCTACATGGAACATGTTTGTACACAAAACGATTCAAGTGCACTCACCAAGACGAACATTTTCCAGTGGGGATAGCTGGACACGAGGTCTTCACATTCCAGAAAAGGATACAAAATCAGAAAATGTCAGACCCCAGATACTCTGAACTTTTTACTCACCTAGACACTCATTAAGTTGACTCTGCGTTATTCTCCCATCCTGGACCGGACTCAACGACTATGGTGGCCCTGACTAAGCTATTTGGTCAGCCAAGAGAAGAAACTGGAAGTCATTCGACTGCGACTAACCGAGAGTGAAATCGGTCAACGAGATGCTTTTCTAGTTGTAAATTACTGTTCAGAAGGATTTACGGCAGCTTTTCAGAACGTGGTGGGTTTTTGCTTAGCAAGCGTTCACTCTCTAAAAAGCCACAAATTCGTTTAACAACACCACAAAGTGGCAGATGTCGCTTGCCACTAAATAAAATCACCGCCTAAACCTACACACTGGCAAGCTGACTAGTGTCATATTTCAATATTTCCTCGATACGTACACGAAACATAGGCTCTTTGTCTACGCCTACCGTCTCCACTACATTTATAGTTCCATTACCTTTTAAACCATGCACACGTGAACCCAACTTATCGTCAGCTACTGATGACTATGTTCGCCATGTTCGTTTCTTCAATTTCTGCAGCCTGTACAACTTTCGGCCAATGCTGATTGCATAAATAACAACATGTCTGTTGCGACACATAATTGCTTGTAAATGATGAGCGCTGCCGATTTGGTATGCCTCGATTAAACCCGGGAATAAACTATTTAGTTCTTGATTTATTTAACACAGCGTGCAGTTAATACATCAAATTCCTTTTATTGTAGATTTCCCGGCTACCTTACTTCTTTCATCTTCTTACTCATTTGTATGCATATGTGACCTTCTGTTTCTTTAAGGACCATGCAACTAATATACGCGGAAAGAACACAATTTTCGAACCCTTCCGTCGTGGATTCTGATTTCTGGTTCAGCTTCTATAAGCGTTCGTTTGGCAGCTTCGTTGAGTTTTATCAGTCCTTTTCCTACTTTGCGCTTTGTCCTTACGTCAATTTCATTTGTTACGGCATCAAAAACTGAAACATGTTGCTTGGGAATTACGATTGGGTTATTTATCAATGTTTCCGCTACGTCCATCGCTCGTCCAAACGTACAGGAATTAGGCGGGTCTAATATGCTATTCCTTCTATTATTCTCATTCATTCAGCTCAGGTGACATTGGCTGTTGTACTCGCGTGAATCCCACCAAAAAGTTGTGCAAGATGAATGCCACAACCTTTGATCTGTCTATCACCAGTAAGGTGTTGTTTATGAGCGACAGCTTACCAACTGCCACCTGACGGTAGAAGAATAGAATCAATCCGCGAAACATTTCCGTTCCAACACACCAAGTAGCGACTTTAAACAGTTTGTCAAAGTTTGCTTTTGAAAACATATCACCAGCGATGATGTTCGCAAGGTACGTTGTAGAGTACAACTCGGTGTTTAGTGTAAGGATTTGTGTATATTTTTCATTGCCTGCAGTTATTTTGCGCCAGATTGTCCATGGATGAACACGAAGTAGCGCTGGTTATCTCAGAGAACAGCCTATGCAGACGTGCTTTATTCGCTCAAAAGCAAAAATAATATTGTTCCGTTGGTTTTCGCATGTTGGTTGTGTGGACGTCACTCAGGTTACTAACCGTTTGAAGTAAATCGACGGTGGCATCACATATAGCTTGCAGCTACAAACTATACTAGTTTTTGCTAATCGCCCGGATTGGTTACGGACAGCCTATTTTGTATGCGTTTCTCTCCTAAAAGAATATACATCTTTCTACACATTATTCGCAGCGCTTAGAGATTTTTGTATCACGCCTCCCATCAATCTACTTGTGATAAGCATAATATCTGCTCATATCGTACAACGCGTATCTTTTCGATGCGACATTTTTGTGCTACTGAAAGATCTGTTACTTGCTGCAGACAAACCAGTCGATCGCATTCTGTCTTTAATCAAATGGAAACTTTGAATAAGGAGACTGAGTACAATTGCCCTTCAATATCTAGTGTTCTTGTTTTAGATACCAGAAGATGTACAGCTGTTTAAAGTACAGATCCCCGATTTGTGCGTTACCTCGCCGCACTGCTTGCATATAAAAAGCTCGTGAGCTAAGCGCGCCCAAGCTGTACTGGCACACATTGGGAATACAACAAACAACTGATTTGAGAATGTCAGCTTAAGGTTTAAGAAGGTGATCCATGCTTCGGATCACTTTTTTGTAGCTATTCGCAAATTCTAGGCGCATTCAGAACTTCTCTTCAAATAGTCTCAGAGGAATGCGACGTATTTCTGTGGCAGCCGACTGCTGTTGGTGAAAAGCATAGACTGTCATCGTGTAGTTTGCTTGGTAACCACCTACCCATGTTATACAGTGATGCTCTATTTGACCCATCTCAGGTTGCATACAATGCAGTAAAACCTTGCAGATATAGTGGTATGTGAATACCAATTACTTACCCCAACGTATTTGAGATAGCTCACAAAGAAGGTCTACTCACTATCGGCTGCCTCGAAAGAACATGTACGTACCGGTTTTATGAAACCAAGTGGCTGTCACTTAAGCACGTATGACCGACGAATAATCCGTATGTGATGTGTGTATTCATTTGCGTGCCAACTGACTATTTGCAGCCGCTGGATTTCGGGCTACACTCTACAAATAGAGTCCATGTAGTGGCAGACGTTAAAAGATTGTTACGAAACTCTCAAAGTGTAACATCATACATCTGGTAAATCGGCTGCGAAGTGCTGAAAAATTGCTCCATCCGGATTTTTAGGACTGTGCCAGGGGTTGCTGCAAAATACCGGCGAATTCATTGGGGATTCGTCATATTGTCATTACAAACAGAAATAACCACAATAACCGGAAACTCTCGCGTCGGGGAATTTGGGTTTCTTCATGCAGATAACTAGTTAGGGATGGACGAGGTTCACTGTGTAAACAATGGACTACTTTTTCATCTGAAGTTTCCGGGTGTGTAATCAGCTGTCTTTCACACGATTTGCTCAAGGGTTCGCAACCCATGTCTGCGCCCATGGTAACAGTGCCAAGCTGTAGTGCCGGTAAGAAAGCTAATTTACCTTTGATATTTTGACGTCCTCCCTTTACCTTCACCGGGTTTTACAGTTAATTTTATCTATACTATTGCCCAGTGTACGGCAACCGACTGCTGGTTAGCAATATCTCCCACGCAGACAGTCAGGATGAGATACTGGCTGTACCGAACGACAGTCAGTAGAGCATACCCCATCGTATAGCACTTGCACGTGATGCCACTAACATTTTGCTCAAGTTTCATTAACAAGTTGTTACAAGTGGGAAGGCGTGTTCCCTGCAAATATGAGTATTGTGTCAAGTGTAGACCACAGCAAACCATTTTGTGCACATTAAACTCTTTTTTGCTCATTCATGTAGCGTCGACTTGAATGCGCGTCTAATAAAGAAAATGCAGGGTAATAGGAAAATTGATCAGCAAAACACTTATTCAACTGCCCATAGTAGGCCGTGTTTATTCCACATTAGTATTTTATGTAAGTCTATATGTATGACTTAGGTGATAATACACTGCATAGAACTTTTTCTCTAATAGACATATTTAGAAAGAAAAGCTGCACACGTACACGTAAAACTTGTGGAGCAATATATAGCATGGTTGTTATCATGCTTTCTGCTCTAATTCGTGCTTTCCCGGTTTCTGCCACGGGGTTAGCGCAGTGATGCTGTTGGCCTCAGTGTAATAAGACACAGATGCCAATTTGTACGTACCACACAAGCGGGCTCGTGGTAAAATGATAGAGAATCGGTCAACATCGCGGTTGCTGTCTATGCATTAGTATCCAGGTGCGTATTGGTATTCATTTGTCCAGGAGGATTGTGATTGCAAGATAGAGGTTTGGACAGGGACACTGTGGCAGCCAAAGTAATAGGATCCAGGCGGCTTGCACTAAGCAGCAGATAGCGCGGTCCGTAGTCGAAAGTTGGATGCCTTGTCAACTGTATTTAAGACCGTATCATCAAATCATTTGCACTTCTCTGATATTTGATGTATATATTTATCACTCTCATTGCATATTATGTCTCGTAAAATATGGAAGGACAGCAGTCCTCGTGCACTGCAGTTGAAACGTTACACCTGTGGACCTCTTTTATATTCTGGCATAGCTAATTGATGATTAAGCGGTGCATGACTAAGGCAAAGCCATGCACAATTTTTGCAGTGTTATAAAATTCACGAATTGTTCCTTTCATTCTGATGGCTTTACTTCCACTTCCACTGCTTTTCATTGTTATTATCCTCAATTGCTGAATGACAGAGAATTCCTAACTACCATTAGTCGTGAAACCGTTTCCTCTGCCTCGAAAAACTGCCGCTAAATGAGTCACTTAAATGTAGTTGCGATGAGTTACCAGCTAATGCGAAACTTTCAAACAGGAAATGATATCCTTCGGTACTCACCAAACAATTTGTCATTTATTTTACTAATGCATACAACAACAAAATTTTGAGACATATCACAAATAATCACTTTTGGCGTCTAGATTGAGAAAATTCAACATGGCAAACGAACGTAAAGACCTTGAATTCCTTATGCAATCACCCCTGTAAACTGAATACCTTTTTGAGTGTTTTCATGAAGGCACGTAGCGTTTGAAACAACAGATAACTCGAATTGATTTCCGTTCTCTCACCAATTTACTGCACCTACAGATATTTTGTTCACCGTAGTAGCGCCCGGTGGTTCGTATGGAGGCATTGTACCTTAAGCCAGCTGGAACTGTGAGATAATGTTACCCGTCGGTCTGCTATGCATGGGGCTCAGCTCAATACAGCTGCCTAGCCGGAAAACCTAGGATACGTCTAGCGCACTGAAGTGCGTGCCGCTAGAGAATGCAAAAAGTACAAGTAGGTAACCAGATAAGCAATTATCTTGCTACAGCAATCTCACGAAGTGTGTGGCGTCCTCGACGCAGTAGGTGAACCAAGACCATGACGAATAGGAAATTCGGTTTGGCTACCAAATTTTTGCTTTGAACAAGCGTGTTAATCAGCAACCTTGGCGAGGAGTTACGATATATAATGCACGCGGCTGTATTTAAGCTTAACCCAGTTTGTTCGATTGAGTCCTCCTAATGTTTGGACAATTTTGCAATCCCTAGGCGAACGATATGATAAAAAAGGGAAATGCACCGGTTTTGAGGTGCATCGTAATGGCACAATTGCTGAAAATGCAGGACGCATTGCGATTCGAGGTATGCCACAGTTCCACTTAAAGAACAAAATTCGGCTGAGGGTGCAAGAATGCCGAAAGTGTTGTATGTCGGCTAGACACAGCGTGACGAAGGCAGATGTATACCATCCACTGTGCAGTGCATGTACCCTACCGTCTTCCACGGGTCTCCAAGGTTGAACTTGCAAATTGCACAACGCAACAAATGTGTACAGTTAACACGCTTGTCTGCACAGTTCGGGACTAAAGCATAAAGGAGTCGGAAACGCTCAGTTAACTTAGAAGGAATGGTTTCGACTTTCCTAAGTAAGGGTTATTTCTTGAACATGTATGTACGGAGATAAAGGTAGGTTGTATTGTGGGAAAACTGTTTCGAAAACTTTAAAGCTGAGACATGCTCTGGGGTTAAAAGCACATATAGTTCTCTGAGCACAGACAGCTGCTGGAACAAAAATCGCCGTCGCCAACCTTCGAAAGCAAGATTGTGTGGCAAACAGCTGAAAGCTTTAGACTTTGGGGTTGTGACAGAAATCCTTCGGATAGAGGAAGCCTTGCGAATAGTGATGGTGGAGGCTAGAAAAACTAGTCCTTTGTGATTGGTGGCAAATTGATGCTGGACAAGCATCGGTTGTCAGATGCCTTACGTAAACGCACTAGTTAGCTCGTGCTGAGTGTTGTGGCTAACGTTATCTCATAATTTCATTTGTGAACGGCTCACAAAGTACAACATCCAAACCGAGCAAGCGGGGACACTCCTAGCGCAAGGTGGGGTACCTTGGTACAAAGTCCAACGGGTACAAACAGGTAAACAGATAACGAAGTATATCAATGCACTACCGTAAAATGTTCGGTCCGGTAGTGCAGGGGCGAGAGATGGGGAACAATTGAAAGATGCTAACGGTGGCACAATCTCGGGCAGGCGCAGTTACGAACGTGATCCGATCCACAGGCACAGCAACAACGGCACAATTAATTCAAAGTCTACCGATGCTCAATATGAAGGAAAATACAATGGTGCACAATAGCGTGTATCTCGGACAACTGTAGCAGAGGTACAGTCAAACAATTACGACAGCTTCTACAAGCTACAAAAGTCCGTACCACTGTTTAAATGTGGAAGGTGTTCTTCACGAATCACTCATTGTTCGACTTGCTCTAGTCTGTAAATAGAAAGAACAAACAAGATCAACAATGGAAGTTCCTACTAAGGCGCATCGTAGTTTCAGTTTCCTTATACTATTCCACTTTTGCATAACGTACTGTCCTCAGTGCCTCAGTGTCTGCCGCAGTAGCCATCCCGTCTTCGGTGGTATCTCCACGGATTCTGCGACTATAGGAAGGCATCCTGGAATAAAGAGTTTCGTCCATCGGCGCAGAACTAGATGACAGCGTGCTTGGTTTTAATTGATTGTGGTACATGTAAAAGTTGGATCTCGGCTCAGTAACCCTCTGAACTACATGTACAAACACCATTCCATTCGGCCCATGACAGTGACAATGAAATTGACTGGGTACGCCTACAGAGGGGTTCGGCCGGTGCAATCACATATGGTCACCAACATGATATTCCGGGCCGCGGCAACTTTGATCGAAACACTGTTTTTGACGTTTCACATGTTTAGCTAACGCTCAAGAATGCCGATCGGATGAGCTCGCGTAGATCGCTTTTATAGTCTAGGAGAGAATAGGCTTTTAGCAGTAGGGTCGGTGACATCAGTATTAAAAGTAGCCGAAGCTTTTGACCGTGCATCAAATAACCTGGTGATTGGATTGTGGTTGCATGCACTGACGCGCGGTAAGCCAATATTCACTGTGACAGTAGCTCCTCCCAGCGATTCCTTTGGTATCGCTTACTAAAACTTTGGAGGATTCCTTTGATAGTCCGGTTCGTACATTTTAAGATCCTATTTCTCTGTGGGTGGTAAGGTGCAGTCCATGTCTTCCTGAGAGAGACCACTCGACAAAATTCGCGCATCAGTTAACTCTCGAAAACGGGGCCTTGGTCTGAGTGAAGTGCAAGTAGCGCACCATGGTGAGCAATCCATTTCTTGACGAACGTGGAAGCGACTGTTGCTGCATCGGGTTCTTTGATTGGGATTGGTTCACTCCACTTCGTAATGTAGTCGACGAGAATCAAACCGTGCTGGACCCAGTGGTGGCCATGGGGGTGAGATGAGCACGCGGCACGGGTGCGGGTGACTTCACAGAGGTTCAGAAGACATAATCGTTACAGAACTCGACAACCTCACCTTGGATCCCCGACCACCAGTAGCGTTTGCTTACCGCAGCTGCCGTAATTTGTTGGTCTGTAAGACCTAATTCATGGTGAATATTCTGTAGCACACATGGTATTCGCGCCGTCGGGACAACAAGCTACAGGTCAGACTTATGGTTCCAGTAAAGAACTCTATCGATGAGCTTCAAACTGCCCCAATGTCTTAAAAACGCACACTCCCCTGCTGACCGTGATGGTATCTTGAGGCTAGAAGGTTTCGGTTATCCCTCTAATTGGCGTCTGTATATGTTAGCGATATAAGGGTTGTCATACTGTTCTTCGGCTCTTGCTGCGTCAGCTTTTGTGTTTTGTAAAGCCGCTGTCACCTCGTCTGATACAGGAATCCTGGAAAGCGCGTCTGAGTTGGCATGTGGGCCCCAGACCGGTAGTCGCAAATGAACTAGTACTCTTGTATCTGTTCCTGCCTTCGCGCCACTTGACCCTCCGGGTCACGAAAATTTCGAAACAACTGAAGAGACAGGTGATTAGTCCAAACCAAACTGGTTTTCCAATTAGATATAGTCGAACGTATTGGAGGAACTTCACTAAAGCCGGTAACACGCCACTTGTGACGCTGTACTCGAGCTCTCGTTTGTCTAGTCGTCGTCTGGTGTAAGCGATCACGGTATCTCCATGTGGTATCCTCTTAGATAAAACATCCCTATCGCCTTGGCGTTGGCGCCAGTATCTAACGTAAATGGTCCGCTGTATCCGAAAAGGCAGGAAATCCCAAAACTGGTGGCGAAGGGTGACATTCTTTCAGCTTTACTAAAGCTCAGTTACATTTATCGGTCCAAAAGAACTGTCTCCCATATTTGGTCAAGCGACGTAGGGGTGCCGATAATACAGCAAAATTATGAAGAAAGTCATGATAGGATTATGCAAATCACAGGGAACTTTGTGGAAACTCCACATTACGACGGTTCGGCTACGACCATGCCTTTTCACGTTATCAGGGTCTGTTCGGATGCCCTTTGGTAGGAGAACGTGCCCCAAGGAAGCAATCTGGGTACGGAGAAACCAACACTTATATCCGTTCAGCTTTAGTTCAGCTTGCCGTAGCCTCTGCAGGACCATGCAAAGTCATTTATTGTGTCCAACTGAACTGCGGTGGACTATAACCCCATCTAAGTAAATCAGACACACCTTTGCAACAAGTCATTCCAAAACCTCTTGTAACAACCGTTGAAGCGTTGCTGTAGCGTTTGCTAACCAAAAAGGTATGTAACAACTTGGTACAAACTCAGTGGCACGATAAAAGCTGTTTTACCTCGATCTGAAGGATGAACCTCTACCTGGCAGTACCTGCGGCCAACTTAAAGGGTAGAGAAGCAACTCCTCGTGGAGCACATCAAAAGTGGCATTGATGCTTGGTAGCGGAAAAGTTATTTAGTCACCTGTAGTCTACACACAGTTGCAAACATCCATGGTTCTTTGCGACTGAGACGATGTGTTGGCCCAGGTTGCCTTTGATGGGCGAATGACCCGTTTCTACAAAATATTTTGTATCATACTATCGAGCTGCGTTTGGTAGTGCATGGTCACTCCCACCGAAATTTCAGTTTCCTTACGCTATTAATAATTTAATACATGGCTTATCTTATGCAGCGATTTTAGCGCAGTAAAGCACAGTTTCTAATTTAAAGTAAACTGGATAGTCTGTTTAGATTCAAGTTTTCTCACTCTTGTAGTGTTTTGGAAAACACGCTTGCAGTAGTTTGCCAGATTGGATTTTACTCTTGATTTTACCCTCAAAACGTCCACTTGTTTTAATGACGGCACTTCGGTTGACATAACTTTTTGCAGTGAGTATTTTGCTGCACAGTTTCTCCCTCGGATTGATTCGCAACCTATTTTTGTAGGTTGCACAATATACGCTGGGTTCTGTCGCCTCCAACCTCTATTGTCCTGTATTTGACACGGCTCTTATGTGTCATTAATTACCGACTAGCATCCCACGCACCACCCAACAATTGGTGACTCCGGTCAAGAGCACTCGTCCGCCGTTTTGAATTTGCATTTTGGTGAACTCTTTCCAGTGATTTTGGTTCATTACTCGCTATTCTTTTTTCCTACCAGCCGCATATACTTATTCATTTCTGCTATGAATAGTTCTGATGATAAGCCATCTACGTACGTGGTTAGTGCAGTAGATCTAGCCTCCCCAAATTTTTATATAATGACCCGTTGTTATGGTTTCACACGTGAAATCCACTTTTAATAACCGTAAAATTTCTTATGATAATACTTATTATGCTTCAGTTTTGCAAAGTTTGTCCTCCCAGGTGAGAGACTTCAATGTTTGCCCCCTCCCGATGCGAAATATGAATCTTTAAAGCAGGCGATCATTCAGCAAAACACGTCCTCTGAAAAGTCCGAATGCAGCAACTGTTTGGGGATCTACAGATAGGGTCAGGATGCCTTCAGCATTGTTGCGTCAGATGCAACAGCTCTTAAGCGCATCCAGCTTGGAAGCTTGGATTCTCCGCGAATTGTGGACGGAACATCTCCCGGAAAATACACAGGCCATCCTAGCCGTGGCAAGTGCCCAGCCTCCCGTAGTAGTTGCGGAACAAGTAGACCGTGTCCTGGAAGGACATCAGCCAACGAAGGAATATAGAACATGCACTACTTAGCCCCGTCGCAGTTCCAGATACATCCGCAACTAGTTAGCCGTCAGCAAGTGATGCTTTATCGTCGCAAATTGCATCACTACAACTCGTAGTCAAAAACTCTCCCTAGACTGTAAGCAACACAGTAGCTCTATCTCATCACCCCGGAGCACGAAGCGTAAAAATTCAGGCTTATGCATTTACTACTCGCATTTTGGTAACAAAGCCCACAACTATGAGCAACCATGCAGTTTCTCCGCTGTAAAGCGGGGAAACTTTCAGGCCGGCTCGTAACGGCGACTAACGGTGTCGGCAAAGCCCAAAGTCATCTCGTCTAGATTAGGGATTTTGATTCCGAGGCCCAGTGCTTAGTTACTACCGGGGCGGAAGTCAGCGTTATTCCCCCTATGCCAGGTGGACCTACCGCTTCTCTCTCAACAAGCTCAAGTGCTGCCAATGTTACACCAATAGCCACCTACGGTCATCGGTCGCTTACCGTGGACCTAGGTCTTCGGCGCACGTTCCGCTGGGTATTCACCGTCACTGCAGTCTCCCTTGCCATCATCGGCTTTGAAGTTTTAATGCATTTCGACCTCTTGGTCTATGCAAAACGTCGGATGATAAACGACACTGCAACGAAACTAAAAGTACGTAGCATCATCGCCGATATCGCATCTATAACACCAGGCTGCGCCTTTCCGCAGACCTCCGCAGACCTTTCTAAGTATTCCAGACGCGTTCAGCCAATAAACGCGGCTTTGCCAGTGACATCCCAAATCGCGCACAACTACAAACAATGACCCGGCCGTCTCATGCCGTCCACGCCGACAATCGCCCGAGAAACTAAAGGTCGCTAGGGAGGAGTGTGCGCAAATGCTAGAACTAGGGATAATCCACCCTTACGACAACCCTTGGTCATCTCCCTTGCAGATGGTCCCCAAGAAATCTGGTGACTGGCGCCCGTGCGGTGCTTACTACACACTCAATCGGCTAATCGTCCCAGATAGATATCCCATCCCACACATGCGAGACCTTACGGCACGCCTCACAGGTAAGACGATCTTCAGCAAGGTCGATCTGGTTCACGTCTATCACTAGATACATGTAGAAGAAAATGACACCTAAAACAATCGTTATCACTTCTTTCGGCTTGTTTGAATTTTGATGAATGCCATTTGGACTGTGCAGTGCCGCATAAACCTTCCAACGCTTCATCTACGATGTCACACTTGGCCTAGACTTGGCTTATTCCTACCTCAATGATAAGTTGGTAGCCAGTTCATCTAAACAAGAGCACCTCGCGCATCGTTGAAATCGCTTCCAGCGCTTGACCGAACATGGTATCAAAGTTAACCCGACTAAGTGCGAACTCGGAAAATCAACCGTAGAATTCCTAGGCCACCTCATTTTATCGTCTGGTATCAAAGTCCTACCTGATAAGATCCAGGCAAGCAAGGACTTCTCAGCTCCGACTTCAATCAAGCACTTCCGTCGATTTTGTGGTTTGGTCAACTATTATCGAAGCTTCATTCCGCGCTGTGCTTAGCCCATGCCGTCAACGGCCTACTCGGCGGAAATGAACATAAGGTTGCTTTCCCTGACAGCATAAGCAGCCTTCTCCGAGCTCCAGGATGCTATCTCCAAGACAGCATTCCGTGTTCATCCCGAATCGGCTGTGCCACTTTCTATTACGACTGATGCCTCCAACGTAGCAGTAGGACCCGTCATCCAACAACACGTTGGTGCAGAATGGCAACTCCTTATGTTCTTCTACTAACGCCCGTAGCCAGCGAAATCCCGCTACAGCAAGTTTGGCAGAGAACTGCTTGCCATATATACCTAGCTATCCGTGACTTCCAGCACACACTCGAAGACCGCACTTGCACGGCCTACACTGACCACGAACCCCTCATTTTCTCCTTTAACTTTGCTTGCGACAAATATTTACCACGGGAAACAAGACAAATAGACTTTTACACGCAGTTCACTCTCAACCTATGTCATGTCTCAAATGTCGACAATACCGTCGCCGACGCTCTCTCACGCGTCAACTTCATCCCCCAGTCTTTGATTACCGTCGACCTTACCGCCATGGCATCGGCTCAGGCTGAAGAGGAACACATACAACGCGCCCGCGTCTTCAATGCCAGCGCTTCAAAATACATCGTCACACTTGCAGTTCTCCTGGTTCATTTCCCGCTGCGGTTCTCGCATGTACACTTAGAACTG
>OX104066.1:88662360-88702159 GCA_944474145.2 Dicrocoelium dendriticum | reverse complement strand
TTTTTGCTTTAGTCTGATGCTGGGTCTCCAAGAAGTTCCCCGTTATAGGTTTGGACCTCGATAAAAGGAAAAAGAAAGTGATGAACCGGCAGAAGGCCGCAGAAAACGTTAGTAGAAACGAGCAATGTAAAGGTCTTATGTACTGTGCCTGTTAACATGAGCCATGCTGATGCAAAATGTGCCACAAGTAATGAGTTTAAGAAGGATTTTTGTTCATGCGAAAAAACGGTGCGGCAGCAGAAATCAATCTGCGAATTTTTGGTCAATAGCGATGCAACTAATATGTGGGATGAGCGAAAATAAACAGTTCAAATTCTTGGCGGCGACTGAACGTTGTATGGACATCAGGATATGGTTGACTAATATGCTACCGTACGCAGAATAAGGAGTATCGTCACTATGCTAAGAGAAAGGTCCCAAGGTAGGTAAGACAGTTAAAGGATAGGGGTCAGGCTTAGTGTAAAACAGTCAATAAAGCTACATGCATAAATGCAAAATTTACCTGTCAAGAGTTTGCCTATCCCTATCTAGACGACATTCCGACATTCGTCCCACAACGACCGTTAAGGTTATCTTTAGTCTCCTAGACAACGATGGATCCAAAATGGAGTCACTGTATACCCAACTAACGGTAAAGTTAGCAATACGAGGTAGGTTTCCTAAGCCGCCTGGTCACGCCAGGTTGAAATAAATAAATATTTATTCTCGATAAAGGCAAGGCCCGCTTTTTGAGCATGAGCCGAACAGTGCATTGTTACACATAATAGCATAATGAGCGGGTCTAAGAGCAGGAGTAATACTGATGTATACAATAGTGTAGGCCCATATAGTCCAAAGATGGAATGAAGTTTAGCATTACCGTGGGCCTGATGTAAGGACTAGAATTATGGAGATCATTGCAGTGGAACATGCCGGTGAGGAATTGGTTCGTTGAGTTTGTGTAAATACTGCGAGTCTGGTGATGGAAGCGTGAAGATCAACCTATTAAAGCAATTTAAGGTTAGTGGTATGTTATCGACCAAACCTGTAGGTGCGGTCGGTTTGAATGCACAGAACTTAAGAAAGATATTATCGGTCTACTTGTCAATTCAGGGCAGGAGACGGTGACTATTGAGCAGTGAGTCACATCCGCCACATTGCACTGTTGTTAAACAGACAGTTCCGGCATTTATAGGGAAAGGCTTGCTAGGCGAAAGGCTCAGGACGTCGCAGACAGCAGCCGCCTGGTGGTGTGACATTGACCGGGTTACCTCTTGACCGATTTTTTCGTGGCTATTCATAGTTATGTTCTGCCAGTTGATTGCCGGTGGTTGGCTTTTATGGAGTCGACCGCGACTGATTGAAGCTAGTGAAGTCTGACCACGATGACGTTATTTAGTAGCTTAGCTTCTCGAATGCCTTTGGTGTTTTAGGATTGCGAAGTGTGGACGAATTCAATGACTTTTGGGCTTCCGTGGCCAAGTGTGCGTCGCAGGTATGTCCTCGAGATTGCGTTGCTGAAATCTCTTAGGAAATGTGGAAACAAAACGGCGGTATTTGCGGAACGGCGCAATCCATCAACGAATTTTCAGCCCCGACTACATTTAAGTACCTACATTGAACTTGTAATCTGATAAACTACAACCGACGCTTTAACTTCCTCTGCGCTAAACTCATGCAGAGTTTGAGTGAACTCCTCAGAGGAAACGACTGCAAGTTGGCTTTCTCTGATACAACATATACAGCTTTCACCGTGGTTAAGTATCCTATCCACAACATAGCTCCCCACGCTCACCGTGAACCGACTGTATTTACTCCCACCCATTAACGCTCCTACGCTTGGACCTATGCTATGCTGTTCATGTTCGCAACTTGCTATCACGGTCGGCTTTTGCTGCGTATTTAATCCAGCTTTTACCTTTAATAATCTCTTTTGTCTGTTGGCCGTACTTGTGATCCTACAGAACACCACCTTCCAGTAAAACAATTATTCTAACCTTACCGTTATCTCATCTGAAGCCCGATTTGGTACTACTAACATGCTGGCACGCTGGTGAACTAGGGCGTCTTAACATGTAGCGCTGCTAAACACATTCAACCAATCACGGTAACATATACTTATGCCAACATGAGCAAGCTAATAGATAACTTTCCTTCTGTAGCCTGCGTGCAACTTCACCGGTACCCTCTGGTTATCGGTACCTAGGAACTGATACTGTCTACACACTCTGACGCCATATGGAACTAGGGATATTAAACAAATAATTACCTAGCGCAGTTAGCCAAATTCTCACTTGACATACACGTACGTTTAGTTTGACAAAGGCACGGAGCTAATCCTTAAAGCACGTTCCACCTACCTGAAGGCATTTCGTACTTCACTGAGCTGCTTCTAGACGATTTAGCTTTGAATGCAGCGGCATTCCTATTCGGTCTGCATACAAAACGACGAGTTCTCTTTGAGTGACATTCTCCATTTCTACTTTTGTGTCTCCACCAAGCTACAGTTCTTTATGCCCATCGCTTGGGATGATCGCTTTGCTTGTCTATATTACCACCTTGCTCTTAGGCTCTATTCACAAAATATAACGAAGCACTTGATCCCTTACTACCTTGAAGCTTCCTTAACCCTACGCCGCCAAGCTTCGGCAAACTGTGTAGTTAAAGGGCGCAGACAACCTTGAAAAACATTGATACAGCGATTATACACTGTAGG
The DNA here is from genome assembly GCA_944474145.2 of Dicrocoelium dendriticum. Taxonomy (NCBI): domain Eukaryota; kingdom Metazoa; phylum Platyhelminthes; class Trematoda; order Plagiorchiida; family Dicrocoeliidae; genus Dicrocoelium; species Dicrocoelium dendriticum. Next base: position 88,699,464 of record OX104066.1, on the reverse strand, counting down.
GTGAGGGTAACCACAATATTCCTAGTGGTTTATGTGGCTCAGTATCCACTGAAAATGGTATACCGAAGCTATCTAACCTTGGGTTAATTATAAGCTCACCTGAATTCCCATACAGACATTAATTTTCCTTACTGGATTTCCAGTGGTTCCGCGCAAAATTCTAGCTTATTTGCGTATATTTGCCATGTATGCCTCCAAAGTGTATTTTCGGTCACCTACGAAGTTCCTAGTTGTTGCAGGGTATTACGGGTTATTTAGAGAATTTCTAGATAGCTATGCCTGTTTAGAACTTATACCGCTTCGCTACTTTTTACATTTTTTCCTTTTTCTGCTATCTGCTTGCAAAGCAGAAAGCCTTTTTCAGCGATAAAGAATAATGGCCTTATTCGTAGACCATTATTCAATTGCGAAGAACTCACAAACTACTACACGTGTTTCATTTTTTACTTTCAATGTAATCAGCGGTTAGAACTTGTCTTGAACAGTCTATTTTTATGCTACTTTACGCAGTATTCTAGCCTTAAAAATGGTTTTCTTTTTCTGAGTCTGCTCAGGTTGAAATTTCGCGCCAGAAATCAATATCAGCGAAAGAAGAGTTTGGCCATATTTTGTGTTAATTTGTATTTTTCTAGTAAAGCACACCGCCTTATTATGTCTCTTACCTAATCCTTTTTATTTTCATCTGCATTTCACGAAATTATATTTTAACTGTTCTTATCCTTTATAATTCCGCCACTCTCCTTTCTTCCGTGTACGCACCAATAATTGTGGCGACTGAGCGGGCCAAAACGTCCAATGAAGTTAAAGTGAAGTTGTAGTGAATTGGGTCCTGTTCCAAAGAAGAACGGCACAACTACAGCTCTGCGCAACTTTCACAACGAAAGAACAAGGAGCTCAATATCGCCCGAAGGAACCAGAAAAATTTCAGGGTGGGCACCTTCTGCCCCATTAGCTGTGCACCAAACAATGCCAATGCGTTTGTAAGTGCCAACTAGAAACATATATTCGTATTTTTCCTACTGCCATGCAACAGCATTGGATTACAGTAAAACTCGATCTGAACACTTAAGGTTGCAGCCTCTAGCCAGTTTAGAAATATGCCTATTTATTTATTTATTAATTATCAGTACCTTTCCCATTGCAAACTCTATACATGTTAGCCATCTGCCCAGTTCACCTAACGCAACGCGCCTGTTGATCTTAAATGTTGCTTTTAAGTTTGTCCATGCCTTATTTGCTGTGCCCCGATTCCTTCGAGCATTAAGTAATTATTTATTACACATTACGAAAAGCATTCTTAACACTGCGACGTGGCGGATGTGACACGCCACTCAATAAAGTCACCGCCCCTAACACATTGGCAAGTTGACCGACACCACATTTACAAGTTCTGTGCATATATCGGCTCTCGCACGAACACGCCTACATATCTGATTAGTGACATACCACTATTCTTAAGTATTTTTCACCCGTTTCCTCATACTTCACTCACTGACCTACATTGCTTACGGGACCTCATCGGACTAGTTCCTCATCAACATTCCATATAAGTGATCTGATTACTATTTTTACCTCTAGCATTATGTGTACATAGACTACATACAACCTTTGGGCTCTATGGGCCCACACTAATGTCTACAACTGTACTACTCCCACTGTTGGTGCTTCCTATTCCGCTATCATGTACAATAATGCAATATGCTGATCACGCCCAAAAGGCGTGTCTCGCTTTGTCGATAATAAAATATTTGCTTATTTATTTATTTATTTATAAAACTTTGAACAGACAGTCGTGGGTAACGACGGCTGTTTAAAGCACGTCTTTTTTCTTGACAGAATGTAACTGATTGGCCCGAAGAAACTCGAACTTGCAGAATAACTTCTTATTTGTGAGACACACAGTGAGGTCCTGCATACGCGGGATGGCGTACCTGTCGGGGGCCATATGTTTGTTTATGTCCCAGTAGTCAGTGCCTAGTCGCTAGTCTCCAGGTCCTTTAGGGACCATCTGGAGTGGTAAGGAGCAATACATATCTGAAGGACGGATTATTCCATATTAGTTCATGTGTCCAACCTCCGCGCTAGCTAGCTTCGGATAATCCAACGAAAATCGGAGCCGGCCTGATGAGGCGGGTACGCCGTTGGTAAACGTATGGCACGGGACCTGAGCCGCCATGACAGAGCTGCCTTCTTTGACTAAACGTGTTTAGATTAGTGTAAAAGTGCCGCGCATCCAAACGGTCTGTGGGCAAACGCTGACCAGGGTGATGGCTGGGATGCCGGCTTTGGTGTCAAGGAAGCTGAGCGCCGCTGCGGAGTAGACTATACTCATTCGCTTTTTGTCGTTAAAGAGGTCGAAATATCTAAGGAAATCTTTGTCGATGATGGCAAACGGACCGACGGGAATAATATACACCCAACAACATTTTCTATGGTAGCCTAAGTTACTGGTTGAATAGCTTGGCCGTCATTAGTGATGAGTGTGCCGTTGGCCGCACGAACACTAGGAACAAACCGTAGAGTTGTCTCCATGGGTGCTGGAGGAACCATGCTTAGTTCAGCTCTGGTGTCTACTAGGAATGCTGTTCAAACTTTGCCGTCCTGAACATAGAGGAAGCTGTTGACGAAGTTACGGTTGGTTGTGTTATTATAAACAAATAAATAAAACTTTTATCCTTGACAGAGCGACACACGCCCGCATAAGCTTAAGCATGCCGCCACAACAAGGACTGGTACTTGTAAAGGCGGAACCATTTAAAAGTAACCTATAGATTCATGTTTTAAGGGTGTATAGGTGCATGTAGTTAAGATGGAGGGTACATGCTTTGCTTGAATGTGTGAATGTAACGCCGCATTTGTGACTGATTTTGGTCAGGAGTAAGAAGGAGTGAAAGGAAGGCTTGGTAATGGATGACCCACTACCGTGGATCGAGTCAGGTCATCCGGACAAGTAAGGAGCGGTGACTTTAGTTAGTGGCGTGTCCCATCCTGTATGTCACAGGTATAAAATGGGTATTTGTGGCATTTTATAGCGGAAACGCGTGCCAGGTGCAAATCCACCATGTTATGAAACACCGCCGCCGAACTGTTTGAGGAACGGGGTAAACCGGAACCACCTAGTTGGCACCATCTGGAGGTTGTTTGGATATCCAGCGGCTTGAACGTTTGAGTTTGAAAGTTGAAGGTAAGGTGTATAGTGCGGTGTATCATGTCGATCAAGTGCCAAAGCGGCGGTAATATCAGCATAGTTTGCTGCGTCGTAGGCTGTTGGGCTTGGCCGATGTTCTTCTGGCTACCGGTGAGTTATGGATTGCTGGAGCAAAAGCAAGCGCTCTGTTTTAAGCCTCCTGTTCACCAAGTACTACGTAAGCTCTGAGGGATTTCATAGTTATTTTCATGACACCTGCATGAAGTAGGTAGCTGCTGAGACGATCTAAGGCTATTCGGCGGATATGTATCGGGTGTAGTTTCGCAATCTACCTGTTTAGGACTAGGAGCTATAATTTTATTAGTCGATTGCGCGGCTTGAGTGAGGGAAGAGACCGTGGCAGTTATGAAGAGATCTTGGGCAAATTTTGTAGGTGCCGCAGCCATGGATCTGCAGGGATGGAGCCATGCCCGGAGTATAAACAAAAGAACCGTTTCCTCTGTCCACATATAACGGTTGGCCTTGCATCTCCTAGGTTCAGGTCATGGAATAGCTATTTGTTTCTTGTACTAGCCGGTGGCTATAGTCGGGTCACGCTCACCTGCTTGACAGGCTCTTAAGAAGGATCGACCTCTTTGGATCGAAAGAGCTGAGAAGCGTAGCCTGTAGGTGAGTCAGCTAGCAAACGACCACATTTAGGTTGGCCGTGAAAAATATTGTAGGGCAACTCCTTATAACCTAGCAGCACGAACCAAAAAGGGGGCATCAAATAAGATAGGGGGCAGACAACGAGGTAACAGTAATATATGAGCCGAAAATATTAGTATCTGCGTTGACCTTAGCATATCACAAAGTAATAGTTACATAAAGGCAACTCAGAAAACTAAAGTAATGAACTCCCTAAACATGTTTTTGGCCATGGCGAAACAGCGCTCGCAGCCGGGGTCACCACTTCTGGAGTGCAAACAACATGCGTGTCACTGGAGTTGACATGAATGCCGTACTGACTATGGAAACAGAGCGAACAGTTAGATCAGCTGAAATCAACGTGTATTAGCAGAAGATACGCTTAGTGGTGAGCAGATAAGCGTAGGCAGAGAGCTATGTGCAGCACGACTAACGTGAGGCACTCTTCGGTCTACACAATCTGTTAAATAAATGGGCAAAGGTGGTGGGTTGAATATATGGAAACATACTATTTATGTATTTATGTAAATAATAATAAAGTCAGGTCAATAAAGACTGTAAGCGTGAAGGATTCGTGCTCATTCCGTAACCGTAAAGGAGTCGAAAAATTAAATGTTGGTATTGTTACTTAGTGGAGCGGGGTTAGTAATGATCATGTCATCAGGAAGTGACAATAAGACACCTTTTGAAGATCCGCTGTTTAAAGTGCGCTTCATCACTTGAGCGGAGGTGCTAAGTTTGTTGCTGGTGCTCAGTTCAGCGTGTTCCGCGGACATGCGTGATGTTACTTGTTTGTTTCTCCACGCCTTAAGGGTATCCATCACCCCACCGCTGGTTATAAGGCCTGTTCCTCTTGTAAACAACTCACTGTTCTCAGTTTCTTTAGGACACTCTGTCAGCAGCACCACACGGATATGTCCACTTCCTCATGTTCTGCTTAGGCAGAAAATTATGGTCAAGTACACCGTTTGGACTGTCGTAGCAGCATCAGTTGCAAGAGCTTGAAACAGAGTGGAGAGGCTTTCCCAGACGACGCACTGAAAAGAAAGAGAGGAGCCGTTGGGGAAATGATTGGAATGCTCAGAAGCGGGCTACCTGAATGAAAACTTTACTGCCTTATGGGCACTGCCAGGGCGATTGCCAAGCACGCAAAGGTGCTTGGTAGAAGACTGGTGAAGATAAAGTCTAGGACACTAGGGTACCTGGTAGGTGCGTGAGCATGTTGGCGGCAGTAGCAGGCAAAGGGAATGTTATGAATATTTCTATATTTGAAGCTAAAGACTGGGTACGCCACACAATGTTTGAGATATTACAGTTGAAGATTATCTTAGGTTTTGCAGATAGCAGTGCTAGGAAGGAACACTGGGAGAAAAACCGAGGCGCCAATTGCCGGTATCGAGCCGAGTCATAACAGGCTGGCCAAACTCACTTGCACCGATAGGGCGAACCGACAGCCAACTTATGAAGCGGCCAATCATTACTATTGTAGCATTACTTGACCGGCCGTAAGTTGACCGTGAGTTGACCCAGGTGAACTAGCAATAGATTATTTGGCCCCGTTGGTCCCTGTTTCCACTAGCATTAGTAGACTGAAGCATTAGCTAAGCTTATGTAAATTGCTAGACTAGTTTGTTGAAGTCAGCTGTTGAGATGACTGGGTAAAGAAGCAGCCGATGACAAGGTCAAGGTGTTCAGCGTCCGCTTAAACCAATAAAAATAGTCCAGGTTACCCAAAGTTATGACGTGGAATAAGGATGCATAAAAATTTTCGCTGACGTATATAAGGCATCCCTCCCCGTCGATTATCGCGTCTATAGCCAAAAGCAATTAACCTTGGATTTGGATAGATGTCTCAGCCAAACTGGCAAAGCGCCAAGGAAAACCTTGCTATGTACCTAGTAGCTATCCTGGCAAACATGAAAATTTTTCGAAATGTCCATATTTTAAAAGATTACTTGACTTATAACGAGTATCGAAGTGATTTCATGCGTTCCAAATTATTCTAATGCTTACATATGACCACCCACTTAATGAAGCGCCGCCATCTATGTGGAGCGACTAATCATGGCAGTTGACCTTCCTTTTCCAGAATTCTGAAAGCTGTACTAGACAGAGGAACAGCCAAAACCTGTTGCAGTTGTCTAGAATTTTCTTGATGCCGATTAACACTTTATTTGTTCTAGGTCATTGACCTACCTTTTTTTCTATGGAACGGTAAAGGTCCTATTTTGGAATCTCGTAAGATTGAAACATATTAACCAATTGAGATGGCGAAAATTAGAAATAGGATAAATAGTTCGGCTGAACAATTTGAAAGTAGCATTCCCAACAGAAATCTCATCTGGAGGCTCAAATGAAACTGACCAAACATTTGACGCAATATCTAAGCCTGTAGTGCACAGGATCAGCGCCGCGAGGCACGCAAGTAAAGTCCCTCGAGCACCACAGGAATGCAATCACGGAATTTAATTATGACGCTGATCCCGGATGCACATCCAAGGCGTGATTCCAACGCTAAGAAGGCATGTTTCGGATGGCTTCACTTGTCAGTACCACTCCAGAAAGGTGCGACTGCTAATCCGCAAGCTTTGAGTAGGCGAACATTCAAGGTACACGAAACCAATTCTACCCTAAGAGCCAAAAGAGCTGAGGTCCGACCAAGTAGTGTAGCAGCTTAATGCAATTGTTGTGTGTCAGTATGCTTGTTTAGTGAACGCTATCAATGCCTGCTGATTGTCAAGTGGAAATCGGACGACTTTCGTGGCCCCGCAGGCAGCAGCAGGCCCCAGCTGACTAACCGTGAGTGTGAACGTTTCAAGCTACGCCACTTTACTGACGAGCAGTTAAAGTATGTCCTTTACGTTAGCGAACTAGTGTCCCACAGCGATGCTGAGAACCATATGCGGCTTTTAACTGAGGTAGTTTAGGATCCCGATCTGATCCTCAAGGCTTTCGTAGGCGAAAGCAAACGGTTACGCACTATGAAACGGGACATTTCCCGATCAAACAGTATGGTCTCGCACTACTCCAAACCGTGAAAGCTGTGAAAACACCAGCATTTTCAGCTCAACATTTCCTCCAAGATGTTGATTATATCTTACTTGGTGTGCCTCGACAAAATCCAGATTAAAATTTTATTTAGTTTAACAAAGCCTTCACAGCATAATGGGCATGCGACGGATGGCACTTTGCAAGCATTTGCTTATTTAAACCTCATAGTTGTGAAACGCGCCATAAGCAGGGCTATAAGGATAGAGTTTGCAGTCAGTTTCGGCCGTAGAACTTTCAAAGTCTTATGAAATGGCGAATCCTAAAATAGTGGCACCGAATCCCTGTCCATAATTGTTGCATTCCAACACGAGGGTAAGGCAAGACGGCGATTCATTAGCGTGTTAATCAACAGAATTCCAATGGAAATGCAATGCAACACAGCCACATACATCATGATTATCACTAGAGGTAGAAGGAGGCCAAACATGGTCAAGTCTCCCAAAGTAGGTCACACTGCATCCGGTGGTGTTCTAAAACTAGTGGGCTAACTTACTTGCAAGCTTGCATTCAGTGGTGCGCAAAAGTCGGAAACATGCTGCATTTCAGACCGGCCGTGTTTGACCCTCTTCGTACCCGACTGGATTGAAACCCTTTACTTCCTCGCTGTCCCTTTGTACAAAGCTCTACTCGAGCGCGAGCATGTTTAGACCCATCATGAATATCCGCCGAAGACATACAACGAGCGATGAAGCAAAAGTTTGTATCCGACTTTCAGGGTCGCCTCGGCCATTTTAAAGCCTCTAAGGCTACAATTTGCCTGCCACCAGTTGCCAAAACAAGTTTAAAGGTAAGAGACCGGTAAGTTATGCAGCCATATCCTCCTGTTATCAAGAACTTGATGGGCTTGGAGGAGCCGCAGCCATTACATTCGTCACCTAGTTAGCATGCACCGCACCTATTGTCGCAGTGAAGAACAATGAACAATGAACAATGATTTATCACGTGATAAAAACAAGTGCTTGACACGTCCCGTAGGATGGTTGAGGTGAATATGATAAAAGCAAAATATGTCTTGGTCATCTATCGAACGTCCGCCGATATGAATAGTTTGATAAGTAAAATCAGTGTAAAGTTAAAATAACTTATCGATCGTAAACGTTCAGAAAGACACTGGGGTGCAGTGATAATTGAGGTAAAGAGTGAGAAAAGTAAAATATGGTCGCTCGCTTAGGTCCATTTGATACATAAATCCTGTAGGAATGCATCCTTGGCGTAATCCACAGTAAGGGAATTTAGGTAACAAAATGTGCGCCTGTGCTGATTGCTCGGCTGGACTTAACGCCCCGCTGGAGGACCGCCAGTACCCATTACCCGTACCGCTTGTCGGTAGTAAGTGCTTTGCTAAGTTTAATCCCTTTGATTCCTACCTGCAACCGGATGCTGCCAAAGGCTCGAGCGGGTTGTTGATGGCCAACACCCATCGTCCGCTGTTTCAATACAACTGTTTGCCATTTGGCGTGGAAACAGCGCAAGCCATTTTCCAAACGTTAGAGGATACCATGCTAGCAGGCGTTGCTGGAATTGCTGCATATCTGCGTGTAACTCTAGTGATGGCTTGAACAAGGGAACAGCGATGTAACCGGATGGATGAAGTTCTTGGTTGTATACAGTCATACGGGTTCGGCATTCGCGAGATTAACTGTACATTTTCACGCCGATCATCGACTACATTTTATCCTTGTAATGGATGGACGCCGACCAATTCCAGCAGCCGCAGAAGTCATATGGAAAGCGGCTTTACCAAATAGCCTACAATCCCTGCGTGCCTATCCTGGATTTATTAGCCACTACAGAGTATCCTTGCCTAATTTGTGCCGCCTGCCTGCTTCCCTAAACAAACTACTAACAAGGGCCAAACGTGGGACCGTACTTCAACAAGCCAGAATGCCTACCAACTGGTCAAGCTTTTGTTGCCCTCAACCTTGCTTCCAACACATTTTGACCCATCCTATGAGAACATCGTAGTCACAGATGCATCAAGCCATGGGATAAGCGCAGCTGTTGCACACACGTACTCAGAAGGACCTCAGAAGGCAACCGCCTACGCCGTCAAGACATTTCAAAGGCCGAGACGGATTTCATCCACATGGGGGAATAAGCTTTGGCCATATACATGCCGTCAATAAATTTTACAAAACGTTCGGCGGCCGCTGCTTCAAGCTTCTGACAAATGACAAGCTCCTGCTGGATACATTTGGCTCGAAAAACGGTGTACCGTCCCAAGCAGCCAACCAACAACAGCTTTGGGCTCTTACCTCAATGGCGTGTGAGTCCGAAAGCCACTACAGGTGGCAAATTCAAATGAACAAGCAGATACACTGTCAAGCCTTACTGATGCCCGCCAGCAAAAGCATGAGGATATACACGCCCCTGCAAACACGATGTGTTTTTTTACACAGTTGAACACAGTGTTTGTTCGTTCCATGCTCAGGCATGTAAAGGCTTGCCTTGCTTTGTGGTGAATAAACATTTTACATATTTATTTATCAAGATAGAGCCTGACGTCAAATTCTTGACGAAGGACGCCTTGCACGAATTTCCACTTACCGCAGGAGATGTACGAACCGAAGGGCTTCGTGACCCTGTACTTAAGAAATTCCCACAAGTCCAACAAGCAAGTAGGCCACCTTCGTTCATCTGTCCAGTTGCAACGGTACTGTCATCGAATACACTCGTCCTCTATTATTAACGAACATATACTGTCTCTTCTCCATCCGGAGGATCCCCACTTCACAAACGTCATCCAATTCGAAGACTTCCATTTAGCCCTTCATACGCTGGCCAGCACAGCAAACAAACTCACGAACGACATCATACTTCACTCACCATGTCCACTGACACATACATTTACATATATACAGACACACAATCCAGTATGTAATTGGTTAAAATACTGTATTATTATACACTTAGCGAACATACCTATTTGTATTAGCTTGGTCATGCCTTCGCAGGAGTGCCGCGCACTGCCGGGAATAATACTTTATTTATATAGTGCGGATCAGCACTACAATGCAGTTTCAGCCGGTTGCGATGAACCGCACTTAATAACTTCAAACTCCCCCACTCATGAGTACATCAGAATATATCCGCTCTGACAGTTTCTAAAGGCTATGTCATACATAGCCACTGTTGGTGGACATCGTGTCTTTCGGAGCCAACCCTGTCCTCTGCAATTTTCGTAACCTGCATGGCAGTGAATGATAAGACGCGCTATATTGCAGTTAACTTGTAAATCATGACGGTCCAAAGCTGCCCTCGTGGCTCAGTGGCATAAGCTGCTGCCTGGCAGTTCAAGCCGCTGGTGGTCATGGGTTCTAATGCTGGTGGATCCGATGAATGTGCACTAATAACGATGAAAAAACGGGCTGATACTGCAGTCTAGTGCTTTTCCGGACATGTGGGCGACTATCTGATTTGGAAACTGGCTGCGGTGATCCGCATTTAATTACATCAAAATCCCCTACTCATTAGTACATTTTCTTTATTTATTGATTTATGTTCAGAACGAGTTGTCCCCAAGGCCCATCAGCAACGCGTCGATAAGCGGTTTCGTGCAGGAAATCCTGGCTTTAACCGCATGAAGGTGCTTGAAATGTGTATTAGGCTATGTATACCGAACCTTCATTGACAAACAGCTAGAAGTACTGGCTAACTGCTGTCAGAAGCGAGCCAACGTCCTAACAGCTCCAAAAAAGTGGAGCTCCATTCAGGGTCAAAAGCTACTAGACCACAGTAGCGCATGCATGTCGACTTCACGGGACCGATCAACGGCTGAAGTTGCTTTACCAAAGTCGGCTCAAACATCAAGTGGCCTGAAGTGATACTAAAGAATGGCACAACCACCAGTCCTACTCTGCGTCGACTGCGCCAAACCTACAGCAGTTTCGGCTGTCCAGAGACGATTACAATAGACAACGACAAGCAATACACTTTGACAACTTTTACGGAGTTCTGCAAGCAGTGCGCCTTCTAGTATGTTGGCTTGCCATCGTTTCAGTCACCGCCAAATGGATAGTCAGAAAGGTTTATTGAATCGTTCATGCCAACTCCCCACAAACCGAACAAGGAAGCACGTATAGAGAAGGCGGTTGACCGATTCCTTTTCCTCTACCAAGCAACACTGATTCCACCAGCGCCGGATATAGTTTCGTCAAACGAGGCTACGATGAACAGGAAGCTCCGTGTACCTTTTAACGCCATCCGACCACGCGTAGGACCCGTTGTTGGTGAAAGGAACCGCAGCATGGAACATGATGTTAACCAACGGATTGGAGTAAAGAAACGACCGTTTACACCTGGGTAGATAATGCTACTAGGTGCCCGTGAGGAAGGCCAAGGAAATTGGACAGCAGGCACGGTCAAAAGCTAGCGCGACGCTGTCATGTTTGACTTTATTGTGAAAACCCCGATCTTGGAACAGCTTGCTAAGCAGCTACGGCCACAGTTGCCAACCAGAAGAAGCAAAGCCTGATGGTCCCACTTTCGACTTATTGGTGGAAAGCTTCAACTTGTCAAAAGAATCCTGGACGACCGATAAGATAAGCAACGGTTTTGCTCGATTTTTCATAAGGCACACCCAAGAAGGCATAATCATTATTGTACAATCATGGAGCTGTCAAGCATAGTTTGAGCTACACGTTATCTAAGCATAGCAACTAGGGACATTTATAAAGTTTCTTGATATAATGAGTTGTGTTTATATACTATACTAGCTTGGCTTTTAGAATGGCCTGTCTGTTGGTTGCGTTGCATTAGGGTATGTTAACGAATGCGTACCCAAGATTACTTTTGAAAGTTGGTAGCCCATGAACCGGCCGTGTGCACTATTAATCGCAGTCGTATGTCGTCCTTTCTCGTTCGATCTCTGAGTCCCCAGAATAAGTATTCCCTTGGCCGACCAGCGAAGGATGGAAACTCTGCAGTTGCAGCTGCTATGCTAGAGATGTATTTCCTCCAAATGTTACCTGTTGCATGAGTTGAGGAGAGGACTATGTTTTATTAGATTTCCAGAATGTGGCACGGCCGTATTAACTGCTCTTTAGGGACGTGGTTTGGTGGTATATGCCACTGGCCAGCTGAGTATTGCCGGCACGTCCACTAACTGCATCTATCGGAACAAAAGTGCTTAAAGTTTAGCTAAACGTGATGAGAAAGAAATGGGCGCGAGATTCGGCCAAGGAAAACGAATGCTACGATGTAAATATTTTGAAAGTATTAAATATTGTGCTATATAGGTGGTTGCTAGAGGTATCTTAGCTACCGGGAACATCGTTTTACTAGGGGATTGCCGTTCTGAGTAAACATCGAAAAACGCTGGGAGTCCGGTGACAGTGTGAGTAGCATTGGGCAATCGATTGAGGCATTGAACACTGCAAATGCTATCTGAGGCATGAGATGACAAAACATCGCAAAGCACCATTGTGCGAGCAGCGTAAGTACCTAATCGAAAAATTTATATAGGCATCGGTTAGGAGATAGGATGAGCGTGGAACTGCGGAAAAAGACGCCCACTGAACTTTCTGTTCCACCGAAGGTTTTATAGTGAGGGATAGCAAATGAAGTTATTTTGCTGAAGAATCACTTGTGGAATAGTTGAAGTATATTTTCTATGGCATCTAAATGTTTGTCTTATGCCAAAGGTTTCACCATCCGTTCAACAGCCGTACACAGGGCTCTGAATGTGACGGGTGGATGCATATCACTTGTTATCGCATCGGCCCTTAGCAGTACAAATTATTACAGCTAAAGACGTCTTAAGCTGTTGTTTTCTTTTGTGATGTCTGCTGTACCCGTTAAACAACGGGTTATGTGAAGGTACTCTCCTCGTTCAGCCCACATCCCAATGCAATGAAGCCCGGAGCCACTGCTACCCAGGACCCCCTGGTTCCTCCCGTTTCTCCCCTTCAACCTCTGCTCCAACCTCCCCCACAGGTAATCCAAATCGCTTGCCTTCCGATGCTTACTCGGTGCCATTGGGGCAGGTCCATCACAGTGAGTCCAAGACCAAAACACACGCTGTGGTTGCAAGGGAAAGCACCATTGCTTCTGGTATACATATCACAGCTGCGTATAAGGCTAAGACGAAGATGAAGTCTAAATCCAAGCCTTCTCTCATTCCCAACTAAAACCTGTTCTCGCCAACATCAACCAGTTGGAAACGCTGAACGACGCCAGCTTAACTCCTGCTCAATCACAGATCTCCAGACGTTCCGAACCACCCTCCCGTGACCGATGTCTCATCATCATGGACACGCCTGAAGCAACTAAGGATACCCAAGCTTGATGGATATCAGCTGAGCAATTTTCCCTTGAAAGGCTGATCTCTGTTTTATTTGACAAAGGTGAACAAGAAAGCAATATTTTCTCAGTTTTCCGCTTTGACCTGAAACAAAAGGTTCCCTCACGTCTCGCCAACTTAAATAAATATAAATAAATAAATATAGATAGATTTCTAGACAAGCTCTAGATGCTGTTCCTGCGTAGGATCAGATCAAATTGTACATAACATCCATGCTCATGCATGGAAAAGAAATATCGTTAACAACTGCTTTTGATCGTGTTTATCATTCCGAACAGTAAAGCAGGAATAAATACAAACGTTTCGTAGGCCTCGACATTTTTGAAGGCAGTAGTTTGGGTCTCCGTAGCTTATGTACGAATTCTGCGCTTTTCACCGGCTACCGCTGCCAAAACTTGAGGTGCCTGATTCCATTAGTAAAATAGCAATTAGAGGAAAGTTGATCCATTTTCTTTGGTTAAAATCACCGCATTTCGAGCATCCAGTAGTAGCGGGCTCATGGAAAGGAATAAGCAAGCCAAAATTAGATCGTAAAAGTAGAGGATGGAAACAAGGGAAATAACAGTAGTGGCTAACAATTTAGCCTTTCTTAGATAAGTGCGACTGTAAGGCCGGCCCACTTAACTAGAAAATAAACTAATATTGGAAAATGGAGCCAAAATATAGCCCAGAAACAGCATACCAGAACCGCAAACCTGGCGCGAATTTCAAAGTGTAAATCTCCAAACAAGCGGAATCAACGCCATTTTGGAGCCGAAATGTTAGCTAAAACGGGAAAACAATGGGCGGTCTAGGACAAACCCTAGGCGCTGGTACGACAAAGGTAAAATAATTAAGCTAGGTGCGGTGGTTATGGAGATATTTGCATTTTTAGCGATCGGCTACGGATAGCGCCATTTTCGAGCATCCGCTAAATTCACGTTCTGCTTTGGAAGCAGATACAGAAAATAGAAAGAAATAATACAACAAACGGATAAGCGTAATAAGTTCTGAATATGGAATAGTAACTGGGAAGGCCTAAGATAAGGTGTAATTCGCTGCAGTAGCGAAGTACGACGCAGTGGGCCGAAAAGCGTACTTTCTCAGTAAATGTAGTAAAAGTCGGGAAAACAGACGGAAAGGTTTTAGGAAAACACTAGGTAGGCTGTAAGAAATATTATATAGGTTGAACAGCACAGGATATGGTGTAGCTAGCCCACAGCCAGCATGCGACCATGTGCAATTTTCAGAGTATATTGGGCCGCAGAATCCACTATGAATGTGGAATTCAACGTTTTTAATGCTCCGATGTGGATGCGAAAATTATACCAAAGCCGCATGAGCTGAGTCCATATGGATAAGACAAGGGAACATAAAACTCATTTGCCCCGTCTAAGCTAGGATAACGCAAGCATTTCCTACAGAAATATTACCAGTTTCGACTCTTTGAGGCTATTTTATACGTCATTATGGTTGTATCACTGATACTAATGAGCCAGGGTGGTCTTCCATTGATAATAAAAAAACTAATGTGAGAAAATTCACAAAATGTGTCCAGGTGAGAAGCACCTTGGGTTCCGCTTTTGTTAGATACGAATACCACTTATTTTGGGGGTTGTGCCATCTCAAACATGACCGATTATTGGGCCACAGGTGCTAAAGCACACAACTGTGCATTAAGTTGCTAGTTTAGAGCTCTATTTCTCTTAGCTGAGAGTCGGATGCAAGTGCCTGTGGTGTTGGACCAGAATAACACAATCGTTCCCTGGCGAAACATCATCAGTTTCAGCAATTTGAGGTAATGTTATATATCTTAATGGATGTGCCACCAATGCTAATGAGCTAGAGATGTCTTCTATTGATAATAGAGAAATAGGTGTCCAAAAATTAGCGAAATGCATTCAGGTGGGAAATACCACGAATGCCGCTTTGGTTAGGCATGATCACCTCATCTTATAGAGGTTGCACTTTCTCATTTGTGACGGATTATTGGGCCTCATTTGTTAAAGCACACCATTTCTGCATCGCATTGCTATTTTGAGCTCTAACTCTCTTGGTTGAGAGTCCGATGCAAGTGCAAGTGATATTCACCAGTGTAAGGTAATAGAAAACTGGGAGATCACAACAGCTATTAACTTGGAGGATGTATGTCAGACGCCGGGCCCCACGTTTCTAAGGCATGCCGTTTTATGTGCTGAGCGATCTCTTCCCGGAGGATAGGATCAAAATGAAAAAAGCTGTTGAGGAGCTGAGAACCAACTGTGCGTGTAGTGAAGCAAAACTTAATATCGCGGAACTTCGGGTGGTTCGGTAAACTCCAATAACTCGTTGGAGGCTGATTCTCTTCCACCCAGGACAGTAACGCATAAGAAGGCACTATGCGTATGGTTCGCCAATATACGCAGTCTGCGAAATAAATTTGATGAGGTCCGGCTGCTTGTTTCTGATATCTGTCCTGAATTAAAGTCTTTCACCGAAACCTGGTTATTCTCAAACTTCACTGTTGCTGAGGGGTCCATCCTTGTATACCACCCTTCTAGGGCTGTCGTCACGGGGGAAGTTGTGAGGCGGCGTATTACTCTACTGGAGGGCGGATCTGTAGGCCCATCTAGTTGAGGTCTCCGATGACAACATCGGTAATGTTGATGAGCTTTGGTGCTTCATGCAGATGTTCCTTGATTGGGGACACCTGCAGAATGCCGCTGGGCGCCGGAGCTCGCCTGTTAGAATTGACTAGGAAGCGCGGCGTAGGAAACAGCCGCCTTATCGTGGGAGATTTCAATGCTCTTAATATCGACTGAGGCACCGTTATTTTTAATCGTCCACCTGATTCCTCTGATGCGGCTTTCCAATATACCGCCCTCGACTGCAGTCTGTAGGAACTTGCCGTCTTGCCGACTCTTATGCTGGCCTGTCAGTCGCTTCATATCCTGTATCTTGTGCGCTTCACAGTGTAGCCAAATCTCTTAGACATAAAAGTCCTTTATCCTATTGGTAGAAGCAGGCATTTTAATGTGTTATTCCAATGGACGCGTTGCTTTACTATTCACAGCCCTTGTGCAGTCCGCCGAACTTTCCGGCGTGTTGATGTTCTTTGGCTGAAAACGGCGGCAAGTATTATGGATTAGGGTATTCCCGGAAATCGCAGTGCTGACGGTGTCTGGAATCTACTGTACTCTAAGCTGACGTCACTTAATGAACACGGTGTCCAAATCCAAAACCACTACTATTTAGAGGCGCCTAAATGCAGATCCTTGATGAACAGAAAAAGGATGTTGTGGGACCACTTCAGGCTCACACGAACAGTACATGACTATCTCAGCTACAAAACTGTCAGAATTACCAGTGCGAAGCAAATTATGGAAATGAGGTCTGAAAATATCAACGGGAACATGCCAAGGAACCCACCTGCACTGTGGGCCTGCGATCAAATGTACCTACAAAGAGAGGAGTGGACCATATCAGACCTCCGGCACACCCATCTTCTGCCTGGCCTGCAAGCACTCGTCAATTGGATCTTTATACCCCTCTCCAGGGGATTGGAACGGCCATATTCTATCTACAAAAACCCTTCAAAGCAATTGATTATCACACCGTTCCTAAATCAGTCCATAAATACCTAACTTGTGGTCCGGCCTGTCTCGCATATAATCGCTTGCTTATGGCTTGGCAGCAAATATGACTTCCCCGTGGCATTGGCTGGATGTTCCGGATCTACCCCGCTACAGCAACTGCTTGGCGACAGCGCTACAGGACGTGGTGAATTTTTGCATGACAAGTGTTCTTCCCATACACCGCAACTCAGGTCTATTTAACTGCACTTTGACAAGGCGGATGTGACTCGCGTCTAACTAAAGTCACGGCCCCATGGTTATCCACCCAGCCATACCCCATCACAGCAGTCACTAATCTTGTCTCACACTATCCACGCGATCAATCACAGTTGCGGTGGCATTAATTGAAACTCGAGCAACTGCTATCCACATGCACTCCCGCGTAGCTGTTATAACTCATAGCTCTAATGTTCGCGCATACCTTGAAACATTTGCCCCTATCCCCGACATTTAGTTGTACCTGGCATGGGGATGCATACATACGTGTGTCTCGCATTTCCGTGAACAAAGAATTTATTTATTTAATAGAACTTCCTAGTCACACTGTCCAGCAAGACTCCCAAGACGCTCTTTGTCAATCTCAAACGGAGCAATAGAGACGGCAGTTGTAGCTCTGCCCTATGTTCCTATGAGCAGAGGGATCCGGTTCAAGAAGACGCCAAAACAGCCTTCTTCCTGGAGCGGCAATAATCTTCAGTGTAAACGACAGAGCGTCCCTCTCTGACAGTTTTGTGTACACAGTCCGCTGTTAGAGCCCGTCCATATTAACACTGTCATCTTGTTGCAAGTTCTCTTGCTTTGGATCCCTACTCATCGCCTGAGCCTGACTGCCTACACCCTTGATCCACAAATCGGTAGCTCAGTCCGATGCTTCCCCCATCTCGCAGGTCTCCCGTCCACCAGCCTCTTGCAGAGCGGCCAAATCTGTGTGGAACAACTATCCCTGGTAGTGCACCTTCTATTCCGTCACGCTGTTCCTTCGTCTTGGTAGTCTCTGTCGGCGTGTCGACCCATATTCATCTAGCCACTTTCATCCCGAACTCATCCGCTTTTGATGACACCTACTAATTTGCAACCGTTTTCTCACTACAGCTGTACCCGTAGTCCCTACTCGCTCCTGTTTTAGCCCTGAATGCATGGTAGTTAAGGCCCCCTGTTACAAGAGCGATCTGCTCCTGCTTATTAGTTACTCGTGCGCCAAGCACCTCGCTTCCCAGCGGTTAGTGAGACTTGCACTTTACACCGGAGAAGTCCACCACGAAGCGGAACAATTAGTAAGCAGTTGCGCTTCTGCCTTATAATTTGAATAATCCTGGTCCCTCATAAATTTGGCTTTGCAACTCGTTTCTCGCTACGGCCGCAGTATATAAGCCCGCCGGTCCTCGATCCTGTTTTCACACTGAATGCATATTAGTCCATTCCTCATCTTACAAGAGCGAGCGGTTCCTTTACACCATTAAGCCAAACATGGTCAGTGCACGTCGTCTTAACGTCTCTATCAAGAGTGTTAGATCAGTAGGGCGTACTCCGGCCAAATCTAAAACTGGCTTCAGGGACTAATCTGGCACAACTATACCATGCACTGTTAACTTAACGGACATCTTTTCTTTGAGTTCCCAAATGGCCGATCTTCAAAACGCTGTGGTAAAGCTCAACGTGCTCCTGAACACAATAAATCCTTTTACTGATAGACTGACGACCATAGCTACTATGATGCACCCCGAGGACTGTATGGAAGCTAAGCAAGCGGAGTTGGCTGCAAGGTTCATTAACACGATTTGCACCGAGGTGCTGGATCGGCTAACATGTTTTAACGAGGTAGTGGTTTATAACGTTTCAGACCGTCTGAATCTGCACACCGTTTGTAAAATACTGATGAAAGCGTATGGCTTGGAACAAACTTCAGAGCTGCAGAAGGCTGAAATAAAAGGTTATGAAAAACCAATGCCCCCTCTTAGTCAATTTCGATAATGAGAGCTCGGCGCTCAAGTTTCTCTCCTATAAAAGAGAATTTAAAACCCGCACGATGTTCCCTGACTTAAAGTTAGTACCAGCAAGAACGGCTTCGCAAAGCCGGTACGATAGGCTAAGAGAGAGTTTCGCACAGAGAACATGTGTTCAGGCGAATTGTGACAACTGTCCGACGCTAGTGAACCTAAATGGTTTAGGTACTGTGGATCATGACATTTCGCCTGATATAGATAATGGATTGCTTGATTGCTTGGAAGAACCTGAAAACCCTGGGACCAATACTATCCACAACGTCACATCATACATAGATAAACTCAGCCAACCCGAGAACAATATAGGAAAACCCTCAGTTAATCCTAAGTGCTCAGCTACTGATACAAGTCGATCAGATAAACCGGAAGGGCAAGTAGTTGACGAAGTCCTAAGACAATCTTTAGACAGCTAAGTTAGATAGGACATGTTAAGAAAATTCTACGACGATCAATGCGAGCCCAGCATAACCTACACTCATAGAACAGAGCCGCCAATGTCTCGAGCCAAAAGACCCCGTAAATGGACCACACCACCGAGTTCACCTGAGCTGCTGTGCTCAACGACACCAAGTTCTAAAATAAGAGAAGCGGAGATCCCAGCACTATATATTGCTGCGTGCGGGAATGGACTGTGCAGCGCACTAGTGTTCAACGTCCCCGACGATATATTAGTGGACGCATTTAGGCGTGCAATCATTGCGGTTAATAGCATTGCAGTGAATGCACTGCAGGTTAAAAGACTGACTAAGCGTGTAACCGAATTTGCGGCCCCCATCAAACTGAACGCAAAGGATGATGCAGTATTGCGTACTCTCATAGCTAATCGTGAACAACGTCGCAGTGCAACAATGCTAAGCCAGCCTACGTTCGGGTCTCTGAAAAGAAGCTTAAGTCGGGTTGCGACGAATCCTGACATCAAGACAGCCTTTAGGCAACGAGAGCCCGGCGCATCCAGCAAGAAACAACGAGCGACGTATAATCGCTTAGACAGCATTGTGTCTAAAACTACGAAGACCCATTGCCAAACGATCTTGCAGAGGAAACGCACCTAGTCACTCACTTACGATGATTATGTCACCTAAACATGCCTTAAATATACCAAGATCTGTAGACAAACCGTCGCCGCAGCCAGGTTGGGATATTGTGGATTTCAGTGTACTAGTATTTAATGTTCCGGATGTTATATCGACGGGCCAGCTTAAGAGCACAATCCGTAACGTTAACGGTATTGCGAAAAATTCGGTACAACTTGAGGGGATGGCCAAAAGGAGCAGTAAATTCACAGCCCCAACCAAACGGAGAGCAGACGGTATTAGCACCTTGCCCACTATAATATTGAATGTGAACAACTCCGCAATGATACTAAGTTAAGGCAACTGTATTTCGGCCCACCAAGACGGCCATCGCAATGAGGCCGGACCTTACCATGGTGCGATGGTTTGTGTGCCTCAGCGATCCGTGGAGCTATGCTGGGTGGTGCTTTTGCACCTTCAGCGTCACTCATACCAGATTGATCAATGGTTAGAGGCCAGAGAAACTCAGCCTCCTGGTCCTACAGGTTGGCGGTTGGAGTGAAGGTGGCACCTTATTCCTACTGTACCGTGGCGAAACCTTGCCATTAAAGTCGACGGACATAAAGAGGCTAGTTACCTTGGACCATCGGTGCCTTCGCAGTTTGGCTCACATCTGGGAACACTGCGTGAGTAACGAGCGTGTTCCACGCCTTGTTTAAGGCAAAAAGGAAGTGAACCGCTCAGCACCGTCATTTCACGCACCAGGCTCCGATGGCTCGGCCACGTGTTACGCATCCCAGCCCACCGACTTCCACGACGTGCGTTGTCTGCTCGCCGGGGTTGTGGATGGAAGAAGAGGAGGGGTAGCCAAGCGATATCTTGGTCCAGAGGACTGAAGGTCCTCACTTATTAGCTGGCCTTGGTTGGAGCGTCACGGCTCCCTGGTTGGGGTCCAAAAGACGGTGAACACGTTTGGCTGGATACACTTGCTGCCATAGCAAGGAGCCGACCACAGTGGCGTTCCTACTGTGAGTTTCTTTGTCCATCCCCATCCCATTTATTCTCCCCTCTACCTACGATCTCATTTTGCAGCGTACAACATACTTTTTCTTTTTCCTAGTAGCTGGTTGAAAGCTTACCGGAACGATGCCTATTCGTTGCCGCTAGCTCAGCTGGCATGCAACTTTTGTATCTAATTTCCTTTCTCCTTTATGTATTGCGGCACAGTAGCTGAGGTGTTTCCGACCTCTAGCTAACGTGTATAATGATACTGATGCCACCAAGGCGGGCACTACCGAAACACACCCCAGATACTTGGGAGACCGCACCGCGTACCAGCACCGCAACCAATTCACCTACGGCTAGCACTACCTTTGGTAACGTACACAGCCCCGCTCAACTTCATGCGCATCCAGGTTGTTGTGCACCTACTACATCCCTCAGACTTATGCCGCTGATCCAGGTACAAAGGCCAAATAGTCCACTGCTTCCTATCCCGCAACCTGCGCATTTTTAGACCAGGTGGGGATGAGCCGCGACAGTTTTATCCCGGCACCAAACTCCTCGTCGCCCAACCACCAACTGCAACGTCTTCTCACTCACCTCCTACAACTACTGCAGATAGCGAAGTAATCGTCAACGGCTTCATCTCTTCATCCGTAAAGCTAGTAGACCCCAAGTGTTCTTTCTCACTTCTGCTTATAAACAATAAAATGCATATCTTGCGTCCTCTGTCTGTCCTCGCCGACCCTGATGCCATGTTTGTCACTGAAACGTGGGTTTCCCCTTATGCTTCAGAGGTGGATTACCCACTTCCTGACTGTCAGCTTTTTGTGCAACCTCGTGTGCATAAACGAGGGGGCGGATGCGCCATTTATGTTAAAAATGCTTACCCAGCAAAAATTTACGAAATCATGAACGCGGCTGAGGCGATGGATTCAGTATGGATAACGGCTGATGTCCTGCGATCCACGGTATTATTTGGGTGTGCGGCCTAGCCTACTGAGTGACAGATTAGCGAACCCGTAGTTATTCCTAATATAGTGTATTGCAGGGCAACGACGAAGCCTGCCGTGCAGGCGAATTTCAATCCTTACACCTTATCTATATCATCATTCCTTGTCTTCAGCTTTACTTTTATCACTTTCCAAGTTCTTGACCACTGGGTCCGTGGAAAAAATAGTAGGCATATGACTTTGGGATACTCCTAGTAAAGGCATCCTACTAGACCCAAGCCTTGAAGATGTTGAAAGTGTTTGTTGCTGCTGGCACACTTAAGATAAGCATTAGAATAGTTAAAATCCGTTTAAATATCGTTTTCAGATGAACCCTTATGTGCCTTCGTATCTGTCGGTTGCTAGCTAGTCCGTTTTGATGCGTTTTCATTAAGACTAAGCACCAGTTACTGTACTTCGCCGTTTCCAACCACTATCGGCATGTAAACAGCAAAATAATATATATAGCTTTCATATTGTTGACAAAGAGAGCACTTTTAATGTTCTAAGCCCAAGAATCAGACATTTTGCTCTCCACTTATTCTCTCTTGGCCCCATATACTTAGCGTTATTTGGTATATATATGCCTTTCACTATTGCCAACACTAGCAGACAGGCATGGTGAAAACCAGATCCACTTCTTTAACAGCTTTTGCTAGTAAAACGCTCGCATTTCCAGCTTCCATTTCACTGGCACAAATGCTAACCAACGACAGAGTGGCCTCTGTCACACTGGCTGGCTGGACCACCAGAAACATTCCATCACCACTTTTCTTATCTTAGCCACCCGTGTGTTAGTTATCTTTCGGCTGGCTCCAAAGCTTACCATACGTTATGCGTAATGGCGGGTGAACGACAGCTCCCACTAGTTTTTGTTACTATTATACTCCTGCTTTACCTTAGCACACTTTGCTTACGGTGCTAGAACAGCTCTTGCCAGAAAAACCACGAAGGAAATAGCCGGTGTGACAGTATAGTACTAGTTAACGTTGCCACCTGGATGAACACCGCTACCGCTTGCTTCGGAACTTAAAATTGGAGAAAAATAGCTCAAAATTAAGCAAAGAGCTGCACAATAGTGTGCATCAACACATGAGGTATAGCCATCCCTCATGTTCGAGTAAGCTCCATCCCCAGAAGTAGAGTTGGTTATGTCCCACCAACGCAGATCAAAATGGATTTCACATCCCAAAGCAATTTGCGAAAATTTACTAAAATTTCCCATACTCATTTCTTTATTATTAGTGACAGGCTCCTCTAGCTCACTGTTGTTGGCGACATAGCCTCATGAATATAGGAAATTGGCTTTAATAGATAAAACATGCGATGTTTATCTAAGAAATGTGTGTATTTTCCAGTCCAAAATGTCGGCTGATCCAAACGTCTTCTGTGTTACTCAGTAGATCTGGCTCATGCGACCTTGATAGAAACTTCAGAACCACATAGAAGCTTAAAAATACTAAACAATATACTCCTAGTAGTTTAATTGGTGCAGTAGCTACCGAAAATTATACGCTGAGGCCTTCTAACCGCCGGTAAATTACAAGCTCTACTGAATTCCCAAGCAGACCTAATATTCCTTACTGAATTTCCAGTGGTTTCGAGCAAAATTTTAGCCTATTTGCGTATACTTGTCATGTATGCCTGCAAAGTGTACTTTTCGGCCACCTACGAAGTTCCTAGTTGTTGCAGAGTAGTACGGGCTAGTTATAGCATTTCTGGATAGCTATGCCTATTTGGAACATATACCGCTTCGCTACATTTTACATTTTCTTTTCTTTTTTCTGCTATCAGCTTGCAAAGCAGACAGCCAATTTTAGCGAAAAAGAATAATGGCCTTATTCAATTGCGAATAACTCGCAAACTACTGCACGTATTGCATGGTTTTTACTTTCAAGGTAATCAGCAGTTAGAACTTGTCTTGAACAGTCTATTTTGTGCTACTTTGCGCCGTATTCTAGCCTTAGAAATGGTTTTCTTTTCTCTGAGATATACTCAGGTTGAACGTTTGCGCCAGGAAACAATATCAGGGCAAGAAAACTTTGGCTATATTTTTTGTTAACTTGTCTTTTTTAGTGAAGCATGCCGCCTTATTATGTTTCTTAACAAATCGTTTTTATTTTCATCTGCATTTCTCGAAAGTATTTTTTAACTTTCTTCCATGTGCACACCAACAATCGTGGCGACTGAGCGGGCCAAAAAAGTCAAATGAATTTTAAGTATAGTTGGGATTTGGATCCTGTTCCAAAGAAGAACGGCACAACTACAGCTCTGCGCAGTTTTCACAACATAAGAACAAGGACTTCAACATCGCCAGAAGAAACCAGAAAAATTTAAAGGTGAGAGCCTTCTGCTCCATCAGCTGTGCACCAAACAATGCCAAGCATTTGTAGTTGCCAACTAGAAACATATATTTGCAGTTTGCCTATTACCATGCAAGAACATAGGATTAATGTATAGATTTATCTGAACCCTTAAGGGTGCAGCCTCTAGTCGGTCTAGAAATATACCTATTTATTTATTTGTTTACGTTCCGAGCATCATCCTCTCTGTCCTCTATTTGACGAGAAGGTCTTCCTGCAGAAACCCACCTTGAAGTGGAACACCGCATACTTGGGCGCCGCGGCCCAGCTTATTCCGCTACCCCTTGTCCCCCTCAGAGCTGGCGTTCCAACCGTTTAATCGCTACAGCAGTACTATGTAGGCCCATAATTCTCGCTACTGTTCCTAACGTTAAACGGCTATTGGTCTGTGCCTTATATGAAATAAATAAACGAAGAAATAATTTACTATAGCTAATAGCACCAGCTTCAGTCAGTCCGGCTCTCTCCACCCCGTTCTCTGCCATATGTTTAGCCCACCTGTTTCACAGTAGAACTTCAGGTTAGAGCGGAATAATCATTATATTTTGCGCTGCCGCCTAGCTCATCCGGATTCTTCAGGGTCCTTTCAGGGATGGCTCTGCAGCCTTTTCTCGTTACCGCCGTAGCATTTCCACTTCTTCGTTATCGCCTCTGTACCTAAAGTTGCTAGCTTATTGGGCCTTGCCTCAACTAATGAAAGCCTCCTGCTCCTATCTTAACGTAAATCGGGCTCCAACTATCACCATGCTCTGCTGTCCACTTGACTTGAACATTCCAAAGTTTAAGTCTACTTTGGATTGGAACAATAAGTCTCCTTTGGCGCTGCTGCCCATTTCATTCCGCTACAGCGGGTCCATAGCACAGTTGCATCTGCAAACGCATTCACGTTACAGCTGTAATATTTCGCCCTTCTCTACGCAATAGTGTAGTCAACATTGAACGGCTAATAGTCCTGCCCTATATGAAAACGCCAGCGGCCCCTATTTTACAGTAAATCCGGCCCACACCACCTCGTTCCGCACCGTATATCTGACATGCACGTAACTCCGTAGGAGTCCATTTGCAGTGCAACCTTTATTATCATCTAGCGCTGCAGCCCTTTTCATAATGCTACTCCTGATCCATTTCAGAGCTGCCACTGCATCCGTACCAATCTCAGCTGCTGTTAGCTCCAACTAAGGAATAGACACGGCCTTTGGTTGCACCACTTTAGAGTATGCATAAAGTAGTGTACAGAATTCTCGGTTATTGGATTCTTAAATTCAAGCATACGCTACGGCACCATATCCCCTCTCAGAAGCGTTACAAAATACTTGCGAGTGCGTTGGCTATTTTTAGTATGCTTCTTCTGATATATCTAGGACCCTTGACCTTACCGATGCTCCTCATCCCGGCTAGCCAACGTTGCCATGTTTCCACGTCTTCCCGTGCAACTTCTACGTCCCATGTTATTTTGTCACGGCTGCTTCTGTAGCAACTGCTTAGCTGGCATAATCTAAGGTAGCACGAATCCCAATAAGTCGTATAGCATGGACCCCAATGACTGGCATACACTCTACATTCTTCGCTCGTCTTGCACGGCCAAAGAAACTAGGCAACAATCTTCCTGCGCATAGCAATCCAAACCTAACGTCCGAAGTACTGCGCGTCCCGTTACATTTATTGACCTGATCACTGCTGCAACGTCCGTTGGCAGTAGGAGGTTACATGTTAGAGGACAGTTGTAAACCCAATTTCTCAGTGGGAATCCTGTACTCCCAAGCGTCCCCCGAAATTGTATGAAAAATTGAACAGCCTCCTCTGCAGAGGATAGAGACATCAATCATCAAAGTAAACGTTTTGGCACACGGCGTCCCTCACTACCTTAAAGTACTGATTTCTCCTATACCTCGAGGGCCTTACGCAACACGAACTTGGCACAACAAGGACATGCTCATTACAAAGGGATGGTCTGTCACTTGGTACTCATATCGTCCGCATCAATATTACCGTTTTGCCCCCATAGAAAATGTAAAACGCCTGTCTTTCTCTGGTACCCTTACTTTCCTGAACATTTCCTCGATGTGCGCTGCTATAGTTATTCTGTGGTTTTTGAAAAGCATAAGAACCTACCAACGTTGAAATGACATCCGGCCCTTGTAACCCACGGCCATGTAGAAATAGGCCGCCATAATTTGCCGTACAACCCATAACTACACGCAACCTATCAGGCCTTTTTGGGTTCAACACAGCTCGATGCGCTAAGTAACGTCAGGGCGCATATTCGGGACCGGGTTGGGCAACTGAAACCGGAACGGCATGGCCTTTATTTATCTTATTTCCTACTACGACCTTGGATCCTTTGTACAGGCAGCGGTTTCCTCCTATTCACTTCCCAGGCTCTGTAATCGTTGCCATGCTATTTCATAGTTATTATACAGTCAAGTGCTCACTGCAGCATGGAAGAGGACCTCAGTGTCCTTCTGCTCACAACAACGAGTATTTTACGAAGCGCAATGCGCACGTATCCTTAATGGATACCTCTCGACCCTCAAAACTGACACCGTTGGATTTGCCGTCAGAGCATAGCCTCAGTTGTTTCACCATCCAGGGCTGCTCAATCCATACATCATAGATGTATTCGTAAGATAGTGTTTTACTTCCTATTGGTCCGAGTATCGTCCATCTTAGTGGATCTCTTACAGCAAGTGTTTGACGTTGCCTTCACAAAAGTTGTGCTAGTTGCTGATGTGCAACTAGTACGTCTGCTTCAATCAACGTACACACGCGTTTATCCAGCAAGTCCTTGAATTTTATACCCTTCAGTTGTGCCACCGACGAGCTATGGATTGAGTAGACCGTTTCACAGGTTGTAGGTTCAGTTTTGAAGACCGCATGCACGGGCAATAGGAACTGAATCGACTCCCTCTAAGGACGTTATCTTAAACACAGCACACCCGGCGTCAATTGTTGATGTCCTGATCATCGTTGTAATTTCCAAATGCTCTGGAGAACATCTAAGGCCGGTTTCAAGCAAAATATCCTCCTGCACCAACGTCACATCTGATCCGCGTGCGACTCCACCGTTTTCAGAGGTCCCTCCAGCTTTACCGGAACTAACCCCAGTCAAAATTCCTGTCACGAACCTGAGAGGTTACAACATAGACCAAGTCCTTGTGACTGAACTTACCGTTTTATGTGTAACGCAGGATGAGGTCCCCTTGCAAACTAACTTAGCACATATTCCACTCGAACCACATGAGGCGGAAAGGGGCTTGCACGGAGGCACATATAACATTCATTTCTTTTTCTCCTTAGTTCCCTGCCGTCCGGCACTCCAAAAGCCAAGGACATCTGGCATACGTCAGCTTTATTTTAGTCGACGCAATGCAAGCTGTGAGCCCTCGTTATCATCCTTGATGTCATACACTGGTTATTTTCAACATCATCTTTTCGGCCCACGAAGAATAACCAATATCGGAAGCTGGGCTGCATAGCCTCGGGTGGTGCAGCGAACTGTCCAAATCTGCTGCTCATAATGGGGCCTAGGTGGTAACAAGCTTCGAGAACGCCTTGAACGTATGCACATTTCCTCTTGCACCATAGCAACTGACAGCCTTGCCCATCTTGAATAAAGGCTGCTGGATAAAGCACGAACGACTGGTTAAGTGGTGGTTTACAGAGTCTAAATCTGCGGCAAAGCTCAGTTGTGGTAAGGCAACGTAAAAATTTTTATTTTTATAGACAGACTCAAAAGGGCCTACTGGTCGTAAGAAAGGATTTTAAGAAAGGATTTTAAACAGGTAAGTGTACCATCCATCAAGTATCTAGCAACAACGTGGCTCTGGCACAAAAATCATAGCGGATTCCTCTAGCCCTGCCCTATGCCGCATCCGGTGGAGATCTCACGCCTCCACTGATTGCTTCCTTGGCACAGCCGTCGTACCCTCTGAACTCTGTCGCGTAATCGGCCTTCAATAAAAGCTTCAAACCGCGTTAGAACCCTCCAGAAGTCAGCTGGGTATCCGCTATAAACTCCAACGCTACTTTTGCTAAGCATACTAGAAGGTGGTATGTCTCCTGCCAACTGTCATGGGATGTCTTACAACTTGTCCTCCGTGATGTATACTTGTGACAACTGGCCATGAACCGTTCCAGATGTCCGTTATGCGCAATGGGCAACAGAGTAATAAAGTCAGTGGTCTCCTGGACGTCAATGCCACCTAGCTTGATGTGCAACTTAGCCACCTTAAATTTGAAGTCCGCCCAATCCATCTTAATTTCGGCTATCCTCAAAACGTCAACAGCACTGTATGAAGCCAAGCTAGCCTACTCCTTTACTAACACGCGAAGTGGAGCAAGAAAATAGGTCATGGACAACAGAAAAACGATGAGCAGATATGAAGGCGTAGTCCTAAGAGAGCAAGTTTATGCACAGAATTTGTGAAGTGTTGCATCGGTCAAATTGCCAATGGGTGGTTAGGGCAGTAACTTTATATAGTGGCGAGTGACATCCGCCACGCGCAGGGTTGGTAGACAGATATTTGTGGCTTTTTGCAGGTAGAACGCTTGGCAGGCAAAACCCACTACGTCCAAGAAAACTGCCGACCGGTTATATGCCCTTGACAAGGTAGCGTCTGACCGATTGTCCTCGCGTTTATTTGCAGTTATGTTTTATCAACTTTTTGTCATATGGCTGTGTGGTGGTGATCGTCAGAGTCGACCGCTAGGGATTAGAGCTGTTGAAGTCGGACGACAGGTGGCCTGTATTGATATGATTAGTTTTGCGGGTACCTTTGAGGTGTCAGGATTGCAAAGTGCGAGTGATTTCGTTGTTTCGTGTTGATTCCGCGGCCAGACGAGCGTCGCAGTCACGTCTACAAAGGTGTTCCATGTAGAATATGTTTGCCCTTAGGATGAAAAGAAAAACGGACCCAGCAACCTTCCTTGGAAATTGCACAGGAATAGGTTAATGTATCAATATAAATTTTTGGTAACTTTGTGGTGGTTAAAAGCAATGGAATTATCGAATATTATTATACCGCCTCTCTGTGGTTTTTATGCAAATGCAAGACCCCATATCTATAGATAAATAAATAAATAAAAATATTCTTTTTCCCCGTGCAATGCGAGACGCGCCTATGTAGGCATGATCATGTTAAAGTTACAACTAAATGTTGGGGTGGGTATAAAAGTTAGTACAACTTAGCCACGAAATTTGGAGCGGTGAGTTTCAACATGTATGTGAGAGTGCATGTTTAAATATGTGTCACTGCAATTGCGGAGGATCACGAGGGTAGTGTGAGAAGGTGTGGGTGAGGTCCGTGTTGGAAGTGTAGTTGGTTGTGTTATCATGAGGCCGTGAATTTTGTTGGAGGAGTGTCACACCCGGTTCGACGCTGTGCTGTTAAACAGACATCTGTGGCTATTTATAGGGAGAACGCTTGCCAGGCGGAAAGCCACCATGTCCTGGAACACGGTAGCTAAACAGTTGGTACACCGAGGAAGTCATATTTTCGTTGTCGATTGAGCAGCGTAGGATAGCTGACAAGGCGTGGGTGAGTGATTGGACGCTTGGCAGGTGGGACCAAAGGTAGGTTATGGTTTGATTCAGGTAAGTTGTGTTAATCCATCGTTCTGAAGATCTTTCTGAAAGCAGGCCATGGCTACTCTAATCCTCTTGCTAAGAGTATCCATATCGAATTGACAGTGGCAGTAGACCAGAAATGTGTGAGTGCGTTAAAAGCCTGATATTATCCACTTTTGTATTGTATGTTCATTCGATCGCAGACCCAGAGAGCAGCTGGGATCCTTGGTAGGTTTTCCTTAATACCTTCAGACTTCGGAGAAGAGAAGCGAAAAGTAGGGAAAAGGGGAGCAGCACAGACCATCAAGAATACCTATGATATTACTTGGTGTGCATGTAAAAGTCATATATGTTACAACCTGGGGCAAATAACACGAAAACACAAAAAATTTAGTATTTTGGGTTCTGCGACCATTTAGAGTATCCATGCGGGTGGAGATTGCTTACTAACTAGAAGAAGGAATGGGGGATGAATAAGAACAAAAAGAAGAATTTGACAAGCTAAGGTGAAAAAGAAAAACTAAATGTACCACGGGGTATCTGCAGGAAACCAGGATTTTAAGCCTCATTAGTCTAAGCGAGGTAAGGAAACAGCAAAGACAGGTGGGGCAATTCAAGACGAACGCATCAGGCAGACAACAAGCAGGCCAGGCGCGATGAGAGTAGCATAAGTGGCTCATGCAGGAAGGCTTATCATCGGATTGAAATGGCTTTAGAGTAAAAGTGAGGAAGCGCAACCATCAAAGCAAAGGGAAATGCAAGAAAACTGGGAGTGCCAAACCCGAGTCAGTATACCTCAGTTGCCTAGCAACTGTTAGAAAACAGGTGAGGTAGCTCAGACGAGACGGGATTAGGCAGGAATAAGAGACCATACGGCCCAGCAGATGTGGAAATGATGTTTGAGGAAGTAAACTGAGATTTTGGAGTTAAAACCTACCATTATCAGAAAGAGCAAGTTACGGAGGTATATTACATTGAACGTGCGTGGTATCTGCCGAACCTGACGCGCGTTTCTTTTTAGTCTGCAAGCAGAAGTATGATAGTGGGAGAGACAGGATGCACTGGATTAGACCAATTGGCAAGCAGAGATTCAGCTGTCGGTGGGGTGGGATCAAGAAAGGAATGCTCAGAAAGGTACGCAAAACCCACGGGATGGTATGGCCTGGATGGGTGAGAAAGGACAGCAAGCCAGGTTAAGGTTAGAAGAAAAACCCAAGGATGAGTCTGTCGTAAACCGTTCTAACAAGCCTCCGTGGTCTAAGTGTGGTGAAGAAACGTGGTTTGTCTGCAAAAAGTCAGACATCTAATCCTGTATAATCTTAGGTCGGTCATGAAGCAGGAGAACCAGGCCAGGCAATATGAACCAAAGGTGATAGGTAAATAGCAAACAATCTAGGCCACCTAGGTGTTGGATAAATGGCACAGGCGGATAAGCAACTGATTAGGTTGCAATGGCTTTAGGAAAAGTGTGAAGAGGATAAACAACCTTAGTTGAGGAAGAAGAAAATTATCGGTGGAAATGCGATACATGTGGTGTTATGCCACAATCACCTAGCTGTAATTAAGCAGCCGGCAGGACATCACAGACGAGCCTGCACTAGGTAACGGTGAAGTGGTGTACAAGTCTGAATTATGCGGATCCGATGCAGTAGGTAGTTGAGGAGTATTCACGTGTGGATGGAATGAACATTATTAACATAAGGGAGAAAGGCAACGTTTAGTGACAGGTAGATACAGATTATTTCTTTCCGTGCTCCTTTATATGGGTATGGCCATTTCCCAGGACTCATCTGCAGATACACAGGTAACCATTCGTCCTGCTAATTTGGGAACTGTGAGTAGGCTCATTTTAGACGCGGAGAATAGTATGCTACTTTCAGATTTCCTGACGGCTTCTGGCAACTTATTCCATACACTAGCGTATCTGTAGAGGATGAAGTGAAAACGTATGGAACAGTGCGCTTTAGGTAGAGAAAATTTGCGCGGCTTTTTACATAAATGGTATCGGGTAGCGCCCGTTTGGAAAAGGCAGCTAATACCTGAGTTAGAGCCTTTGAAGGGTTTATAGAGGAAGATAACTTTGGCGTTAAGTCGGCGTAGCCAAAGTGGCTCTAGACCGAGCTGCGTAAACCGGCCTTGATAACCGAGTGTAGTAAGGCCTAGTAGACGCTTAGTAAACAAGCGGTGTACCTTCTCGAGCACCAAACTATCGACTTACCGTGCGGTGGCAAAGACTAACGAACAGTATTCCAGAATTAGTCGAGCGCCTAATTTGTAAAGAGTGAGTCGAGATTCCTCTAAGCGCATAGA
Source organism: Dicrocoelium dendriticum (assembly GCA_944474145.2). Classification (NCBI taxonomy): domain Eukaryota; kingdom Metazoa; phylum Platyhelminthes; class Trematoda; order Plagiorchiida; family Dicrocoeliidae; genus Dicrocoelium; species Dicrocoelium dendriticum. Next base: position 88,667,435 of record OX104066.1, on the reverse strand, counting down.
TCTGTAGACGTAGTCAATAACTGCCCTAGCTTTTTCAGAGCTAAAACTCACTTGTTCGGCACAATTTAGTGAGCTTCAGTAGTGTACACGGTCACGAACTGCACAGCAGATTGCTAGAGTACTACCGTTAAGTATAAGCGCGTTAGATGGTACAGGACACCTGTATGAGCGAAAGTTGCATTTTGATGTGGAGAATTTAACTTTCCATAAACCACACTTGGTGTCGAGTGAGCCAAGGTCCTTTCTAATGCGGGAGAGGCTGTTTTGTACGTCGGTAGAATCAAATGAAAACCCCGACTTGACATCGTCAACAAACAGGTATGGTATGTCGTGACTGAAAACCCCAAAGATGTCATATATGTAGGGTAGAAAAAGCAAGGGACCAAGGATACGTCCCTGGAACTCACCGCTGGTTACAAAAGAATTCTTCGAGCTGATGCTATCCAGTTGAATTGATTGTGTTCAGCGGCTGTGGTAGGATGAATACCAAGAGTGGATATTACATTCTATGCCAAATGCAGCGAACTTCGTGTGTAGTTCCTTGTGTGAACCTCATTCAAATGCCTTCTTCATGTCAAGGAAGATAATGACTAGCGCCTGCTTCATATCCATGGAGGGTGTTACTCTGTACAGTAATTCAAACTGCCAAGTTTCGCAGGACTTCGATGGTAGAAACCCGTGCTGTGACCTGGTAATGAGGTTAAGATGCAGTAGGAATGTAAGCTTTTCCTCCTTACTTATTCTCTTCATAACCCTGGAGGCGAGAGGCGTGTGGCTGATAGTACGGTAGTTGTCAACAGGTTGAAGATCACCCGCCTATGTAGTGGAAGCCACCGTTGCGTGCTTCCAAATGTTTGGATAGAACCCGCTCTTCATAGACAAGGTGAAAACATTAAGAAGTAGGGATAGGATATCCGGACCCCAAGTTTCAACCGTGTAGAGGAGACACCGTCTGGACTAAGGTAATGTAACAGCTTCAGCAAACGAAGTGCTCGCTTGGCTTTGCACTAGCTAAAGCCGATAGTGTGCAGTAGCACGTCAGTGAACTTAGGTATGCTATTTGTTACTACCAAATCTGTGACGGTGTAGGAGTCACAGAAGTGATTGTTAACTTAATCGCATAGGTCGACTGCATCGGTAAGTATACTCTTGTCAGGGAGTATGAGAAAGGTATGGGCATCTCGGTGGGGTCGCTCCGAAGTCTCATAAGTATAACCAGAGATTATCCTTTGTTGTGCGTACTAGGCGCTCGGTGCTCAGCTGGTATCTGTATTATGTATCAGGTTTCTCCGATTGGCCAAGATTTCGTTCGTACAAATTATGTGATGAAAGTCGTTGATCTTGTTGTAGGTGGGACGCTTTTTCTTGAGCTTAGCAGACACTGCGCGTGGTGACGTCATTAGGAAACTGTATTTTGCATAGCTTGGTGTGCTTTGGGCAAGGGCGTCTAAGTAATTCGTTAAGTTTTTATAAAGCTCACAAGGCGCTCCATCTATATGGGCCGCCAAGGGGAAGTCAGCCTAAGGTGACGCTCACAGAAGTAGGGAAAATGATTTCCAAAAGATGCGGCGGATAGATCTTAGTGTAAATTTTATAATATCTTGACGAGAATGAACTTTAGGGAGTAAAAATAGGTGCCATGCTATTTTGTGATCTTTAGCCTGAAGATTGCCCAACACGTTAGCCCATGCTTATGGTATGCCTTTCATGAATATCGGGTCAAGGGTGCTAGTACTCTCGTGAGAGCATGCACAAGTTGAGTCCAACCATGTGTAAAAACAGTGTCAAGGAAGGCTTTATACCTGGAGGGTGTGGACTGCGCAAGCCATGAAATATTGTGCATATTGAAACCTACGCCAGTTATTTATAACATGCTGGCACGAATGAGGCTTCATGGGGTGGATTTACCAGATCGGTAACTATAGAAGAAGAGGAATTAGGTGGGTTATATACACAACCGATTAGGTGGTCGAGCTGGTCTCCGCTGGATTGAATCCAAACGGAACCTTCTGGATTGCCAACGGAAATAGCTTTGAAAGTTGATACATGGAAGTTATTGTTGCGGTAAATAAGACAGCCACCTCCACGTTGATTGGCACGTCCATTGTAGAAAATATGTGTAACCTGGGACTGCAGCAGTGCATAAGAGGTGGGTGCCAAGTTCCTGTAATAAGTATTACCTGCGGACTGGACAACCAAATGAAAGGTCCTAGAAGACGCATTTTATGTTTGCTTGATCGCGTGTTGATGAGGAAGATTTCCTATAAGTCGTTATGTAATACAGCCGCGTTTGCGGTCAGTCTGCAATCCATGGTAGCAGGGATAGCAGTGTCAGTGTTCGAGTTATCATGGAGCAGGTCTGATTGTAGAAGTGAGTCCGTGTGGTTACCATGCTGAAACGATGCAGAGGAGACTGGTTCGTGATTGTGTGAAAATGTATTGGTGATGACTAAGCTAATGGCAGGAATAGGTAAAACGTAAACGTTGGAAGATAACGATGGACTATAGTGATTATGCAGTCCTGAGGGCACAGTTCGCCAGACATGGGTTGGTTACTATGATAGCTGTACCGCATTTTAAAACCCGGAGAGGGGAGTGGGCATGTTTGCAGGCAACGTAGAGACTTCAGGTTATGTCGGCGGTTGGAGGTGAAGAAACCAAATTCATGGGTGCGGCAAGAAGTGTCTCAAGGGAAGCAAAAGCCTGCGTTGCCGTTACTCGGAGACAGTTGTGTTGCGCAGGAGGGAAACTTTTGAGCAGGGTCACATGGGGTGACACGGACTGATGATGCATGCTATTTCTGGAATTAGATTTTAATGAGCCGGAGCCTGCAGGAGGATTTTCAGTGGTTGGTAGCTGTGGATCAAGGGCATATGTGGGATGTTTAAGAGCCTGTAACGTTGATAGAGAGCTACTTGTCCTGCAGTCCCGCGAGTGGTAGCAAGCCGTAACCCGCCAAATTCCATAAAAATGGAACGGGAATGGTTAGTGGGGTATTAGGCAGTTCAGTTATCAGTGTAATGCTTGTAAGGCGCTGGCAATTAACCTTTGCGAGCCGGGGTGGGGTAGTATGTCACGTTACTTCGCGGTGTCATCTATAAACAACAGGTTTGTAGCGTGGTACCTGCCATTGATTACCGTTACCAGCAGGTTGGTAGCACCGCGGAAATGGCGGCAGTTAGGAGTAGGGTGTGGATTCGTCAACAGATCGTGTTATATTGGACAGTCTCGGATGGAGATACTGGTTTGTCTGAGGGCCGTGTAGTGGGGCTGTGGTGCTGTTCATCGTGTTAGGGCTGCCCTTTGGATTTACTGTGGGGCCGGTATCGCGCAGGTTCTGCCGTGGCTGAGGATAATAGCTTTTAAATGGTAACCAGGTGGTGTTGGGGTTGGATGCAAGTAAGGTTTTCTGGGGGCGGCACTTGGTTGTTAGTAGTCGTAGGCTCCCACCGTTTTTCACATTTGTTAAATATTGCCTTCAAGGTTGCACTCTGTCTATTCCGAGATGAATACTTGTTAGGTAGCACGGAGGGTGTGAGTTGCCTGGTTCCGTTGGTGCGTTCACTTACTTGTTGTCTCAGCACGTGGGAGTTGCAAGAGGCAGGCTTTTGCTGCGCCTGCTGCTTTGGGCGATGGCGCTAGAGTTCCTTAGTAGTCAGTGGGGAGTTTGTTATAAGGTTGTTGGATGTGTTGCCGATAGCTCACTCTGTCAGAGGTTCTGTATTGGTGACAGACATGTTGAATCGTTTGGTTTATCAGCACCAGCCTCATCTTGGCCGATAGCAGCGTCGTACTGCACGACCAAGAGGGCTAGCGTCTTTAGTGGGTTAGACAAAGTTACTTCAGTGCTGTAGGCCTTTGTCACAGTTTGGTCCATATGCGGTTGTGACAGATCAAGATCTACTGGGAGTGGGGTGGCTACTCCGGTCGCGTTGGGGAACTTTCCGCCAGTTGCCTAGACGAAAATTGAATGATACATACGCTCTTTGCAGAGGGTTTTGTCCGGCTTGAGTACAATAGACCCCAACTTGACTGTTTCTCTCATAATGAATCGCTTTGATATTAGAGGCTTGGACATTCCTTGATCCCTAAAGGCGATAAGTATAGGGCACGGTTTAGATTTGGAAGTGTTTTGCAGACGTTTACTTTTAAAGGAGTCGGGGGCAACGTTGTAGAGATTATTGAGAGAGTGCCTCACCTTATCTAAGTTGGACTTGTCGGGGACATTAAACCACATTACGTTATGTGCATGACGAATACGTCCGGAAACTTCATTAGCAGTGTGCTTACGTAGCACCTCTGCCAATTTGAGTTCATTCACCTCAGTGGTCTGTGTGATTCGCGAGTGCTGGGCTAGTGGCATGACTTTTGCCAATGTCTCGCTCATTACAGAGATGTTGCTGTTGAGTGTGTTTATATCAACCTCAAGCATGTTAATTTTATCATGTATTTCTTTCAGTTTAGCCGAAAGGAATACCCTGCAGCCAGAAGTTGGGGCAAATTTGTATTATAATAGGTGGCTTAGTTGGTCTTGCCAATTTTTTAGCAGATTTGAGCGAAAGCTGCCTTGCACGCATTGCCTTAGTAGAATCAAGATAGTATGACAAGCCAGATAGTCTACTGTACTGAATAGTGGTATTTATCAGAATAAGCAACAAACATACGAGGACGCACAGTTGCCGACTCTCAGTTTAACGATAAAGAATAAGTGAAAATCGTGAAAAAATATACTTTAGAGAAATAAAAGCCTTTAAAAGCCAGAAAAAATTGTGAGCGAGACGAAACAGACCTCGTTACCGGGTATGTAGCGCCCAAAAAGATAACTCTTATCTTTCGTGTACAATTTACTTGTTGACCGATTGTACATTACTCCTTCTTGTTTTAATCTTACAACCGGCTCGACACACAACTGCCTTGTAAGTCCCCGCGCTCACGTGTACGCTCTTGCCTCGCTTCATCCGTCCGTTTCTTGTTGTAGCCCATCGAATACAGTCCGCTGTGTCCGACTCCAATTGCCTTCTGATATCCGCGCTTAATTCCGCGCATCGTCTCGGACTATATTAACTAGTCCTACA
>OX104066.1:88640398-88661862 GCA_944474145.2 Dicrocoelium dendriticum | reverse complement strand
GCTGAGCGCACAACTCATCCACATTCATTGTCGTTACCGTCTTATCACCTGAGAGATTTTAACGGTATCCGTCGCACCCATTTTCTAGGGTTTAAGAATAGCAATCCGAGTACAAGATGACTTAGTCCGCAACGATCTATTCCTGACTACTTCAGTTCCCCTAGGGACAATTCCGCTTTATGACTGCACTGTGGAAAGAGTAGGCGCCACCACAAACGCATCCTGTAGGGGATAATAAGGGACAACCCCATGAATTGTCTCCATCAATGACGCTTTTTTAACGTATTCAATACCGCAGACAAAAGACCCGGAATGTCTCATTTGCACTCATCGTAAAGATGCTAACATTAGAATTTTGAATGCAAGAGGTACTTAGGTATTAGTGATTAGTTCCTGACGTGCTTCGGCCCCCTCACTGACACTTTGATCTAAAGGTTGAATGGACTAATTGGTATACTTAACCCTCCGGCTTCTCTTTTTCAATGGTCACTTCGTCAAAGTTTAGAAATTTCAACAGACGGAACTCTCTCTTAGACTATCGTACCGGCCTTGCAAAGCCGTGCTTGCTGGTACTAACTTTAAGTCAAGGAACGTTGTGCGGGTTTTAACTTCCCTTTTGATAGGAGAGAAACTTGAGAGCCGAGCTCTCATTATCGAAATTGACAGGGGAATCGGTTGTTTATAACCTTTTCTCAGTCTTGTACAGCTCAGAATGTTGTGTTCCATTCCACACCCTTTCACCATTATTTTACGAATGGTGTGCAGTTTCAGGCGGCCTGTAACATTACACACCACTACCTCATTAAGACATTCTAGCCGATCCATTACTTTGGTACAACTCGTGTTAATGAACCTTCCAGCCAACTCCGCTTGCTTAAACTCCATAGAGTCCTTGGGGTGCATCATAGTCGCTATGGCTGCCAGACTATTATTAAAAGGTTGTATTGTGTTGAGGACCATTTTGAGCTTCACCACGTCGTTTTGAAGATCGGCCATTTGGGAACGAAAAGAAAAGCTGTCCGTTAGGTTAACGGTTAATGGTATAGTTGTGCCAGATGTGCTCCTGCTGATAGTTTTAGATTTGGCGGGAGCACGCACTACTGGTTATACACCCTTGATAAACACATTAAGATGACTTTCACTGACCATGTTCAATGGAAGAGGTGATTAAAAGAAAAGATAAAGTAAAAGCAGTGTTTACCGAAAAAGAATAAGTAAAATTCGCGATAAAATTTACTCTAGGATACCTCTTCGGGCCTGGCTGTAATCTAGCGTCGGCTGACCAGTCTCCTGTTTCTGCCTGCTTTCAGATATCGGAGACGTTAACGATCTAGGCTATGAGGTCCCAACACTGTTCTTCTCAACCTGTGACCTTTTGCTCTGCCGGCTAACTGCCTTTCATATAGTCATTTCCGTCCCAAGCTGCTTCTTTTCTGATTACACTCATTACTTTTATCTCCACCCTTATTTGGCGGCCTAGCTTCATCTTGCTGGCTTACCCGGTCTCGGCTGAACGGTCTCCTGCTTCCTGATCCACCTCGGACTTCTGAGATCTAAATGACCTAGGCTCCGTCAACGTAACGTCTTGTAACCCTCACCTCAAAAGCCTTGTTGTGTCGGCAGACGCAATGGTCTGGTCACATCACCTCGGGAATTTCGTTCGCCTTTCCACTCCTCATCAATAAAGCCTTTCCCTTTTCTCACTCTGTTTGCATTCCTTTTTCAATTGGACGGGTAACTCCTCGGGCCTGGCAGTACTCTAGCGTCGGCTCACCAGCCTCCTGCTTTCTGACTACTTCCAGACATGCCAAGAGCTAGCGATCTAGGCTTGCATACCCAGTACTCTATCCTCCTTATCCTGAGGCCTTTCTCGGCATGCACCTGCCTTTTCATATAGCCACTTTCCTCCCAGAGTGCTTCTTTTCTGATGAGCCGATGTCCTCCTCTCATCTCCATGTTCTCTTGCTTTCCGAATAATGAGCCCATACTGTTGAATCGTCGACAGATCCGAAGGTCTGTTCGCAACACCTCGAGATCTTTGTAGGCTTTTCCACTTCGCCTTAATAGTCTCCTCCTTCCCGAACACATTCTTTCAATTTCGCGCTCTCTGTTTGCATTCCTTTATCAGTTTGACGAATAACTCTTCGGGTCTGGATCTTATCTAGCCTCGTCTGACGAGTCTCTTACTTTCTGAATCTTTCCAGACATCCGAGCAGTAAACGGTCTAGGATGTGCAGTCACAACACACTCTGTCCCTCAGCCTGAGAGCTTCGTTTGACATGCTAACTGGCTTTTCATATAGCCTCCGTCGTCCCGCAACTTTTCTTTGCTTATGACACACACTGCTGTCATTCCTACCTTAAGTTGGCGATCTAACTTTACTTTGCTGACTTATCCGGTCTCGTCCAAACGGTATCCCGCTTTCTGACCCCATTTGGGCGTCTGAGATCTAAATGGTCTTGGCTCTGCCGACGCAACGCTTTTTGACTCTCACCTCATGAGCTTTACTGGTCGTGCTTTATATTTTTATTCTATTACCCTTACAAGCTTATCATGTCTATTCTTGCCGATCCTGGCTAGCCGAACAAGCTTCTCGTGGTGCCAGCTGGGTGGTTCGGGTAAATCCCGTTCTAGCAAATGGTTCGGCGGCAGTGTTCCAGGATGTGGTGGGATTTCGCCTGGCAAGCGTTCTACCTATAAAAACCACAGATATCCGTTTAACAACACTGTGACGTGGCGGATGTGACTTGCCACTAAATAAAGTCACTGCCTCTTCCCTTTTCCGGAGGATCATTCACGCATCATGAACGTCATCCAATATGAAGCGGTCCATTGATTTTCCCCTTTGATGGCGAACCCAACGAACAAAAACACACAGTCACATTTACCTAATCACACAACATGGCCACTTCCAAATACAGACATAAACGTACTTTTACATGTCAACAGACACATACATTCCTATGCTATTTGTCAAAATATACTAAGTTGTGCAACTACCGAGCATACATGTCTGGATTACCATGATCACGCTCTTGATGGTGTGCCTCGCAATGACGAGAATAAACTATTTATTTATTTATTTATTTATTACGGCAATCATAATATTGCTTTCTCTATGAGCCGACATTCTAGTCTCGTCTCAGTGGTCTCCTTTCTGAGTGCTGAGGCCTTACCGATGAACCATCGACAGAGATAATGGTCTGTTCACAACACCTCGAGACCATGTTATTCTTTTCCACTTCTCCCCAATAGATACTTTTCCTTCCAGACCACATCCTTTCCTTTTCGCGCCCTCTGTTTATATTCCTTTATCAATGGGACGGAGAATTTTCCGGGATTGGCTTTAATCTATGCTCGTCTACCCAGTCTCCTTCTTTCTGATTGCTTCCAGACATCCGAGAGATAAACGGTTTAGGATCTGTAGTCTCAACACTATGTGTCCCTCATCCTTTGTGCTTTGATCGCAATACTCTCTACCTGTTCCTGCGCAACGTTCTGCCTCCTTACCTTGAGTACATTACGGGCATTATTTAGCCCTCATTTTAATTAGAAGGGGGAATCATCACCAAAAGAATGTCGTCGGCTTTTCCACTTATCAATAGATCCTGTTTTGCGGACCCTTCTCTTTCACTCCTGTGCTTTCTGTTGCATTCCTTCTTTATTCGACGCCAACTTACATGCGTTTATCCTCCCTGCCTTCTTACATTCCTACCAACTTAGGACTGAGGCAACTCGTCCCTGTCGCCCCGTCTGATATTCTTCCCATAATTTGCATACCTCGTCCTGCTCTCTCTTTTTCCCACATCTTGGACATATGCGCATTAGCACCCTCAAACTCTCCTTGCTTAATCTTCATTCCTAAGTTGGAACAACCATTCACTACCACCGATCCGCCTCCTTCTCGCCTCTCGACGTATTTCGCCACTTATTCTACTTGTTTATATGCGATATTTGACTAACTATTTCATGTATAGGGGTACAACAGTCTCTTCATCGTTGCAACTGATCGACCACGATCTGGATGCAATCCCTTCTTCTGTCTAGGTGACTGCCTCTGGTAAAGGTACTTCCCGAGATTATCACAGGTACGGCGACCCGCATCCAAGGAATTGTCCATCGTTGCAACAACAATATGAGGCACACAGTTCCCTTAGCTGGTCACGAGCGGAGGTTTATCAACCATTCTTACAATTTACTAACCGGACAAATCATTCGTTATCTTGCACGGAGATAACTTTTCCGAGACTTGAACCATTGGGTTCAGTTTGCCTAGCACTTTTACTTCCACCTACCTCTTGCCTGGATCACACCTTTTGACTTCGGAAGGCACTTGCTCCTGGCGATACAAAGCCAGACCAATTGGTCCGCCTGATCTCTTCAATGGGCCGTGGTTTCCTATATTTCCAGTCAATTTTACTTCATACCCCGGGATCTTCAATTCACTTTTCGGAACCATACCCTAACCTTCAAGACTTCAACAAAAAGTTAACATAGTTCAATGTATATCCCTCGGATACTTCACGTGGTTCCGCAGATGACCAACACATCATACCCAAAAAGAATAATTAGTTCCGGATGTACCAATCGGGCGCAGCCATTTGTTCAAACGAGATCATGACCCAGGAACGCAATAGGCACTCGCCTAACGCATCAGCCAACAGAAAATGGGACGCAACTTGATTGCGAATAACGGAGCAAATAAACGTCCAACGTGAAACATAGTCAGTTACAACTTGTCATTCAATGGATCGGAGGCAGTGTTTCAGAATGTGGTGGGTTTTCGCCTGGCAAGCGTTCTTCCTATAAAAAGCCACAAATGTCCTTTTAACAACACGGCAACCTGGCGTATGTGACTCGCCACCGAATAAAGTCACAGCCCATAATTTCCTACTGGCAGGTCGACTAGCGTTCGTTACACTGGAACTGCTACATCCGCATAGCGTGTCGTCCCTTCTTTCTGCGATTACATGCACATACTGTCCTCTCTCTAAGCTCTACGATACCACCGTTGATCTTTGCGTCAATTATCTTCTAATGGATTATTCTGCGTTCTCAATCTATTTTCAGTCGAGGTATGACTACAATATATGGCAGACCGACTATGTCCTTCTAAACGGATCCCGATCTCACGACTGCCAAATGATTGTTTCGCATTTCCACCACTGCACAGTTCCATCATGGACACATGAACAATTATCTACTGTCGCTGTTACAGTTACCATAAAATGTCTGTACAGTTGCACATACCTGATCATTCCTCCATGGGCGTGCCTCGCATAGTCGAGAATAAAATATTTATTTATTTATTTAAACGCCTTTAAAAGCGTCGATATTAGTTGAGCAAACCACTAGTTCGGCGGAGGTGCTTGATCGAAGTCGAAGCTAGGACGTCATTGTTTGCCGTGATTTTATCAGGAAAAACTTTGATATCAGATGATGAAACGACGTAGCCTAGGAATCCTGCTGTTGAGTTACCGAGTTCGCACTTATTGGGGTTGACTGTGACACCGCGTTGAATCAAGCGATGGAAGAGATCTCACCCAGGCTCGACGTGCTTTTGTTTGGACGATCTAGCTGCCAATCTATCATCGAAGTAAATAAATAAATAAATCTTTCATTCTCAACAAGGTGAGGCACGCATTTACAGGCATGATCATTTTGGCATAACGATGCATGATCAAGAATTTGCAAAAATTCGATATGTTTGCTATATCATTTTGTGTTTTGTAGGGGGTAAATATGTATGTCATTGTGTGTGTATTTGTATGTAGCTGTGCATTTTGTGCTTATAGTTGTGCTGCTCCAATCTTCAGTGTTTGATATCGTCATCATTATGCGAGTGGGAGATCGGTGTCCGTGGGTTGGATAGAATTATCCGGGTATCCACGGGGCAGTGACTTTATTTTGTGGCGAGTCACGACCGCCACGTCACTGTGTTGTTAAGCAGACATTTGTGGCCTTTTATAGGGAGAACGCTTGCCAAGCGAAACCCACCACGTCCTGGAACACTGCCGCCGCACTATTTGCTGGAACGGGTTAAACCCGAACCATCCAGCTGACACCACGAGGAGGCTGTTCGGCTGGCCACGGATGACATGGTGGACGTTGCGTTGAAAGGTATGTGCGGCGTTGTATAGTAGAAATAGCATTCTTAAAAATGCAAACAAGCCGAAAGGAGTGTTAACCACTCTCTTAGGATCGCCACCTTTCTACAAGCATCTGGTGGCAGGCGGAAACCAGATCGATCTTGCTGAAGACCGTCTTAACTGTGAGGCAGGCGATAAGTTATTGCATGTGTGGTTGGGATACTTATGTGGGACCATTAGCTGATTGAGTGCGTAGCAAGCTCCGCATAGACGCCAGTCACCAGATTTCCTGGAGGCAACCTGTAGTGGAGAATGTCGGAAGGGCGGATTCCTCCTAGTTCTAGCAGGTGCTCACACTCCGCTCTAGCGACCTTAAGTTCCTCGCGCGATGGTCGGCGTGGACAGCATGAGACGGCCGGGCCATGTTCCGTAGTAGTGCCCGATTTGGTATGACACAGGCGAAGTCACGTTTATTGGCTGAACGCGTCTGGAATATTTAGAAAGTGGTTAGCGTAGTCCGGTTAGGTCTGCGGAAAGGCGTAGCCTGGTGGTATAGATGCGATATCGGCAGTGATGCTACGTACTCTTAGTTTTGATGCAGTGTCGATTATCATCTGGCGTTTTGCATCGACCAAGAGATCAAAATACATTAGAAGTTAAATGCCGATGATGGCAAAGGAGACTGCAGCGACGGAGAATACCCATTTGAATGTGCGCCGACGAAATAGGTCTAGGGTAAGCGACCGGAGACCGTAGGTGGCCATTGGTGTAACATTGGCAGCACTTAAGCTTGTTGAGAGAGTAGCGGTAGGACCACCTGGCATAGGGGAATGACGCTGACTTCCGCCTCGATATCAACTAAGAACTGAGCATCAAAATCATAATTAATAATGTAGATGAGACTACTATGGGCTTTACCGTCGTCGTTTGTGACCATTACGGGCCGGCGTGGCGGATCATCTGTAGCAAAGTAACTACATGGCTCTACGCACTTAGGAGCTTTATTACCGCAATTCGCGTGGTAAAAGCAGCACCCTGGAGCAACAGGTTTTGTGCAAGAAGACGATAATCCAGAGCGGTTGCGTTGCTTACGGTTGAATTGTGTTCATCGATCTGGCGCTGAAGCGACGCTATCTGAATGATAATACGTCTATTGCCGACGGCTGACTACTCGCTGGTGTCATTGTGGTTGCGCCAGCATAAAGCTGCTTAAGGGCTTTAGCTTCAGCCTCTGGCTGGTGCCGTTAGATGACGCGGTCTGCCAGATCTGCAATTGCTGTAATTGGCAAGGCAATTGCTACTGAATGGCTGGTTTGAGCGCTTTCAGAAGTAGGTTGCATCCACAGCTCGCGGAGAATCCCTACGTCCAATTTGGACGTGCCGATGAGTTGTTGCCTTTTGCGCAACATGGATGAGGGCATCCTATCTCCTAGTCGCAGGTCACTAAATATTGTTGCAGACGGATCTTGTCAGAAGGAGTTATTTGCTGAATAATAGCCTGTTTATGAATTTCGTAGTTTATTACAAAAGGAAGGCAAAATTTGGTGTCTCTCGCCTGCAAGGATATACTCTAAGGAAGGCGAGATATTAGCCAATTATACAAGGCGAAATCGGAAGCAATCTTACGAATGAAAAAGCGGATTCTAGGTGCCCAATCTATAACGAAGGATCATTCTCTCCAAAAGTTAAAGAAGCCCACGCAACCGCTTCGACCATGACAGACTCAGCGGCGCAAACCGCGTATGAAGATAGATCATCCTCTAGATAATCAATTGTATAAAGCGGATAAAAAAGTGGTCGGTGAGAAAACAATAGGATCACAAGTAATGAATCACAGAATCACTGGAACGAGCTCACCATAATGAAAGTTCAAAATGGCAGACGTCGTGCTTTTACCCGTGGTCACCACTTGTTGGTTGGCGCTTGGTATATTAGTTGGTAAACAATGATACGTAACCGCTGTGCCAAATACGGAATATTATAGAATTTGGAGGTGACTGAACACAAGGTGTATTTTGCAGGCTACAAAAATAGGAAGCGAGTCAACCAAAGCCAGAAACGGTGCAGCAAGGTACGCACCAAAAAGTTTTGTATCAAATGATGTGCCGTCAGTAAAACAAGTTCATGTTTTGGAGGTTGAAACAACCGTAAAATCCAACGTTGCAAAATACTGAAAGATTGTACTTTTCGGTGCCTTCAAGGTTATATAACAATGTTTACATATATTTAACTATATGGAGTGTTAAACGATTTTTAGCTGCATAACAATGATGCATGCACTTGTTGAAAATACTCATGTTCATAATTTATCTAAGGATTCAAGAAGGTATTAAAGGTTTCATTGGCGGGCTATAAATATTGATACTTACATGCGGCACTGATTCCAGAGCTAGGTATCCGTAAGTTTATGCATATATATATGCTTAGTATATATATATATAATGCATGTACCCACGCATGTGTTATTTAAGATGCTTAATGTAATTGATGTGTATTTATGAAACTACATATCAACAGATAATATAATGAGCACAACAGTTAACACTTTATCTAACTACCGCAAGGTTATTAAGATAACGGCGTAGAATATCAAATGCAGAGATGTAGCACAAACGCAACTTGCTTAAAATATGATAGCTTAGGTTTAACGTAATAATACTATTAACAAGCTTAAATGACTGGATGGAATGACATATTCATCTAACTGCATATTGCTATTAATACATACAGTGATAGCGGAAGAGTCACAAACCGATATAGGTCTTCTTCTATGGGTTTTGTCATTGAAACCGAAGAAGCCAGCACAACTGGCTACACAACCAGTGACTGGTAGTTAATGTGGAAATATAGGTCCATCAGCAGCAGCGTTCTAATCCCTACTGAACCTGCCGACAACGTAGGCTTCACCGTCTACTTGACTGGTAACAGTGCGCCAATGTTCTTTCAATAGCAGCGGCATGTTTATCTCCACTGAACAGACCTGCGCAGTTGGTAGCACTGCCTACTTGACCGGTATCTTGTGAGCCGAGCTTGTTACAATGGCATTGGCATTGTTGTCGCTGCTGAACTGCACGAGCCTCGGAGCCGGCTGCTTCGTGCAACCCGCTTTGCTACTATTACACTGGCTCCCAATCTCCAACGGCCCGAGATCCTAGCACCCAAGATCGAGCCTTGGAGCCTGTGGCTCAGCGTACAACGCATGAGGACAAGTGCGCTGACTCTAAGTAAGCCACTGTCCGAGGCTCCATTACACAACTACCTACATTGGAGCCTATGGCTAGTATACTGATCTTGGATAATAATACGCAAGCTCCAACTCTCCAAATGACTAAGCCTCTATACCTTAATCCCGAGCTTCGGAGCTGGTGGCTCAGTGTACCGCGCTTGCGTACTCATACGCTACATCCAACACTCCAACGGACCGAGCCTCTGTCCCTCAAACACGGGCCTAGGATCCTAGTGTCCAATGAAACGCACCTGGGTCCAAATGCCTAGCAACGGCCGTACCACTGAATAAGCATCCCTCTTACAAAAACGAAAAATTAGGACTTCTGTTTATAGATACTCACCTGGGTCCAATACATAGCATCGGCCGTGCCACAGACCGAGACTCTAAGTTCAAGCACGTGCAACAGAGCCTGTTGGCTAGTAAAACTTGTTTAGATCCATGTACGTAGCATCGTCTGTGTTAATGACCGCGTAAGGATATTTTAACGGTCAACCTCCTAGCCCGCTGTATGGAGTAACCAGCCTGGGACCCATAACATCGGCAACGGTTGGAAGATTACTGTGTATATCCACCAGAAAACAGCAAAATTAAAAATTACAACAGATCCAGTGCGGATCAATGAATCAAGTACAAATGCTCACTTAATTCTAGGTAGCGCGTAAAGCGTTCGTAAACCAAGAACGGCGCGAGAATTAAAGAACAGTATCTTAAGGTGTATAACATATAAAAATAAAGATTTTATGCAAAAATAAAATGCGCGGTTGGTTTACCAATTCCAGCGAAGTTATGGCCGATAAGCAGGAACTTACGCAAAATAAATATCTAAAATAAAATAACCAGAAAGCACCTACTCGTAAAAACCAACGGCAATACATCGGCCATGCGAAATACGCATCACCGTCATACAGCAATAAAGACTTACGTAACAATGAATAATATAGGGGAGAGGAACGGGACTTACGAGCAACACCCAATTCTCTAAGCACAAGGTCGGAGTCAAAGCGCATACACGTTGTCAACACACCACTACAACCAGCTGATTATCGTGTAAAGATAAGGTGGCGTCAGTAAAAATGCTGCTCGCAGCTTTCACTGTTTCTAAGCTGCCTTTGTTGCGACCCAACAAGCTTGGCCATGCGCCCCACCGCAATAATCCTGTTAGTTTCAGTTCTGCGATCGTTTGCCTGTCCCAGATAACCGTTGAGCTATGCTGCGTGATGCATTTACACCTTCAAAGCCTATAAAAGCAAGGCGCTCAATTGTTAAAGTCAATGAAAAAGGAGATTTCAGTCAAACGTTCAAAAGCGCCTGCCACTGCTATCACATTCACGTAGCCCCATAAATACCACCCACTTAGTCATTGGAGCCTGCGGTTCAGACTTGTTTATTGGCGCCAACAATGCCACTACCATTGCACCCCTATAGGCTCACTAAATACCAGTCACTTAGGCCGTGAAGCACACAATGCATGCTTGTTCATTGTCGATAACACGATTACTGATATTGCACCCATATAGGCGACAACCACGGCACTGCAATGGGCTCACTAAACACCCGTCGTGGATTCGATACTCAAACATTTGCACCACGAGAATGGTTCAGGTTATAACGCAAGGTGGGTACTCACTTTGTCGTGGCCCTTAATAGGGCCAGGGGTGCGTTCGCTAGTTACTTCAAGTACTAAATATACTGTTCAATCCACATGCAGACGTAGTCGTAGAGTCATCCTGCACACATCTGATGAGAAAGTATGCGGCATCGCTGGCACTGCACCATAGGGAGACCTAAATCCACGCAATCCATGTTCCTGCGTTGACATATGAAACACACATCCAGCTGTATTAGAGGCCGTCCAACCTCAAGGCGCCTCTACTTTCCTTCATTCGGTATCGCGAGTGAGTTGTCGACTAGTGTTCGAAATCGCAAGCTGGTCGGTGGCGCTGCAACCACAGTGATATCCACCACATCCGTGTTCCTGCGAATGGATTTACACTTGCGTTGACTTGTGGATGCAATCATTGTAGTTAGTTCAATGGGGAGATGCGGAGCACGCGCTGGTAAGGCCGCAGGGTTCAGTGTCATTGTTGCCTCAAAGGAGACAAGCGAAGAAGTATGCCGATGGCTTATTTAGCTTTCAGAAGTTAGACGCATCACGTCACCTGTTCGTCTCTGTTGACAATGAAAAACTAAAGCAGGTCGTTGGCGTAATTTTTCTACAAGCCTTATTGTCGCTGACAATTGTATAGAATAATTAGTCAGTTAAGTTGGCTAGAACGACGGATAAATCTTCACAGACCTCTTCACAGACAGCTAGCCGCATAGCCCCAGATATTGTAGTGGCATCAGTGGTCGGAACGCATTCAATAGGCGTGTTATTCGGACGGGGTGAGCAAGCCGATGTTCCATGCATCTGTAAGGCCTATCAGCTATTTTAGCATAGTCTCTAGCGTAAAGCTTATCAGATGGCAAACATGCATAACGAGATCTGATTGCCTAGAAAACACACACACGAGTAGGCACAATAGAGTACTAATACACAAAACGTCTTGTCTAGTTCAGTAATCACTGGTAAACCGTCCTGAACATACCTTACGCGTGCTACAGCCTCTGGACCAAAGTGCTTCCCAATAGCGCTACAGACAAACAGTGAAATACACCGAAACATGGCTGCAGCCCGGACTAACCTATTTGGAAGATCAGGTGCATTAGCATACAATCTACCCAAACTTCTCCCGCGACTGCAACCCGCATCTCTAACACGCTGCAAGGCATTTGTAAATAGTTGCGATATACTTGACCTTTGCATTAGACCTACCTTAATGTAACCTTTTTCCTTTCCACGCGATTCGAAATGTTATTCCCCAACAAACGAACCTCGATCAACATATAATGGGGACAATATTCCTTGTACCGAAGAGAAGTGGTGTTCAGATAGCGGTACGATTTAGTGCAGGCGGAACAAATGGCAGTGGAAAGAGCATGAAACTGTCGCTCACAAGGTGTGTACATTGGTTTCCTCATCCAGTGCAACAAACGGCTCTTATCACATATTGAGACACCACGCAATGGGCCGCAGCGCTTCTTACTGTCACGCAGCGTATGGAACCGGCATAACAAGATACGAGCCTCCGGATAAGATGCCTTACTAGCAGATAATCGAGGAAGACTTCGATCCATAATGAAGGGCTTGCAGGTAGTGGCGATCCGTTGTGCAGTGTACATGTGACTTGGGGCTTCTGTGTAGCTGCTGTGCAGGCGTTTGGCAGTTATGCATAACAAATATTTGGCTAAATCCCGCCTCGTAATCAGGCATGATATGCCACAACGGGTAGCCAGCCGGGTTCGGAATGTGTTGTGTGGGCAAGGCTAACACCTACATATTTGTCCCATAATACACGCGTAATTAGTGGGATAAAATATACAAAGCTAGCCTATTTAAAGTTTTCGCTCCGTCTGCTTCTTCTAGTTTAAGGTACTTGTGGTGCCGTTTACGGATGGAGTTAACCTCCTGCCGCTCCTACCTCGTAAGAAACATTGTGAACAGATATCCATCGGTTTGAACTACACTTTAAAGAAATGCCATTAGCTCACACAGCTCCGCCTCACTACCAAATGCTAACCGACTATTTCGATGGTTTAGTCAAGGCATGCCAATTTGGTAGGAGTGCCTGTGTTCCATACAGACACCCACAATCTCATATGCACCACTGACGAGACGAAGCGTCTCGAATACTTTATAATAATAACTGCGGTATCTGGAACTGAAGTAACGCATCTAAATTAACAGTATGCACTTACCGGGTAACTGAGCTATCCTTTCTTTCACGTTGAACACAGGCGAATTTCACGTTGAAATAGGGGAGGCCTATTTCCTAACTTTTTCTGTCACAACGTTGAGCGCACACCTTTGCAGTGGATGTGATGTAGATGTATGAGGAACATCAACATCTGTTGAAATGTGCTGTAGTCCTTCAAGTAATCGTGGAAAACTACATATGGCGACTTCGTACGTTCGAAGATGAGGAGAGTGTCAGCTACGTAGAAACTTGCTGCGCACGCCACAGCTGTATTCAACATGTAACAAGGCCGACTGCTCTTATATATGGTGGTGTTCCATTAGTCTGTATTGAGCCTGCCTAAAGCTAATTTTTACCAAACCATTTGTAATACCATGGACATTGTGACAGCAATTGTTATCCAGCATGCATCTGGTTGCTATGGAGTGATATGCAATGATGAAGTGCAACTGCTTTCGTATAAACGCACACAATTATATGTCCTTGCCATGGTGTACAGGCGCCTACCCTATAAAATGCGTGCCTTTACACAGAGAGCGCAGGATTAATGAAAAATCGCTGGTCGTAACTTGGGGGCGGTACTGTTTGCTGTACTGGCTGCTAAGGAGGTATGCTAAGAAAAACGGTGTTAAGGCTTACTAAGCATTTATTAAATGTATATTGATTTAGGGGAACTAAAAATAGTGGTACATTATTTTACGATGTATGGAAGGGTGTTTGTTTTAGTGCGCAGGTGTCGTTTCTGTTTCGCTGCAATGGTTTTGGATGATACTGTTGCGTTCCTCGCTACTTTTTGCCAATCTTATAATGCATTTGCTGAATTCGAGGCAGAATTGAGGCTGTTTCAAGTTCTGACAGCGACAAATTGTTGCAAATATGATGTATTTACCACTGGGTCGTATAAGAAGAGGTCAGGTCAAGAGCTACCCAACGGGATGCGGTACAAACGGGTACAATATCGTGGTGTCCATTGCAACAAGAAAGGAAAAGGTGACAGGCGGTAAGTGCGAGCTTTGTGTTATGTGTAGTTCATGTTGCATAGGTATGTTAGCCTCGGTTGTTAAGCGAGAATAGTCATCATTGCGGAGGGCATTTACTGTGAGATAGGCTCACATTGGTTGGTGCATAATCATAATTTTTACTTGGGTAATCCGAGTTTGCACGTTAGTAACCGGTGCCTGATCCCCGAGGAGGAGCGACAGGTGCTTAATTTAATGCAGTCCTACCGTAATACCGGAGAACCGCGAGGCTGTGTTAGAAAGGTAAACCAAACCATTGAATTGACAGGACCACTTTTCTATCCGCCATCGCGTAGTTGTGATATCTAAGGGGAACCATGTAAACGCAGTTGCGGAGTCGTTGAGTACGAATGGCGCTGTGCGTGTAGAAAGGATGGTTCACAGGAACAATGCCTATTTTTACTTCCTGCCTCGAAAACTTCCGTAGTGGCGAAATACGGGGACGTGCTTCTTGCAGATGCCACGCATCAGGTGAACTGTGGTGGTTACATTCTTTGGCACTGCATGGTAATTGACGGTTTCGGCGTAGGTCGCAGCGTGTTTTACTCTTTGATGCCCAACGAGATGGCAGGCAGTTACCTGAAGATTGTTCGGGGGATGTCATAAATGTTGCCCACCGATCAGTCAGCGAAGACTACAGTAATGGGTGGATGCCCAGGGCAAACAGAGACATTTAAGTCGGTATATCCACGGACCATGGTAGTATTATGCCGGTTCCATTTCCTGCAGGGCGTTTCACGCAAATGCCAGTTTCAGTCAAAAGTGGAAAATGGCTGACGGAGTTTTGCTGAAGCAGTGGATACAAAGATTAGTCTACCCAAAGTCCGGATTACAGTTTCAGGTGCTGCTTAGAGCTATAAGGGTTAGAAGCCAAGAGGCGTTCACGTACCTCTGTCGGACGTGGTTGCCCTTCGCAGGAAGCTTGGCGTACCATAGATTACGCAAAGTGCGCACGTTGGTTGCGTTCACCACAAACAGAGTGGAGAACGAGAATAAACATCTCAAGTACAGCTTAAGTGACAGAACAGCGCTTTTGCAACCTTTTGAGGACGTTGTTCGGAGAGCACGCGATGCAGAATCGCGTTGGACAACGTCGGTAGCTAAGTTGTGCATGTCGAAATCACACACCATTCCGGGAACTGGGCAGGTGAAGGAGTTGGTTTCTTGTCTGTCTTCTTATGCAGCCGGCATATTTATGCGACATTTCCTCGGAGACGGTCACATCATTACGACCTAACGGCCCTGGGTGTGGGGTATTAGGTAAGGGCGAGCGCAAGCAGAGCATTGTGATGGGTAGTGCTATGAGCTGCGATCGCTCGTTCGTAAGGCAGTGGGAAATGCCATGAACACACATTGTGCGAGTTGCTGGCATGTTAACCGACGACATAACGCCGCTTATGCACAGAAACCGTTGGTCAGTGCGGGACCGTCAGATTCCCATCCCTGATTGAGAAACCTCGGGGAACGTCAACCGATGCTCTCTACACCTGACTCACCGAAGGTGGTGTTAACGCGGGAGGGGATGTTGTCACGTGCCAACCAGCTGTCCGGTGATATAAGCGTTGTCATGACCAGTCTTGGCACAATGGCACTCCTGGAGGCGGAGCGGTTCTACCGAAGCAGCCTGAATATGTTGGTACGTAGGCAGAGCTTGGTGTCGGTTAGAAACTGCTTTCCTGACAACCTCGACCAGGCGGAGGCCATACCACAACGTCACCGCCCCAAAACAACAAAAAAGAAGTAGTCGCTGTCGCCTAGGATGATGTAACCCTCGCAGCTGTCGACCGAAAAGCACACCCTGCACTTCCGACGCATCTCGACTGTCACTTCTGCAGTGTGCCAAACTGCAAATAAACGCGCCAGAGCATGGGATATGCGACTTGTAAACAAGAACGAAATCGCGTGCATCATTCGGGACACGGAAGGTGGACCAAGAACCGGCGGAGACCTCGTTCACTGGGTTAGGTGCTGCAAAGGCAACAAATCGCTACATCTGTTATGTACGGCGTACAACGTAGACGAGGAGCACGATACGTGCATCTTTTGCACTTGAGTTAACTTTTTACTTACCCAGTTTCCCTTCATGCGTACTCATGAGGACGATAAAACGGCCCATTATGGGGCCACTCTGGTGCTGCAGCGGCATAATTCCCCGGATGGTAAATCGTGCTGCTTGAAAGCTGCTGGGTACCGCTCGGCACATACCGCATGGAAGCCAAAGGGGTGGCTCTACGAACGACCATTATACTCCATTGCATATAGTAGAACGGCTGTGACATCTTAAATGGAGCCGGCAACATCTAATAACTACCGGCCGCTACCTTAGTTGAATAGTCAGTCAGCTCTTCTGCATATGGTAGCATGGCTGTGACATCACCTATGGAGCCAGCAACCCCTAATACTTCAGAGCAGCCGGCTTATGCGGGTATGCATTTAGCTCTTGCATATAATAGCATTGCTGTGACACATATTGTGGAGCCGGCGACACCTTTTGTTTGCCAGTGGCCAGCTAATGTGAGTAGTCAGTTAGCTCTTTTGCATATGGTAGCATCGCCGTGACATCCTAATTGGAACGCGCAACATCTAATAATTACGGACCGCCAGCTTTTATGTTTATTCCTTTAGCTCTGTTGCATATCTAGACTTAAACTAGGACCTTTTAAGCTGGTTAAAGTTCGTTCCAGTTTACTTGGTTTGTTCTACCTACCTGAATAAACTTCCAGGAACTGGCCACGTTGCTTACACTAGCTGCGCTTAGCTTCGGTAACTTTATAAGTTAGTAGCATTTTTAACTAACTTGTGGACATTTTTCTTTATCGCGGATTTGTTGCTAACCAAATTACGTTATATGTAAATTTAGCGAAGTTGTGCCACCGTATTTGTATGTATTAGTGGATTTGGTTCATTTCATCTTGTCATTTCAACTGATTGGCTGTTGCTTGCTATCCCCGGTTTGGCTGCGCTTGATATGCATGTTGACAAGGTGCCTACCTGTCTATTACCCACTACCTCGTCCATACCGGCTCTAGGAGACAGTTGGTTGGTTGGCTAGAGTGGACGGGGTGCACGGTCCTTGTGGCCGTGCTAGGTTCGAAGAGCGGTTCCATGCACTCAGTGCAGAGCGGATTACGGTCCAGCTACCGCCTTGTGTGCGCTTGATTTCCCAAATACAGCGTGCTTGTGTTTGTCTGTGAAGGAGTGTGGGCCGGCTCCATTGATGAACCGTGGCTCCCATCCACATGCCTCCCGGTCTTATTCCTTCTGGTTTACCCTGGATATGGGTTGTGTGGGTGAAACTATGGGCGGTGCAACACAAGCCACCCATGGTCCCTCCTCGGTAGGCGCAAGCACCCTGTGGCTGGCCACAGTGACATGCAAAGCCTAAACTGGCTGCCGCGAAACATTACATATTGTAGCATTGCTTTGACGCATTGCTGTGAGGCTGGCAACATATTTTCTACTAGTTTCCAGCTTTTGTGAGTAGTTAGTTACCTCTATTGCATATGGTAGCATCGCTATGACATCTTAATTGGAACAGGGAACTACCGACGTCCAGCTTAAATAAGTAGTCATTTAGATCTACTGCATATTGCAGCATCCGTTTAACGTCTTACGTGGAGTCGGGAACACCTAATATTTACCGGCCGCCAGCTGATTTGAGTAGTCAGTCATCGCTACTGCATTTGGTAACATTGCTGTAACATCTATTGTGCAGCCAGCAACCTCTAATACTTAAGAGCGGCCAGCTTATGTTAGTAGTTAGTTAGCTCTATTGCATATGGTAGCATCGCTATAACGCCTTAATTGGAACGGGAAACATCTACTAATTAGCGCACGGATTTCGGAGGGCACGCTCTTGAATTATCAATCTGCTCGTTACCTGAAAAAGTGGGCGCGGTCAGTGGAAGCTGGTCGTCGAATTGATGTAGTTTTCGTGGATTTTAGCAAAGCGCTTGGTAGGGTTCCACACGAGCGACTTCTTATCAAACTTTGGCAGATTGGCATCGCTGGTAAGTTGCTCATTTGGATCGCCGATTTCCTAGCTGACCGAGGGTGAAGGTTAACGAAGTTGACTTTGTTCCTGTTCTTATGACCAGCGGGTTCCACAAGGCTCCGTGCTTGGTCTCGAACTATTCAAAATCTTTAACAACCATTTCCCGGAGGTGCTCCAAATCGACTGCCTGATCTATGCGGATGAGCTTAAACTGTGATGGGAAGTATCCGGGCTTGAAGGTGCTGACAGGTTGCTACTGACTTTGATCTGCTGCAAGAATGGTCTGTCAAGTGGCCAATGCCTATCGATCGTGATAGATGCTGTGTCCTCTCGATCGGTGATCAGGAACCTTACGGGGCTTATCACATTGATGGTTTTCTGCTGAAGAATGTGGTTGGTGAGAAGGATTTGGGTGTATTAGATTCTCCACACCTAAGAACAACCTTGGACACGTAGCGGAAGGTGGCCTCTGCCAACAGGATGCTCTGTGCCATACGAAGGTCCTTCTACAAATGGACTCCGCAGAACTCCAGGCTCCTTTATTCTTCCCACGTTCGTCAAATACTGAAATACGGCCTACCTGCCATACACCCTCTCACGAAATTTGAATATGAGTTGATTTAGAAGGTTCAAAGGCGCGGGTCCAAGTATGTGTCTGTGCTACGTGTTTTACCTTATCCTCTTCGTCGCCAATGTATGAAATTATTTACTCTGGACTACAGCAGTCGCCGTGATGCTCTGATTTCTACAAGACGCATTTTAAGGGGCGATTTGGGGAAGGTGTTGCAATTCTTCCAGCTCAACCCTGATGGTTCAACACGGGGCCACAACTTGAAAGATTTTAAACCTCGGAGGAACCATATCCGGTCAGATATCGCGTTATTCACGCGGGTTTTGATTGAACGGAACAATCTCCCTGGATACGTGGTAATTGCCCAGACCGAGGAAGGTTTTAAAGAACGATTGGACAAGTATATGCTGAGCATGTCTGGATTCCGCTGTTTTTGTAGCAGATGCAACAATCCATCCGGGAACACAGCTTAGGAACGACATGACACGCACCAGATGAACGAGAGGTGATGAAGCTGACACGTGTTTTCACTTCTGCTCTCTACAACGCTATGAACTCTTTGAATTTTAGTGCTGTGACATTCTGTGCAGCCAGCGTCCTCAAATACTTAAGAGCTGACAGCTTATGTTGGTAGTAAGTTAGCTCTATTGCACATTTCGGCATTGTTGTAAGAAAATAAATGGGGCGGGAAACATATTTTATTTACTGACCACTACCATATTTTAGTAGTCCGTTTTGTGTAATAGGTCTAATGAACTAGATATTCGCCTCGTTATCTCTTTGTCGTCCGACGAAAACCATTAATAAATCCTTTGCTAACATTAATAACTGTTTACAGTCTACGGCTTATTTATCCACCTAAATAATAGTTAAAGCTCATTCACTTTTTAAAATGGCTGCAGGTTAGCTCCGTTATTTACGGCATAACATATCACATGACAAATCAAGCAATACATGGATTTTCTAAATTCCCCCTTTTCCTTGGCTACGTATGTCTTTTTGAGATCGCCTCACGCTACTGCAAAAGCAAAGCATCTTTTACTGCATAAAAATTCCTTGGAAATATCCTACTACCGAGTCTGCCATTACCGCCCGCTGAACTAGTGTCGGTTACAACATACACCTTTCTTATTTACGCACCTTATTTGCCCTTACATAACCACTCATTAAAGTCGAAGCTTATGCCATTCTAAAAATACAAAATAGTTATACTTAGTCATTTTTCACACATTGTTCACATGATGGGATAACAGTTGTTTATCATTGCAGGTCCTTAACTTTGATGTACCCAAGAACTGCCGCCAACAACTTAATTTCGCGCGTCATATTGATTTAATATTAACTTTTTAAACAAAAAGGCACTTTATTTTTGCACACCGTTTCACAACAAACAGTTGCATTCTGGATGACAACCGCTGTCACAATGTCCGTGGTATTATAAATTGTTCGGAAAAACAATAGCTTTAAGTACAGTCACTACAGCAAGATAGAACACCAGCGTATATGAGAGGCCTGTGTTCAATGGGAAAGAAAGAGAAGCTCAGTTACCCGGTAAGTGCATACTGTTACTTTAGATGCGTTAGGTCACTTCCAGATACCCCAGTTACTATTGTAAAGTGTTCGCGATGCTTCGTCTCGTCCATGGTGCTTATGAGATTGTGGGTGTCTGTATGGAACACAGGCACTCCTACCAAATTGGCATGCCTTGGCTGATTAATCGAAATAATCGGTTAGCACTGAGTAAGGATACGGAGCTGTGTGCACATGGGACTACCGATCACCACTACCTGCAAGCCCTTCATTATGGATCGAAGTCTTCCTCGATTATCTGCTAGTAAGGCATCTTATCCAGAGGCTCGTATCTTGTAATGCCGGTTCCATACGCTGCGCGACAGTAAGAAGCGCTGCGGCCCATTGCGTGGTGTCTCAATATGTGATAAGAGTCGTTTGTTGCAATGGATGAGGAAACCAATGTACACACATTATGAGCGACAGTTTCATGCTCTTTTCACTGCCATTTGTTCCGCCTGCACTAAATCGTACCGCTATCTGAACACCACTTCTCTTCGGTACAAGGAATATTGTCCCCATTATATGTTGATCGAGGTTCGTTTGTTGGGGAATAACATTTCGAATCGCGTGTGACAAGGAAAAAGGTTTACATTAAGGTAGGTCTAATGCAAAGGTCAAGTATATCGCAACTATTTACAAATGCCTTGCAGCGTGTTAGAGATGCGGGTTGCAGTCGAGGGAGAAGTTTGGGTAGATTGTATGCTAATGCACCCTGATCTTCCAATAGGTTAGTCCGGGCTGCAGCCATGTTTCGGTGTATTTCACTGTTTGTCTGTAGCGCTATTGGGAAGCACTTTGGTCCAGAGGCTGTAGCACGCGTAAGGTATGTTCAGGACGTTTACCAGTGATTACTGAACTAGACAAGACGTTTTGTGTATTAGTACTCTATTGTGCCTACTCGTGTGTTGGTTTTCTGGGCAGTCAGATCTCATTATGCATGTTTGCCCTCTGATAAGCTTTACGCTAGAGACTATGTTAAAGTAGCTGATAGGTCTTACAGATGCATGGAACATCCGCTTGCTCACCCCGTCCGAACAACACGCCTATTGAATGCGTTCCGACCACTGATGCCACTACAATATCTGGGGCTATGCGGCTAGCTGTCAGTGAAGAGGTCTGTGAAGATTTATCCGTCGTTCTAGCCAACTTAACTGACTAATTATTCTATACAATTGTCAGCGACAATACGGCTT
>OX104066.1:88583592-88640113 GCA_944474145.2 Dicrocoelium dendriticum | reverse complement strand
ATAGACTGTGCCACTTGCCTGCTCCTAAATAATCCTTTAAGGTGCTTAAATTGTTATTAACGTCCGTCTTAATACTGGTCATTACTGACATCACAGTCTTATCAACAACAATTCTATAAGGAACTGTCTCCAAAATTTGCTCCATTTTTCAAATATTCTGCTTTATTCATTACAACCAGGGTTTTCTCCTTATCAGGCATTTTGAATACAATGCTGCGATTTCCTTCAAGGAATTTAATGCGATAAGTTTCGTTTGCGGATGACTACGCTCACCCGGTTGTTAGACCTTAATGATATTTGCTAATCATACAATAATATTATCTGCCTTCGCAGCGAACATCTTAAACACCGCGCTCTCAAAGGGTTTAAGCCAGATCTGCATTGACACTTTTAAGCGAAGCCGTTTCTTTAGACCGCCATAATACCTCTCGAGGGCAACTGAATTTTCCATAATGATTCAGACGTCAACTTGAAATAAGGGCAGTATTCATAGCAAAGACAAATGCGTAAGTTCGAGCGTTTACTCTCTGCGCATCACAATACCACCCGTCCTACTAACAGTTCCGAGTCTATTGGCAGCTATTGTAATGTACTTAATGTGTTAGGCAGGTTTTTGAATGTCACGAATGTACGGTGTTGGAGAATGGTTTGACGTTTACCATCAACAAATATAAGATGCAAATGGAGGAGATTATTCCAAGCGTTGAGAGCACGGTGATAAAGATGTCTGCTGCGAAGGCAGAGAATATTATTGTATGATTAGTAAATATCAGTAAGGTCTAACAACCGGGTAGGCGTAGTCATCCGCAAACTAAACTTATCGCATTAAATTCCGTGAATGAAATCGCGGCATTTTACTCAAAATGCCTGACAAGGAGAAAACCCTGGTTGTAATGAATAAATCAGAATATATGAAAAATGGAGCAACTTTTGGAGACGGGTTCTTATAGAATTGTTGTTGATAAACTGTGATGTTAGTAATGAACGAGAACAAGCAAATGAACAATGCACAATGAATTTGTACGGGTTAAGAAGCGTTGCTTTGGTCGGCGCAAATGCTAGGGCACAACAAGTTGGTCTAGACGAGCCGCAGCGTAATGATATTGCTGCGCAGGCCCGCGCGCTGGTAGAACAAATATCCGGTGAGCCAGCAAGGCTTAGAAGTCGGTAACTATTTAAGAATCGTGAAGGACTATTTAGGAGCTGGCAAGTGGTACAGTCTATACACAAAATCGACGTTGCGTTCGAGGGTTTACGGCTTGCCAAATGTTCACAAACCGAAGTTCTTGTACGGCCCACAGTCAACGGCATAGACTCCCCGACCCATGGACTCGCTAGATAACCGGCGGTGTTATTGAAGCCTCTAACAGAATAATTTTATGCATTCGTTTAAAAGATATCAATTCGCGAAATCAAACCACATGAGTTGATAGTAAACTTCGGGGTGACATCACTTTCGTCAATGTACCTGAATGAGAGGCGCTAGGAATAGGAAGACCTCTCAATGAAAACGCCGCTCTGATTGATCGATCGAAACTTACGGTTAACCTGATAATCCAGGTTATAACAGCGTGTTTTAACAAGTCTTACTTCGTTTTTCAGTCGAAGCTGTACTGTCAGGAACAAGAACACGCCATTGGATCGCCAAGATCGCCTGTATTGCTTAACTCGTAGATGGAAGGCTTCCAGAACAGGGCGTTAACAAACACCAGTAACCCTACCGAAAGTTTGGTGGTGCTATGTAGACAACACTTTTGCACTTGGTAAACGGATAACATATTCGATTTTCTCAAGCAATTAAACACCAATAATGAGAGCGTACAATTTGCTTTTGTTTGTATCTTGTAGCGGTACAATACCATTTCTTGGACGCCTAGTTCACAGGAATGATGGAAATTTCAAGACGATGATATATATCGTGGCAACAGCTACTGTTGGCGTTCCGCACTACACTTCGAATCTTCCGTACGTTGGTACTCTACTTGCATAGGGTACGACGCAGCTACTTTAGGAATTCTGATACCTCGCGTAATTACATTTACAATGCATTCATCAACAACAAAACGGAGCACCTGTTTGACATTGCGTATCAACGTTCTCCCATTACTTTCCTCATTGATACTGGAGCGGAAGCCATCGTCATTCCTGCGAACGCGAACGACAACCACCTAACGCTTCCGTACAACCTGCATCTGGTCAACGGTTCTCTGATATCTCCATTTGGTCAGCTCTTGACGAACCTGAACCACAATCTCCGCCGAGCATTTAGTGGGTTATCGTGGTTGCGTCTGTACCCTTCCTATTTCTTGGAAGCAACTTTCTCCGACATTCGGGGTTGCTAGTTGATGCTGGTCTTTAAAGACAATAAGACGTCAGGAGTAAACTATGTGTTATGGGTGTTATTTCAGACGACCCGATTATCAGTCCCGGTTTCGTATCGCTGATATACCTTCAGATTTAACATAAATAACTACATTGTTTATTCTCGACTAAGCGATACAAGTCTGCACTGGCGTGATCATGTTAAGAGTACAAAATGTGATCAAGTAATATAGGGTGGAACAATGGAATTGTCGAATAGGTTGATGTATGAATGTATGTAAATATGCAGGTAATTGGGTTTAGCTGTGTTTTGGGGATTTGTAAATGTTTTCCTGCCCTTTTGATCTTGCTTGAACGTGTTGCTAGTGTTAATTGGATGCTTGATGTTTGTGGGCATGAAGCAGTTGTCCGGATAAACAATGGGTGACTTTAGTTGATGGCTAGTCACAGCCGCCACGTCATAGTGATATTAAACAGACATTTGTGGCTTTTTATAGAGAGATCGCTCGCCAGGTGAAAATCCACTACGTCCTGGAACACTCCCGCCGAACACTTTGCTTGAACGGGTTAAATCTGAACCATCGAGCTGACACCACTTGTAGGTTCATCCGCTAGCTAGCCAGCAAACCTGCTCTCTGAATCCAGCAACCGGCACGAACATCTGCAGGTCTTCCGCCAATCACGAGAGAGGTAGGTTAGCACATTCTTACACACAGTCCGACAACAAGGGCAAGGCCAAGAAGACTCACCTCCGTTATGTGCCGCAAGAGCGCAATTCGATTACATGTTACGTCTCGGCATCATCAGACCATCCAACACCCGGGAGCGTCACCTCTTTACATGGTTTTGAAGAAGCGTATGGGGAACCGGCGTCATTGTGGCGATTAGCGTTACCTAAACGCGAACACACCTGATCGCTATCTATTCCTACATATCGAGCATCTCACCGCCAGTCTGGCAGGTAAAAACGTTTTCAGTAAAAGCAACTTGGTGCTCGCTTACACCCACCTTACAGCAGCCGACGCGGGCATCGCTAAAACTGCCGTGACGACTGCATTTGGTTTGCTCGATTTTCTACGTATTCCATTGGGTCTAAGAAATGCCGCACAAACTTTTCAACGCTCCATCTACCAATTTTGTTGCGGCTTAGACTTCGCTTATTCTTATTTTGACGACATCTTTATCGCGAGGTCTTAACAAGGAGAGCATTAGCGCTCTACGTTCGGACAGGTTTTGATGGTTTATCACAACATCGGGTAACAATCAAAGCAGACTCCGTGTTTGTTTAGTTTGATTCATTCAGCTTTACCGGTATTCAGATCTCTCCTGATAGCGTCGTGCCACTACGGGATAATATTATAACCGACTATCACTAACCTCATTCTTGCAAGCAGCTAAGACGCTCTGACGGACTCGACAAAATTTATCGTTGTTAAATAGCAAAATGTGCGTCGGTTATGCAGCCCCTCACAGCCTTACTCCTAGGAAGGGTTAAGAAATCCGGTTTTCCTGCGTCCGCCCGTGCTGCGGTTAAAGCTTTAAAAGAAGCTATGGCCAAGAAATCTTCTGTAGCGCAGCAGGACGCAGCAGCAGCAACGTCGCTAAGTTCTGACGCTCCTAACGTGGCAGTTGGAACGCTATGAGAACAAAAGGTAGGTGACGCTAGGTAGCCGTCGTCTTTTTTTTCGAAACTCTTGTAACCTGTCGAATTACGTTATGGTACTTTTAATAAAGAACTATTAGCCATTGGTATACCCATACGTCAGCTCCTAGACGTCTTAGTAGGTCTATCCCATGCCGTCTTCATCGACCAAAAAACCCTGACTTATAGGCTTAGCTAGACTACCGACCGATACCCTCCTAGATTCGCGCCACCTAGGCTATAGAGCTCGGTTAATGACCGATATACGATATCTCTCAGGTGTGCATAAGGTCGCCGCTGACGTACTTTCCCAAATGCATACGATCTCTGCTGACGCAGGCACTGCCATTGACTTCGCAGCATGAACGCAGCCCAACTCAGTGGTCCTGAAGCTAATCTACTTCACAGGTCCATCACTAGATATACAACCCGTTTCGCTAACTGCAACAGACGGAACTATACTTTGTGATTTATCTCTAAGCACGCCGCTTACAGTTGCCCCACGCAAGTTTCGGCAGACAGTGTTCGACACATTTCACAGTTTGTCTCATCCAGGCGTTTGTGCATCAACTAGCTTAGTGACCACACGATTCGTTTGCCGCACTGTTACTAATAACATTTACACTTCGGCAGCTGCTTGTCTTCCGTAACAACGCGCGAATGTGTAAAAGTACATGAAAAGCTCATTAGACACCTTTCCGACGTCAGAAGCACGTTTTCACCAGATGCATGCCGACCTCGAAGACACTCTGCCACATTCGGTAGGTTCGGAATATCTGATGACTTGCATCGGCCGATCTACCAGTTGGGCAGAAATTCCTCCGATTCAGAACTACTACTCGGAAATAGTAGCAAAGGCTTTTGTAGGGCGCTGGCTAGCTTAACACGACTGTCAAGCCTTGGTGACCACCGACAGAAAGTCACATTTCTCGTCCACTTCTTCCATTTTGTTATGGGCTTTTGGCTGTCGCCACGTTGGGACGACAGCGTATCATGCGGCTGTCAGTGGCATGGTGGAGCGTTTTCTTTGCCAGTTAAAGGCAGCACGGCGTGCTCACGCAGATACCTAAGCGTAAAACACAAGGTTAAAACCGAGTTCGAAGGAATACCAGCGCAGCTAGTCTACGGCTGCAGGTTGCTGTTGCCCGGACAGCTGGTAGCACCAGCACCGTCCACTTCTTCCTTCGACTATGGAAGTTACACCGATCGGTTGGCTCACCAGATGAGTGAGCTGCACCCACACGCTTCACGGATGCAGAAGACACCAATGTACGTGCCTGGAATACTGTCTACTTGCTCACATGTACCACTTTGAGCAGACAACGTTTGACAGATTCGGCCGTCTCCGTACATTGGACCCTTCAATATAATCAACCAAACAGGAAGGACATTTACGATCGGTCGCGGTGGCCGATGCGAAATCGCGACCACCGACGGCCTCAACCCGAATTTATGGAGAACTTCCTCGCCACTGTCGTTTAGCTATGCTGCGTGCGAGATCACAAATAACCTCGCCGATTTTAAACATCTTAGTTTCGACGAACCAGAACACCCTCACGGTCTGCAAGCATTAGCCGTCCGGCAATCTTCCGAACCTAGCCTACCGCCATCCAAGACTAACTGTCTTGGTCGGGGGAGTGTTCTCCCGTCCGCTTTTCCGACTATGTACAGTAATCAAGTTTAAGTCTGTACATATTTTACCTATTATCCCCGGTTTTAGTCGATCAACATTTTAAAAACTAAAATGCTAAATGCGTCTGAAAAACGTTTTAAACGATATCCAAAAACCAAAATAGCTAAACACTTGCACGCAGATCAGCTGTTCGTACTTTTGTGGTATGATTTGCCGCTTTCTCGTCTCTACATGCGCCGACCCATCCCTTTGTTTGACCGGCCCTTACAACCAACGTTTTCGAGGATTGCTGCAGACAAAGAGGAGCCGGACGCCAACACGGTTTGTTTTACCGCGGAACGTGGGTCGTTATGGTCCTGCGCGGGGTATGACAAAGAAGAGGCCAGTCCCAAGCGCACCGTTTGGCAGCATCAGAGACTGCGGTCCTGTCTGCCATTTTTCTGCTCTAGCCCGTATTTTTAGTCTAACAAGCCCGCTCTGCGAAATGTACCCTGCTCTGAAATCAATAAATAATAAATAACAAACGGCCCAGTAGACTCCGATTTCCAACGAATTTCACTCGACGCGAACGCGCACTCAGGTCATTTGGCTCAACGTGCCACATTAACCTCGGCACATACACTTGTTTTGCCATCAAAGGCTTCATATGTTCAGCATTCTCAAAAAGTGCTCCGTAGCGCTTACAAGATAATTGTTAGCATATTTTAAAAACGATTTTAGTTGTGAGCAATTGTACATTATTCTTTCTTGTTTTAATCTCCTATACATCCAGCTCGTCACTCGACTGCTCTTTAAATTGTCTCGCTAACGTGTTGCTCTGGTCTCTCGCCATTTGTCCGCGTCTTTTGAGCCCATCAAATATAGTGCGTGTTGTCCGCTTTTAATTGCCCTCTGATATCCGCGCTTGATTGCGCGAACCGTCTCGCCTGATATTTACTAGTCTCACAAGTTGAGTATGGTGGGTGATACAACGGTTCGTAGCTTAACTCTTTCGATTTCTGCAAGTTGTATTGTCCAACGTGCAGCGGAGAGTTGTCGTGGGGATGAACTTGCATCTCGTTTTTGACTAATGCCCAATATATGTGCTGACACTTTCGAACAGTGCGGCAATTTAGATAAAACGTAATTTGCTACAGATTCCAGAAGCTGTGCTGGATCATAGTGCTGCAGCCCAACAATTGATCACCATTTACATTTGGATACAACAAGCAGTTTAGGACATTTAAAAGTTTTTACTCATGTTCCAGTTATTGAACAACGTTGTCAGGTTTGCGGATATCAACATATCGTCACCACTCATATTCCGGCAGAGGAAAAGGACATTACATTTTCAAAGAACAAGCGCAGATGAAGTTCTCGAAACAACGATATGGTTGATTTCTGTTTATTTCGAGAAGCACCGGCTGGTCAAATATTACCGATATTTCGATCTCTATCAAAGATAGATAAATATTACTTAAAATACTGCAAAGTCGGAATAAAGATATTAGAATTGCACGTAGATTATCTTCATGCAAAATGGCGTGTGTTGGTTTCCTGATGACCGTCCACAACAAATTTGCTTTTAAAGGTTTCCAAGCGCAAGCAAAAGTTCGAAAAGTTTTGACATGTATAATATGGATTCCGAAACCAAATGCAGTCTCGATAACACGGGATGCTTTGCTGCCGTACAAGCGAGGGCATATTGAGAAGAAAACATTTTTGCCAATGTGTATTTTATTTACCTGCCCTAAAAAGTCGGTAAAAGAGTAAAAATATATTGCTGTACCGTTACTAACCTCGATTAAAAGATTATATGCACTTTTCAAAACGGTACAGAACGTCAAGCTGACTTATCGAAAGTGATTGCAAAATGAAGAACTAAAAAATATAAGGATTAAATATACACAGCCGATTTAGTAAGATTTCACTTCCAGTCCAATCGATCATCATTCTAGACGGCAGTCATATGCCCCAGGGTGGCACAGAACTTCAAAGTTTCATTGGATGAGAAAGAGTTTTAGGGTGCCATAAGGGCGCATGATGAGAACAGTAGGTTGTGATAACAGAAATAGAAAAATTACTTAAAATTTTTCTGTTAACACTAATCTAGTCTTGTCAGCACAGGAAGGGAAATGGATTGCCCATGCGCAAGTGGCTGTCTGTAAAGGTGTAGAAGTCAGACCAGGTAGACTTTCTGTTATGGAGCTAGCGCACAAATCAAATCAACTCACTGGAACAGTAATGGCAGCCGTTGTTCGAGCTCACGAATAGTAGTAAATAAACGACTTATTCTCGATGGCGCGAGACGCCTTCAAATGCACTATCCTGGTAATACAAACGCGTAACATCAGTATGGGTACAGAAATGTTACGATTTGACCAGCACATACTGGCTATATATGTGCATGTAAGTGTTGTATGTATTTAAGTGCATGTGTAAGTAATCGTGCTTTTTGAATTTGTTAGTATTACTGTAAATTTGTGTGTTTGTGCGATGAATGCGCCAATAGAAGAAGGGATAACATAAAATCTTGGAAGGAGTTGATGTTCGCGCAACGAGCAAGCTCCTCAGGTATGTCAAGACAGTGACTTTATTTAGTGGCGAATCATATCCGCGAAATCACAGGGCTGTTAAGCAGACATTTGTGGCATTTCATAGGGAGAACTCTTGCCATGCGAAAAGTTACCCCGTCCTGGAACACGGCCGCTGAGCTCTTAGTTGGACTAGGATTAACCCGAACCACCCAGTTGGCAGAGCGTGTAAGTTGTTTGGCCAGCCAGCCAAAGGGCTTATGCATGCGCAGCGGACGCGTGCTTTGATTTGCCGCTACAATGCAAATCACCAGGTTAAGGAGTAAACACAACGAGAGGACAAGGTCGTGATAACAGCGTGAAAGATGCGTAAAAAATGCATAATGCGGACAAACCTTATTTCGGTTACCCCAGCCTTGCCACATAGCTATAGCGTCAGGCACAAACATAGTAGAGCTAACAAGACTTGGCCAGTGTGTTGTAAAACAGCGACGAACAGACTACTGCCTAGTAGACCGCAATCACTGCTGTTCGTTAAGCTTACTACTTCAAACTACCTACATCTGCATGCGTGAGTAAAACAACCAAATTAGTCAATACACTTAATATAGTATTTTCGGCAACATCACATGTGCAATTTTCAATTGCGTATGGACGCTCCTTTGTTTAATTGCTTCTTTC
Source organism: Dicrocoelium dendriticum (assembly GCA_944474145.2). Taxonomy (NCBI): domain Eukaryota; kingdom Metazoa; phylum Platyhelminthes; class Trematoda; order Plagiorchiida; family Dicrocoeliidae; genus Dicrocoelium; species Dicrocoelium dendriticum. The sequence continues at coordinate 88,631,322 of OX104066.1, read as the reverse complement.
TCCCGTTCGTCATTACATAGAACTGCAAAAATGGACGAATGAACTCGCCTGATTGTTGTCACCCACCGACTTGGTTGAACGATGATTCTTTGGAAAAGAACGTAGCTCTCACTTTTCCAAAGCACATAAAATATTCACTTGATGCTAGATAGGTCTGATAACTCTACTTAGCTTACTGGAATCAATATTTTGGATTCATTCTATAAATAAATGGGTCCCAACTACCTACCTATTGGAAAACACTAGGCAGTTATATGATAATTACCCCAAGATCATTCCCATTCTCCGGATTAGCTTCAAGGTTGAGTAACTGGAACGGAATTTACTATGAGTCCTAGTAGCCACTTACAATTACCTGGTGTTAGCTTGGTGCAATTCATTGCCATCTTTCCGGTCAGCCGAACCTTCAGGAAAATTCTTCATTATTTACCTTGTTCCGATCCCCAAGTTTCAGTCATCCCGGTGTTTCAATCGTCTGGCGCCCCTCAATGGGTATGCGTGATGGAGCTCGCCAGTGGGTAACCGATTGAGGTCAATCGTTCGTCGGCTCCCGGAGCCAGTCAGAAACTTTCAAAATTGGGTGACCAGAGTAGGGAAGTTAAATGGAATTCGGTCAAACCGCGAATGGACAGCAAATATAATGCAAACTTTCCACCTGTGATATCATCCAAAACTTATACTTCATACCACTACGTGCTTGCATATATTTACTAGAATTTATCCTGTCGTCCTGTTAACAAACACTTGACTCCAATTTTTCATCACTGGTCTGTATCTAAAAGGCATGCCACATATAACCGGTAGCTATCAGTTGGCTAGACAACTTTTTGTTTCGTGCTACTTATGTCCTTCCATACGTCAATTTTCGACCAATAATCAAAGCTCTGTTCAACGTATGAACAAAATACTGTACCTCTTTTCATGATCTTGCCTACATAGGCAGATCCCGTTTAGTCGGACATAAAGCCTATTTATTTTTTATTTGGGGGCTGCCAGGTAGACCTACTTCATTGAGATTAAGCCAGGTTCACATGATGTAGGGACAGTAGATTTAGGTTGTAACAGGCTAAGCGCATCGAATTAGGCATATCCAGAGATCACAATAGAACCACCAAGTAGTAAATATTGTTATGTCGAACAAATTTATTGAGGGGAAGCAAACTTATTTCAAAAAGTAGCCTCATCAAACGACCCAAATAAACAATCAAAAGATGACTATTTTTAGGTACGAAACGTTGTTTGTGGTGACCGCAATAGAACAGTGGAACAATGGTTTCTAAAATCTAAAAATAGCACAGGTTTACCATGTCTCATATTTTGGTGACAGAAGAAACTTAAGTTGAAGTTATGTTAAGTGGACCAAATAAACTCAGGGAATTTGCCGCATCGAAAGACTTGATTAGATTAACCGAGCCTTGGCTACCATGATGTAAAGAACCTTCGTTGTGGTAGCAGCAGGCTTACAGTATCAAACATCCCCATGAAGTGAATAGATTAGATTAACCCATTGGTGGCTACCTTGAGGTAGAAGGCGTTAATTGTGTTGGCAATAGTTTTACTGGATCGAAGTAGCCTCAGCATCGAGCAGAATACAACGACCATACAGTGGCAACTGTGAGGTAAAGAACGAACATTAATGTGGCAGTAGAAATATTGCGTGGAAGAAGCCGCATTGAGAAACCAAACTAAAACAATTAGGATGGTAGTGACCCTGTTCGCGCATATGGACGACCGGCCGTCCTATTGGGCGTGATTTGGTCACCAGCAGAGGTAAAAGCTGAGGATGAAAATAAATGGCGTAAGATTTTCAAAGACAGTTAAATACTACCGTGTATCAGTAACACCAGGTTTTCGCGTATGAAGCATTAGTTTTCAATAAAATCGTAATTGCAGTCAGAGCACTTGACCATTAGGGCGTCCAGAGTGACCGAGTTTTGTGCCCTGGTCATCGGCTGTACGCACTTGGGACAAACTCCAGTCACACGAAAGCTTTGGTATAAGATTACTACCCGTGTATTGAGGTCTCATAATTTAGGAATAGTTTTTCGTCTATTATTGACGGTGTTTAAATTCAGAAAAAGTGATTCTATGGCGCACCTTAAGGGTTAGCTGGAAAATGTTCCGAGTGACCGACCTTCGTCCAACTGGTACGTCCAGAGGCATAACCTCCGACCACTCAGAAAGCACCAACGGTCACTCCAACGGACATTTTTGCTAACCTTGCTCTGCGGTCTACTCATTTCAGTGTAATAGAGTCTCGGCCGCGCTGCACGATGCAGGAGCCTCTGTTTGTGGTAATAACAATCGTCACCGCACCAGTCACTGGATATCCGAGGTCGATGAACCTATTAAAATCCAGAAGAAACCTCCCGGCTGGCTCTGAGCACAATGTGACCAGACGAACTACTAGGCGCAAACTAAAGAGAAGCCTGTGTGCTGACAAGAAAACCTGGTGAATCATTGGGGCTCCATCAATGGAGGAAGTAGGAGCAGCTGGAATGTACCTCAAGCTCCTCCACCTGATCCGCACCACTGTCCCTAGAAAATTAGGCTTCAGTGGGAAATTCAGCGATGACGCGAGTGCACTGCTACACAATAAGGAGCGCCATAAGGCTCATTTGGCGGAAGACTTAAGATCAGTTCGGCTGGCCCCCTTCTCCCGGACCTCTTTCTACTCAGGTGATGTAGGACAAGCCATGGACGGTTAGGTAAATGGCTTCATCAGCGGCTGAGGTCCGAAACGCGATTACAGCCTTCAACCGTTTCAATGATGCTGACTCGGATTCTATTCCACATGCACCATTTAATGATGGAGAGGTGGTCCTCTATAAGGAACGGGCCTGCCTGTTCGAACATGCTGGAAGAAAGAGACAGTCAGAGGTATCTGGAGTGAATCGATTGTGGTAACGACATATTAAAAGAGCAGTCGCACACTGCATTAATCACAGCGGTATTGGCCCAACGCCAACAGTGACAAAATTACAGGCCATGATTCTCATTCATCGCCTTACTGGGGAACGAGAATGTCGGATTAGGGATAAACAGGAAGGCTTCTGCGCAGGACGTGACTCTATAGACCATATTTTCATTCTGCGACAGGTGCTATAGCAGCGCCAAACATACCGCAGACCGACAAGAGCTATGTTCCTCAATTTCAGTAGTGCTTTTGATTTAGTCGATTGATGCATCCTGTTCGAAATACTTGCGCGAAATTATTTTCTTACGCAATATGTGAACATCTTGCCTGCCCTATACTCAAACAACACAGGCCGCTTCTGGGTCTACGGTGACGTGTCGTATAGTTTTCCGACCACAAGTGTCATTCGTCAGAGTTGTCCGATTTCCCCATTTTTGTCCAATTTCGTTGTGGACACTAGCATGGTGTGTTTCCTTGCGAAATCCCACAATGCATGCGTTGAGATCATGCTTAGTGAAAGGTTAGTTGATCTCGATCATGCGGACGATATGGTCCTGCTTTTCGACGATGTTGCAACCGCTCAATCAATGCTGAATAACCTTGCTAGAGTGGTCTCAGTAATTGCTATGCGCTTCACATTTACAAAGTGCAAACTGTTGCCGCAGGATCAACAGCCACTTGATGATCACTTGGATCTGGATAACCAGGAATTCAAGGTGGCTGATTGAATCACTTACCTTAGTAGATTCATCAGCTACGCTAACTGTATAAAAAGCAAAGTCAGTGCACGTATTATATAAGGCAGTAGGGCTTTTTCGAACTGATGGTATGTTTTGCGGCAGTAGGGAGTCTCCCACCGTCTGAAGAGCCGTGTATAAAAGGCCACAGGGAGGGCCGCCCTGCTCTATGATGGTGAGATCTAACCCATTCATTCGGAATAGCTGAGGCGCCTTCAAGTTTTGGTTCATTGTTGTCTGCGAAGCACTACTGGTGTTGGGTGGCACCAGCGTGTCCGCAGCGATGACGTTCGTAGGCGAATACTACTCTCTGGTAATTGAGCTAGTTCCTTAGAACAATAGGTAGCACCGAATAACTTTCGTTGGCTTGAGAAGGTATTACGTATGCCTGGTCACCAGTTACCTAGGTGGTCCTTGTTTAGTCTGCTAGGTGCAGGGTTACGAAAGGCTGGTGCTGGACAAAAATCGACAGCGAGAAAGGTGGTCACTGACGACCAAAGTGGGGGCCGTCGGTCCGTTTTAACTTCCGGGCTGGTGTCCACGTGACCCGCCTTGTGCTTGGCTGAAGATTTTAGAGTATATGGCTCGAAGCCGACACCAGTGGCGCTTCTGCTGCCGTCTCCTAGTCGGATTGCTTATGTATAGTGTGTTTGGTACTTAGCTATCGGTGGGTTACTGGCTGATTATAACGCGTAGCATATTAAAGTCGAAAAGAAGCTGTCTTGCTGACGTTGCCCTATCTTTACTCGATAGTCAGCTGTTTGCGACTGTATGTGGCTAACACAATGTGTTTGCTTAGGGCATTATGGTTTTTCGGTAACTACACCTTCTCTCCTTTTTATTGTCTTTCATTCCATAGGTCATCGTGGTGGGATGGCAAAGATGCATCCGTTTAACTGACGGAAGTACTCCTGCTCTTAAATGGTTGATGATGGTATACCTCCTTTTGGTAGCTGCAAGATAACCACATCACAATGGCTTCAACATTGAAACCAAATGTACTGCAAACTACCGTCCACAGTCAGTTAAGTTTACATTACCATGCCGCGTCTAATATCTTTGCCAAGCAGAATATCGCGATGTCAATTCGCTTTATAAATAACTTATAAGCATATGTAGCCGAAAGTAAAAGTTACTTCTTATGAAGTACCACCTCATTACCATATTGATTACCGCATCTTTTCATAAACCGCTTTAGGCTGGGATAAGCGAAATATGCTTAAAATGATAGTATGCAGTAGGTATGCAGGTTTCCCTCTCTACCAATTTCGCTTCATCACGCTTTGGTATTATAAGATAAACTCCCTTACATGCCCGGTTACCGACATCTAATGTGCAACCTCATACGGAGAAGCCACACATTTATTAATCATTTTCGCCGTATCTTTTGGGTTTATAACGTGTACTTGGCTGCATTTTAAACACCTCTTGCAGTCAATCTCAATAAAAGATCCGCGCACTAATGGGGGCCGTAGAGAAATTCCAGGGAGCCCTGGATGAGGTATATTTGTAGGGGGCCAGAATTGTCATACTGTGTGAATTGGGTCTTGATAATAGAAATAGCAAAACGCCTTAAAATTTTTCCTATTTCACTAATCTAACTTTGTCACGGCGGGAAGTGAAACGAATGGGCCATGCACAAGTGGCTGTTTGCGAAGGTGTTGATGCCAGACCATGTTGACATTCTGTTATGAAGCTGGTGCACAAATGAAAACAAATCTTGGGAACATTATTAGCAGCCGTTGTTCGAAGCCATGCATATTGCTCATGCATGCGCTGCGGACGTGTGCTTTGAGTCCCAGCTACACTGCAGACCACTAAGTTGAGGAGTAAACACAACGAGAGGACAAGTTCGTCATAGCCGCATGGAAGAGGTATAAACAATGCATAATGCGGAAAAACATTATTTCGGTTACCCCAGCTTTACCACATACACAGTGTCTGGTACATAGACAGTACAACAACCAAGACTTGACTAGTGTGTTGTAAAACAGCAACGAGCAGACTATTATCCCGTAGAGGACTGTCATTGCCATGGCAAAATTACTGCAAGGACTTCCGACGTCCACTGAAGTCAGCAATATACTTGCTAAAATGTGCCGTCTATTTAATTTTGGATAAAATGTTATCGAGTCTTTATTGTCCATAACACTGTCTGACTTGTTAAACATGATTTCTCAAGGAACGGCTCATCATTTTGCGCAGCATCTCAGATGTACCCAGGCGAAAAGATGAGATGGCGCATGATACAGATGTAACTTTGATTGCTTTAAAGTAGTTAAGAAAATCTCCATTGTGAATAGATGAACCTAAGCCAATTGGCAAAACTGCTCTACACGTGGCACATGTCCTCTTCGTCACTGGTAATCAGTTACCGGAACATATGCTGTTTACCCGCAGAATTAACGCTGGTACGGAGTGTCAGTATATATTCGAGGTGGTTAGTGGATATCCGAGTTTAAACTCCAGCACAAAGCAAAACAAAACTCCATGCTTAAACATGATTCTGCCGCAAATGTTGGAAGACATACAATGTTGCGTTGCCCATCTAAACATGTTTTCCTTTCTGTTCCTGCAATTTCTTACGGGATTCATCATAAGCATCTAGAAGATATGAATATGGGGCCCGTCTAAATGCTTAACAATCAACTAGTAGAATAGTAGTGAACAATAGCAAACCATTTCGTCTTCAAGCTCGTCTATCCCAGAGGTTGTGTGAAGGGAAAAGTAAAGGTTTTTAGTTTATACTGTTGCGTACGGAGGTTGGATGTCTCTCCAATGACAACTGTCTTCGTTGCTTTGTGGCACGTGGCGACAGGATAATTACATTCCTTCCTGGAACTTATTATTAAAGTAAACTGTTATTAGCTAGACCGGACGTGTTTTGTCTGCCTGATGTTTTTGGAAAACATAACTTATTAAATAAAATCTTCAAGTCAAGTTGATAAATCTCGTCTTAAGCAAAGAATTTATTATCGCTTCACAGCTAGACCCGTCTTGCAAAAATTCGTAAATATTTCACAGTTTCGCTTCTTATTTTACGGTTATAAATTTCGTAGTTCTTAGCCGAACCCAAAAGGGCGTTTACCGTAGACTTTACGAATTTGAACAGGCAATCAGAGTATTCGCAGCGTATGGCTATTCAAATGGCGTAACCACTGCATTCCATCGTGGTTTGACCCTCAAGGTCGCCGCAGGTACGTGCTGCAGGCGCAATGAGAAATTCGCTCATGGTAACGCGACAAAATTGCACCCATACCAATATTACGATACACATCCAACTTGGCCTGGTCTAACTAGCCGTAGTAATACTCGTGAAATGTAGGGTGATGAAGTTATGAAAAGAAAAATCGGATTGGCGTAATATGCAGTGGTCGCAGGGATAAGCAAGTGTTCCTGCTACTTAGCAATGCACATGCTTTCCCCTAGACAACTGTGTGATTCCATAGTGAATAATTGTAAAAACCGACTTTTTGCAAGCCTTATATCTATTGTGTCTGCTCTGCAAAGTAATAAAACCTGGGCATACAGAATGGCGCACCACGTATTGTGTGAAGACGACACCGTTTTGGTACAACAAAGGACATTTACCCCTAATCATTTCGGTACGGTGTTAACCCTGCGAATTGGGCAGTAACGTGATTTTTAACGGAACGTGAAGAGCAATAAAAGGGCACTATACATACCTGTTCCTCAGTGCACAATTAGGTGCGAGATGCAGAAGCACCGGGTTGGCTGCCGACGGTGTGCAGCCAAACTTTAACTGCTTGGGCAATGGCGGAGTTAGTTGTGCCGGATTTTGCATGACGAGCCATAAGAACGGCAGAAATGATGTTAATATATGACCTAGCAAACCCAACTTGTACTGCTGTGTACACATGTTCTTTGAATGGTAACCGTCCGTGAGCACCGAATAATTTAATAACCGGTGCACATGCTCTGGTCATGATCGTGTCCAAGTACCTGCGTGCACTCTCCGTAATGGTGGATCCTCGTATGCCTGCTAGGAAGAATATCTGACACGCGCAAAGGGGCTGAAACGTGCAACGAAAAGAGGTTGCGCATCACGGTATTGGCTACCTCCTTGTTTAACTCGTGCAGTTCTTTGCACGATGTCTTATGCTGAGTGAAGGGTTGGTCATTCGTTGGCGCTTGATGCTACGCTGTTTTATATAGAGATTAAAAAAAATCCAAACTGTGGCATTGGTTATTTTACAGTACAAAGGAAATGCATGGTTGCATGAAAATGGGCCAGTAGTTTCAACCTACCGAGTATAAGGTTTCGCGTGGGTCTCAAATATGCTATTTCCTACCGCATGTAAGTAAGGTATTTTGCAAGGAAGATGGGTTCTTATTGGTATGTTTCATGATTTGCCAGGCCCCTGGTGGGCAGGAGCGTGGTAATGCAGACGTTGGCTTCGGCGGCAAATGCGCTGCAGCAGTTAGTATGGACGTCCGTAGGGTAATTACCAATACTCACCGGGGAGTTTACTCCGAGCCATCGGAGCAGTGCACACATGCATACCCCCTACTTGGAGTCCATTTGGAAACTGGGGTTAGTTATGGCACCGACTGTGGAGCTCCGTAATGGAAATCCTGAGTGCACGTCCGACGCTTACGCTTATCCGGCTGCATGAAGATAATGTCAAGGGAGGACGCCTGCGGAAGGAAATGTTTGTTAGTATGGTACTTCACACACGATGCGCTTCGGTGTAGTAACCATTTTCCTCGTGTCCTGACCTTCGCTGTTGATATTGAACAACCGGGCATCTCATGCGCGCGGTTCATCATTCAAATCCACTTGAAATGGAGTATGTAAGACGCAAATTTGCTATGGGAGGGACTGGGCACGACCTCATGAAAGGGCGTCATTCTCTAACTTACTTGTACGGATCGCCCGCATTGTGGTACCTGAGGTTCCGGCAGTATTTAGTGCAGCGGTTCCCGATGCGATTGTTGAGCACTTGAGTAATAGCCCATTAATGTTGCTGCAAAAGATGGTCGGACATTATCTTTACACAATCGGTTCATAGTTATGCAACACGTGTCATAAGCCTTAAAATATGTGTTGCAATAACATTTGCATCAATGTTGCCTTACATGATCCGACGATAAAGGAGGACACCATTGTTCTACCTATATATGAGGACTGTGAATTGTACTGCAAAATGGTAGAGTAGGGTAACTGGATGCATTGCCTCACCTTTAAGTTTCCACAGAATGGTGACGTATGGTGAAGACACTGGAATCACGGTTTGAATTGATTTGTGCTTTATGCAATACCTAGGCGCAGGCACGCATACGCATTCTAAATTGCTGGCATAAAGATTTTCGTAAACGTCCTTCCAGCGACGTATCCTAAGCAGTCACAGAGACAAAGGCAAGGACGCCATTCTGATTGTATGAATGTAACAGCGAGATGATAACCTAATAGTCGTAAACTTGTAGACCAAGACATTTGCATGCTATATGACATGTGTGGAAAACGGCTGTCTCCTCTGACAAGCCGTTTACAAAGAATGTGAAGAAATCGGAATAGAGCATACTACGATAGAACAACTCTCGAACACAGTTAAAAGAATTGCGCGTGACTTCACCAGAAGCATCATCCATTGGTGTAATGGCTGTGATGACATACGGCTGGCCAACTACCAAGATGCAGTTGTCTGGTCCCGTGTGGGTGTACAGGACGTCGTTGTGTAAGGTCAGTTCATTATTCCCGTGCACAAGACGGAAATCCCTCCTATTGGTTATCATATGTCTGATTGACATCGTTTCTAAGCACCTGCGCGTTAACTGCGCTGTAGGGTTCCTCGAATTAGGTAACGTTCGCTTCAGAACATGTACGTGTGATTCAAAGTGGAACGCAGTGAAACCTTCCAACGTTTCATGAGTCTAAACCTATTCCACCAAACGTGTTACACCATGCACACTAAATAACGTCTCACTTTATCCATCGACCTTGTTGTATTTCTCAGCGAAAATGCACAACACACGTTTTGCAAATCAGCTGTATTCAGGAGGTTGATATGGGTTGGCACAACAAATATATTCTTAAATACGAATCCGGGACTTGTTTGTAATAGTTCACTTGCAGAACATTTTAAAGAAGAGCGGGACCGGCCCACAAGAGGAAATTGCAGAATGCAGTCGCCTTGCAATAATTGATGAAAGTTAAACACCTGCAACGTCTTTGGAACTTCTGTCAGGAGTGCCCTTTAACAGCAATGGCGACGTTTGATTGGGAAGTGCTTTCCGATTTCAAACTAAACGGTTGTCGGACAGGAGCTGACATCCCAAAAATTAACCTGCGTTTCAGTACACCAAGACAAACGCATTGCTTGTAATCTATGGAAAAGGTGCGTTGTATGTCTACTTTCAAACCCTGAAATGGGGTCCGTTGAGCCAATGCCGTGCTCTAAACAATTTGGCTGTACACGGAGTGCACTTCATTGTAAGGAACATAAACTTACGCCTACGGTAGGGACCCCGCTGCACACACTTATCACGACTGCTGTAGAATGTGTGTGTGTATCGGATCACTGACAACCGTTGTAGTTGGTGCATTGTAGATAACAGCCGTTAAATCAAGGGTTAGTGGAGTCCGCACTTCAAATAGGAAAGCGATTTCTCAGCTCCAAAGGTCCGGAGATAATAGGTCTCAGTTATTTGTTAACGTTTTCCGGCTTACCCATACCGTAATAGATGCCAACGGCAAACGGCATGGAGGCTGTGGGTGAGATACGGAGGCAACGGATAGGGCCGTTTTGAAGTTTGAAAGTGTGGGACGGTCTAAATCCTTCTACGTGAAGCTGGTTGGAAACGATATTTGTAGGCAGGAAATGTGCACCCTGAAATACACCGGTAAGACCACGTATCAACCCTAAATGACCGTACAACCCAGGGTGGACATGGGTAGTAACGGTGCTGCGTGGGGTTAGCATTTTTTATAGTAATCTTTTGGTAACACAGGTAGGTACTCCTGGAGCACGGTCAAAAGCTTGTTAAACATGGGAACAGAGTGGCGGTTTTGAATAAGTCAGGTACGCAGGTCCACTTCCACGAGATCTTCCTCAACATCAGTAGGTGTTAGATCTACTATGGACTCTTTAGTCAGCACCAATGATACTCACTTTCAAGCTCAGAGTCCAAATTTTTATTCATTAACACATCTGCATGTTAATTAAACATACAACTTCAATAAACGTTTTCGTTTTTGTTGACGAATCTATGAAAGTAATCACCTATTCAGCTTTTAGCCGGGACTCTCCTAATAATCTCCTACACTGCCTCCATAAAGCGCATGTATGAACCGTAATAGTTGAGCAAATGCGATAAGTCTTCCGTCTAAACATTTTCTAAAGTGTATGTTAATGCGATAGGTTGCAAGATGAGCTTAGCTACCCGACATGAAACGTTTCAAATGAAGGCACAACAGTGACGTTCAGGTAACGCAATGTCGTGTTAGCTAGCAGCTACACTTCCAACTCATATACACAGCTCACCTGACTAATAAACCTAAATTGAGATTAATATACACAGCATAAGTTGTAATACCGCATACCCTGAAATTAATGTCCGTAAAAGTTACAAGGGGCAATGCAAAAACATGCAATGCTACAGCCCGAAATATGCGAGCAGAGAACCACAAATTAAGGTTCCATGATGCGATAATGGATCAGTAAAACAACGGACAATGGTTTACTTTTTGGTCAAACGCGCAGATTGTTATAACGAAAATAAAGAATTAAGAAAAAGAGCGAAAATATTGGACCCGAAGAACCTTACTAAGCGGTCTTGGTTACATTATCAAACGGAAAAGGTATATTTTTTGGATTTTTCACCAACATTTTACGGATTTTCTGGCCTACAGGGTTTTCTTAAATTTCTAGTAGTGTATTCGCTAAACACCGGAAGTCGATGATTTTTACATTTCCAAATTCCCGCTACGGGCAAGGAGGAGCTAAAGAATGGTGACTGGATTTTTTATGAAAGTCATTTACAAGGGCTCTAAAAAGAAATTATAGACATATTTCACGACCTGGTTGACGCAGAAATACCGAGTTGATTTTTAGATTCACTTAACGTGCAGCTGTGAAATTTTGGAGTTGAAATCCAAGAAAGTCCCACAAAGCTGCAATGCGACACAGAAGCAATACACTGACGGGAAACAGTAAAGGGAAGTTGGGCTAAAGACTGATGCCACCATCGGACAGACCAGATTGCCCTTTATTCACAAAAGGAATAATGTGCTTAAAAGATGGCCGCGCGCAATGATTCCTGCACAAGAGTGCTGAGTGGCGCCTGGGATACTAGTCGGTAATCAATGACATGTAAGAGCCGTGTCAAATACGGGACAGTATAGAAGTTGAAGGCGACTGAACCCAACGTATATTGTGCAGCCTACAAAAATAGGAAGCGAATCAATCCGAGTGCGAAACTGTGCAGCAAGACACTGACTGCAACAATTAATGTCAACAGAAGTGCCGTCAGTAAAACAAGTGGACGTTTTGAGGGTAAAATCAATGGTGAAATCCAGTGTTGTAAAAGAATGAAAGAACGTATTTTCAGATACAATACAAGGGCCTCGCTCTTGAAGACGGAAGGATGGAAGCCTTCGATAGAGCTGTTAGTGGAGGAAAGCGAGAGGTAAAGATGGATGCGAATAGTTACGTTGGCTCCGAAAAGGGTTTCTACTTTGGGTGTGTAGTAGAGTTTGCTGGCTCCAGGCTTTTGCTAATAATTATTTATGATGCACTTGTGAACCAGAGTGCATCGTCAGTGGGCCGTCGGGGCGGGATGGTCGGACTGCAAAAATACTGGATAGTTTAGAATGAAGGTCGACAGATCATGCCCACCGCTGCAGACTCGACGGTGCACTTGGGTGATGTCACTCGCCCCACGGCACACCAGTCCACGGTCCTCGTTCCAGGAAGAAATCCGGGTGTCTTCCTCGAAAACGCGTAGCCAGGCCTTTAGGGACTAATCCGGTCTTGGCCATCCGCGGTCGTGGGTGACTGCCTGTTCCGTGGTTCAGAAAGGGGCATTGAGCCGGTTGGCGAGTCACACGATTTTTGCGTTGGCCGTTCCGGTGGATGAGTTTCTGGAAGCTAGAACTCAGAGAGGTTGGGTGACTGTCAGGGGAAGTGGCTTGACGCCGGAAAGGGAACGTGGCATGCATGATAAAAGCAAATAGGTCTGTTAAGTTTCAAGATGTTTCGGTTTTCGCTGACAATTTCGCAAAACGTTTGTGGACGAGACGCAAATTGCCACTAAAGACGAAAATGGCGAATTTATTGGAAATAACAAACTTTTACAAAATATGTAAAACAGACCAGACGTTTGACCTGTCTACCGCGTCAGTCGGTGGCCTGGGCTTAAGGCGGGGTAGATTGAGGGTCAATGGGAACAGAGGGTTTCGGGATCTCCAGTGCTCGAAAAGTCACCGCAGGTGCGGGTGCATGCGTGACAGCATCAGCAGGACTGCAAGTGGTTCGTCAAAGAAAGCCACTTTGTGGCGGTAGATGGACACCTTTGTTCGGTGACCATTCTGGTATAAAGTGCAATGTTTCGGAGTCCGTTGCAGAACTCTGAAAGGGCCAGTGTAGGGAGGCTGGAGAGGGCGTCGCACTCCGTCGGTGCGGAGGAAGACGTGAGTGCAGGTAGAGAGTCCGCTGTGTATTTGCACATTTCTAGCCTGCGCACAGAGCGGAGTCGTGCGTAGTGATCACGTACGTTAAGCTAGGGAGGACGCGAAGTTAGGCGGAGGCATACTCGACGATGCATGGTGGGTAAAAGGAATTCTCCTGATAAGATTAGCCTTGTGCAGTAAACCATCTCCGCTGATGAACATTGCAAGTCAGCTTTGCTGCTGCTGCAAATGCCTAAGTGTACGAGCGGAACCTTTTTGCACAAACTAGGATCAGAGGAGGCGCAGAGCGAGGCTTTTAACTGCCTATGGAAGCGTCCAACTAAACCATTGGATGATGGGTGCTAGGCTGTGGTAGGAATACGGCGGCAACCTAAAATGCTGCAAAGCGTATCGAATCGTGACAATTCGCCGGGCCTTCAACGGTCAGTTGTGCTAGTCTATGGGCATCCTTCGCTCGAGGTCCAGCGGTCTATGAACGCTCGGATAAGCCTCAGCCGTGTGGTCTGTTAAGGGAATGGCTTCTGGACCGTTCGATACCTGTAAGTATGCATACGCATCCGCGTGAAGGAGGCAAGGGACCTACCTTTCATAGTTAATGGACGGTGGAGAAGAGTAATGGTGTTTTTTGGGTTAATTGTGGAGCAGTTGTTTGCTCTGGTATATAGGACAAGGGCTGCTAGCCGTTTAAGGTTAAGGCCAGGAGCAAGAAGATACGGTATTGCCCACTACTTTGTAGCGAAAATAGGGTTGTCCGGAAATCTCTGGAAGAGACGCTTGGTAGCACAACGATGTGGGCTGCAGCGCCAGAAGACACCTAGTGTTCCACACCAAGGTGGATTACTTTGGTAAAAAGCACCAGAATACCAGACGGCATAGAACAGGAAGGAAGGAGCCGGATAAATTGTGGATCAAGGAAACGGGTGCAGACCTGGTTCTGACAGGAACCAGGGTAGCGGATTAAGCTGGGTAGCGGCGTCAAAAGATGCTGTGTTCAACTCCAAGGTGAATTTCTACAGTGAAGTAGTAGCCTGTAATTGTGAAATGTGCATGAGCCATAGTCCAGTTGGCTCTTCGGGGAGTAGCAGTGAAATTAAACAGGTAGAGATGAGAGGCACGAACAACGACATCTGCAATCCTGATGGAGATATTGCTAATAATGTAAAGTCCAGTTATCAACAAGCATGAGGTAAAAAGATAAAGAGTCGGTAAGTTGGATTTTTGAGGTTTATGCTGCATCACAATGCATATGATCGTCTGTTAAGATGAAAGGTGGTTGGGCTACAGGCTAGGCGGTTCTTCGAGTCCTGTCAGCCGTACTAAGGTTAAACGGCTGAGCCATTGGGCTTGAACCATTGGGTTTGATTTGCCTAACACAAACTCTTCCACATATCTCTTGCCTGGGGGACTTTCGACTTCGGAAGGCAAATTCTCCTGCCAGTACAAAGCCTGAGAAATCGGTCATTCTGAGCTCTTCAGGCCGCTTTGACCGCTCAAACGGCCGTGGTTTTTCTATATTTCTAATCAACTTCACTACATACCCCGGGGGATCTGCGATTACTTCTTCAAAACATCCTATCATTCAAGTCTTCAACATATTTCAATGTATATCCTTCAGTGACTTAATGTGGTTCTGCAGTTGATCAGCACATCATATCCAGAAAGAATGTTTTATTCCCGACCTACCGATCTGGCACAGGACTGGACCCGGGCACGCAATAGCCACTCGCCTAACGCATCAGCCGGCAGAAAAATGGGACGCTACTTGACTGCGAATAACGGCGCAAAATAAACTTTCAACAATAAACCGCCAGTTACAACTTGCCACTCAGTGGATTGGCGGCTATGTTTCAGGACGTGGAGAGTTTTCGTCTGGCAAGCGTTCTCCCTATAAAAAGCCACAAATGTCCGTTTGACAGCATTGCAACTTGGCGAATGTGACTCGCCACCGAATAAAGTCACAGCCTATAACTTCACACTGGCAGCTCAATTAGCGTCATCATTTTGGCGTGCCCTTCAATTGTCTTCCAATAGATCATTCAGAATTCTCAATCTATTGTTTTTCGAGGTACAACTGCAATATATGGCAGAGCGATTATGTCCAAACGAATGGGTCCCGATCCCACTGAAACCAAATCGGTTCGCATCTTCGCCATTGCACAGTTCCAAGCATTGACAGATGAACAATTTTCTACTGTCAATAACTTGCCATGAAATGTCTATACAGCTGTACATATGTGATCATGCCTCAATTGGCGTGCCTCGCATAGTCAAGCATAAAATATTTATTTATTTAGGAGGCGACAGGCATCGATATGCTGTGGTTGGAATTTGATACTAGTAGGAATGTAATGCCGCAGAGATCTCAAGCATAAGATGAAGTAAGGAAGCTGTAGGGAATTCCAATGATTGTGAGCGATGTGGCATCACAATCCAGGGAGAGGCCTGTAAAGATGAAATAGTTCTTCGACGCTCAGCAGTCTTACTAGAGTAGACCGATAGAGTTTGGAAGCAACAGAGAATGGAATTTGGTATATGGTAGTAGATAATAATAAGATTGTAATGCCAACGTGACTCCAAGCATAAAGTGGAGGGATCGAAACGTCAGTTAGTGGGATGGTTGGGGTGATACGGCGTTGCAGTTCAAATCTATGCCTGTTAAGATTAACTGGGAATGGGTAACGGACTAGATGGCTCTCCAGACTGAGCAGGTATACTTGCGTGTAATGTTGCAGATGGGAAGCGGCAAGCATAAGATCAAAATCCGGAAGTAGATGATACCCAGAATGTAAGGCCGAATGGACTTCAAACATAAGGCAGATGAAGGAAAAGGATAGCAAGTCGGATGGTTGTGAGTGATGCGGTCTCACAATTCAAATGGAAGAATGTAATATGGAATGGGACTTAGGCAGGAGCTAGGAGAAAATATTAGAGTGAAGCAGATGGGGATAAGAAGCAGCGAAGTATAACGATCAGCATCCAAAGAGGTGTTGCTAAGAATGTAAGGCCGAAATATCGGCAGACATGAGGTGAAGGGATGAAAAACTTCGGGTCGGATGATTTTCAGTGTTGCGCCATCCCAAGCGTAATGGAAGTCTGTTAAGGTGGAATGGAAGTTGGCCACAGGCTAGTTGGTACTTTGAGGCCTGGCAGTCATGTAGATAAAGAAAGACGGAGCTAGGTGGCGACAGACATCAACAACCGGAATCCGAGACTAGAGTTTAATAATAATGTAACGCCAGAGGGGATTCAAGCATATGATGAAGGAATGAATATGTTGTCAAGTCGGATGGTCGTGAGCGCATTCCCTCGGTCCTCTAAGGAGGATTAAACCCATGACCGCCCAAATAGGGCGCAACACGTATGGTGTTTTTCCAGACTAGACTCTACTATGTAGCTTGTGCACTACTGGGACGCAAGCCTTATCAGAATTACGACTAAAAGCCTGCCATTGGCAAATAGTATAAAATAAATATAGCCTCTCCTAGTTTCAATTGTTATTGCTATATCGTTGAGCGACAGGACGTCATCACCTCGCAGGCTAACCATTGTCAGTGACAGTAAAAGATATCTGGTGTTACATCCCAATAACAATAATATCACAAATAACAAAATTACTGACCAAAATCCTTCTACTCATAAGTAATATCCCAATTAGTTTGCAAAGTATGTAGCCCAGCCAATGTTTCCTATGGCTCAGTGGCTTAAGCTGCTGGATAGTTGGCATCTGCATCGTGCGGTTGCAAAGAAAGTCAGCGATCCAAGAAAGAAGATTCCCAGCGATACCGATTCCTCGGAATATTCGTGCGGGACCGTGTCGAAAGTTTGCTAGAGGCAACCAACACAGCGTCCAGGCATTTACCGAAATCTAGCGACTTCGCCCATTTCTCCTAAGCAACCAGTAAGTTTGAGGCACATGGGCGTACGCTTCGAAAACCATGCTGTGAATTAGAGGAGACATTAAGCTTTTCAAAGAGCAAATAAAAACCTGCTTCAAGAACTGCTTCCTAACTTTTCACCCTAGCGACGTTAACTAAATAAATAAATGGTGTATTTCTCGAAAGGCCGAGAAAAGTAGGTGAAGCGCTTCCTTCGTACATATGCAGCAGTACACGTACAATGGTTTATAACTCAAAAATAGCTGTAAAGCAGAAAATACCTTAAGACGAAGCAAAGGTTCCACACGTCACTTAAGCCAGGTAGAACGTTATTGTTCGCTGACCGTCAAGGTCACGTAAACATTGCAGCCTAAGACTTCAAGTAAAAATTACATGAACTGAAGGCGCCATCAAAAACGAGGTTGTTTGGTATGCCAACGTCCAAACAACATGACTCGTTTCTTCTCTTCTATGAAAGGTTTGATCGGAATTTGATATTTTGCTCTGAGAACGGGTTGACACATCCAAAGAAAAATAACAGTTTTATCCATCATTCGCTTTAATCTAATTGCAGAACCCGGGGCTTGCCTAGCAAAATGAACATAGAACAGAAGAAAATTGATAGATTGTATCAGGTTCTCGTGTTGCGATGCAATAAGCGAGAGAAATATCTTCGGTTATGTTATTTTTTATCAGCTACAATTTTAGCTACACGTAGCACCCCAATATAATTTTTTGGCAAACAATGATAAAAAGGTTCACTGCTAAAATAGTTCTTTTTCGTCGTAACAACTAATAGGGTTACTTTTCCTCCTCGCTAGTGCTTCTTCCGTGCATACACAAAATACTTCCTCACAAACTAACGTACCTTTGTTCATTTTTGCCAGCCAAGTAGATAGAACTTTTTTAGTTTTGATATAGTGCTTTAGTTGATTGTTATTTATGTATATTTTCATTTCGTTTTAGGTCCAAGGCTTAGATGCAGACCTTATTTAAAACAGGTTTGTGAAAAATTGAGGTGAAGCTTGTTTGGTTATAATTGATTTGTCGGGATATGCAAAATGAAGCCTAAGCGTCAAGTGTGTCTTTTCGGTTTTGGATAATTGGGCGATCGAATTTCGGTTAGGTGCCGTCGGGGCCTGATTGAAATAAATTTCCATCCGTATCCCAGACGTAAAGCAGGCTTTTCACGCGTTCAATTTTAAGAAAGTATTGTACGTCCCTCTTGAAGCGTATTGGATGCCTACACTCCCCAAAACTTGTAGGTAATTTATTACAAAAATTTATGCAATATACCAAAAAACTTTTGCGCAGTTTTTCCTGGCCTTCAATGGTATAATCGTGCTATGCTTACTATGTTAGTTGAATTTTGACCCGCTGCTTAGCTGCAAGCGTCAGGGTGCACTGTATGCCCTTTTGTAAAGGATTTTATTTATAAAGCAATGGTTAAGGTTCAAGGGAAGCAACCAAAGTGGTTGCACTTTATGAAGATTGCAGCGATCTTAAGAAGTCATACCCTGTTTTCCATTAAGGAGCCTCTTTGTCATGTGAACCGAGATTGGACCTAACGTGATGAGATGGTTTGCGTACTTCCTTGACCCACAGAGCTATACTGGGTGGTGCCTACGGGCCACTTGACAGCCACTCCTGCCAGGTTGGTCAATGGTGAGAGGTCAGACAACCTCAGTCTCCAGGTCCTCCAGGTTAAAGGTTTGAAATGGGATGGAGTCCATTTCTGTAAAACTATCTCACTACCACCTCCCCGCTGCCTTGCGGACAGGCTTTTGAGTCATAGGCTTTGCATAAGGATCCCAATCGTCCTCCTGTCTAGGGCTTGGCACCCTGGCAGTATCTTAGTCCACATACCATCACGACTTATTCTTCAAACCTAAATTTCAGCCTGCATCAGTCGTCTCGTAGGTTATGAAAGGTCGACTTATCTGTTGCATACAGCAGGGCGGAAAGGCGAAAACGTGCTACTGCTGCCGCATCCCATCTCTCTTTTCTACCTGCGTCTCTTACTCCCATCCCGACCTCATTAATAAACTTCCTTCTATAATTTCCAGCGTAATTTACAGCAACCGAGGTGCTACTGGAGTAGAACCAGCTGCAGCCACCACCCCATAACACCTATCGGACGCCTATCGGCAAAAGTCCTTTATAAGGCCGTGCTGTCCCTTTCCATGACTACATTCAATGTTTGCACTTAAAGGCAAATAATTCAACAGACTGTATTCGCACGCACCTCGGACACACTGGGTATGGATGTGTGCTGTGGGTCCGAAACTAGGATCTATGACCATTATGGGGTTGTAGAATTAACTGCACCCGGCTTTTCCTTCGTTATTGGTGGTACGCACCCAGAGACGCCGAGGCAGCACCCACGGATCAAGCCGGTGTAGGTATCGTTCGTTGATTGGGTGCCGGTGCGTAGCCGTTTATGTGCAGTTTGTTTGACTATATCCGCTAAGGTTGATTCATGAAGTAGTAGAAAACTATAGTTGTTTGTGGTTTCCGCTTGTGCCCCCGACGACTGCAGTTCTAATGCTGTCAAGGACACATTCTATCACGAACTAAACGCGCTACTACGCAGTGCTGCTAGTTCAGATATCACAGTATTTGAGGGGATATGAACGCACAAGTAGGGCGCCTGAACTGTTCAGCTCAGCTTAGCTGGGCGGTAATTATGAGTTTAACTCCGAACGGACCGACGACAGTGAGCGTCTGCTGCAACCGTGTGCGGAGCGCCGGTTGTTTCTTAGTAGCACTGGATTTCGACACAGTGAACGCCGAAGTTCAACACGGCGTCTTCATGTAACTGGCCAGCGATGAATCCAAAGTCACCACACAGCCGTAAATTACAGGTGGCGTGGTTCCATCCTGGATTACCGCTCGTACTGGAGTACCTGCGTCGAAACTGATCATGCCTTTGTGCACTGTCGTTTCTCCATGAACTTCACGGGGAGGTGCACCAAGCTTCTCCTGCGATTGGTATTTGAGAAACTGTATCAGCCTTCTGTCAAGTAAGCCTAACAAACGCGTTGCGTACCGTAACTTCACTGTCTGGTTCTAATGACACTGAGTTTCAGCGGAATAGGATCTCGGCTGCCATGCACGACGCAGGG
This sequence comes from Dicrocoelium dendriticum, assembly GCA_944474145.2. Lineage (NCBI taxonomy): Eukaryota > Metazoa > Platyhelminthes > Trematoda > Plagiorchiida > Dicrocoeliidae > Dicrocoelium > Dicrocoelium dendriticum. Next base: position 88,611,016 of record OX104066.1, on the reverse strand, counting down.
GCATCTGATTGTGGCACTAACAATCGTCACTGCACCAGTCCCTGAATCTCCGAGAGGTTGGTGAACCCGTTGGAATCCATAAGTAACCTCCCGTATGGCCCTGAGCACAGTATGACCAGATGGGCTATTGGGCGCGCACTAAAGCGGAGCCTACTTATGGACAAGGAAGCCTGGTGAAAGAGTAGGGTTCAAGCAATGGAGGGGGAAGTAGCTGTAGACAATTACCGCAGGCTCTTCCAGCTGATCCACACTACCGATCGCAGGAAACCAGGCGCCAGCGCGACAATCAGAGACAGCGCGGGTGCACTGATACACAATAAGGAGCCCGGTATGGCTCGTTGAGCGGAAAACTTTAAAGCTCACTTAAGTTAACGCCGTGCTTCCGGACATCTTTCTAGTCAGGTGATGCAGGAGGGACGATGGACGGTTAGTTTAGAGCTTCCGTCGGAGGCCAGGGTCCAAAACGGTGTCACAGCCCTCAATCATTTTCTTGCTGCTGGCTTGGATCCTCCCCCACCTGCACTATCTAAGGATGGAGGTGCGTCCCACTGCCAAGCACTGACCGCCTTATCCGAATGTATCCGGAAGAAAGTGAGTGTCCAGGCTATTTGGATTGAATCGATGGTGGTGGCAATATTCAAGAAGAGCAGTCGCACAGACTGTTCTAACCGGAGGGATATTAGCCTAACACCAGATGTGACAGAATTACTGAACTCGATCCTCGTTCGTCGCTTCCCTGTGAAACAGGAATCTCGGATTAGGGAAAAGCAGGCAGGTTTCCTCCCAGGATGTGGCTGTATAGACCATATATTCACTCTGCGGCAGGTGCTAGAGCAGCTCCACTCAAACCACAGACCGACGATAGCTGTGTGCTTCGAGTTCAAGAGTGCGTCCGATTCTGTCGTTTGATGCATTCTGTTCGAAATATTTGCTCGGAAAGGTGTTCCCACGAAATATGTGAACATCCTAAGTGCTCTATACTCGAACAATACAGGCAGTGTCAGGTCAACGGTGGCCTATCGGATAGCTTTCCGACCACAAGTGACGTCGTCAGGGTTGTCCGATTTCCACATTTTGGACCGAATATTCACCAATGAAGAATTAATGGTCGAGAGAATGATAACCGATACTCCTTTGGGCCGCAGTGAGCATGCGACGCTATTGCTTCATTACATGTGCTACGCGGATTATCCTAAAGAGCCTACCGAGGAATATCGTGTCGAAGACTTCTCCGACCAAATTGATGCAACAAGCTGGTCGTTCTTAGCTGAAGTAACCCCTGAGGTGGCCTGCGGTGAATTCGTTAACATATTTACCATGCTCGTGGCAAGGACATCTGAAACCAAACTCTACCGGCCTAAAGGGATGAAATCTTTCGGACGGAGCAGGACACGTAAGTTCATGGCATTAATGGACTTGGCACGGCAAACCCATATAGCCTCCCCGAACGACCATACGTAGGAGGTCTACACAATACAAAGGAACCACTGTGTTAAACTCGTCCGGGAGGATAAAATTAAGAACCAACAAGGTTTAGTGGAAATGTTTTGCTCCAATCTCAAACTGCTATACAGAGACGTAAACATTTTGCGTCATGTTAAGCGCGGTATTCCTGCTCTGCACACAGCATGCGGGTTAGCCCAAACCGCAAAAGAGGCGGCCAACATCCTTGGACAACAATTTGGCCGTACCTTCCAAAGCGTGCAATCACCATAGATCCTGCATAAACAGACAACGCCGCCATCAGGGCTTAATCACATATCGTTTACCTCCGCAGCTGTACTGAAGAGGCTGATGTCTCTGCGCGAGTTCAGCTCCCCGGGTGCGGACGGCATTCGCTCGAAGGTGTTGAAAGTTGCTGCCATGAGTTTGGCAGGACCATTAGCAATTTTCTTTCAACGATGTCTGAACGAGATGCAAGTCCCCACGATGTGAAAGCACGGAATCATCACGCCTATCTACAAAAGTAGTAGCCGTGCTGAACCAGCAAACTGTCGCCCGATAACACTAATTCCTGTGATCTCCAAGGTTATGGAGTCCATTGTAACTGAGGCTTTAATGGGGTACCTGGAGAACAACCAAATTCTCGTTCCGGAACAGCATGGATTTCGCCGAAATCACTCCTGTACAACTAATCTCTTGATTGCTCGTGCAAGCTGGACGGAATCTGTGGACGCTGGTGTAGGAGTTGACGCGGCCTACTTGGATTTCTCAAAGGCATTCGACCGCCTAGACCATGGCATTCTCCCCCACAAACTCCAGAAATGTGGAATCGGTGATCCTGTTCTGGGCTGGACAGGAGACTTTCTCATGCAAGTCACCTGAATGTGAGGGTTAGAATCAACCTAACAGAATCCATAGGAGTTCAATGCGGCGTACCTCAGAGCTCGGTACTTGGACCCCGCCTATGCCTGGTCTTCATAAATAAGCTCGCGAGTATGCTATCTTCTAACCGTTTGCTATTTGCTGATGGCCTAAAGTTATGACGCACTATATCTGCATTGGAGGATCACACATGCTTACAGGAGGACCTGGACAAAGCGTACACATGGTCCATGGAGAACATGCCGCAGTTCAACGTCACCAAGTGCAAAGTTCTCAGTATACGACAAAAGAGTATGCACAACTACCGCCTAGGACCACAAATTCTACAGGGGGCTTCTCACGAGTGCGATCTCGGTGTGATAGTTCAAGATGACCTCGGTTGTTCGAGGCAGACTGAAAAGGCAGCTAAGAAAGCGAACCAGTACCTCGGCCTTCTTCGCAGATCCTTCGGGAAGTTTGACCCTTCGATCTTTCCAAAAATGCTTAGTGCGTTCATGAGGCCGCACGCGGAATACGCTATCCAAGCGTGACAACCCTGGCTCAAGCATCATCTCACCGCGCTCGATACTGCACAACATAGGGTAACGAAGAGCGTCAGAGGTTTGACCGGCCTCTCCTACCCACCCAGGCTGAAGACAATCAAAATATACAGTGGACGTTATCGGCGTCTAAGGGGCGATCTCATAATGGTGTACCTAACCCTGAGAAACCCCAACCACCCACGCCATTCCCTTCTAATACTCAGTCAAAACGCCTCGCATGGAGGTCACCAGTTTAGGTTAGTCAAGCAGTACACACGCCTGGAATGTCGGCGAAACTATTTCTCCCTTCGAGTGGCACAAACTTGGGACGCCCTCTCAGAATATTAATTAATGCACCCACCATATCCCTTTTCAAAAAACGCCTTGACGATACCCTGGCACATTTACACTAAGTGATATAGCTCACGAACACCAGATGCTGGCACTAATGCACAACAGACAGGGGATAGTGCCGTAACCCTACTCGAGAATGAGTCACCCCAAACGCCTTGCACAAAATTTGATAAACGCTACTATTATAGAAACTGGATTTCTGTATCCTGTCGACCCAAGATAGTTGCACACGAGTAAGCGTTGTCCTTGCTATCTTTTTATTTTTCTCGCCTATGATGTGGACAATAACCACTCCCCTGCTGCTTTGTGTGCGTACATTCTCATTTCAAACTCCCTTTATACGACAGTGCAGTTACATCTGTAAGCGCCCAAACTGACGACTCCATTATCCCTACGCTATCTTTTTTGTCACGCTACACACCCTACGGGACATGTCAAGCACCTGCTTTTTTACCCGTAATAAATCATTGTTCATTATGTTTCAATTTCGTTGTGGACACTAGCATGATGTGTTCCATTGCGGAAACGCATGGTGTAGGCGTCGCGGTGCTGCCTGGTGAAAGATTAGATGATCTTGCTTACGCGGACGATATCCTCTTGCTATTCGACGCTGCTGCTGCGGCACAATCAACACTGTCTAGCCTGCCTAGGGTGGGCCCATTATTTTATATGCGCTACACATCAACAATATGCGAAGTGTTGCCGCAGGACCACCAGCCACTGGATGACTTCATGACCCTTGCTTACGAGGAACTCGAGGTGGTTGATCAGTTCACGTAGCTTGGCGGCTGCATCAGCAACGATGGGCGCTTGGAAACTGACGTCAGCTCACTCATTGCAAAGGCCAGTGCTGCCTTCTTGAAACTCTCGTTCCAGCAGGGTGTTTTCCCCCGTCTAGCAGGCCTTGTACACAAGGCCACAGTGACAGCAATCCTGCTTTATAGCAGTGAGACTTGGTCCCTTCGGACTGAGGATCTGAGGCGCCTTCAAGTCTTTGATCATCGTTGTCTGCGAAGCATTGCTGGCGTCGGCTGGCACCAGCGTGTCCGCAGCCATGAGGTGCGTAGGCCGCTACTAGTTAGTGCTAGCCATGCCAGCGCCCCAGAACATCAGAGAGCATTGAATAAGTTGCGTTGGCTTGCGCACATGCTTCTTATGCCTGGTCACCACTTACCTAGGAGGGCGTTGTTTGATCTACCTGGTGTAAGATGGCGCAAACATGGAGGTGAACGGAAGTTGAATTGGCAGAAGAAAATGAATTTAGTGATAGCCAAACTGTGTGTCGTTGATTCATCTCCTCTTCCGGGCTGTAGACTGCGTGACTCGCCTTGTGCTTGGCTCGAGAGTTCACAGGACTTGGGTCGCAACTGACAACAGTAGCGCGTCTGCTGTCGTTTACTAGTCAGATCGCCTGTTTAAGGTTTGCTTGGTGTTGTTTTCTACGGAGTAATGGCTGATTATGACGCGGTGCAGTGAAGGCCGTAGGGAAGTTGTCTCGCCGATGCCGCATTATCTTTGCACAATAGCTAGCTGCTGCGACGGTATGTTATCTACACAAGGTGAAGGCGCATATACCCCGAATTTTTGCTTAGGGCATTAAGGTTTTCAGGTAAGCCCCCTTCTCTTCCTCTTCTTATTCTTTATTCTACAGGTCAACATGATGAGGATTATGCTGGTCATGCGCCCCTGGGTTTTATCCAATAGAATCCGGTCGGATTTCCCTAAGCTGCTACATATGAATGTGCAATATGCCAGTTGGGGACGAATGCACATCGTTTAAAGTTTTAATCTAACTTTAGTAGTGTAAATGTGCCTGTTTAGTTGACAGGTTAACTGTCGTGCTTTGGCTACACTTGAACGTATTGGTTCGGTAAAGTTTAAGCTATTGGCAAAACGCAACCCTAGGTCCTTCACTGAGGTGCTCGTTTTTATAGTGGTGTTGGTAATGGTTAAAGTCCCGGGAGGTATGGTGCATTTATAAACAATCACGTTAGATTTTTCGGCCTAGAACAGCATCTGCCACTTACGCCACTAAGTCTCTAAAGTTGTTGTGTCCTCGTGCAATTTGTGTATTTCAGCTAGTAAGTCATTTGGTTGTAGGATATAGATGGCTTTTACATCATCAGCGAAAAGAAAGGGGCAACCATATGTTAACACGAAATGTAAGTCGTTTATGTACATTAAGAAGAAAGCGTACCTAGTACGCTGCCTTGAACAACACCACTTGTAACGTCTGTGTTAGTCAATTCTACTCCCCTAGTTTAATGGATGGTGTACGTTGCTCAGGTTACGAGCGAACCCAATTTAGTATAGGCGGTCGTAGGCAATGACACCAAACCTTATTCATTAGGAGCCGTTGGGGAACCCGATCGAATGTCTTTTGAATAGCAAGGTACACACTTATTACCTCCTTGTCAGAATACATTGCTCTAATGAAAAGGTCCACAAAATACAATTGACATATCACATAAGATAAAGTGCTGTTAGAAACCCATGCTGAGACTTCTGGATGACCACTTCATCATATAGGTAAAATACACTTTCTTTTCTCAATAGTTTCTCCGATAGACATGGTATAATGGAGATGTGGTCTATCAGGCGGAAATTGCAAATATCTATCATCGATCCATCATTGTGTCGTGGCGTATTAATGGAGAGCCCCCAAGGTTTGGGGTACTCACCACGCGACATATGTATGATAAAAGTTTTCATGAGAAGGACAGGAATATCTTCACTAATCTTTTTTATTAAAATAGGTAGCATTCCAGCTGGACCAGGTTTTAAGGACGGCCTGAGTGCTGAGCAGGTTGACCGTTTTTTCAAAACCAAACTGAACAACGTTCAGTGTTTCGTTATCACTATTAACGGCTCCTCGGTCAGAGAATCAACTTCCATACAAAGTGACTGTTTGCAATAAGAGTCAAACGGTTCACACACTATCGCGGGTCACTAATAGTACTTTCGCCTATAGAGCTTATACTACATGGTTTGGGAGCGTGCATCAAAGTTCTGCCGAGCGGTAGACCATTGAGCGCGTGACATGTGCTCCCGCACTCTAGTGCAGTGTGATCTTGACGACTCTGATGTAACCGACTTTGGTGTGATAGTTTTTGGGTCAAAGCATTAGTCCTCACTACATAAGTGAACTTCAAAGTACTACGGTAGTTTCTTAGTAGCTTTAGTGTGTTCTTTAGCGGTCGACTGCAGCATCTGCACACTGGAAGTTATTAATTTCAGCATGGTCCAGGAGCTGTCAAAGCCAGGAGGAATAACAACTCAGTACAAAATATTTTTGTTGTTTCTTCTTTGGCATCAGTAAGAAAGAATTCATTCCAGATTACTGCACTCAAGAACATTGAACATGTATTCCAATGTATAATGTGATACGGACAAAGAAGTACTACCTGAATATCCAACGGCTTTGAGCAATGAACTACCCTGTGATCACTTCGAGGGAACTCATCGGCTAATACTGTTTTTAGTACCGGGGTATTAAAGCTGAAACCTACTTCCAGAATAGTTTTTTCTCTAGTCTATAAAGAACCTGGTTGAGTCTATCCACCCAAATTTATACAGGCGAGTAGACTTGCACACCTTGCTGGGGCGGCTGGTGTAAGCCAGTTGCCACCTGTCATGTTTAAATCCCAGGCGATAATATTACTAGTATACGGGTGGTGCGTAGCTTTTTCGATTGCTTCCAAAAGCGCTTTCTCATTAGTAGACGGGCTATCGGGTGCCCTATGCATACAGCCAAGACACAACCATAGCGCATATACGTCAAAAACCCAAACTCAAAATTCCACCGCATAAAGCTTGTGAGCGTGGTGGGCGAAAGCTGAGAAAACCTCCTTTATAAAGACAGTGCACCGTCCACCTCTCTTGTGTGTTACCTTGCGAAAAGTGACGATTGCCATGGAGAGAAGTCTCATCCCAATTACATTGTGTGAACCTAGTTTTGATGATGACAACCGTATCTAGTTCGAACAAGCATACTAGAGGGCGAAGAATATGCATCTTGTTATACAGCGACGTAGCACTAATAATCAGGAGTGAAAATGTACAACTAGGGTCTTTGGGCCACAATGCCGGAGCTAATAGTGTGCCGTATGGTGATGCGCCTTCAAATGTGAGAGAGTAGTTAACAAAGGTAGGGACTGGAATCAGATTAGAAGCGAACAATTTTACATCAGGGTGGGCCGGTCTCGACACACCCCGCAGTGGGATAAACTATTCAGCGCAGATGGATCTGAAATAGAGGCTAGCGAATAAAGTAAGAAAGGCCGTAAAAAGAAACGTTTGGAGAAAGATTGGGCAATACAGGTGAAAACTTCGCTAGCTATAGGAAAAGAGTCGAAACAGCGTGGGGATCCGAGTCAGGTGAAACCCCAGAAATAGGGACACAAAATAGGGCTGTTTAAAAGCGGTGGCTATGCGAATTTACTCAAGAATGGCCATCGCAATGCGCAGCATGCGTTGGTTACCTTAGCTCAGCCTATTGGGGGCTGGGTAACTGCTGATGCGCTTTGGAAGCCGATTAGCTTCCAGCGCTTGCGGCTCGATTCCGCTGGATGCGGCTACCGACCCTTTGAAGACCTCAATGTAGACTTTGCGGGCGTATTGAACACAAGTCTGCTGTGTCTCGCGTCGTGCCACACAGTCGCAAATGCTGACAATGGCTCCGCACACGTCACTTGCAACATTAGAGTGCAGGTTGGCCGATAGCTGGATAGACCATGCGTGTTTCTTCATTTGTATACGGTTTGGACGATGCCCACTTTCTAAGCCGACGGAAGACTTGAAGCTTCAACGAAACGACGGAAAGCCTGACAGATAGGCGGGGGCGGTAATCCGCCACAGTCATAAAGAAAAGCTGGTGCGGCCCATTCACGCCGGCTGAAGCGTGCGGATATGGAGTAAGGAGAAGTTTAACCATATAGTTGCTGTCAATGTCTACTGGATAAAATAAATAAGGAAAATTTGGACACAGCGTTGTCGCAGAAGGGTTTCTTTCGCGAAGAAAGTGACGTAATGTTGGGCCAAGCGACTGGCTTTGTCAGCGTCTTCGTAAAGTAGGTTCCAATGCTCACAGGAACACAAGGTAGGGAAGTCCCTGCCGGCCATGGTGCTTTTTTCACCTAAGAGAATGGGATTTTGGTCTGGTCCTGAAGTGCTCTTCAAATAAGGGATCATATTTTTGACGTTTCTGACGTTTCAACGAGACGAAAACATTCCTGATAGCCTTGCAGGAAGTGTAAGTGGATTTTGTTTGAGATTGCCTGAAACGATGCCACAAGTTGCGCCTTCTGCTCATCACGGAGTTCAATTCACTGTCAGTCCAAGGCGAACCTTAGTTGAAGGATTTCCTACGGAAGTACGAAACGACCCGCTTAAGGATCATTGTCATTATTCTGAGCAGTAGGTTCCGCGCATCGTCAAGATGAATGGGATCAGCAATACTCCAGTCCATAGCGTTTGCGACTGTTCTCAGACGCATTGGATCCACATGCCAAAAGTACCGACGGCAACCATCCTGCATATGGATCATGTGGCGACATGTCCAATGGAATGAAACGACAAAATGCTCGCTTTTGTCAATGGGTGGAATAACAGTTATATCCTGACGTCTGATTGAGCTGGGGTGACTAAACCGTCCAGTAGTTCGGCGTCTTGTCAGCAACGATGTAGGTTGGCATGTTGACGTGCTCCAACAAATTGCAATCGATAGCGGTCTCAAGTAGGGTAACATTGGAGGAAGCAGGTGAACGACAACAAAGAAGTGAGTCCCAATCGATATAAGGAACCTATAAATCCGAAACAATAAGACTGAATTTTCCTGCACCGTGTTTCCTGCTCGAATAGAGCAAGTAAACTGCGCCTTGGATGGAGCTGCGTATACGACACCAATCGAGACGGATCTGTATCCGTCACGAAAACGGCACCAAAGGGTACTAACCTCACCGTCGTCGCCACCAGTAGCTGTCATCAAAATCGACCTGAAATCGGCTTTTTCGTCAAGTTTGACGCCATAACCAGACCTACCTCCAAGGCGCTCGGCTCAACAGAGATTGTATCCGGGGTTCGAAACCACTGCTACTATGATGTCCGCAAACAGCCAAGTTTCGGTGAAGGCCATCAGGTCTGGGCGTGTATCTGAAGCAACAAACTTAAGCTGCAACTTTTTTTCTTGACTTTACTTCATGCAATGGTAGTATCCTACTAGGTTAAGTGAAAGTTCGTATTCTACACCTTTGAATTCTGTTCCTGTCCTTTGCATACTTCACGTGTGCCACAACAGGGACTGCTAGCACAGGCAACGTGGACAGCAACACGTTTCTTAGGTGGAGAGACAGGTGTTCCGTCTTTGCAACCAACTCCAGTCCAAGTGCAACGACGCACTCGTGAAGGAACATACACCGGATGTTCCTACCGTTCCAGCCCCTCTTGAACTGGAACATGAACACGCGATTCCAGATGCTCGTGTGCTCGAAACGGTAAACTTAAAGCAGTTTGTTTCGTAAACTGGTTTATAAATTACAGCAACATTCGCTCATTACTTTTTGCCCGCAGTCAAAGTTTATGTTAAGTAAAGTGGCTCCGCCAATGAGATTTGAAGCTGAATGTCAAGAAATGTCAGCTATTGACCAGGAATGGTAGCAGCATTGTAGTGCAGTCTCTGGTGGGATCTATCATTGCAGTGTACTGAGGAAGCTCGTGGTTTAGGTATCATCCTAGCGAACAGTTTCAAGCCTCCAGTATAATGTTACCATGTTGCCAATAAAGCGCGACAAGAGTTATTTCTCCTCAGGAGTGTGCTTAGTAATAATAAGCAGAAGTATTTTTACCGTTGTAGAAAGCAGTGGTTGGACCACCTCCGGAGTATTGCCTTCAGGCCTAGGCACCGTATTTCCGCATTGACGCTGTGATCGAAGGTCTACGAGTGGAAGTCGTACGGATATGTCAAGTCTCATAGGATTATTTTCCTTGGAATGGCGCCGATTGCGAAGGGATTTGATAGAGACGCTTAAGGTCATTGAGAGACCCAGTGGTATCAAAATCACCCATCTGTTTGAGTCAGCTACGTCAGACAACCTGTGTAGGTACCCTGGTAGCACAAACGTAACACTAAACGTAGCAAACTGGACATAAACTGGACAGATGTCCAGTTCAGGTATTAATGCATTACTTGCAGCTAAATGCATTTAGTTTGACATTTGATAATAATTAAATAGTTGATATGCATTATATATGATATTATTTGACCATAACCCAGCGGTTTAAATGCATCTGCAGGTCTTTTTATTTGGCCGATTTCGGTTTCGTAACCTTGGTCGCTGATACCGCCTCGTTCTGCGCTATTGTCTAGCTTCCTTAAAACTGCGTTTCCGCAGGTGTACCTATCAGGTTTTTCGGTTAAACATTGTTTGATACGTAGGTGTTCCTTTTCAGCATGTCACGTCGACGAAGTTATCAATTAACTGCACAGTTTCCGTCTCGTAGCACCATTTACCGTGCAGCGAAAAGAATGACATCAGGATTCAGCTACGAAGAGGTGCTTCTGTTGTCAGAAGCTAAACGACAGAAGGGTAAGAGCATCTTTAACATATCTTAAATATGATTGCTTACACAGTTCAGCCACCTGCACACGTTATCAACCGCAGTGAAGATGAGAGGGACCCCGATGAATTGGTACATAACTTGAGAAAATTGATCGCAAAATCTCAAGTACCTGCGTCTTTTGTTCGTCCACTGTTGTGCCTTGTGCAGCCGTGGATGCCATTTTTGTCAAAGAATAAGCGGACGCTGATGCGCACCCCACGGACCTCCCGAATTCGCGTTGTTTCATCGGGAACTTACGGTCACGTAGGTCTGCTGAGAGGTTTACAGCGTGCATGCTCTGCTATTTCGCTCGCCGCTGATGACACTGTTAACTATCAGTTGCATATTGACGGGTTTAAACCTTTTAATGCATCCAAGATGCATGTATGGCCAATCTTGTGCCGTGTCATAAAGCCAGTGATCACGAAGCCATTCATTGTTGGTGTTTATAGTGGGACCTCGAAGCCGAATGACGTAGACGATTACTTGTACGACACAATTAATGAGATACGTACTTTGCAACGCCAAGGATTATTCACTGGATGAATACCGATCTTGGAAGGCAACTGAGTTGCGTCAGTTTTTGTTATACGCCGGACCAGCTTGTTTAATTGGGGTATTTCCTGACGCTTTCTATCAGAACTTTCTAGATCTCTCATTTGCTATTTATATCATGTGCCAGCCTCATCTTCACACTGCCTTATTTGATTTCCTTGTTCCTTTAATTCATGTATTTTTACATGATTACTTTGATCTTTATGGTCCCAGTGAGATGACGTGGAACGTACACTCACTGGTTCATCTTCCCGCTGACGTACGAAAGATGGGGACTCTAGACAGCTTCTCAGCGTACATCTTCCGTGCATCGCAGTTGTCAACTGAGGTATGTACCTTCTCTGTCTGTCATATTCTCTTTAAGTGCATTGTTTTACCCTTGAACGATTTTCTTGTAATTTACCCTATGCCACACAGTTATACACTTTAACTACTAACGTCTTTCTTTTTCAGCAATGATGGCTATTCAAGGATACAGCGTTGTCAAACGCCTTGACTCCGAGGATTTAATAACTATTGTCAGTAACACTTGCCTTAGCGAAGAAGGTTCGTACGCTCAAATACCTTCAGTGCGAGGTACGCACTACTATGCAGCGGTGAAAAATCATACTGCGCCGGATGTCGATGTGGTCAGCACTGCCGTGTCCATAATCGTTAGCACTAGTAAGTATTTCTCTTAGATTAACCCACCTCGGTAGTTAGCTTCCAGCATGCCCGAGAAATGGAACGGCAATCTGAGCGCGGGATGCTGCCATCGACAGACGATACAATTCCCATGGGCCTTCCAGCTAAGCGTGCAATGTGAGTATTGTGTTTTTATTTCCCCTTAGACGCCGGCCCGTCCGTTCTAGCTCCGATGACGAGGATGCCGCGCGTCCAAGCAAACCCAAAAGGCCTTCTGCAGCAACCTACGCACGCGCGCCCTCCTCTCCGTTCAGTGGCATTAGTCCGTCGCGTCCAGGACCATCAACAGGAAACCGTAAGTATCGATTTCATACTGCCCCTATTAAACAGTAATCTCGCCCCCAGTTATTGCTGACGTCCCACCAAGCAATCTGGATGTGCTGCACGAACTGCAGGCCATAAAATGTAAGACGCCACAGATGTTTTGCATTGCACTCAGCCTTATTTTTAGATGAGTTGTGTCTCATTCGATCAGAATTGGTCGGTCATCGCCGCATGTCCGAAGTGATGTTGCAAATGCTACAACGACAATCCCAAAATGTTGCGCAGGGACTATCTCTGCCATTCATCTCTCTCTGTGAGCTAAAGAGATATGATGAACGGCTGAAGGACCCCGATTTCAAAATCAGAGTCGTAAGTTCGTCTTATTATTCAACTACTTTAGATCAACCATTTATGTGCTGTGCACGGTGATAACATACAACTCATCGTCCGGGGTACCATGGAGCGGCTAATGACAAGATCAGTTGCCGCGGAGATAAATTACTCCGGCGCTATAGGTTCGTTTGCATTCAGGCGAACAAATATGAACGGCCTTGTACAAGGTAGGTTGAAATGCAGTAATCCATAAAAATTACCAAGGCCTCATTCTGCAACGCATGGGTGATGCAGCCTCGGATGCTGACATTACACGGCACATCAAAACGTGGTTGCATTCTGCACGACACAAAAGACCGCCGGTTGAGCAAACTAAAGTATGCAGTGCGAATGAGGTGAGTCCCCTGCTTCCTTAGGCACATCTTTAGCCTCCTACGTTGACACTCGCGGAAGTGGATTAACAATATTGACTATGCCGCTTTCTGCTACTAACGCTCTTTGTACTGCACCCATTCATGTATATATAGCATTCCTATACCTCGGTTTTAATTTTCTTTCGCCTTGTGATGTCAGGTGCGCGGTAAGAGCGGTTTCCTTTTCTGACCAACAGCTTTGAGTCGCCGCCTAGGTGGGTTCCCAAGTTCAGAAACTACCGCAACTGGTACCAGGTGAACACTAGGTCCGAGCCGTCCATATATTCGTTAGGCGCATAGGGCGTTCAAGTGTATTGTCCGTATTCGGATACCCATGGGAGGCAATGACGGGATCTGGACCAACCGGATTGTCACGCATAGTGGTGAACTTCTATTGGTCAGCGCTAGCATCATCTTCATTGGTCCAACGTAAACTGGACAGGAACCCTTTTTAGCCGTCTCACGGTAATACTTCCTGTCCAGTTTAGCCTAATGCTCTCATAGGAACGTTTAGGATGCTAAACTGGACAGGACCTGGACATGTGCTACCAGGGTATCTCCGGAAGCTCAAACAACGTAGGACTGGTTTGGACGTTAAGGAGAAATGTTTTTAAACCGTGTGCTAAACATCTGGAATAAACTTCCTTTTGATTTAGTGGAATCTGAGGTAAAAGCCTTCAACAAAAACTTAGCTAAGTTTCGGTCCGACCTATTTCAAGATATATTGTAACCGTACTGGAATGTATAGTGTGTTCTGATGCCGACACATGATCGCTCATGTACTTGCTTCATACTTTTGCAGGAGCAAGAATAGTAAATCCAGCGTCAGAGTGCACAGGTTGTTGTGCACTTACGGGTATAAAAAACAGGATGCACCTTAGGCAAAAGCCTCTATCGTCTGTCGTACATGACCTGGCCTCACCTGACATGACCTTGTCCTCTCGAAGGTTGCGCTCTGTAACTACTATTGTCCAATGATATCTGCACGCGACTTCTATAAGCTGCAGAAACTTCAGCGCCAGGTGCGTTTATCATATACCAGTTTGTGTCGAACTTCTCACTAAATTTAAATTCTAGCAATTACACTGCCGAATTGCTGGGCAATACCATGTTGTGATAACTGCTGACGTCCTAACAATATTCGTAGCTGCTTACACTAGTATACAGGAGATTACGAATTGACCTCATTACAACGTTTAGAATCCTTCACTTGAGACATTTTCCTCACCTGAGACATATGTTCTGTATTGTGGATGCACCTATTACCCGAGGGCATTCTTATAAGCTGGAAGTTCCACGTATGGACAATGTCACTCATATTCACTGTTTCGCGCGACGTGTGATACATTTCTGGAACTGGTTGCCCAGTTCCGTTGTTCTTTCTGATTCAGTGCAGTGTTTCAAACGAAGCATTGACAAACATTTTTCAGACTTGTGTTTCGATGCAGACGCCATGTTTGACCTCCTTTCGTCGCGTGGTTATGTCACGGCTACTCTAGCAACCCTAAAAGACCAAGACACGTAGTGCTTTCTTTGTGCTTGTATATCGGTATTTTGTTTGCTTATTACTAAATGACTATTGATGTGCATTCACACAGACCCATATTCGGCATGGGTCATTTTTGCTTTACTTATGATGGAGATTAGATTCCTATCTTATTCTCCTAATAAATTGATTCTGATTGATTGATTTGATTCTGATTTATACATAAACAACTTTATGTATAAGCACCTGACAAGACATGCATTCTAAACTTGTCTTAGATGTCGGCATTCTTATCTGGGAGAAAGTTTTGTTAGCATCGGTTATGTGAGTTAAGGGGTTCGAGCGGCAACTTGACGCTCTTGGTTGGCAACACGAAATCTTTCCATTTTCCTGAGTGTCTCGCATCTTTGTACTTCGATTTTCCTTTCTCTGCTTTTCTTTACGCATTGGTATTATTATTATTTCAAATGCACTTCCTTATTTTGAGTTCTACGCGGTAACTCGATTTTTTGGCGTGCCATACTGATCGAGTTTTCTAGCTGAAGTATTGTGAAAAACAGTGTTTGAATAAACACGTGAAGCGAAATTTGACTATTGTCAAATTTTCTCTGATCCAAGATATCTTGGATCGATTCAAGTGCTACTGGACATAGCGTCTCCTTGACGCTTACTGGTAATTTTTGCGGTTGTTCCCCTTTTTAATCCCGTTTCACACCCTGTTTTGCCTTTTTGTGGTCGTTTTACGGTTGTATACGTGTTTTTCAATTCTGCTCAGTTTTCCACTTTAAACATGGTCGTCTTAATAAAAACCGAGGCGGATGAAATCTTTGAGTCCTCGATTAATGAGTCCACTGCAGTTTGCGGCAATTCTGCCTGCTCGAGACCAGTTACGGATTCATCTGGTGGTATACAGTGTGATGTTTGCTTCCGCTGGTATCACAAAGGTTGCACCGGCCTCCGAGCGAACCAGTACGCTATGCTATCATCCAGTGAAAACCTCCTGTTTAGATGTGCTGATTGCTGCACTCAGAAAGCGAAGTTCCCGGCTATCATCTGTGCCGAATTTAAGGCACTGGCATGCAGGTTCACATTGGTTGAGAAGGCATTAGTCGGGCTTGCCTCGCTCAACTCTAAAGTGGACTTGATTATGAATCACCTGAGTATTGCAAAGGAGGACTCTGTAGCGAACTGTCCCCCTGCTGACAGTCCATCCCTTGATGGGTCGTTCATCTTACCGGACGCTCCAGTACACATTGAGATAGATGACTCATATGCCTCGGATGGCATTGTTGACCCTCCACAAACGGAGGGCGAGTCACGGGCTCCTGGGCCGGAAAAGAATGGGCGAAAGAGGGCAAGAAAAGTGCGCAAACCCTCCGCACCCAAACCGAGAGGTGTGAAGACGCTCAAGGTGCAACCACCTGAGCGGGAAACACCACCTGGTGATGCGAATCCCTCAGTTTCACCTAAGATTGTGCAGGCAGGGGTAAAAAACCCCAGATGTCTACATCGAGTGCTACTCAAACTGCGGCGCCTACTCCAAACACATCTTGTCTTCCAGGGGTACAGGTCGTGGAGGCAGGCATGGACGTTGAGCCACGGGCTTTTTCGCCTGCAGGACGAAAGAGAAATCGGAACAGAACTGCCCGTACTCTTCAGGCAGGTTCGAAAAGCGTCAAGAATGACGGGACAAACAAGCTGGAGCCTAAGTCGTACGCTACAGTTGCTTCAACCTCGTATGATAACTTGCGCCCAGTCTCGATTCCCGCGGCTAAGCCGGTTGCGGTTCATGTAAATTCCAAAACCCGTGGGGTAAATACACCCCGTCGAGGTGATGCTTTCATGGATAGCAGCGTGATATTCCGTAACGCAGTGGAATCCACTGCTGCACTTCCTGCAGAACGTACATTAGACGACCTACAGTGGTTTAAGATGTGCGTAACCAAACTTCTTCCGCCTGGGTTTCCCGGTGTTACTGTCAGGAAACTGACTAGATTGGGTAACGTCCCAGTTAACGCCCCAAACCCTCGACCGCGCTTACTTCGGGTAGTCCTATCTACCCCGGAGGAACGCAACGCGCTGTTGCGGTTTGCCTTCAAATTGAAGGGTACTAATGTTAGTGTTCAGCCAGACCTCCCATTAGCTGATAGGCTGAAGCTAAAAGAGGCCATTAAGGACCTCAAAACCAGGCGAGCGGCCGGTGAACAAGGTCTCCTTTTGGTGGGTTTTCGGGTGGTCAGCCGGCGGTCTGTTTCCGCCCTACCAGTGCCAGTACTGGTAGCGCACGACCCAGGGCTGGACATTACGAGTACCTTCAAATAGTGCTAAGCAATGTGCGGAGCCTAAGGAATAAGATGTGCGAGATAGGTCTGCTTGTAGATGGGTCTCATCCCGATATACTTGCATTCACTGAAACGTGGCTGTCTCAAGACATCACGGACGGTGAAGTACATCTGCCTGGCTACTCACTATTTAGATGTGATCGCTTCGTTGGCCGACAAGGCGGGGGCGTTGCGCTTTACGTTAGGTGTGAACTTGACGTTTCACGCACCTACATGTTTCAGACGGCAGATAAAACTGTCGAAGCGCTGTCGGTAGTGATTAACACTTCCTCAGCTCAACTTACAGTCGTACTTGTGTATAGAAGCCTTGGAAGTGCGTCCAAAGAGGTGCATGACTTTATTCGCTCCCAATCCGCAAACAGGTGTTTGATACTGGGGGATTTCAACCTACCAGAAGTTTGCTGGGCGGATCTTTCTTGCAACTCGGTAGAAGGTACTTTCGGGGCAGATCTACTTGAGCTTACGCTACAAGTACCATTGTATCAGTTCGTGGACCTCCCCACTAGGTACATGGACGCCCAACTCCCGTCTATTTTGGATCTAGTGTTTGCCAAGTCACTAGACTTCGTAGGGGACATCACTTACGGCTCTCCCTTAGGTGCTAGTGATCATGTTTGTTTATCGTTCAGGTGTAGTCTGACCAGGCGTCACCAGAGCATTGCTCAACCATTTCCAAACATATGGCTTGCTAACTATCAGACAATGCGTACGAAGGCTTCTGGGATGCGTTGCGAAATCTCGGTGGTTGATACGGTTCAGGCGGCCTGGGATAAATTTAAATATTATCTCACGGAAGTGTCTACTCCCTACATCCCGCTTGCGAGGAGAAAGGAGACACGGGCGCGGCCGCCGTGGATAGATACCACTGGCAAGCACCTGCTCCAGAAGCGTTCTAGGTGCTGGAGGACCTACCGTGCGGCTCCATCAACTAGCATCTATGCTAGGTACCGCGAGGCTAGAAATAGGTGTAAACAACATTTAAGAGCAACGTTAGCAGGAAAGTTAGTCTGATAGATCTAAAACGAAACACCCGAACACACCCTGATCAACCAATACTGCCCACGTTCCCTGCATTAGCAGTCCGCGCTGTGTAGGTTACGTGAAGTAAGAAAGAAGTAGAAAGTAATGGAATAAGAAAGAACTGAAAGTGTACGAAAAGGAATTGGCTGACGGAGCTTCGGAAAATCCGAAGAAGTTCTTCGCTTATGTTAAGAGACGCTGTGGTTCAACTTCGGTAATCCCAATTTTGATGAGGGCCGATGGAACTCGTGCGTATGCGGACTCAGATAAGGCTCGTGTACTTGGGGAACAGTATGCAGGGGCTTTTGTACGTCAGGCCGCGTTGACTAGCGTTGAATTTGTCCCCAGAGTACCTGATGGTTCTTATTTAGCTGAGTTTACTGTGGTGGAAACGCAAGTCCTTAAACTGCTGCAAGAACTGAACACTTCCAAAGCAGCTGGACCTGATTCAATTCACCCGAAGCTTCTGCATGAGTTGGCGGGGGAACTAAGTGGACCGCTGACGATGGTGTTTCAGAAATCACATGACAGCTGTACATTAACTTCCGAATGGAAGGAGGCTGTCATCTTTCCTATCTTCAAAAATGGCGACAGGAGTCTGTCAGCCAATTATAGGCCAGTTAGTCTGACTAGCGTCGTGGTCAAACTGCTTGAAAAGCTGGTGAGAGATTCGTTGGAATGTCACCTGAATAGATTTAATCTGCTCAGTAGTGCATAACATGGATTCCGGAAGGGATTTTCGTGTTTGACGAATTTGTTGGTTGCTCGTGAAGTTTGGGCCGAGGCAGTAGACAATGGCCACGTGGTGGATGTGCTTTTCGTAGACTTCTCGAAAGCATTTGATAAGGTACCCCACTTGAGGCTATCACATAAGCTGAGGTCCTACGGCGTATCTGGCCGCGCCCTTCACTGGGTATCTGCGTTTTTGCAGGGAAGAGAGCAGTGTGTACGTGTGGGTCGCAGCTTATCCTTTAAGCAAGCGGTCCTTAGCGGTGTCCCACAGGGCTCGGTCCTTGGACCGATGCTGTTCTCCATCTACGTAAACGATCTCCCTGGAGAGCTTGGGGTATCATCCTTATTGTTTGCTGATGACCTTAAGCTATGGAATGTTGTAAATGTTCCTGGGGGTTCTGAGGCCATACAGCGTGCACTGGACAGACTCTGGGACTGGTCTACTTTGTGGCTACTGCCCATAAATCAGGCTAAGTGTTCCGTCCTTCGTATAGGAGCAACTTTCCCGCCTTCGAGCTACGTACTCGGTGGGGTCGAACTCCCCCTTGTCTCCAACCAGATAGATCTAGGTGTCGTTCATTCCTCGTCTTTGCATTCTGGTGACAACTGGAAGAAGGCCGCTAGTAGGGGTTTCAGAATGTTATGGTTAATACGCCGTTCTTTCGGGGTCTTAACTGCCGACATATTTGTGAAGCTATTCTCAGCTTTCGTTCGGCCCCATCTGGAATACTGCGTCCAGGCTTGCGCGCCCTGCCTTGTTCGGGACAAAATGGAGCTTGAGAGGGTTTTGAGAGTAGGTACCAAATTGGTCGAGGGGTTACGGGGGCAATCGTACCCCGAGCGTCTACTTAGCTTGGGTATGTATTCAATGCACTACCGACGGCTTCGAGGAGACCTGATCCTTACTTACCGCATTTTAACAGGGTAGGTTGGGCCGGACTTGCGCTGGCTATTTAGCCCGGCTAGGTTGCCTTGTCTTCGCGGTCATCCCATGAAGCTACACAAGCCGCGTTCTGACGGGATCAGGGCGGAAACTCGGTTATCGCGTAGAGTTATCGAGCGCTGGAACTCGCTTCCAGAAAATGTAGTCAGTGAACCTACGGTTAAGGGTTTTGAGCGTCAGTTAGACGCTCTTGGGTGGCAACACGAAACCTTTCCCTTCTCCTGACCATATCCATCTTCAAACTTTTAGTTCTTATTCTGTCATTATCTTCACTCTTTGGTGTTATCCTTCATTTTAATGACTTTCATTCCCCTTTATCTTCCATTTACTTTCTACTTCTTTCTTACTTCACGTAACCTACACAGCGCGGACTGCTAGTGCAGGGAACGTGGGCAGTAGTTGGTTGACCAGGGTGTGTTTCGGGTGTTTCGTTTTAGATCTATCAAGAACTAACACCTTATCCTTTCCTGACTCAACGATTTGCTCAAGAAGGAACACTCAAGGGATTTTCCTACCGTTTCAGTCCATCTGAATCTGAATCTGTCCTTTGCTTACTTCACGTGACTGCCACTGCAGGGACTGCTAGGGCAGGAAACGTGGGCATTAGTTGGTTGGCCAGGGTGCGATACGGGTGTTTCGTTTTAGATCCATCAAGAACTGAGCACTTCATCAATTTCTAGCTCAACGATCCACTGAAAATGGAACACTCACGGGATTATCCTATCGTTTCAGTCCCATCTGAACTTGAACGAACTTGAGTTCTCGTGTGGGCGTTGTCTACATTGGCGTCCCCAAGGATCGGCGCTAGGTCCACTATTGTTCATTATGTTTACAGACGACCTGGCCCCTCTTTTTTTTCTTCTGCTGTATTTTTGCAGATGACTTAAGGCTGGTAAGCGGGGGAAACTGAGCAACAATGACCGAAGCTATCATCAGTGTGATTTTCCTCTGAATGCTAACATATCAGCCGCTTGCCACTATTGGCGGTGCGATTGCATTGAAGATCTCCCCGGGGTTTTTCTCTTTGCAGTGCACTAACCAGGCACGTGATTTAGGCGTCACCAGGGTGAGTAATTTCAAGCTTTCGGCTCAACATCGATATGCTGCCAACAAAACGCAACAAGAATTGTTTCGCCTCAATATGGAGTACTGTGTAACACCAAACAAGCAGTTTTCCTGCCATTGTACAAAGCAGTGCTTAGGCCACATCTGGAGTACTGTGTCCGGGCTTCGTCGCCCTATCTCTGTAGTGACGTTATTTGCAGGGAGCGAATTCAGAAACTGTCAGGATGATTAAGCGCTACATGAAAAGTCGCATGAAGATCGTCTAATGAGCTCGGAGTTGATTTTCACTGGAGCAGCGTAGCTTGAAGGGATCTTTCATAGACTTAAGATAAAGGATGGTTGCAGTAGCATCAAATCTACTGATTCTTTTGGACTGGCTGCTTCCGACCACTTGCGCCAACATCGTTTGAAGCTCAAGCAACTGATAGCTAGGTTGGACATCAGAGCGAAGTTTTTCAGTAACCATGTGGTACGCAGATGGAACAAAGTACCCTCAGAGTTAGTGGATTGCGAAACTCTAGTGACCTTCAAGAGAAGTTTAACCAAGTGTTGACCATGTCTTTTAGCAAAACTAATGTATTTTTATCGAGGTTTAGCAGCAAGACTTCGTGCAGTGATATTTGACGTTGATCCATGAAAAAGCACAGGTTGTTCTTGCTTTTGCTCCATTTCTGTTCGCAGAAGCAAGGAGAGGCGATCAAGTTTGAAGTGCCGACGGCTCTGGTTCGCTTACCGTTACACAAAACGGGATGCTCGTTAGGCGGAAGCCTGTGTCATCCTTGGATCTTGACCTGACCTGGCATAACCTGACAATGCGCTGGTATTTGGTATCACTTGAATGTAAAGAGAAGAATGAAGGCTATTTGTCAGTTCTGTCACCTCAATTATAGCAGGTTTTTGCGCACTGGTATTCAACCGGCTAGGTCCTCGCAATTGCGTAGGAAACAAGATTCCTGCATATACAATAAGTTTAAACCCAACTGTCGTTTGTAACATTCGTCAGTAAGCGCGCTGACAATGGAATCAAGCATGAAGTTCCAGTCGTTCGCTACACGGGTCGATAGTATACAGTCAGAACGAAGCTTGAGTTTTCTAGGTTTAGGCAGTTTCCAGCATTGGCCCTGGGCCGAACACTCAGATATGATCTGGAAAAACCTTGGAGCTCGATTCCTTTCTCACCCCGCAAAATGCGCCGGGCGTAGATCAGATCGCTACGGCGACGACGATATTCCAGAGAGCACATATTCAACTACTGGTTACGAATGTGATAGGGCAGGTGTCGTAACAAGAATACATATAGAACCGCGCCGTCGAATCTTTTTAGCAAGCCTTGTTCAGACTTTGTTACGACATGAACTGCGCGTAATCCATATTCGAAGAATGGACGCACATCTGAGGCAAACACAAGTTTGAAAGTCACCGGGGTCAGTCGTGGGAAAGCTCTTTGGACAGAGCATAGCAGTATGTTGGCCGAGGCAACCCACCTCAAGTATTTTGGGTCCTTTTTGGATCCGACGAGACAATAACTCCAAGGTCCTTTTCCTTCTTTCCTAAATCACTGCGACCCGGCCTTTCTAAGTGACCGTAAGAAAACTTATTAGGCTTGGTAGTTTTTCAGTTCATTAGTCTATCTCTCGACCTTGTTTATTATTTTTTCCGTCCTCGCCTAAAACCGCCGGTCTCCTCCGTCTTTTGCCCAATGGTGTGTTATCATTCAGTAAGACCTTCCTTTGACAGATAGGCTTAAATGAAAGGAAGCTGTCAAGGATCTTAGATCCCCTCATGAAGGGCTTTCGTTTGGTAGGTTTTTGGGTAATGCACGATTCCGGGCTCAATATACCAAGTCCTCTCAGGTAATCTTCGGTAACATGCGTAGTCTGCGAATGTGTAGGGGAGTTACTCTCGTAGATCACTTTCGGCCTGAGGTCCTTGCGTTCCGCGAAACGTAATTCATTCGACATAATAGTTGGCGAAATAGGCTTACCGTTTCAGTGGGAGGGTTGCTGTGTACCCCGGATCTACTTTAATCATTTCTTAACGTACGTGTCCTTTACATCAGACGAAACTGCGAAGATCTATCAGTTAATGTTTGTAGCCCGAAGCAGTTCAACGTTGTGTGAGTTTACAGGAACCCTGATAACGTTTCTAGTGGCCTCGTTTAATTTCATCGTGATTGTTCGGTTAACAGATCCCTGGTTATGGGTAACTAATCTCTCTAGGATAATTTATTCCATCTTTCCGTGTCCTTCAGAAGCAAGAAGATGGCCACTGATCTTGACCTTACGTTTCAGTTGTCCCTGTACCAGTCCGTGCACTATTCATTTCGGTTCACGGAGAGACAAACCCTTTGCCTCTTAGATATTGGTGCAGGAAGAGCGAGTGAATCGCTCAACGCCGCAGCAGGTTCGGATGGCTGGACCACGTGTTTCGCATGCCAGCACGCTGATTCTTGCGACGTGCGTTGTTTGCGCGACCGGAATGTAAATGTAAGAAGAGGAGGGGATACCAAGCGATAAGTTGGTCAAGAGGAATAAAAACCCTCACTCAGAACTTGGCATCAGTGTCTCTCGACTGCCACGCTGCAGTCCGAAGGACGGTGAACATGTTTGGTTGGAAACACTAGTTGACATGTCTAGGATCTGACCTCAGTGGTCTTTGTGTTGTGAGTCCTATTCTTCCTCTCCTCCCCTATAGCTTCCTCCCAAAATTGATCTCGTACCCAATACATGTTATGATATTTAGCATTATGTTACTTTTTGTAGTCTGTAATGTTTGCCCTCTTATCTTTTTGTATTTCGGCATATCAGCTGAATTGTGTCTCATCCTCGGCTGAGGTGTATTGATGATGTTTCTGCTAGATAGCTGGGCTTTGCTATGCACATTAACTGCGAACAACGTCTCTTTTACAACCTTGAGCCAACAATATGTAATGACATGCGGAATGTTAAAATAAAAATGGCGGAAACTTAGTAGTCAACGCAATAATGTCTTTCGAACATGCAGCCGATGCTTCCGGTTGTGTATGATGAGCGCTTACTTTGTTATGTATTTCGAACATCCGGCTTCGCTCGATAGCGTGTGTCTATGCGCTCACGGCGTCATGGCGGTCGTCTACTGAAACGAACTCGTGGCTCAGCACATACAAGTGCATTGTCGGAGTCTACGCTTGTACCACAATTCCGTCTGCAGTTTTGGACTCAGTGTCTTCAAAGTAACTACTCGCGATCGATTTGCGCGCATGGCTGGCCTGAGGCTGGTGGGCTCCTTATTACCATCCGGCGCACTTTTTTGGGACATAGTGCTCTTCCCGAAATGGACATCATCAGTAGACAGCTTTTCAGCTTGAGCCAGCACTACAATATCATACTTTTGCTGTGACGCAGGTCGTTCAGTTGTCGATGTAATTCCTCTCTCACCGAGTTAGCACTAGGATTTATTGGGGCATGGGCAGCAAGACCAACATGCATCTATTGACTTTGTGACACTTCGTAGTTTCGTAGGAGCTAACGGATCGGGCGGCGCACATCTGACTGTTGTCTGGAATGCAGTACACGAGAGCAGCTGCGGTCCAGAAGCTCAGAGCAATGCGCACATCGACTTCACCGGCATTTGAAGCTGCGTCATCTGCGGATAGGTGCAGTGAAAACGTACGAGTAATATCACATGAAGGTTGTTATAGTGTGAGAACAGGGCTCCAACCTTACAAGCGGGTTTCTAATAAAAAGCAGTTATCACTCAATAGGGTCTCTAGTGATTGGGCAAGTGCTGCGTGTTGACTGATTTGCATGTTGCGGCATGTAAGTCTTTGGCAGTGTGGAGGGCTGCTAATAGATGCAGATGTATGAAGTTGTCCATTCAGTTTGACAGGAACTTGTCGAGTAAAAATTAGAAGAAAGGACGCCCTGAACATTAGCATCTTCACCCCTATTTGCCAGTTCGATGCAGCAGATTGGGTACCTTATCTTTTCACGATAGCCAGCTGTTTACGACGGTATGTTGTCTACACAAGGTGTAGGCGCCTTGGCCCTGAATGTTTGCTTAGGGCATTAAGGTTTTCATGTAAGCCCCCTTCTCTCCTTCGTATTATTCTTTATTTCATAGGTCGTGGTTGTATGGCAGCGAAGCATCAGTTCAAACGGCTGAGGTACTGCTGTTGTTGTGCCGTTGATTATCCTCTGCGGCGAACAGGTTTCAATAGATTCTTTGTGGAAGTACTATAACCGTGGGCATAGCACCTGCAATACGCCTGTATGTCCTACCAACCCTTCACAGCCATGCGATGGTATGCGGTCGCATTCGGACTGGGGATACTTCAAGATCGCGTGCACCTACACAGACATGAACTTCGACCGCGTTCATGGAGACTTGAACCGGCGCGCGTTGATCGTTTTTAATAACCGATGCGCTCGAAACATTACTCAGATCCGGCGAGAGTCGAATAGGTTATGTGAATGTACTCTATTCAACTTTTGGAAGTACGTTCGTTTGCCGCATGGAAGAACCCGTTTAACTCGGTCCGTCTGCTCTGTTTTGCCCATGCTGTTTACACCCTTGCTGACCTATTGATTCTGTTTGCAATGTCCGACGTTACTGCACCCAGCTGGCAATCCGTCAGTAATCTATCGGGGTTTTACGATGATTTTACCTAGACGCTGTGACGTAAGGGTCATCCAGTCCGACTACATGGCTATTTAGAGCAAACGGAACATTCCGTTATGGCACATTCGTCCTCCATTTCGCCAGTCTTTCCATCTGGTATATGCAGTTTTATCTCCGTTTCCTTTGTTGCACTTCCATTTCGTTCGTTTCTTTCCTCATTTGTTCCACCAATTCTATTCTTCCAGTATTATGAAGGAGACATCAAGATGACTGCGCTTGCATTTTATATGTATGACTGTAGTTATCTGAACTAGATTAATAGTAAATACAATTTGGTGTTGCCCGCCCGAAAACACTGCACTACTATGACGCGTTTCGATGTTATTACATCTCATCAGATAGAGTTAGCAGGCATCGAACCCGGGACCATCGAGATGTTAATTGTGACCGGTACCCCTAAGCCACCGGGTCACGGGCAACGCTTGGCACAACGGTATAATGAACGATGTTCAGGGTCATTTGGAAGTACACGTTGTGTGGATGGATTGCGACGCGCAATCTCAATGTTGACCGCGATTCCCATTGAAGTGAACCTTGGTCTTTCGATCACGAGGACCGTAGCTGATGCAAATAGAAATTGGGTGTTGCCCGCCCGAAAACACTGCACTACTATGACGCGTTTCGATGTTATTACATCAAGCTTCTCATAAAGTTTCGTGGGTATCCGTGTTTTGTAACACTCGGTATAGGTGGTTCCACTCCTTCTCAGTTCCAATGTGCCGCAGTGTATTTCCGCCCTCTTGAATAGTTTGGATACAGCTCTTTGTGCTTTATCGGATGGTTACTGTGGTAGCTCAATATTTGATCTGGGTGTGTTTTCTTCCGGCATATACAAGTGTTCCGTCGGTATTCCTGCCATTCATGAACTTGGCGTTGAATGTGTTGTTGCTCTTATTATGAGTACGCTGTACCGAATTTCGTTTTATGCTGACAAACATATCGTCCACGTATCAGGTCCAAAGTTATGAGTTGATCGGTGATGTATGGCCATGCACCACAATTTTTGCTTCACGGTCTCGGTATTGAGCCCTGATATGGATGACGCAATAAGCGTTCCCTTCAGTTGTTGGTATATTTGTTCATCAGATAAGAAATAATTAGCCGCGCATAGGTCCATCAATTCCCACACACTTAACGGTTTCATGTTTCCTGTTGTGCTCGGCGATCACAGCCCTTAATCGTTTTCGTGCCGCTGGTCCGGATTCCCTCCCACCTGCACTATTTAAAGATGGAAGTGAGGTCTTCTGCAAAGCACTGACCTCCCTATTCGAGCGTATCTGGAAGGAGGTGTCCCGGCTAATTGGAGCGAATCGATTATGGTGGTAATATGCAAGAAGGGAAGTCGCACAGACTGTTCTAACCACAGGTGTATTAGCCTAACGCCAGTTGTGACAAAATTATTGGCCTCGATTATCGTTCATCGTCTCACTGCGGAACGGGAATCTCGGATTAGGGAAGAGCTGGCCGGTTTCCGCCCAGAACGTCGCTGTATAGACCATACATTCACTTTGCGGCAGGTGCTAGAGCAGCGCCACGCATACCGCAGACCGACAATGGCTGTGTTCCTCGATTTCAAGAGTGCATTCGATTCATTCGATCGATCGATTCTGTTCGAAATATTTGCTCGGAAAGGTGTTCCCACGAAATATGTGAACATCCTTCGTGCTCTATACTCGAACACTACAGGTCGCGTCAGGGTCTACGGTGACCTATCGGATAGCTTTCCGACCACAAGTGGCGTTCATCAGGGTTGTCCGATTTCCCCATTTTTCTTCACTTTCGTCGTGGATTCTATCATGGAGTGTTCCCTCGCGGAATCTCACGATGTAGGTGTTGAAGTGCTGCCTGGTGAAAGGTTAGTTGACCTAGATTATGCGGACGATATCGTCTTGCTTTTCGACGATTTTGCGACGGCACAATCAACCCTGAATAGCCTGTCCAGAGTAGTCCCATTATTTGGTATGCACTTCACACTTTCGAAGTGCAAAGTGTTGCTGCAGGACCACCAGCCACTTGATGACCCCTTGACGCTTGCTAACGAGGAACTCGAGGTGGTTGATCAATTCACTTATCTTGGCAGCTGCATCAGCAATGACAGGCGCACAGAAACTGACATATACTGACGCGACGCC
>OX104066.1:88484310-88583126 GCA_944474145.2 Dicrocoelium dendriticum | reverse complement strand
CAGTAAGCTGATTTGGAGGTTTGCTTGAGGGACTCCGCCCGGAGCCTTTGGCTCAATAGCCTGACCCACAAGGCAGTGGGGAGCAGATCCAGCTCGGGAATGTGATTGCAGAGACAGATTGGGATCTGCTTGAGGGCCGTCACACGCAGCCTTTGAGGTTCTGGAACAATTATCATACGTTTTGCGACCGTAAT
The DNA here is from genome assembly GCA_944474145.2 of Dicrocoelium dendriticum. Taxonomy (NCBI): domain Eukaryota; kingdom Metazoa; phylum Platyhelminthes; class Trematoda; order Plagiorchiida; family Dicrocoeliidae; genus Dicrocoelium; species Dicrocoelium dendriticum. The sequence continues at coordinate 88,582,932 of OX104066.1, read as the reverse complement.
TGGATACGCACCTGCGACCACGGCCAGACGCAAGTGGGTTTTTGGCGGGTTTGCACCAATTTGACCAGGGGCTGTCTGGCTTGAGGCGGGCAGTAGCAAACCATTGAACACCCGGAGGTGTCCTCCCACCGTCAGAAACAATGCGTGGCCATCGTGCTCTACGCCAATCGAGCTTTGAGAATATCACCCGTAAACCTTTTGTCTCCCATGGCTAGGTTTTACGGGAAGTGGGCCATCGACCACTTCCTAACCTCCGGAGAGAATGGACTAGGATACTGCCAGGGCGCCCAATCCTGACAGGAGAACGACTCGGGTCCTCAGCCAAAGCCTTCGATTAAATGAACACCCGAAAGGCAGCGAGTCTAGCACATGGTCAGTTAGCCGACTCATGCGGATTGGTGTCCTGGATCTTAGCAGGGAGAAGGGCGAAACCCAACTCCCACCCAGCGGTCGCCACGTGGAGGCGCCCAGGACATGAGACTATGGCGCAGCAGTAGCAGCAGTGGGTAGACCATCTGTCAGGATATAGCCACCACCAGCCTCAGCGCACCATAGGCTCTCTCGCCCGTGTACCGCTATGGGGACAACAAAAAAACACGTGGCACGTTTTGTGAGAAAAAAATTAGGCCATAATCTCTGCGACCCGTAAGGATGAGAAAACCAGCTAAAATTGCAACCGATAGAACATCGAAAGACACAGACAAAACTCACGAGAGAGAAGCTAAGCGCTTCTGTGAACCCGGCCTCTGCGACCGACGTGCGTATCATATCCGAAAGGCGGTTGACTGGCTGAATTTGAGCGATGCAATAGGTTGTTGGCAGCTGTTCCGGAATATTATCGTAGCCGTGCGCAATGGCGACATCTTCCACAATATCACAAGCGTGCAATATGTCGTGACGCGTCGGTGGGATAAGAACTGATAACAAACCAGATGGTGTGACTGCAAAGAAATGCGACAGAAAAATGACAGAACGGTGATGTAATTAGGTGCTGTATTCCTACGATTTTCAACTGTTTGCTACATGATAGATAAGTACAAGCCACTTGAGTGAGCACACACGACAAGTGGATTTTTCAGTACCGCGCTCAATAGTCAAAAACCACAAGGAATATCCACCGTGGGATGTACAAACAGTGACGCGTATGGTTTCACCTGGCCACGCGAACCAGAGCATGGCTGGTGGTACAGCAGGCACTAATCGCATATGCCTTCTCAAAAAGATGAAATCGATGGCAGTGCGGTAACGATTTCATAACGACATTGTGGTGGAGGGGTGGTGACTGGTGAACTCGTTAAGTCTATTTCACAACTGAAGCACGGCCCGTTCAGCGAACGGATGCATCACAATGAGGCTGGAACTTACTGTCGTGGGATGGTTTGCATTCCTTAATGACCCATTGAGCTGTGATACGTAGTGCTTCCGTATCTTCAGTCACTCATACCAGATTGGTCAATGGTTAGAGGCCAAACGAACTCAACCTCCTTATTCATGTATACGTACCAAAGTACGCTGGCATCTGGGTTGAGTAAACGCTAACTGAATACAGTTAAAGGTCACTGGTCTCATAGTCACCAGGCCTTACTAGCAGCAGGTAAATTCTCATGTGATAAGTCTAATAGCCAATATGGATATTGGGTCTCTTCGCAGACTCCGGAACTTATCGACGCTCGCCGGCGCATTCCAGCTGGAAGCGAACATCATGAGACCCGCAAAGATCTTAGCGCAAAACTCCGTGCTAGCCTGAGGAGAGAACGCGGCTCCTGGTGGTGTTTTCGTGCGTCAGATATGGAAGTGTCCACTGCACTTGGTAACCATCGAAGTTATTCCGTTTGATACGAGAAACGAGCAGGCGACCTAGTGTTATTAAAACCATATGTGATGAAAGTAAACAGCCTAACCACAACTTATCAAAACAGTTGAAGCGTTAAGCTGAGCACTTTGAAATGACAATTTAATCGGCAGGAATTATTAGATTTCTTGTCGGTTGCTGATCACCTCGCGCCATGGGCTACCGCATTGCATCCACCTTCTCGCTTAGAAGTCGAACGACATCAGTCTGCTAAACTTGAATAAAGCCGCGGGACCAGATGATATTCACCCAGCCCTCTTTAAATTCGGAGAACCTGCTCTTGTGGATAACGTATACGAGTTACTAGTGAAACTGTGGGAGCAGAAAACTATCCCAACCAACTGGAGCGGTTCCGTTATTGTCACGACCATCAAGGGACGCTCGCGTACGGAATGCGGCGACCATAGAGGAATCAGTCTGATCCACATTGTTGGCCTCTGTCATCCTTCACAGACTGACTGACACTCGTGAAAGCCAGATCTGTGATGAGTCATCCTGATTTCGTCAAGGTCGGAGCTGTATCGAAGATACCATTAATTTGCGTAAATTGTTGGAATAGCGTCGCATATATTGGCGGCAAACCGTTGTTGCGATGTGCCCCTTGGGACTGTCTACGTAAAAAATGTGCCCGAGAAATACATCAACATTATCCGAGCGCTTTACGCGTGTAGCTTGGGCAGAGTAAGGGCTTACGACAAACTGTCGCCGCCCTTCAATATCTCCAGCGGTGTGAGACGAGGATGCCCCCTGTCACCACACCTCTGCAACTTCGCTGTTGACGAAGTTATGGAGATCGCGTCCACAGGACACGAATTAGGTGTGGAGTTGCACACAGGCGAACAACTTCTTGACTTGGAGTATGTTGAGGGCATTGCCCTCATCTGTGACAGTTCACAAACGTGTCAGGCTGCGTCGTGTTCAAAGTGCTTGAAAGTGCGGCCTGTTGACCTCCCTGTCTTAGGATACGAACGTTAAACGAAGTTAGCCAAACAACCCAGATCTGACGACACGAATCCAAAGGGCGTGGCTGGAATGCAGTTGCAGATGGTAGAACTGCAATGTTACTGTAAGTACTGCCAATTAATTTAGGAATTGCAGAGGAAACATTAGAATTGGGAGTAGGCACGTGATTAGGGGAACTGAGTGGAAAGAAAGACATCAGTATCACGGTTTCGTCTGTCCGCTCTGCTGCATGCAGTAGACAAGGTGGTGCTTTTGAAACTGCAAAAGCCAAAGCTCGAAGCCTACGAGAGATTCATTTACTCATTGTTGTATGTGAGACTGGATACTGGCAGGGCGTCCAAACCTAAACGTGAACGATTAGAATCAGAAACCAAAGCCTTCGGCTCAAAGGCCTGTCCACAAGGTAGCGGAGAGATGGCAACGATCAGGTTTTACGGAAATGGACGCCATCCCTATTCTTACCTCCAACATGGAGATCAAGGATATTGAATTTGTCTGACCTACAACCACTGACCAATCTAATATGAGTGGCTCTCCACGATCCATATGGTCTACCCAGTATAAGTCTATGCGTCGAAGCGGTACACAAACCGTCGCAACACAGTCAGATTCAACCGTTTATGTAATTAAAAAAACGGGTAAACAATCACGATTTTTGTGGCTCTTGAAATCAATGTTGCAAAAGTTCTTTTAAGCGTCTTGATAACGTGAAGGCCTTGTTTTCTCCCCTACGGGGCGCATTCTCCATGTTTCTGTTCACCAACCTAGTTCCAGTAGTAACCTGTGATTGCATCGATACTTAGATGGAAAACAAAAATTGAAAACAAAATGCCACTGTCCTGATACACTATCACCACTTTTTCTACTAAAGTGCAAGGATTGTCTAGCTGTACCCACAATCGCTCTGTTCAACCGGTGACAGTTGAAGACGTGTAAGGATGACGCCTGTGCCCAAGAAGAAATCACAAAATTGTCGTCCGACTGCATGTACGTCGATGATGTCGGTCTTCGAGATACCACAAGTCACTCAACTTTCCAAACGCACCCATGCAAACAAACGATGTGTACCATCTTGCTTAATAAACCTAGACGCTCCGTAATGGATAATTTATCGTATCTTGGATAGTTTATAACATCTGCACTGGATGAGAAATGCAGGGCAATGCGGTCTCTGTTTCTTGACTACTTATGTGGCTTCGAGAGCGTTAACAGTATGATTCTCTACAACCGGCTGCTCATGACTGGTGTCCAAACACATATGAGGAAGGACTGCTTTACAAACTACACCCAAGTCATCCAGCAGGGCGCGATCCTCTTTCCGCTTCCGTTTCCGATACACATCGAAAAACTTCCCATATCGCTTAGCAATTTTTGATGCGAATATAATGGCGACGTCGTTTTGGGAAGTACTGCTCCGATTGTAAGATATATAGTTGAAACAGATCGGAACGGTACAGGTAGAAATTCATCACATCTAGACTCAGTCAGATAGCCATCACACGCTCGGAAATGCAGTGTACAGGTATTGCATTCTCTCGGGAATCATCAGTATAGCATAATCCATCTGGCCCCTATGAGGCTCGAACCCCTAACTTGACTGTTGCCAGTCTGTGGTTAAGACCAGTGAGCAAATAATGCCTGTAATCAGTACGCAGACCAAACTTCTTATAATGGTAGAAGATAACTGGTGGCTTAAGCTCGGTAAGTTCGTCGCTTGTTGAGGGGGCTACCCTGTCCTTCCCATGGCAGTAACGAGCAGATCGGCGGATAGTTGGATTCAATAGGAATACCAGTTAGCCCCCTAAAATAATAAGCATTGATTAGAATGCACACAGGTAGTAAATCGATGCATGACACAACGTAAGTAGCAGCGTATTTAACAACAAAGATAGCATAAGAGCGGGACAAGAGTGGAGTGACGCATAATGGAACAACCTGAATTGGAGTCGGCGTTCGGGTAGTCCGAACATATACTGCTGATGGCTGTGGTGATCAGACCCATTCGGTGAAGCAGATGACTGATTTTTGCTTCCGAGAAATGAGTGCCCAACAGTCGGTTCACGAAATCCACACTGATAACTTCGTTCCGGTACTCAAGGCGCTGTATGGAGGTGAAACGACAGACTGAATTACAAAAACAAAAAGAGTACGAAGGTAAAGATGTGAGCAAACTGATTAACAACAACATCGATGCTTACGGGGAATAGTTGACGGCTTCCGTCATGCTGTATAACTTCTACCGGTTCAACCCTGGAAGGGCAGAAAGTGGATAAAAATAGTTGAGAACAATGAATGTGAACACAAACTCATCTACAGTGGTTGGTAATTACAGAGATGTGCAATATGTGGAAGCGGTCACCTTCTAGACGGTGATACAAAAGGCGCAAGTGGTAAGCAGCAAAACGATTTTCAAGGAAGACTGCACTGCAGCACGCACTGTATAGCTGTCCAAATGAAACAATGCAACCGCAAAAAAGCACGTGAGCCAAGAGCCATGGCATAGCGTTAGTACATACGAAGTGATTAAAATGTGTTTGTATCAGAATAGGTAATAACTCCCAACTAAAGATTGGTGTCACGATTGATGTGAATGGATGACAGTGTTTGGAAACAGAGTAAGTTGTTGCATGCAACAGAAGTAGTCACCAATTCACAGTGTAAGAAGACGTCAATGCCTGTTAATAACCAGAAAAAAGGCCGGCGAAGAGTTCGCAGAGGGCAATCGGCAGATCAAAAGACATTTTTACTATATGGAACCACAATCCGGATTTAGATATGCGCTTTAGAAAAAATTAAATGAGTGGCGACCGTAGGCTTCATACCGCACCGAAGATAGATACAGACGACATTACAAATGCGACTTCCGCATAGGGAGTAAAAGTTAAAGTCAGGTTGTCTTAAGATAACATTGCGAACAGCTGAACTAATATACCAATGTATCAAAGTATTGCTATCAGAAGTGCCAGCATTAACGACCACACATTACAAACGTGCAAATTTTATGCGTCGGTGACGCAACGGTGTTTGTCAGTGTTTCTGACCACCGCTTTCCCGAATTCTGCAGGTTACCTAGACACAGATACCTGTGACATAAACTGCAATTACAGTTCTTTGTGAAAACGCTCGTGACAAATGCGGAACATAGCACATATTACGAACAGCAAGTGCAAAGCCTGCTACCCCACATAGCACCGTTAATCCCTTAAAAGTTATAGAAGGACAATTTAAGGGGACTGTCACGAAATAATAATAATAATAGTAATAACACAAGACCAATTGACAACAGCTCAAATAATGAGGCGGAATAGACGTAAGTGCGACACCGACACCGTGGTCGCGTCCGACCACCGAGCCGTCGGGCCGAAAACAGTTTAAACCAGTCCGACACACCGTTTCAGTGAGTGTCTTAATGATCATTTAACAAAACACTGATTGGCCACCTCGAGGGGTTCCATTCAATTAGGTGCAGTATTAGTAACTAATACACACAAATCGCAATGAGGCTGGACCTCACCGTGGTGCGATGGTTTGTGTGCCTCGGTCATCCATTGAGCTGTGATGGGTGGTGCTTTTGCACCTTCAGAACCACTCGTACCAGATTGGTCAATGGTTAGAGGCCGCAAAAAAAACTCAGCCTCCTGGTCCTCCAGGTTGGGGGTTGGAATGAGGGTGGCACCTTATTCCTTAAAACGGACTCCTTGTAGCCCAGTGCCAAACCCGCTGCCTTGCGGTCAGGTTTGTGAACCCAAGGTTTTGGTTGAGAACCCCAATCGTTCTCCTGTCTAGGCCTGGGCAACCTGATAGTATCCTGCCCATGTAATACTATGAATCTGTCTTCAAACGAATATCTGACGCTTTCGCCACCTCAGCGGATAATCAACGGTGCCCTATCTGCCGCATCGAGCCGGTTGGATAGGGGTTTGGATGCTACTGCTCAACCCTACCCGTCTTCTTATTCCCCCTCTTACGCTTTTTCACTCTTACCGTCCCGTTCCAGCTTCACTTTTATCCCCCTGTTTTCAACCCCCCGATTCTTGGCCCTCCCCTAACATGCTTCGCTAGGCTTTTACCTTCTAATTTCAACTCGCAGCTAACGCGGAGCGTCACTCCTCACCTGTCGACAAGCCCATGTCCAAACAAAACGGTCCATTCCAGTTCATCGGCTTCCATTTGGAGCCCTCGATCCTCCTTCAGATTGGCATGCCTAAATGTCCGCACACTACTACAAATCGGTCAACAGGCAGCACTTGCCCGAACATTGGAGACCCTCTCGATCGATATCTGCTGCTTGTCGGAGACCCGCCTGCAAGACTCGAGCTCTGTGCTCACTCTGCAATCCCCTTCAAGTGACGCAAGCTGTATTTTCTCATTGCGCCTATCCGGTGACGATGCAGCTTCGAGTACCGGCCAAGCTGGTGTTGGCATTGCCCTGAGTCCCCGGGCTGAAGCTGCTCTGGTTGATTGGATTCCAATCAGTAGTCGGATGTGTGCGGTCCGATTGGCTGGCTCGTTCAAAGCTTTGAAGTCGCGCGGGACCAATACGTGTCTATTCATCATCGCTGCCTACGCGCCCACAAACTGTGGCGATGATTCGGTAAAGAACGACTTCTACCGCGAAATGACCCAGCCTTTTCGCCACAGAAGAAGCACGGACACTGTGGTGCTGGCGGGGGATATGAACGCGCAAGTTGGAAAGTTGTCCACTGATGAAATGCATCTGGGCGGTCAGCACAGTGTAGGCTCCCGTAATGATAACGGTGAGCGGTTACTTCATTTGTGTGAAGATCCTCGCTTATTTCTTGCGAGCACTAACTTCCGACACAGCACTCGCCGGAGGGTGACTTGGCGCCCACCAGCCTCGAACCAGCCTTGGACGCAAGTCGATCACATTGCGATAAGTTACCGCTGGAGAGGCTGTGTCCAGAACTGTCGCTCGATTTGGAGCACATGTGTGGACACCGATCATGCACTTGTATGTGCTGACATGCGGATGCGTCCTGACGGACGACCACGACTACGCTGTGAGCGCACTGACATCAGCCAACTGACAAAGCCAGATGTTCTGAATGCGTATCGAAGTACGCTGACATGCGAGTTGAGTAAGTGCTCACTGGAGACAATTGATGGTCACTGGTCACATGTTCACCAGACCTTACTGGCAGCAGGCAAATCCTCATGTGGTATGTCTAATCGCCAACATGGATATTGGGTCTCTTCGCGCTCTGGAACTTATCGACGCTCGCCGGCATATCCCGGCTGGAAGCGAACACAATGAAACTCGCAAAGAGCTCCGGGCAAAACTCCGTGCTAGCCGGAAGAGAGACCGCGAATCTTGGTGATCTCATCGTGCGTCAGAGATGGAAGTGGCCGCTGCCCTTGGCAACCATCGTAAGTTATTCCGTCTGATACGGGAAACGGGCAGCAGGAGACCTAGTGTTAATGAAACTATACGTGACGACAGTGGACAACCTATCCACAATTTCTCAAAACGTTTGGAGCGTTGGGCTGAGCATTTTGAAAAGCAATTTAATCGACTAGAATTGTTCGATTCCTCGCCGGCCAGTGATCACCCTACTCCTTGGGCTGCCCTTTGGATCCACCCTCTCGCTCAGTAGTCGAACGTGAGATCGGACTGTTGAAGTTGAACAAAGCCGCGGGACCAGATGATCTTTCTCCAGCCCACTTCAAATTCAGAGGCTCTGCTTTTGTTGATGCTTTACATGAATTACTAGTGAAACTGTGGGAGCAGGAGACTGTCCCAACTGACCGGAGCCGATCCGTTATCGTTCCCATCTTCAAAGGAGGCTGGCGTTCGGAATGCGGCGGCCATAGAGGAATCAGTCTAATCTCCATCGCCTCCATAATCCTTCACAGACTGGCTGGCACCTGTGAAAGCTACATTCGTGAGGTGCAAACCGGGTTTCGTCGTGGTCGTGGCTGCATCGACCATATCTTCACCTCACGTCAGTTGTTGGAGCACCGTCACACATATTGGCGGCCCACCGTAGTCATGTACCTCGACATCAAAGGTGCCTTCGATTCGGTTGATCGATGTGCCCTTTAAAACTGTCTACTCAGGAAAGGTGTGCCCGAGAAATATGTAAATATTATCCGAGCATTATACGCGCGTCACACGGGCAGAGTAAAGGATTACGGCAAGCTGTCTCCACCCTTCAGTATCTCCAGCAGTGTGAGACAAGGATGCCCGCTGTCACCTCTCCTTTTCAACTTCGCTATTGACGAAGTCATGGAGATTGCATTTACAAAACATGACTTGGAAGGTGTGGAGCTACTCCCAGGAGAACGACTTCTTGACTTGGAGTATGCAGACGACATTGTCTTCATCTGTGACAGCTCCCAGACGTGCCAAGCCGCGCTGGACAGATTAGCACTGGCTGTCACCCGCTTCCGGCTTTGCTTTGCACCATCGAAATGCAAAGCGCTCCTCCAAGATTGGCCTGGACCGCCTCCTGCGCTGACCCTTAGTGGGGATCAGTTAGAAGTCGTTCGGAAATTCAACTAACTGGGAAGTTGTATCAGCGCCCGTGGGATAGAAGTTAAGATCACGAACCGTATAGCAAAAGCTCGAAGTGCTTTGGCTAATCTTCGCCACCTATGGCGGCGGCGCGACATCACTACTCTCGCCCTGAAGGATAGAGTGTACAATGCAGCGGTACGTTCGACCCTACTGTACGGTTGCGAAACCTGGTCCCTAAGATCGGCGGACATAAAGAGGGTAGTTACGTTCGACCACCGGTGCCTTCGCAGTTTGGCTCACATCTGGTGGGAACACCGCGTGAGTAACAGGCGTGTTCGACGCCTTGTTTACGGCACAGAAAAAGGAACTGAGCCGCTCAGCACCGTCATTTCACATACCAGGCTCCGATGGCTGGGCCAAGTGTTGCGCATGCCAGCCCACCGACTTCCACGACGTGCGTTGTTTGCTCACCGGGGATGTGGATGGAAGAAGAGGAGGGGTGGCCAAGCGATGACTTGATCCAGAGGAATGAAGGCCCTCACTTATGTGCTGTCCTCGGTTGGAGCGTCACGGCTTGCTGGTTGGGGTCCAAAAGACAGTGAACACGTTTGGTTGGATACACTTGCTGACATTACAAGAAGTTGAGCACAGTGGCGTTCGTGCTGTGAGTTCCTTTGTCCCTCCCAATGCCCTTTAGCCTGTCTCTCCATCTACGACCTCATTTCGTAGCATAAAACACAATAATTTTTCCTTTTGCCTAGTAGCCGGCTGGTAGCTTACCGGAACGATGCCTATCCGTTGCTGGTAACTCAGCTGGCACGCAACTGTTGTATTTTCCTTTTCCTTTATGTATCGCGGCACAGTAGCTGTGTTTTCCACCTCTAGCTGACGTGTATAATGATGATGGTGAAGCACGAATCAGTAGGCTGGGAGGGATGCTAGGCTATCGGTAACCGAGAAGTAACGTAACATCAAGTCTTTTAAAAGTAACGTACTCGATTTCCGCCTGCGTTGTAATGCGCATCCAACTAGTGTTGTGCATTCGGCGGGTACAAACTTCAAGACAAATAAAATCGACTAGCCCATAGCAACTGAAATCTTGAAAAGTACATTATGTCGAATGACTACCGCGGATAACCTTTTTGTCCTCTCGGGAATGCTCACGGGCTGGCAATGGCATGGACAGACACCGAGGTCGAAATCGTGACCGCCAGGCCGAGAGGAAACACGCTGGAAACGGGTGCCGAAAAGATCAAATCGTTGCTCAGTGCCAATACGGACGAGTGATGACCGTCTGGTTGGGTTTGGTTCGAGTTATAATGCTTATTTGACCCACGACTCCGATGTATTCATTATCTTTGTCGATCTCGTCTCCATTTTTGTCAAACAACGCACGATGAACTGCAGCCATCAACATCGGCACTTCGTTTCAAAATACTTGGACTGGCCAGTATACTTCACGGTAAGAGTGATCACCGGCAACATCAGGGCGAAATGGAAACCGCCCCTATTTCTGTTCATTTATCGACTTTCAAAAAATAGTGAACCCCAATCGTAAGGGATGTCAGACTATCTATGGCTACTTAGGCATATTTTCGAAAAGTGCAGAGGCGGCAGTCCAAAAAACCGAGTGTGTGAGGGAGTAACATACCCACCAGGCGCTGGGAGACCAATAACATTCCAGTTGTATCTCTAGTCCACAACAAATGAACAGTATCATGAAACGCCTCTCTTCGAACAAAGTGATAAATTGACGGTTGTGTCTGGCAAAATACCCGATTGACAGTGTTCTGTAGGGTCAATTAACATCATGAGTGTGGGAAGATTGACGCTATGCAACTGACGTACACACCCAATACATGCGAACAACCATGGCTGCGTGAATAAGCACACTAAGGGAATGCTTGTGTAGACCATAGTTTCGACGTAAGTTAGTCGAAGATGGGGAGAGAAAGCAAGAGGATTAAAAAAAGGAATGACACTCACGTGTAAGGGACTTCACAATATTCCGAAAACATGGTAACCAAGGTGTCAAGTACAACCGACGCCTTGTATAAGTCGGTGGCCGTTATGTCTATGAAAATGTTGCGAGTTTTGGCCGAAACTCGGCTGTGTTCCCCTGTAACAAAGATATACCTCGTATAATTATAAAGTGATGCTCAAGGTGTCACAACGGAGAAAGATGAAATATAGGAAATAGCTATATATATATATATACATATATATATATATATATATGGATTACAAAGTGCAGAAAACAGTGGAAGGGCGATGAAGCCACAGGATACAGGGGCTGTGGAACACAACACTACAATGTCGCAGTCAGTGTGCAGATAGTGATAAAATTCGGCCAGTCTCGGGCTGGCTGACCAGAATGTACGCTGATGAAAGTACCTTCGAGTCTATTCGGCAACACAGTTTTCCAGCTTTGTGAAAACGATAATCAGCCAGACTTCACACAAATCCTACCCCTGGCAAAATAAAACATGATAAATACGCAAGAACAGTGACACTAATTGACTGTCATGTAAAGTGACAAGCCAAGACAGACTCGGAACCGTCCCCGTTGCAGTAGTAGGTCAGTAGTATATATTGGGGCTTCGCCGCCATAAAAGTATAAAATAACAGAAATGACATTGCTAATGGGCAATAAGAAGAGGGCTGAAGGAAGCCGAACACATATCTCCTGTGCTCCACGTTTTCCCACAGTAAACTACTAATGAACTATGACAAATCCCTGTCACTTACCGTTTGACAGCGAATAAGGAGCCAATGACACCTGAACGAGGCTAAATGAAACGGTCAAATGAGACAGCAAACATCCCGTAAGGGATGGAAAGTTGTTCCTCCATCGCATAGTTGCATTCGCAAGCGTGTCTCTAGTGACGCCATTCCGTATCCCCTTATTTCATGGTGATCCTTGAAAATTCATACCGACCAAAAAACAGATGAAAGGAATACAGACGCGTCGAATTCAACTAGCCCATTTTAGTTAACATCTCGGAAACCAAGTAAAATGGTCAATGAATTTTTTAATGTACACCAGCAAACCTAACAATATGCAGAGCGATACCTGCTACCACGAGAAACGCCAGTGTGAACTAAAATCGCGCCGATCAAATGCACCAGAACGCGTTAATAACCTATGGATGTTCGGTGTATCTGAAGTAATGCTTCGAGAAGTACAAATTGTCCACGTTGCACTTAGATCAAGTCCCACTCTTGCGACACCAAATCGGTGGACTGTACGGGTGGTCAAAAATAAGCACAAATCCCTAAAAAGTTGGATTACAGGTCGTAAAGAATTCGCATTTTTCGCTGAAAGTAGTCAAGCAGGTCAAGAGGGTCAACAGCGAGTAAGTTTTGACCTCGTCATTGAGCCAAATTTTCACGAAGTTGTAGGGACTTTGTCATGACTAAACCCGAGATATATTATTATTATTATTATTATTATTATTAAATCCCCCATTATTTGCATGAGATAGCGCAGGTTGTTGGTCACCCAAAAATACGCTGCACTCCACGACCGGTTTCGAACTTGTTTGGTCTCACCAGAGTAAGGTCGCAAGCACTCAAACACGGGGGCCCTTGGGATGTCAGACGAAAGTGCCTCTGTAGCCAACCAGTCGCCGCGGGTAATGTCTGACACAACGGTTAATCGATGGTTAGAGGGGTCAATAATATGAAGCACTCGTCGTGTGAATGAACTGCGACGCACAATCTCACAGTGGACCGATCATTCGCACTGAGGTGAACCTTGACCAATTCGATCACTGGGACAGTTGTCATTTAAGTAAATGGATACAGGCAGTTAATCGCCCAAAAACACGCTGCACTCCAAGATCGGTTTCGAGCTTGATTGCTCTAATGTGGTAGAGAGATAAGAGACATTCGAACCCGAGATTTTTGGTGGAATATTCGTCAAAGCGACCGTAATGACCAAGATTCATCACCATCATCATCATCCACAACAGTACATCAGCCATTTGAACTGATGCTTCGCTGCCATACAACCATGAGGACCTATGAAATAAAGAATAAGAAGAGGGAGAGAAGGGAGACTTACCTGAAAACCTTAATGCCCTAAGCAAACATTCAGGATCAAGGTGCCTACCCCTTTTGTAGACAACATACCGTCACAAACAGCTGGCTATCGTGCAAAGATAAAGCGGCATCGGCGAGACAGCTTCCATGCGGCTTTCACTGCCATGCGTCATAGTCAGCCGTTACCCCGCAGACAACAACCCCAAACACACTTTAAAGACAATCCGATTAGGAGACGGCAGCAGACGTGCCACTGGTGTCGGTCGCGAGCCATGTCCTGTGAAATCTCGAGCCAAGCACAAGGCGAGTCACGTGGACTCCAGTCCGGAAGGCGAAACGGACCAACGGCACCCAGTTTGGTTGTCAGTGACTTCATTTCCCGCTGCCAAGTCAACTTCTGTCTACATCGGACCTTGCGCCACCCTACACCTGGTAGACTGAACAAGGCCCTCCTAAGTTAGCAGTGACCAGGCATACGTAGCACGTGCCCGAGCCAACGCAATTTATTCACTGCTATCTGTTCTAGTGCTATCTGTTCTAGTGAGCTCGCATGATTAACACTACTTAGTACTCGCCTATGCACATCATCGTTGCGGACACGCTGATGCTATCCGACACCAGCAATGATTCACAGACAACGATGAACAAAGACTTGAAGACGCCTCAGATCTTCAGACCGAAGGGGCCAAGTCTCACTACCATAGAGCAGGACGCCCCTCACTGTGGCCTTGTATACACGGACTTTCAGACGGAGGGAAATTCCCTTCTATGGCCAAAGATGCCTCAGGTTCAAAAAAGCAGCTCTGGCCTTTGCAATGCGTGAGCTGACGTTAGTTTCTATGCGCCCACCGTTGCTGATGCAGCTTCCAAGATAAGTGAAATGATCAACCACCTCAAGTTTCTCGTTGGCAAGCGTCAGTGGCTCATCAAGTGGCTTGTGATCCTGCAGCAACACTGCACTTTGAAGGTGCGAAGTGCATACCAAATAATGGGACCACTCTGGACAGGCTATTCAAGGTTGATTGTGCCGTCGCAACATGGTCGTCCGCATAATCTAGGTCAACTAATCTTTCACCAGGCAGCACTTCAACGCCTACATCGTGAGATTCCGCAAGGGAACACTCCATGATAGAATCCACGACGAATTGAACAAAAATGGGGAAATCGGCGATGCAGGATGAAGTTTATGTTTGAAGAAAATGTCATGGCTGTACGTGGGCTGAGATACTGCCAGGGCACCCAGACCTAGACAGAAGGACGATTAGGGTCCTCATCCAAAAGCCTGTCCGCAAGGCAGCGAGGAGGTGGCAATGATTTAGTTGTACAGAAATGGACGCCATCCCATTTCAAACCCCCAACCTGGAGGACCAGAAGACTGAGTTTGTCTGACCTGTCACCATTGACCAACCTTGTAGGAGTAGCTCTCAAGATGCCCGGAGGCATCACCCAGTATCGCTCAATGGGTCAATGAGGTACGCAAATCGTCGCACCACGTTAAGGTCCAGTCTCGTTGCGACGGATTACTAAGATTCACTTCAATGCGAATCGCAGTCCATATCGAGACCGCGCGTTGCAATCAAATCACACTCAACGGGTGCTTCAAAACTGCCCCTCCAATCAATACATCATGTTCTCTGATGTTTGCCAAGGAGAATTTCTTCGCGGATACTTGTAAATGAACGGAATACCAGAGCAAAATGGTTGCTAGGTGGTCTCTACGATCTATGACTGGCGGCCGATTATGCAACGCTAATTGATATTCGGACGAACTAAGTCCCCAATGTGAACTACCTCCTTTGCCGAGGATTAGTCAATACTTGCTTCCAAAAACTTGAACTTTGCGATTAACCACTTCATGTGTCATAAGCTCATATCACCATTATTCTGCACGTTAACTAGGAGTAAGAGACATCTCAGCGATTGCGCCGCAAAGTAAATCGAATTAGATGACAGTAAAATGGGATGGTAATGGAAAAACAGCAGGTAATACGGGACAAAACAATATTATGCTCTGCTATGCATCATACGTACAGGCTGAGATTGTGAGTGGAGGGAGCAATCTAAGGTAGGGTAGAGAGGGATAAAGAACTTCAGAGCACAATATTTACTGAGGTCGGTTCTTCGCCATGTCAACAAGGTGTCCAAGTGTTGTTGGAATCCAAATCCGGGAATAGATAGGCACCAACCGAGGCTACGTTAGGGGTGAGGACGTTCATTCCTATGGACTAATCGGCTGGCTTTCTCCGCCCTTCTTCAATTCACACTCCGGTTACGCAAACAATACACATCGCGGGATTCGGCATGCTGGTATGGCTGGTGTGTGAAATAACGGCGCTGAGCGATTTACTTGCATGTCCTGTAGCATAAACAAGCCGCCGAGCACGTTCACTAATCACGCGATAATCCCAACTAGATATGAGCTAAACTGCGAAGGCACCAGTACGCCAACGTAACTAATCTCTTTACGTCTGCCAATCGGATGGGCTAGGTATCGCAACCTTACGGTAGGGTTGAACGGGCAGCAGCACTACAGACTTTTCACTTCAGAGCAACAGTAATGTCACGCCAGTGCAAGAACAGGAGAAGTTGAGCAAAGACGCTGTGGGTTTCCATTACACAAGCTTTAATATTGTAGGTTGGATAGTTGAATTTCAAACGACTTATAACTGATCACCATCAAGGGTCAATGCATGGTATGGTTGCTGTTAATCCTGGATGGGAACTTAATATTGAAGCTGAAAAGCACAGCCCAAAACGGTTGACAGTCAGTGCTAATCCGTCCAATGCTGCTTAGGACGTCTGTGAGCTGTCACAGACCGGAACAATATCATCGGCATATTCCGGTTTGAAAAGTGTATCACCTTGAAGCAGCTCCGCACTTTTTAAGTCAGCTCCAATGAACGGTTCCCGTAACTTCGGCATACTCTCCTCAAACCGCTGGATATATTAAATGGAGGCAACACTTCGTCACAAAACCCCTTCTGCCTGAACTACGCGTTCAGCGCAATTCGAACGGTAGTAGAGTGCTGCAGATGATGTTGATGAGAATGAGCATCGTTTATTATTAGTACAGTAAATGATACTGCGATTCATTGTAGTGGCAGTCATGTATGGTTGAAACGCCCGTAGAACTGGACTAAAACTGATATTTCAGTAAAAGTGCTACACAGTCGAACTTGAGCAGATGTCCGCTAGGAGACGCAGTTTTACACACGAAATAGTTTATCTTTTCATTTTCTTGCTGATTAAGAAGCAACGAACGGAGTTCCCTAAGGATCTCTGTCAAAACGCGACTAGGTATGACAGACCTCGGTCAAAAGGGGAAAGAAGGTGAACCATGAAAAAGTCCTTAAGTGGAGACACAAATGGTTGCATCGTCTGCCTATACACATATGTAGTAAAAACGAACTTACCGCAGTTCTCGGTTGCTGAGAATCGTCCACTGATGAGTGGCTCGGAAAGAGACAACCAAACAGAGGGACACAAGAATTTAGAGTACAGTTGCATATCACGGCCTAGAACTTTTGCCTCCTTTGTGCACCACTAGCCAATTGGTCACACTAATTCAGTATGCGATCACTGTATGTTTACATGTGCTCTATGATGAAAGAGTAAATGATACTGTGTCGTTGCAATGAATTCATGGATGATAGAGGCAGATCCGAGCAAAAAGTACTACAATTCCCCGCAATGTTGTCGTACATCATTTCAGAAGAATGAACAAGGCTAAGAAGATGACGGTGGTTTGCTAGATAAGCAGCACAATAAGCCAGACGCCAGGTTGTACTGCGTTCTTCATTCCTGGCAAAGGAATTAGGGACTGTGCCCCGCGGATAACTAAGAGAAATCGGATGGTTTTAAAGCCGAATGTTCACAAGCAATTGTTGCAGATTCATCAGACTGCTCCGGAAATTAGGGTGGGCAGGTGAATAGACAGACTGTGAAAAAGCATACCTGAAACTACGGGCAAAAGAAAAATGAATGGCGCGGAAGACCCACCATTGATTATTGGAGGCATGGACAGGATGGTCCCGCAAGAGTCCTCGATTACCGGATAGAGTGGTTTGTCTTGAATCAGTGGAAGGTACGACTTCAGATGGGAATCGGACTGAAAAAGGGGCGGCAGATAGAAGATCATATGCACGGAAGGGATAAAGCAGGTAAAACACCCATCAGAAGCTGCGTAAATTGCCCGCATGGAGGGGTAAGTCACTTTGGAGGCGTATTTTTTGACTCTCATCTGTAACTAGTACCCCAAGCATAGACATAACAGCAATGCGCCGTGTCGACGCTCCGCTACCACGTAATCACCACAAGTCGCAAGTGGGCCTAAGATAGTGCGAGAGTCATCCAAGTGCCTACACGTAGGCTCGAACCGATGACATCCGGGTCGCAAAGCAGACGTCTTGTTCTTTCGGCCACCAGCCGGCGTTTCCCATGCACCCACCCTGTTGTTCACGCCAGTCAGTCATCTGTGGCTATTTACAAATGGCGGAATATCTGGATGGTCATCAGGTTCACATTCGCATTCTGATTTCGAGCAAACGTGTGCTCCATTGTTAGTCGTCGTTTAGCAGCCACACAACTATTAATGTATGGGCATGGACTTGCTGGTATTTGTGATTTTCGGGTGGCACACCTTAGAAAGACGGAAGATGGAATCACGAAGTTCGGCATAAAAATGATGGTAAGGAAAGTGCTCACATGCATAAGTCACAAAATTATGTATACCAAGATAAAAGAGTAGGCCTCAGTGATGGCGGCCAAAATTCATTTCAAAATGCCCTTCACAGTACCAGTTCAAAATCAATGTGATTGAAGTCGCTATACAATTTGACTTATTCTATGAGAAGCCAGAGTAAAGAAATTGAGTTCATGGACCAGATTGCGTTATGCAAACCAATTCCGCGTTCGTTTATCTAAGTGACAAGACTTTCACATTATATGACTGCATATGTTTGTCGCTTGTGTCGTGTTGCGATTTATGGCAGCAAAGGAAAAACCGCGTACAAGACCGACAACAACTAGACCGAAAGTTAGCGCCTTGACGTTTTGTCGGCATGTGGCAGGTTAATCATCATGCGAGCGAAGAGAACGCACCGTGCAAGACGCTCGCACTGCATGCGTGGAACGTGACCCAGCCATCTCAGTCAGTGCAGCGGTGTTAACCTGTCAAGAGGACGCCAGTATTATATAAGACGTGACGTCTAACATCGTTGTTGCAAACGTGGTCCCCACCACATACGAGCTATCCTCCTCAAACAACCGTTGTCAAAGGCCGGAATCCGGCGCAAGTCATGTACACGGCTCGGCCAGGACACACTTCAGTACAACAAAACCGCGTGAACAAAGGAATTGTAGTCCGAACTTCACCGAGAGTGAAACGTCAGGACGGTGCCACAGATGCTTCAGATTAACGGAAGCCGATCGGGCTTTGGCAACACAGAGAGAAATCTCTCTTTCAATAGTGCCATCAACAGAAACGCAGCTCCCAAAGCATATGAAGCCAACCACTTGCGCAAGCTGCGATCACACAAGAATTAACATCGGCGCAGGCGGATGATAATCCCGGGGCGAAGATCATGCCATACCTAGTATATTCAATCTCCAAGTGGTTTAGGAATGACTTGCATGATCTGTGGATCGTCACCCAACAAGGCAATATCATCAGCATAGTACTAACCGGCCGTGCCGTGGCCTGAAAGGAGCACTACTCCAGAACCCTAGAGACATTCCAGAGCGCTTGATAGGATATTTCAAGTTGCAAAGCAACTCCAAATCCCCAATATCTTGGAACATATTTGGAACCGATCGGGAAGTCATCATTTCAGAAAACTTGGTAGACGACCGGTTAATGTATTTATGGTACGTATTTATGGATGATAAATACATTAACCGGTCGTCTACCAAATTTTCTGAAATGACAACTCCAAATCTATTTATTTCATGGAACTATCTTCGTGTCACAATAACGGCAACTGAAACCGACAGGAACAGTTACATCAAGATTAAGAGGCGCACCGAAGTTGCACAAATCAGGCGATTATGTGATTGAACGACTCTATATCACCAGGTTACCAGGTGGTGGCCGAGCGGTCTGCCAAGTAGTTGACAAAACTCCTCGAGTCCATTCACAGGCTTCTGTCCACACAGTGCACAAGAGACTCCTTCGATCTACCCGAATCACTGGAACAAGCAATGAAGCGCATGTATTCCATAGATGTGGATTACCTTCCCACCAATGTGCTCATGCGCCAAACGTTCGAGGAGCTATACCAATTCCTATTGTGTCAGAACCTAGATGTGAACCTTCATCCGGAGCATCATAGAGATTTGATCCTGTTGTGCACACAGAATAGGCGATTTGAATTTGGAAGGATGACATAAAGGCAGATCTATGGCTTCGCCGTGCGTAGTCCTCTGGAATCATCTTTGGCAGATATTTTCTTAGGGTTTATAGAACGAAAGGTTGTGGCCAGCAATGGTGAAACAAAGCTGCGCAAGCGTCTTGTGAATGACGTTCTAGTCATCAGCAACAGGGAACAGTTCAACCGTCTTTTTACCCTCCTGAACTCGATTCATCGCAACCTCGTCATCATATGAAGTGAAACAACAGGATAGCCTACCATTCTTGGACGTGCTGATCGGAATGCACCGCCAGCCGCAAAGCGACCTGAGATGGATACTTCCTTAACTTTACCAGCTTCGCCCGGGTTGAATACAAACGCGGCCTGGTGAGAACACTTTGCTATGGGGCCAGATGAATCTACAGACTAAAGAAACTAAAAACTGAAGATAAGTTTTTCGCAAGGCAAAAGTGTCTAATGGAGATGCGGAGAAGTTCGTCTAGATCTACAGTAGATCTCCGAAAGAAAAGCTACCAGTATAATCAGTGGAGAAGGATGTTTATTTGTTCCTTCCGTTCAAAGACGATCATGTTTCAAACGATAGTAAACACAAGCTCTGATCCATTGTAACGCGCAGCAGCACTATCGCCCAGGTGCAACTCGTTCAAGCCCAAAAAAATTTGTTTTCGACAACCATCAAAGCAGCTCGCTAGACAGTTCGGCCACTCACATAGTCTACCAATTCACTTGCAGTAGAGGTGAGACCTACATAGGCAAGACTGATCGTCGACTGTCTGAAAAGGTATCTGAGCACTTCTCAAAGTGGTTAAAACAACCTTGGATGCAACAAGGTGAATTGGATCGAGAAATGAACAGGAACCCCGCTTAATCTATCAGTAAACACTCTATGATGACTCATCATCCGGTGGACCTTAATAAACGTGTTAATGCGTAACAGGAATTCGTAACTATTAGTAATCAGTGAGGCACTACTGGAAAGGGTGAACTGTCCAGCGCTATGTGCTCAGAAACACCAGAGGCAATCAATGAGATTGTTATGGACCTGACTGCCTTACGCACGCTAAGTACCTTTTCGATTTTCTATTATACTGGAGTTCCACCATGTATAACTCCGCAAGTTTGTGTTGCGTTTCGACTGATGTGAGCAATCGAAATATTGATCTTTGCAACCGGTTTTCTCACTGCGCCAAACGTACCCAAGGAACTGGGGAAAACAGAGCAAAACACTCAGAAACCGACAGGACAATAAAGTCAAGTCCCCGAATTCGACCTGCCAATCAGTGGCTGTGAGCGCAGCTACCATGCAAACCATCGTTTAGACTGCTGTCTTGCAAGTGGGACCATTGTATTAAGGCGTAGAGGGACGTTCCATCAAAACATAGCCATCGATTCTGAGTAGTCAGCCACGTCCATGAAAATGCGTTTCAAGTTTTCGTCTCTGTCTTCTTCTCTGCAAAACACTACTCCCTTGAAACCTCTTCTTCTCAAGCTAATCAGTATCGGAAACCATTGAGCTTGGTAAAATATGACAAAGATGTGCACTAACAGTTTCTTAAATCTAGGGTCCCACTTCATATTGCACCATTCAACACTCGTGCTCTATGCTTCATCCGCCACAAAACAACGCTGGCTAGCATTCTATGCCCAAAAATCAGTTGACGTAAGCTGTCACTATAAAACGCACACACTACTGCGACATCTGAACAGCCAAGTGGCTAGTCAGATAGACTCTGATGACTAAGATCTTGGCATCCATACCGAGAAGGTAAAGTCTGTGGTAGCGGTATTAAGGCTTGCATAAAGAGTAAAAGTAATCCACCTTGTATGGATCCCAATGGATAACCGCACGTGTTTACATGGTAACGAGGCTACATAAGTTAATGGGCAGCGTTCAAAGAAGCAGCGTCCTTTGCTTGTTTTCGCGTGAGTCCACACCTTGAGGCCTACAAACACGAATTCCAACGGCACCTTTCATCTCTCATTCATATAAGGGTGCGGATCTTATTATCGTTACGACAAGTGACATATGCGTTAAAACTGGCCGCATATCGAAGCGAGAAAAGCGTCTATGACGATGATGTCCCTGCTTCCGAATTAAAGATTCTTCGTTTATCGCGTGAACTCAGAGTCCACCGAAGGGCACTATAAACTCTGACTGGAGCGATAGTTGTCCGTGATAAACGAAGCGAATGAGTCAAATGTTATTAAGAATCACTCATCCTAACGAAAGTCACAGAAGTTTGTGGTGAGTCAACCAATGAGGATATCTTAGCAGACGCCGAGAGACTGCACCCGAGTAGATACATGCCAAGAAGTGTGGTTACTCAGGCGCACTCGTGTGAATGACATTGTGCATTCAAGAAAGCTAAAAAAAAGAACAGTGTGCTAACCATGGGTGTATTTCAATTGAAAATTAACCACCCACCCATGCACTTTGATTTTGTTACCGAAATCATCGTGAATGACACTAAGGTATGCAATGAACATTTGTGTAACCGCAATCAGCCTTCGCCATGTCTCATATTACTGCCCCAGTTCCTCCAGTCCCCTCTGGTGGACTCACACTCACTGATCAAACGTGTCACCCACAGATGCACACCGCTGTTCCTGCTCCCATTCGCCTGCTGTTCCCTGACCTGAACTTTCAGTTGAAGCAACTCCAACAGTCGCACTTTTTGATCCATGCACTGTTGGTCGCCTCCATATGCTTGTTCATTGTCACAGGTTGCAGTCACGTTTGGTGCCCAGTTTCCGTATTGATCTTAGGACTCTTTGACCGGTGACTCACCATCGGCACGCTTACGCCCTACGTGCCCTGTTCCCTTACGTGTGATTCATTATGTGTCGCTTTGCCCGCGTCTTCGTCCTTCGAGTTAGAACAGACTGGGTCTGGGATTTTGTCTGGTTGACGTCCTACGTTATGGTTCAACATGCCTTCCCGCCCTCATGTCTGTTACATGTCTTCCAACAAACTGTCTTTAGCAATGTGTCATTAAACTCCTGCTTTTTTCCTAAATGGTTCCTTAGTGAGACCATGTCTTGCTACATACGGGGGCGTCAGCGCCGATTCATTGTGTTGCCTCTGCACAGCCGGATCGTTGCGTTATTGTGGAGTAGGATATTCGTGAAGTATGTTGTGACTACTCCTGTTGGTAAAACAGCACCGTATTTCAACAATGACTGTGCCTTCCTCTCGATTGGCCGGTGACGATGTACCAGTTCCGGTTCTCCGTCGGTCGTTGGATCCATCTCGGAGGTCTCAGGTCGGTGTCCTATGCGTTTGCTAACTGTCCTAAGTGATTTTAACGCTTACAACCTGTACGTTTCCGTTGCAGTGAACGCTTTGCCAAGTAACCGACTAGCCGATGACATAGTTTGCTTATATCTGGACTCCGATTCCATGTGATCCAAGCCTTCGCAGTGCAAGGTATCACTGCAAGACTGGGCTGATAAACCATAGACCCTAAAAGATATTGAACAGCGACTGAAAGTGACATATCGGTTCAGTTAGTTATGTAGATGAATGATGGGGATTAAGTCACCGAAAAGGTATATGTGTTTCGGTTAAAGCCAGGTAGGCTATCATAACCTCAAACATTTATCGTGGCAGAAAAATCGAATCGTCAATCAATGGAGCAGAGTGTATGACGCTGTAACTTAGCCGGACCTAGGATGTGGGGCGGAGATATGACTGTTAACGTTGAGAACAGGTGCAGACTGGCTGTCACTGATTGTTGCGAAGTATCGATCGCCCCTGGCGAGAACACCGAGTGAGTAATAATGAGATCCGTGAGTTAGTGACCTGTAATTGATTCCTTGGTATCGCGCTGGACCATCTAATGAAACTTCATTGTCTGCGTTGATTCGAATGCGTCCCTGAACAGGTGCCAATTACTTATCTCAGTGCATGTTTACAACCGGTTGTATCCGGACAGACGAAATTTCGAGACGATTATTCGATGATAAGATAAAAAGAATGGATATAGAGATCGAAAAACATGACTGCTCTAGTGCATACTGTTCTTCTAGATGGTAACATCGAGAGCGGTCACAACCCAATCATGAAATCAACGATGATCTCGCAAGCAATAGATTGTCCCTAGTTGCTAACCTCAACCTAAAGAGAGCAGTTGCTTCCTCGATTTCTTCTTCCTCAAGTACTCATTCGTGTTCCATTGCGTTTATGTCCAAGATAGCTAGCTACATTCCACCTCGGCGCCCGGAGCGCGTCTACCTCATCGAACTGTCAACGCGTGAGCTGAATCCAACTCCCTATCGTACCATGTAGTCGGAAATGCAAATTTTCATATCTCGTCATTCAAATAACCGAAGATACCGAGCGCATTACCAAGAAAACTTGCCAACAACCTCCGCCGCAATTTTCGCTATCTCCCCAGAAATAGCATTAGAGCATACACTAGCCTGTTGGATTATTGCGTCAGTAGTGACAACCGCCAAATTAGACAGACACAAGAAAATAGGAATGGAATTTAGAGGGGAGGGGGAAGCGGAAGCATTTAGGAAAAACCGAAAACTATAGTGTGATTCAAAGGCATATCGATCGCAGCCAGTACAAGAATATAAAATCCTAAATACTAATCGGACGACCTTTAGTGTTGCTAACTGCAATCACGATGTCAGTACAGACGATTTTGTGAAAATGGCAGTGATTGTCTATAATGCATCGTGAGAAACCTGTTTGGATTGAACGCAAACCCAGAACACACATGTTAAACTGTCTATTAACTTGGCTCCGCTAATTATGCTGAAAGAGATAGTCAACAGTAATATTTCACCAAGTCATCCCGGTCATGATGCAATAGATACGTTGAACTAGATAAAAGCAGTGGATTATGACTTGGGTCATTCATCATCGGCTTGGAAATGTGCGCTATATCATGGTTAGCTTGTAAACCATGAGGGTCCGCCACTGTGCATATTGGCAAAGGCTGCTGACTGGTGGTGCAAGCTGCTGGTGGTCATAGCTTTGAATCCTGATGGATCCGATGGATACGCAATATTGTCAGTGACCATCAGGTTGAAACTGTAGTCTATTGATTTCCGGACATGTGGGCGACTATCCGATTTGCAACCTGCTGCGACGAACACTCAAGTAAGAAAAGTATATACTTAAAATAGTTAAGCAGTGTGGTGAACCCGAATTAAAAGCAACAAAGCAACCACAATTTGTGGAACTGATTTAACTGTTCAAAGTCATGGTGCTGTTAGTTACCATGCATAGTTGAACACGATGAAGTATACTGATTGTTCATACTGCAGTCAAGCGTCACGTAGCCTTGAGCTGTTGTGCAGGTTTGATACGACTATGCAGTGGATCTGAATCCACAATTAGACTATGGAAATAATCTTCGGGAGTTCTATATCTTGTAGCGCATCGCTAATTTCACTCTGGAAGATGTCTGAAAAGTTTCAGTCTGATACACTATCACCGAAAACAGTGACCGATGAGGTCTTTCTCAATTGTGATATCATAAGCCTTATGGTAGTTACACAGTTGCACAAATACAGTATAACTATGTGGTACGTACAGGTCCAGTTGGGAGTTTATGTTGCCAATGGTAGCTGGACGAGCTGTCAGAAACAGTACTTAAGGAGTTCACCTAAGATGAAAGTAGACCGAAGGGTCAGTTATCTTTTTAACTCCCAAGAACAAGTTGTAACCTGCAGAGTAGCTGGTCCAATACGTTATTGCAGCAGTTTATTCCAGGGATGAGTTACATTTTTCTCAACACCAGCCCGTAGCGGGCAATGAGGATAAGGGGTACTTGTATGTGTTGAGAGTGATCATTAAATAGTGAGTCAGTGATAGATACACATCAAACGCGCTTAGGGTTGGCAGGTGAGATCGACGTATCAACTTGAAAAGACTAACCGCATATAATTCCACCAGTTCTTCCGCAGTATGAGACTCAGTTTTGTTGAGAGGAATGAAACGTATTTGCTTCGGTGGACGAGCATCATACACAAACGGTGGCTTTATGGTGTCCAAATCGTGTGCTCCAATGGCCGCCAAAGAACGCTTTCTGAATGGGGCGATAACATATTGTGAGGTGTTAAATCAATCGTCCATGAAATACAGTATGAGGGGGAGGGTCTAGTAATATAAAACAACTAGCGAACACATAACATGGAGAAGCGACATGAAGTGGATACAAAATCTTGACGAGTACTGGAAAGTTGAGAAATGCCGATAAAATTGTCAAAAGGTACAAAAGACAAGTACATAACACACAGAGAAAGCTTCCTTCATCCATCATACGGGCAGTACAAAGATAAGCATGATGAATCGAGCGTCGCATCGGGTGCTGGGATTCGCTAATGTGCTAAATATACAGCACGATGCCGAAAGTGTGATGGCGTTAGATAGTTGAATGTAATCATTTCTCTTTCCCTAAACATTTTCAAAATCTATGTGAGTAGGAAGCAGCAGAAAATTCAAACACATAATGGACTATAAAAAGACGAATGAAGTGCATGCCGCGCCACCAGAAAAGCTGGGGTAAAACAAAAACAGGCATGGCTTCAATCGCTAAACGTAGCCGATGTATAAACAGACACGTGACCAGTCGTACCCAAGAAATCATCCGAGACCGAATACGGAAAGTAGAGAGCCAGAGGATTTACAACTATCGAAAATTTCTGGAGCAAACGCAGAATAACATCATGTATTGCAGTGCATTCTCAACAGTACGGTTGTGCAGCGTCCTATTAAGGTGGGATGAGTTTGCCAAATCCATGATCTGCCAATCGAACATTTGGTGATTTATTTAATTCAGATATGAGTATTGCCTTTGGTCCGGCCCGTGGCCTAAAGGATCACAAGCCTGACTTTTAATCCGAGAGCACGGGTTCAAGCCTGGGTAGGAATCGGGAGGCCCTCGCAGTATCCTTAGCCCACGCGCGACTGGTGGTAGGTGTGCGGCAACGAAGTGTCGGTACTGCGTACCGGCGTACTACTGATACCTTTAGTAGTGCCTCCGGAAAATCGTTCCAATAGCTCACCACTCGACGCCCGAGGCATAGAGAGTGGAGCATTCGCCTCAGATTCAGTACTATATATAAGCAAGTTTAGAAAGAGAAACAAAACACGAGGCTGTAAACGAACTATTGTTTTCGACTAATTCTTTATCAGGCTCATACATTAATATACATTAGGGTAAGGTCTGTTGCAATCGTTCGTATAACAAAGAAATAATTGATCAAAAAACTTAACTTTGATCATGATGGCAGTCATCTGATCACATAACTGAAGTCAAGTGGGGTTGCGGAGTGCCATCACTTCCTTCCCGTCTGGTGATCGGCCACTGAAGTTGTAATGTTTGTGCTATCTTCTGGGCACACAAGTCCGGGTTTGTCAGGCGTATGCATATTGCCTTAGCGGTGGCAAATAGGCTTGCTCTTACACGATGGTTACGCCTTGTTGGTACTCTGTAGTGAATCTAAAAGGCTGTTTGTTTGTCTGGTGGCCGGTGTTGATTAGATGGTTTGTAATCGCGCTGTAGTTTGTCTTATTCTCGCGATTGTAGAGCCATTCAGATCTTCGGATCATCGTTCTCCGACTAATTGCTGTCCTTCGCCACAATGTGTTTCTCAGTTGTAACAAGGATGTTCTAGTGCCGTCAATACTATTCCGGATTTCGAATGTAGCCTGACTATTGGGGAGCATAGTGGATCCAAGATACCTGAACTCAGGAACAGATTCGATTAGTTGTCCATGTAAGGAGCGCGATGGGGCGGACTGAGTGGCTAACGATGAGAAGTATTTCGATTTGCTGATGTTAATTTCGAGACCGATCATAGAGGCTGATTGTTCGACCCGATTTAGCAGTCACTGTAGTGATATAGCATCTTCCGCAAAGATAACGATATCGTCAGCAAATTCTAGATCCGACAGTCAGAAGTCAGGGCTAACTTGAACACCACGATAGCCCTCAAGGGCATGATGCGTAACCCAGTCGAATGCGAAGTTGGACAGCACTTGAGAAAGTGGGCAACCCAGCCGGACTCCAGTATTGATGTCGAATTCCTTTGTTTCTTCTCCATAGACCCGAATCCGGGCTTGCGTGCAACAGTAGTATGATCTCATTAAGTTAACGAGTTTAACCGGCACGCCATCGGCAAGTAGGATTCTCCCAAGTGCTTCACGGTCAACTGAGTCAAAGACAGCTCGAAAATCAACAAAGCACGCAAACGTGGGCTGCTGGAACTAGTAGCGGTGTGCAAATACTCGAAGTAGAGGGAAGATTTGGTCGGTGCAGCTTCTGTCTGAACGAAATCCCCTTGGTTATGGTAAGTTCGCAGGTTCCTCTCATTGGTAAAGCGGGAAAGTAAGATTCGTGAGAAGGTTTTGGCAGCCACGTATATTAGGCTAACCCGCGATAATTACTGCACACAGTTCGATCATCTTTTTTTGGAAATGGCAGTACTAGTGAGGTACTCCATTAAGGACAGATTTCGGTCTCCCATACTGAGCAGAAGAGCTCGTGCAAATGGTCAAGGAGAGCTGGTAGACAAGAGTTATAGATTTGTAGTGCAGAGGACGACACCAGCCGTTGCACTCGCCTTTTGCTGATTCCACCAAACCATTTGCTAAGATGAACTGCGAGGCATTGTGGCTAGTGTTTGGTAAGTTTGGTTGTCCAAGTAAGTTTAATTGAATGTCTGTACAGTGGTATGCGAGCGAGGTTGTAGCTGAGTGGAGAGATCTCGGATGACTTTGCAGTTGTCTCTGGTGTGAAGCAAGGCTGTCTTAGCTCCTGCCCTGTTTAATATATATCTTCATGCCATGACGTCTTGCGCGTTTGAATCGGCTTGTGCTTACAATGTTCGTGTGGAGCACCGTATTGATGATGGGTTGCTGAACATCCGTCGTTTCGGTGCGAGAACCCTAGTCAATGAGACAACTATCCGTAAGTTACCGTTTGCTGACGACAGTGCGTTGTTTGCGCACAGCGCGGATGGGTTGCAGCACATGACTGATGCTCTGGCTTCGACAGCGGCCAAATTCGGGCTCAAGATCAACACAAGCATGTGTTTGTCTTTTCCAGCCTTCATCCGGAATGGGGTCCGTGGGCCTGCCCCAAAGCCAGATTGCCGAGGAAGTACTGGAAACCACTTCGTGATTTTGCTACCTTGGTAGCGTAATAACAAACGACCAGCAGAGGACGAGTGAGCTGCGCAGCCGCGGATCGAAGACAGCTGCGGATTTTGTCAAACTGGAATGCCGTGTGTGGAACAACCACCAGCTCACTGTTGAGACGAAGCTGCTGGTAAGTCTATGGTGCTGTCCGTTCTTCTATACGGCAGCGAAATCTGGACGCTTTATCGGAAGGACGTCCGATATCTGGAGCGCTTCCATCAGTAGTGTCTGCGCCGTATTATGTGCATCGGCTGGAGTGACCGAGTTGCAGACACGGAGGTGCTTCGACGCAGTGGCATGTATGCAATGGATTGCATAGTTCTGCTGAGGCACCTGAGGTGGCGCAATCATATTCGCCGCATGGATTCGACCCGGATATCGAAATAGCTGTTTTATGGGCAACTGAGTGCAAGGAAAGGCACGTGGAAGAATTGAAATTACGTTACCAGGACATGAACAAGGTGATTTAATCAGGTTATAATGTTGATTTCAGATGTTGGGAATCACAAGCGGTTGATCGGCGTACATGGCGCGATCTAATCACGAAGACAGTTGCCGAGGTGCAAAAGAAAGCCCTCGTGAATGCAGAGAAGAAGCGGCAACTGTTGAAGCGACAGGCGTCGATGGATTGTACTCCATCGATGTGGAGCGCATGGTGTTGTGGCACATGCGGTCGCGAGTGCCTGAGTCAGGCAGGCCTAGTAAGCCAAGAGCGAGGCCACTCAGGACCAGCATCGAAACGATGACGAGTCCTGCTGAGAAAGTGGGCAGAACCGGCGCAGCGTTGGTAGGTACGCTGCATACGATTTAATAACCGCGTGCTTATACGCTTAGTGTTATTTCGTACCCTCATTTTAAGGAATACCTGAATAATCCATTAAATAGTAAATTTTGCTGAAACTAAAAGACATTAAATTCGCTTATTTGTTCTCCCTCTTACATATGTGTCTTAGTCGTTTCTTCTGCCATTCTGAATCTACCACGGCTATTTCGAGAATCCACTTATTTCATATGCTAATTTAGCGGCATATCCGTACGATGTATCCGATCAATCTTCATGCGATCGGCTGTCGCTTGACATCCCCGGTGTGGCTGCGCTTGATGCGCATGTTGACAAGGTGTCTACCTGTATATTACATGCCGCCTCGTCTATACTGGCTCCAGGAACCAGTTGGCCGTCACTGGAGCGGACGGGATGCAGGTCCTCGTGGCCGTAGTAACCTCAAAGAATGGCTCTATGCACTCAGTTTGAAGTGGACTACGGTGCAGCTACCGCCTTGTGTGCGCTTGATTCCCAAATACAGAGTGCCTGTGTTTGCCTGTGAAGGAGTGTGTGCCGGCTGCGTTGATGAAACCTGGCTCCCATCCGCATGTCTCCCGGTCTTATTCCTTCGGGTTTACACTGGATATGGGGTATCTGGTTGGTGCTGTGGGTGGTGCAGCGCAAGCCATCCATGGTCCCTCTGTAGGCGCAGGCGTCCTGTGGCTGGCCATAGTGACAGGCGAATCCGAAACCGGACGCCGCAAAACATATATATATATATATATATATATATATATATATATATATATATATGAAATCAAATAAATCCAATAATGCATACAGATAGGGTGGCATAACCCTTTGTTAAATTACCATATGAAGTAAGTTGGTTAGCAAGGAGTCCGCGATAAGTAAGAAATGTCCACAAGTTACACAAAAATGTTACAAACGTAAAAAGTTACCGAAGATAAGCGCAATTAGCGTAAGCAACGTGGCCAGTTAATAGAAGATTATTCAGGTGGGCAGAACAAACCAAATAAAGTGAAATGAAATTTATCCAGTTTAAAAAGACCTAGTTTAAGTGCAAGTTGGTTTAGCCCAACTGCAGTGAAGAAGCAGCAAGAATGCAGTATATATATATATATATATATATATATATATATATATATATATATATATATATATATATATATATATATATATATATATATATGGTAAGCCGCTTCCGAGTTCAAATTGTTATTACGTAACCGGAGTCGGAAACGGCTTGCCATCAGTAAGGTTTTTGTGATAAGGGCGATTCGTCAGGTGCTGTGCGCACACAAACAACGGATGCAACTGGCAAGACTACTCTGTTCCTGATTGCACAATATCCACGACTCGCCAGTGGGCTTGCTTGCGCCACTAGTGCATCCACCTATTTAACTGCTTAGTCGAAACATAAGCAGATCGCTACGGTAGTCCTCTCCTTGGGTTGATGAAGTGGTTTAAGGGGACTCAATATCTTACATGACGGGTTTTGCCCATACACCGCTTTGGAGGACTGGCTGGCATGAAATTTCGGCTGGTGGTGCCTGAAAAGCGGGAACAATGTGTGGACTGGTTCGTTTCGGGGTGTAGCATATTCACTAAGCGCAATGTTGATAGTTCCGAGTTTCATGGTTGTAGCCATCCGAATCAGGATGAGTTCGCGCGCAGTGCACAACACTGACGAATCGTCCTTATCACCAAAACGTCACTGATGGCAATATATATATATATATATATATATATATATAGCTGGATAAATTTTATTTCACTTTATTTGGTTTGTTCTGCCCACCTGAATAATCTATTAACTGGCAACGTTGCTTACGCTAATTGCGCTTATCTTCGGTAACCCAGTTGCGTTTGTAATATCTTTCAGTAACTTGTAGACATTTTTTCCATATCGCGAATTCGCTGCTAACCAACTTAATTCATACGCTAATTTAGCGGAGTTATGCCATTGCATGTGTATGCATTATCCGATTTATTTTATTTCGTGTCGTTTCAAGTGATTGGCTGTTGCTTGATATCCCTGGTGTGGCTGCGCTTGATGGCATGTTGACAAGGTGCCTACCTGTCTATTACCCACTACCTCGTCCATACTGGCTCCAAAAGACAGTCGGTCGTTGCTGGAGGGGACGAGGTGCACGGTCCTTGTGGCCGTGCTAGGCTCGAAGAGCGGTTCCATGCACTCAGTGTGGAGCGGAATACGGTCCAGCCACCGCCTTGTGTGCGCTTGATTCCCAAATACAGCGTGCCTGTGTTTGCCTATGAAGAAGTGTGGGCCGGCTCCATTGATGAAATGTGGCTCCCATCCACATGCCTCCTGGTCTTATTCCTTCGGGTTTACACTGGATATGGGGTATCTGGTTGGAGCTGTGGGTAGTGCAGCGCAAGCCACCCATGGTCCCTCTGTAGGCGCAGGCGTCCTGTGGCTTGCCACAGTGACAGGCAAATCCGAAACCGGATGCCGCCAACCATATATGCAGCAGTCTACGAATAGGCATGGAGCCATCAAAAACCATGGCACTTAAATTATGGTATAGATATCGTTAAAAACACAGCACGGTAGAGTCTAGGCTTTTTCGGAGAGCGAGATATTACCTGGTCAAGAGGAACGAAGGCCCTTAGTTCGAAGTTGGCCTCTATTGGAGCTTCTAA
Organism: Dicrocoelium dendriticum; assembly: GCA_944474145.2. Classification (NCBI taxonomy): domain Eukaryota; kingdom Metazoa; phylum Platyhelminthes; class Trematoda; order Plagiorchiida; family Dicrocoeliidae; genus Dicrocoelium; species Dicrocoelium dendriticum. The sequence goes on along the minus strand of OX104066.1, from coordinate 88,550,616 downwards.
ATTCCCCAGCTGGGGTTGGAAAAATAAACACATTTGGCTGGGTATACTTGCGGACACACCTAATATGCAGTCCGACTGGGAGACGGCAGCAGACGACCACGACCATGTCCTGTAACGTCTCAAAATAAGCACAAGGCAGGCCGCGTGGACACCAGCTTAAAAGACGATACAGACAAAAGTCACCCAGTTTTGTAGTTTAATTCCCGCTGCCAAGTCAACTTTTGGGCACCGCGTGCCTTGCGCCACACTACATCGCAAATATAACTAGGTCCCACTAGGTAAGCGGTGCCCGGACTCACGTAGTACGTCCTACTGCTCTAATGGAACCAGCTTGGGTATCATTGCCTAGCATCCGCCTACGCACATCATCGTTGCGGACACGCTGGTGCCACCCGACATCAGCAATGCTCCGCAGATAGCGATGATCAAAGACGAAGGCGCCTCATATCTTCAGACCGAGGGGCCAAGTCTGACTCCCATAGAGTAGGAAGGCCCTCACTGTGGCCTAGTAAACATGACCTTTCAAATAGGAAAATTCTTTTGTCGCCAAAGATGTCCCAGATATAAAAAACAGTGCAGGCTTTTGAAATACGTGAATGGACTTCAGTTTCTATGCGTCCGTCGTTGCTAATGCAGCTGCCAAGACAACTGAATTGATCAACAACCCCGAGTTCTTCGTTATTTAGGGCCAAGGGATCTTCAAGTGGCTGGTGGTCCTGCAACAACACTTTGCACTTTGTAGGTGCGAAGTCTATACCAAATAATGGAACCACTCCAGACAGGCTATACAGGGTTGATTGCGCCACTGGACCATCAACAAACAGCAAGGGGACATCGTCCGCATAGGCAAGACCAACTAGCCTTTCACCAAGCAGCATCTCAAAGCATGCATCGTGAGATTCCGCAAGGGAAAATTCCATGATAGAATCCACAACGAAATTGAACAGAAATGGGGAAATCGGACAACCATGACGAACGCCACTTGTGGTCGGAAAGCTATCCGACAGGTCACCATAGACCCTGACGCGGCCTGTAGTGTAGAGTACAACACGTAAAAAGTTCACACATTCCATGGGAACACTTTTCCGCACAGAATGCATCGATCGACCAAATTTAAGGTAAACTTGAAATCGAGGAACGTAGCTACTGTCGGTCTGCGGTATGCGTGACGCTGCTTTATCATCTGCCGCAGAGTGAATATGTGACCTATACAGTCACGTTCTGGGCGGAAACCCGTCTGATCTTCCCTAATTCGGGATGCGCGTTCCGCAGTGAGGCGACTAAAAAGAATTGAGGCCAGTAATTTTGTCATCACCGGCGTTAGGCCAACAGTGCTGTGGTTAGAACAGTCGGTGTGATTGCACTTCTTGTATATTGCCATGATAATCGATTCACTCCAGTTAGCCGAGACGGTCCCCTCCTTCCGTAGTTGCTCCAACAGGGAAGTCAGTGCTTTACAGAAGATCTCATCTCCATCTGTATAAATTGCATGTGGGAGGAAATCAGGGCCAGTAGCACGAAAACGATTGAGGGATGTGGTCACATTTTGGACCATAGCCTCTGACGGAGCCTCTGAACTAACCGTCCATGGCTCATTGTGCATCATCTGAGTAAAGGTGCGGAAGCAAAGGGCCAACTGTACTGAACTTGAAAGTGTTCCGCCCAACGAGCCATATGACGCCCCTTATTGTGAATCAATGCACCAGCGCCACCTCTGATCGCCTCGTTGACGCCTGGTTTTATGGGACAAGTGGTGCGGATCAGCTGGAAGAGTTTTCGATAGTTGCCTACTACTCCTGCCTCCTCCATTTCTTGAGCCCGACTGGTCTACCAGGCCTCTTAGTCAGCGCGTAGCATCCGCTTTAGTTCACGCCTAATAGCCCTTCTGGTCACGATGTGCTTAGAGCCAGTCGGGAGGTTTCTCCTAAATTCCAACAGGTTCACCAACTTCTCAGATATTCAGTAACTTTGCGGTGACGATTGATAGTACCACAAGCAGATGCTCCTGCGTCGTGCATGGCGACCGAGATCCTATTCCACTGAAGCTCAGTGTCATTAGGACAAGGCAGCGAAAGTTCGGTATGCAGTGTATCCCGGCTGAGATAACTTCTCAGCTACCAATCGAGTAAGGCGCTTGGTACGCCTCCCCATAAAAGTCATGGAAAAACGACAGCGTACCAACACATGATCAGAGTCGACGCAAGTACTCCAGAACGAGCGATAATCCAGGATGGAACTACCCCCCCTACAAATTGTAGCAAATTCATCTATTTGGGTTCATCGCTGGTCAGCTACAGGAGGAAGCCAAGTGGTACTTCGGTGCCCACTGTGTAAAAGCGGTACTGCTAAGAAACAGCTGGCGCTCCACACAGCTGTAACAAACGCTCGTCGTTGTCCGTACAATCTGAGTTAGGCCCATACTTACCACCTAGCAAAGCTTCTGAAGAGCTCAGGCGACCTACTTGTGCATTCATATCTCTTACAAGTTTTGTGACATCTGAACTGGTAGCACCATGTAGTAGCGCAATGAGGCTGGACCATCGCATTGAGGCTGGACCCCATCGCAATGAGGCTAGACCATCGCAATGAGGCTGGACTTTACCGTGGTGCGATGGTTTGCGCGCCTCAGAGATCCATTGAGCTATACTGGGTGGTGCTTTTTTGTACCCTCAGAGCCACTCATACCAGATTGGTCGATGGTTAGAGGTCAACAAACTCAGCCACCTGGTCTTCCAGGTTCGGGGTTGGAATGGGGGTGGCTCCTCATTTCATAAAACGGGCTCTGTAGTCCAGTGCCAAAACCCGCTGCCTTGCGGTAAGGTTTTTGAACCAAAGGCTATGGTTGAGAACCTTAATCGTTCTCCTGTATAGGCCTGGGCAACCTGACAGCATTCTGCCCATGCAATACAATAAACCTTCCCTACAACAATTTCTTGATGCTCAGGTCGTAGCAGAGGATAATAAACGGCGCCTTATCTGCTGCATCGAGCAGGGTGGATAGGGGTATGGATGCTACTGCTCAGGCCTTCCCGTCTCCTCATACCCTATCTTGCGCTTCTTCATCTTTATCGTCCCGCTCCAACTTTATATCCCCCAATTTTCAACCCCCAATTCCTGGCCCTCAACCAGCTTACTTCAATAGTCGCTTGTCTTCTAATTTCAAAACATACACAATCGCGGGGTATCGCTCCAATTCAGTCGACAAGTCCCTGTTCAACCCAGCGGAAAACGTCAGTTCATCCGTTTCCCTTTGGTATCCTCGCATCTCGCTAAGACTGGCATGCCTCAACGTGCGCACTTTGCAACAGATTGGCCAACAGGCAGCACTTGCCTGCACACTAGAGACCCCATCGATTGATATTTGCTGTTTATCAGAAACCCGCCTACAAGGTTCAAGCTCCTGGCTTACCCTGAGATCCCCCAAATGCGACACTGGCAGCATATTCTCATTACGCTTGTCTGGCGGTGATGCAGTTTCAAATGCCCGTCAAGCTAATGTCCACATTGTTTTGAGTCCCCGGGCTGAAGCTGCCCTGATCAATCAGATTCCAGTCAACAGTCAGATGTGCGCCGTTAGATTAGCTGGTTCGTTCCGTGCTACGAAATCACGCGGAAACAAACGGTGCCTGTTTGTCATTGCGGTCTACGCACCTACAAACTGTAACACTGATTAAGTAAAAGATGATTTCTATCAGCAACTGCATGATCTCCTTCGTTACAGAAGAAGCACGGATACCGTGGTGTTGGCTGGAGATCTAAACGCCCAAATCGGAAATTTGTCCTCTGATGAGCTTCATTTGGGCGGCCAGCATGGTGTAGGCTCCGGTAATTATAACGGTGAGCGATTGCTACAGCTGTGTGAAGATGCTTACCTCTTTCCAGCGAGCACAAACCTTCGACACAGCACCCGCAGAAGCGTGACTTGGCGGCCACCAGCCTCGGGCCAGCCATGGACGCAAATCGATCATATCGCGATCAGTTACCACTAGAGAGGCTGTCTAAAACTGTCGCTCGATTTGGACCACGAGCGTGGACTCTGACCACGTACTTGTCTGTGCCCAGCTCCTGGTGCGTTTCGGTGGACGTCCGCAACGTCGATGTGAACGGATTGACACCAGTCAGCTGGCGAAGCCAGGTTTTCTGAATGTGTATCAAAGTGCGCTGACATCCGGGCTGATTAAGCGCCCACTGAACACCGTCGAAGATCACTGGTCGCATATACGTCAAGCGTTGCTGTTAACAGGCATGTCTTCATGTGGCAAAGCAAATTGCCAAACCGGACATTGGGTCTCTACACAGTCTCTGGAACTTATGGATACTCGCCGACGTATTCCGGCTGGAAGCGAATACAATGAGGCTCGCAAAAATCTCAGGACGAAACTACGTGCTAGCCTGAAGAACGACCGCGAATCCTGGGCCTCAGAGATAGAAACAGCCGCTACCGTTGGTAATCATCGTAAGTTATTCCGTCTGATACGGAAGACAAGTAGCAGGAGACCTGGTGTTAGCGAGACCATAGGCGACGAGAGTGGGCAGCCGATTCACAGCCTGTCAAAACGCTTGGAACGTTGGGCTGAACATTTTGTAAGGCAATTTAACCAACCTTAGTTATCGCTTTCTTCTTCGGGCATTGAGCACCCTTCTCCCTGGGCCGTCTCTTTGGATCCGCCCTCACGCGCAGAAGTCGAACATGAGATCAGGCTGTTGAAATTGCATAAGGCAACAGAGGCAGATAGAATTCCCCCAGCACTCTTCAAATTCGGGGGATCTGCTCTAGTAGATGATTTACACGAGTTGCTAGTAAAACTTTGGGAGCAGGAGACAGCCCCGACAGGCTGGAACCGCACTGTCATTGTCTCAATTCTCAAGGGAAACTCCCGTTTGGAATGCGGCAGTCATAGAGGGATCAGTCTGATCTTAATTGACTCTAAATTGCTTGCGCCTGTCATTCTCCACACACTGACTGCACTCGTGAAAGCCAGCTTCGTGAAGAGCAAGCCGGATTTCGTCGAGTTCGGGGCTGCATCGACCACATCTTCACTTTGCGTCAAGTGTTGGAGCACCGCCATGTTTATTGGCGACCCACCGTTGTCGTGTTTCTTGACATAAAAAGCGCCTTCGACTCAGTCGATTGATGTGCGTTTGGGACTGTCTGCTGAAGAAAGGTGTGCCTGAAAATATGTAAAGATTATCAAAGCGCTGTACGCGCATAGTTCGTGCAGGGTGAGGGTTTATGGCAAACTCTCGCCACCCTTCAGTATCATCAGCGGTGTGAGACAAGGATGCCCGCTGTCACCTTCCATCTTCAACTTCGCTATTGAGAAAGTCATGGAAACAGCGTTCGCTGGACACGACCTAGAAGTTGTGGAGCTACTTCTTGGTGAGCGACTTCTTGACTTGGAGTACGCGGAGGATTTTGTCCTAATCTGTGACAGCTCCCAAACATGTCAAGCAGCACGGGGCCGATTAGCACTAACTGTCAGTCATTTTGGGCTATACTTTGCCCCATCGAAATGCAAAGTACTTCTCCAAGATTGGCAGGGACCCCCCCTGCACTGACTCTTGGTGGTGATCTGCTAGAAGTCGTTCAGGAATTCAAGTACCTAAGCAGCTATATTAGCACCCGTGGGATTGAAGATGAGGTTATGAACCGTATAGCAAAAGCTCGAGGTGCATTTGCCAATCTCCGCCACCTGTGGCGCAGACGCGACAATACTCTTGCCCTGAAGGGCAGAGTTTACAACGCAGCCGTCCGTTCTACTCTCCTATATGGCTGTGAAACCTGGCCCATCAGGTCGACAGACATAAAGAGGCTCGCCATATTCGATCACCGCTGCCTTCGCAGCTACACGAACACAGCCTAGCCATACGTCGCCACGATCAGAACTCTCTGATGTCAGTGCACATGGATGCTGAGAACCATCAATTCGACATAGAGCATACCAGTATCCTCGGAAGGGCTAAAAGCCGGCAAGCACGTGAGTTCATTGAAGCCTGGCATTCAAAGCAGAACTCGATCAATAAGCTCTTGGACATTGAAGTCGCTTACGAGGCACTGCGAACCAGGCCCCTGAAACCGCACTGATGATGTTGCCTAGTCAGGCAACGAAACGTCTGCACAATAATCACTCAGCTCGGAGAACCGCTCAAAATCCGCAGCTTAGCTCATGTCCGGTGGGGACACCGCGTGAGCAATGAGCGTGTCCGACGTCGCGTATTTGATGCACGAAGAGCGAGTGAACCGCTCAGCACCAATATATCACGCACCAGGCTCCGATGGCTGGGACACGTGCTGCGCATGCCAGCACACCGACTCCCGCAACGTGCATTGTTTGCGCGTTGTGGGTGCGGTTGGAAGAGGAGGAGGGGAGGCCAAGTGATGACTTGGTCGAGAGAGATGAAAACCCTCACTTCGAAGTTGGCGTCGGTTGGTGCATCCCGACTGCTTGGCTGGGGTCCTAAGGACGGTGAACACGTTTGGTTGGACACACTTGCTGATATGGCTAGAAGCCGGCCCCAATGGCGTTTGTGTTGTGAGTTCCTTTGTCCATCCCCCTCCTGCTTAGCATCCCCCTCCAATCACGACATCACTTGTTAGGCATAATGTGACTCTTTTACGGCAGCCAGCTGTTAGCTCTCTGGAACGATGTCCATCCGTTACTAGGGACTCAGCGGGCGTGCCACCGCTTTCCTTTTCTTGTCTTTTGTATTGCGGCACAATAACTGAGGTGTTTTCCACCTCCAGCTAACGTGTAATGATGATGATGTGTTCAGTCCGTGGTAGAATGTGTCCTTGGCAGCATCAGAACTGCACTCGGTGGGAGCGTAAGCGGAAACCGCAAACAAACAGCGTTTCGTACTTATTCGTGAATCAACCTTGATCGATGTCGTTAAATGGGCTGCACGCAAACGGCTGTTCACCAGAATCCAATCAAACAATGGTGACCAAGCCTTCGAGCTGAGTAAGATATCTATCCCAGCTTGATCAGAGGCTGCCGCATCAGTGTCGTCAAATGCGTGCAATCAATAGTGAGAGGACAAGCCGGGTGCAGTAAATTCAACAACCCCATGGGAGTCATTGATCATAGTTTTGGATACGCAACATAAAGCAATACCCAATGTATGCAGTAGGCGTGCGAGTGAAGCCTGTTGACCTATTTATCTTAGAGTGCGAAAGTTGAACGCCGCCAGGGAAACGGGACATCGTTGCCTTATAAGGGACTGTTGCCGATAGGCATCCGATTGGGGTTGTGGGAAGGTGGCTGCAGATGGTCCCACTCCAGTGGCACTTCGATTGCTGTCAACTAAACTGGGAACAATAGAAGGAAGGTATTAAGGGTTCGGAGGGGAGTAAGAGAAACAGGTGGAAACGAAAGGAGGCGCCGGTAGTAGCATGTTTTCGCTTATCCGCCCTGCTGTATGCAGCAGATAAGGTGGTTCTTGATAATCTGCGCGACGGCCGATACAGAATGTACTTAGTGTTTGAGGAAATTTTCATGGTTGTATGGACTGAGACACTGTCAGGACGCCCAGACTTAAACAGGAGGACCATTAGGGTCCTCAACCAAAAAGTCTGTCTGCAAGGCAACGGGGTGGTGTAGTGACGGTTTTACAGTAATGGGCGCCATACCATTTCAAACCCCTACCCTAGAGAATCAGTAGACTGAGTTTGTTTGACCCGTAACCCTTGACAAACCTGGTAGTAGTTCTCAGGGGGCCCAGGGGCACCACCCAGTATAGCTCAATGGGTCGAAGAAGTACGCAAACCGTAGCACCACGTTAAAGTCCAGTCTCGCTGCGACTCATGATTCAGCTGACGTGCCACGGTTTCAGGTTATTTCTCTTCATTTCCCAAGTATTGCGGCACAGTAGCTGAGGTGTTCTCTACCCCTAGCTAACGTGTGTGTGATGATAATGATGGAAATGAATATGATGAGACCACTGCTTCCGCGGCCGAGTAATACCCGGGAATGAGCCGGACTAGACAGGTGACCGCCACCAAGTACCTCAGCTAACCCGGCGATGTTTTTCATGCACACTTCACAAGCCGCCTAACGATTATTTCAGGGTTTCACCCAACTAGGCGCAGTACTGGAAGGGTTCGCACTCGAGTTGGGTGGAACAGTCCAATTAAATCAGGACCAATGTGGATACTTAAAATAGAGAGCGAGAAGATAAAAATCAGTGTTGCTCCATCGTAGGTGGATCGGGCACTTGCGCGGAATCACGTCTCTGGTCCTGCGCGGTTGTAGCCTATTACAGTTGCACTACATCTTATCCAGGTGCGATACGCTCCCTATACCTGTAATCAGCAAAGTGGGCGTCAAGGAATCTTTTAAATGCCGACACCGATCTCGCCTCGACTAGGGTCTCCGGCAATTTGTTTCAATATCTCACCACACGACGCTCGAGGCACAGAGAGTGAGCGGAACGCTTCAGATCCGGTACCACGAGTTTGTACCGGTGTCCGCGTATGCTGCTTGGTGCGCGAACGTGCAGCAGCTGCCTCAGCATAGAGAAGTGGCCCAGGCGCAGTATCCGGTGCGTCATAGTGAGATCAACGAAGCCGACGATATGACACGGTATAAAGCCCTAGTCTCCTACATCGGTCCTCGTATGACACCCAGTAAACTGGGGATGAGCCAGGTAGCTACATGCTGAACCCGTTCGGGTATCTGCACCTCACCCGTTGTGAGATGATGAAATACAAAGCCAAAGTAAGAAGGGGAAGGATTACTGACAAACGAGTATTGTGTATGATAATCTCCGGCTGAACATCACGAGAGACAATTTCGTTCGAGATCATAACCTCTAACCTTTGACGTCCTTAGTTCGAAGTTGGCCTCGGTTGGAGCCTCTCGACTCCCGGGTTGGAGTCCGAAAGACGAGGAACACGTTAGGCTGGACACACTTGAGACACTAGGAACAGACCTCAATGGCGTTTGTGTTTTGAGTTTCTTTGTTATTCCCTCTTCAACTTAGCCTCCCTAGGCATAATATAATGCTTTGTTTGTGGCACAACAGCCGATTGGTAGCTCGCCGGAACGATGCTCATTCGTTACTGATGGCTTAGCTGGCGTGCCTCTGTTGTGCGTTTCTCTTCTTTTCTTAGGTATTGCGGCACAATAGCTAAGGTGTTTTCCACTTCTGGCTAACGTGCACAATGGTGAATGTTAAACCGACGCAACAGTAAGACACACAAAGCAGTGATGAGCATATCCCCTTGGAATTTGCTTGAGATTTATCACAAGGAGCCTTAGAAGGGCTTTTGACCACAGTTAACTAGGCACTTGCGACCACGATGAACCGAAGATGGGAGTTCGCGGGTATGAATCTTTTAAACCGGGGCCACATAACACCAGGCAAGGGGAGGCAAACCAATGGGATCTTTTAACACTAGAGATGATGCGTGGTGCTCTTGCTATACGCTAATCGAGCTGTGAGCTTCTGATGTGTAACCATTAACTCTCATGGTTAGATTTCGAAGGATGAGGATAATCGATCTCTTTTCGATTTCCGAAGAAGAGGATACCAAGGCTAAACCGAGCTGTCCCACATGAGTGATGCTGAAAGCAACTAGAAAGTGCCACTCGGTGTAGCTGTTACAGTTTAGCAATTGTCGTAGTAACGCACAGTGAGTTGCTTTTAAGCGAAGTATCACAAAGCAAAACAAGTAACGCACATGGAAGGCAGAACTGTATTCTAACCGGCATGTTGTAAAACGCATTGTTTTACTTTTCTGAACTAGGTTAACCAACAAATAAGTGAGCGGGTTACTGACACGCTAGCAAATGCAGGCAATGTATAGAAAGGGCTCAATACATTGGCCGTGATGATGCCACAGTAGCTCAACAAACCACATGAATACGCATTATCACATCACATTAAATCAAGATCCAGCATCGTCGCAACGGTCCGAAATAGAACCTGGTCGAGGTACACACTCCAGCAGTCGCTCATGACATCTTGTTTACCGGCGTCCCATATATCAGTTTTACGGATTTGTCTTATGTAAATATCTGCTGCGAAAATGCTACGCAGCACATACTGATGATATCACCTAGAACAGTGACGAAACGGCTGCTAACTGCCCACTTGGGAGAGCAATGCAACAACTGAACAGCATACCCGAGGGTATCAGTAATCCGAATTAATTCGGAGATGAAATGAAGATATTGAGATGGTGGCAAGTGGCTACCGAAAAGAGCTTACCTGAGCAAAACAGCCGCTTCAGTTAGCTAATATAATTAGCACCGTAAAATATGATAAAGATACAATCGAGATAACCAAAGGAAGCTTAAAAATAAAGAAACACTTAACGCAACTATTATAAAGCTACATGAACGACCAGTGACGCCCCTGAGTTCAGTGCGTCGCTTACGGATGACACTTCCTTCTGAAGAGTCCAGTTCTTGCAGCCATACTTCAATTGGCTTGCATATATGTTTGAACATTCTTCTTCAAGTTGCGAATCAAAGGGTCCGGACCCACAAGGTTAAAATGCTGGGACCAAAGCCGAGTAAAGGGACCGAGTTGAAAAGACCAACTAATACTAAACCTACCTACAGACAGTTTGATGAAGTTTTTCTTGCAAATCGAGTAGGCTATTGAGCCTAGTTTCATCCATCACCACGTTACGGAGGACAGCTGCGACAACGAATGGTCGAACAGATTGTGTCTGTAAATGTGCTCAAAATGAAAGTGGTTGTTACCGCCGATCGAACTGTCAAACTGATGGGATTCTTCACTTCTAACCGCCGATAATGTGGAAGCTCTGAACTGAAAGAAATGAGAAAAATGAGGACAAACCTAGCGTTGAAAATCATCAAAGCCCTAGTAATACCCTCTGGACACAGCAGATCGTACCGATTGGCTGGGACTTCAACTTTAAATAATTTTTCTGAACTACAGTTTGCAGCTTTATCTCTTCCTTGCTCACGAGCAACTAAATCTTTTTCCGAAGTCTTGTTAAAATACGTAAAGAAACACCGCACGTACAACTTCATCCAGTTCAAGTCCAAAACGAAAGCACAACTCATCAAATTCTTCGTCAGCTGGAACAAATGGTAAGTACCAGAAAAACGCACTATACTCTCTCCCCAAATGCGCGTAGAGAGCACCGGCAGGTATTGAAACAACCGGCATGGTATGAGTGACAAGTGAGAGCAATCGCTCGGAATTCTCTAAGTTTTTTGGTTAATGCAATTGTGCGCCAGAACGCTAAAATGAAGAACAGAAGATGGTTCAGTTAAACTGGACTGGTTAACCATAACCCGAAATGCGAGGTGAGGTAGATGCAGGTACCACGGCCAGAACACCTATCTCAGCTAATGTCGCCCTAACCGAGGGATTCATTAGACTCGTGTTGCGAATGACTTAGACCAGTATTCGACTGTTACCAATAGCACTGGCTTTCTCTATCTCACGGACCCTTTGACATCCATGAACATTCCCAACCAATTCGAAGTCTCCTTGTCAGTCGTTATTTCACACAGGGGAATCTGTTAGCGTGTTTCGGTCAACCTGGTCAGTGCCACAAAAGTCCGTTCGCGGTTCGGATGTTGTAAGTTGGGTATACAACGGGCTTCAAAGAGATTTTTTATGGTACAGTAACCAGCCTATTCATCACGTCTATTGCTGATAATTGGCGAGCCAGTACTTTGTGACATAGCTGAATTGCAGATTGAATCCGGGATAAGCTAAAACTCAATGGAACTCGCAGCCCCCTCCATCGAAGTTGCACCGATGATGTTAATCACCCTGATAATGGGATGCCTGCAGTTAAAACGCTGCCCGGAGTGCAACTAAACACCGTCTGACATCAACAATGCTTAACAGCCACCGTAGTCTGAAATAACCGGCACGTAAATGTTGCTACAGCATGAAAACCAAAATCCTATCTGCAGTCGATGCGGTTGTACGGAAAACTATACACCAAAAAAGAGAACCCCATGGAAAAAGTGTGGGACACATACGCAGAATAATTCACTTGTTGCCACACTTTTCACCGTATTACAGTTGTGTACAAAATGATGATGCATATTCTAGGAGTCGCCACGGAGCAAGGTGGTATCATCAGCATAGTTCAAGTCAACCGCGAGATTGTTTGGAAGAAGCTTTGCGCCATAAACCTGGATACATTTCAGAGCGCGCCATCAAGGTTGTCCACGCACCCACCCACCCCTTGGGTACTCAATTCTGGCCGCAGAAATGAATGGTCAGGAACGCTGTATGCTGTTGACAAAATGTGTAGGCACCTTGACTCTGAATGTTTGTGTAGGACATTACGCTAGGTCCCCCTGCTCTCCCTTTATTGTTCTTCGTTCCGCAGGCCACCATGGTTGTACGAAGCATCAGTTCAAGTGGCTGACGAACTGCTGTTGATGAGAATGATGAGTGGAATCAGTAGCACGCCGGTACACAGTGCCAACGCTTCGTTGCCGCGCAGCCACCACCAGTCGCACGGGAGTTAAGAATATCGCGAGGGTCGTGCAGTCCCTATGCAGCCTCGAACCCGAGTCCTCGGATTAAAAGAATGATGAGTGACCACGTAGCCGGTCATTTTGGCTTTGACACATCGTCTTACGAGCCAGGTGACCAGCCTAGGACCCGCCACGTTCTAGGACGCAGATGCTGATTGTCCGCGACTGCTTATTTATCTCATCCTAGAACAGTCAACATTTATTCAGTTAATTTCGTAAGAAAGGGGTTCCCCTATCCACAACTTGGAAAGCCGCACAGTGGCGTACAATTCCGCTAATCAACCGGTGGTAAGGTTACTTACGGCCATGCTGGTCCACCAGGCTTCCTTGTCAGCATGTACGCACCGCCTTACTTCACGCTTCATAGTCCACATGTTCAGATCATGTAAGAGACCAGGGACAATATAGACTCCCGCCTAACGAGCGTCCTGTTTCTTGTGCCAAAAGCAAACCAAGGCCTCCGGTACTTTGACGTTTGGGTTGCTCAACTTGTCCCTGAAAAAATTGCGAAGCAAGAAGAGAAGCAACATCGTACTTTCGTGGATCATGGAATGCGTGCTGCAAGATTGGTAGGAGCTCATCCCTACGCTGAGAATCGGTGGGGAGCAGCTAAAGTCATCGAGAAACTCAAGTACCTTGGCAGCTATATCAGCGCCAATGGAATGGAAGATGAGATCACCAACCGCAGAGCGAACTTTCGAGGTGCTTTTGCCAATCTCCGCTACATGTGGAGCCAGCACGACATCACTCTCACTCTGAAGAGCAGAGTATACAATGCAACTGTCCGGCTAGCCCTCATGTACGATTGCGAAACCTGGCTCATCAGATCGACAGACATAAAGAGACTAGTCACGTTCGATCATCGCTTCCCTCACAGCCTGGATCATGTCTGGTGGGAGCACCGCGTGGGCAATGAGTGTGTTCGATGCCGCGGACATGATGCAGGAAGTACGAGTGCACCACTCACTACCGTTATTTCAAGCACCAGGTTCCAATGGCTGGGACACATGTGCGCATGCCAGCACACCGACTCCCACGTGGTGTGCTGTTTGCACGCCGGGGGTGTGGATGTAAGAAGACAGGAGGTCAATCGATGACTTGGCCAAGAGCAATGATGGCTGTCACTTCGAGTCAGTTGGCGTCTCTCGACGGTCGGGCTGGGATCCAAAGGACGATGAACACGTCTGGCTGGATACACTTGCTGACAGGGCAAGGAGCCGACCTCAATGGCATTTGCGTTGAGTTTACTTGTCGCTCCCACACTCGCGTATCTTACCCTCCCAACCACGACCTCTGTCTTGAAGCATAATATGTTACTAGGCAGTATGTTACCGGTCGTTTTGGTTTTCTATGATGTTTAGCATTTCATTTTTTCATACATCTACACGACTCGCAAAGAAGTTGGCCTTAACTTCTAGTATGGACCTCTGATGCTTAAGCTGAAGTCCATGTCCCGAAGGTGGTCGGAAGGTCTGATACCACTGACACCATTCACAATTTTGAACATTTCTATCAGGTCGCTTGTCAATCTGCGCCGTTCCATGGTAAATAATCTTAGGCTCCTTAAACGTTCATATGACTTCTCACACTGCCCCACAATCATGTTAGTCGCCAATTGGACTTTTTCCATGAAAGCAACATCCCTCCGAAGAGAAGGTACCCAAGCCTGCACACTCTAGTGATGCTGTACCAAAGCATGACGCTCTCCTGAGATGGAATACCTCCTGCTGCGCCTTGTTAGCTGCGTGCTGACACTGTGCTGATGGTTTAAAGTTTCGTCACAATGACAGCCAGGTCACCTGTTTCAGTAACACACCGCAGTGTCAGGGTACCGGCAGTAGTTGGTACTGTAATCCCGCCAATGCTAGAAGATAATAGATGAGATTTTTTGGTAGTAAGAGGCAAGTCCCACAAGGACGATCACCACGTCACAGTGCAAAGATAGCGTGTTACAATTGCCCTTATTTACGAGTTTTACATCGTCCGCAAAGTTAAGCCAAGAGTTTTCAAGGAGAGCAGCCAAGTCATTTATGTACATAATAGAAGCTTGGGAAACACCGTGAGCGGTGCCTGTGCTTGATCCCTCCTTGCCGAATTTATTTTTTGCCATTGTTAGAAGAAAATAGTTGTTAGTTTTAATGTTTTCATCCCACCAGTTCACATGCTACATAGCATAGCCTAGTGCGGAAAAGCACCAGACGCGTTTCGCCCTATTGAGGCTCGTCGGTGGTGCGCATTCTCTCAGTCTCCTAATAGGGATCGAACCCATGACCGCTAGAGGCAGATGCCAGCTAACCGACAGCTTAAGCCACTGAGCCACGGGGTCGGCAGCTGGGCAACATGATTAGCAAGCTAACTGGGATATAGCACAGCCTATCTTTCACTGCCACGCAGATTGCTAATTAATTAATTAAAAATTACAACTAAAATCCTATTCAGAAGTAATATAAAATGTACTCTCACCTAGTTTCAAATGCTATGTAGATGAAGTCATAGCCTGCAGGCTAGCCACTGTCATCTGCAAGGGTAGTAACCTGCATGGCAATGCAAGATAGGCTGTGCTATATCCCAGTTAGCTTGGAAATTATGTAGTCCAGCTGCCGTCTCCCATGGCTCAGTGGCTCAAGCTGGTGGCTAGTTGGCATCTGCCTTTAGCCATGGGTTCAATCCCCATTAGGAGACGGAGACAATGCGCACCATTGGCAAGCCCCAATAGGGCGAAACGCGTCTGGTGCTTTTCTGGATTGTGACTGAGCTATGTAGCTTGTGAGCTGCTGGGATGAAAACATTAAAACTAACAAATAAAATCCTCCTACTAATAATATTTGTAATAATATTTGTGACTTCACTAACATACAAATACTAAAGATATTCTGTACAAAATACACGACATATAATTTTGCGTATGATGCAAAAACTTGACATCAAGCACAAGTAGGCAAATGGTGACACAACAAATTTCCCAGTCACCGATATGTAAACAGACTACTGAAGCAGCAACTGGTCAACTCCTCTTGTCCACAATCCCGATTGTAAAATCTATTGCGTAACAAATAAGGAGGAACAGTGTTACTCGTGAAATTCTCTAAAACAGTTCTTCGTCTTGCTAAGGCACAAGTGAGCATTACACTTTGTGCGCCTGATTACTGTCTGTCCCGTACGATTTAGTCATTTGCACCGCTGCGCGCACCATCAAGCACTGGCCAGTGACCCACAGAATCTGACCGGACTTACAGTGATGAAATAGCTTGAGTCGGAACTCGGCGTTTCTTCCTTTTTAGCTCCGTTTATATTGAGGCTGAAGCCGTCCCCTCTTCGTTGATATGACTGACTTTCATAAGCAGTGCCTATGCAAAAGATAGTCTGAAAGCAAGCAAGCAAGCCTTTTTGTTTCTGTAGTGGTACAGCCAGGCAGTCGTAATCACGTCGATAGAGTAAGCAGCTGTTGACTGATAGCATATCGACAAAATGGAAGAAATCTGTGGTAGTATTTTCTGGACCCAAGAACGTCCAGAGCATCAACGCCGTCCATTAACCGATTATACAGGGTGATGATGCTTGGACACACCACAGATAAATGCACTTTCAATTTTCTGCCCATCTTTGAATACTACAAACTGCTTAAGCACTGGCAAAAGTGCTGGCAACAATAACTGCCCTGTTGTCAAACCATTTGACAGCTTTTACTATTATACTTCCTATAACAACTGCCCTTTCTTCAAAAATCCCTCTTCCCATCTTCCTTATGTTAGTGTCTTCGCTGAAACTGCATCCCGGTGGGCGATTTTGCCAAGGGCTAGCGTTCCCTCGTTCGCAACAGAAAGGAATAAAAACAATAAAACAAGCTATCAAAATACAGTAAAGTGCTGACATTGCCATGAATAACTTGTACAAGCTATTCAACAACGCTTCCACTTGCACCGACGGGAGGTTCTCCACGAACAGGATCTATTTTCCCAGTGAATATATCAAATGAATGCAAAGCCCTCTTGTATTGCTAAGCACAAAAATCTCGTATCCCCATTTGTGTGGCCTCTCGGGAATATACTGCATCTAGCTGGACCTCCTTGGACACACTGGGTAACGATGTGTGTTGTGTGTCCGAAACTAGGGTCAATGACCCTAACGGGGTTGTGGAATTAACTGCACTCGGCTTACCCCCTCGTTATTGGTTGCACGCAGCCGGAGACGCCGATGCCGCACTCACGGGTCAAGCTGATGTAGGTGACATTCTAAGCTCCAAGGCTGAGCCATCACTGGTCGATTGGATTCCGGTGAACAGCCGTTCATGTGCAGCCAATTTGACGACACCATCGCAATGAGGCTGGACCTTACCGTGGTGCGATGGTTTGTGTGCCTCAGCGATCCATTGAGCTATGCTGGGTGGTGCTTTTTGCACCTTCAGAGTCACTCATACCAGATTGGTCAATGGTTAGAGGCCAGACAAACTCAGCCTCCTGGTCCTCCAGGTTGGGAGTTGGAATGAGGGTGGCACCTTATTCCTTAAAACGGACTCCTTGTAGCCCAACGCCAAACCCGCTGTCTTGCGGTCAGGTTTTTGAACCAAAGGCTTTGGTTGAGAACCCTAATCGTTCTCCTGTCTAGGCCTGGGCAACCTGACAGTATCCTGCCCACGCAATACTATGAATCTTCTCTTCAAACAAATTGCTGATGCTCTGGCCACCGCAGAGGATAATCAACGGTGCCCTATCTGCTGCATCGAGCAGGGTGGATAGGGGTTTGGATGCTACTGCTCAAGCCTTCTCGTCTTCTTATTCCCCCTCTTACGCTTTTTCACTCTTACCGTCCCGTTCCAACTTCACTTATATCCCCCCAGTTTTCAACCCCCCGATTCTTGGCCCTCCCCCAACATGCTTTGCTAGGCATTTATCTTCTAATTTCAACTCACAGCTAACGCGGAGCGTCACTCCTCTCCTGTCGACAAGCCCATGTCCAATCAAGCGGCCCATTCCAGTTCATCGGCTTCCATTTGGAGCCCTCGATCCTCCTTCAAATTGGCATGCCTCAATGTGCGCACACTGCTACAAATCGGTCAACAGGCAGCACTTGCCCGAACATTGGAGACCCTCTCGATCGATATCTGCTGCTTATCAGAGACCCGCCTGCAAGACTCGAGCTCTGTGCTCACTCTGCCATCCCCTTCAGGTGACGCAAACAGTATTTTCTCAGTGCGCCTATCCGGTGACGATGCAGCTTCGAGCACCGGCCAAGCTGGTGTTGGCATTGCCCTGAGTCCCCGGACTGAAGCTGCTCTGGTTGATTGGATTCCAATCAGTAGCCGGATGTGTGCGGTCCGATTGGCTGGCTCGTTTAAAGCTTCAAAGTCGTGCGGGACTAATAGGTGTCTATTCATCATCGCTGCCTACGCACCCACAAACTGTAGCGATGATTCGGTAAAGAATGACTTCTACCGCCAACTGACTCAGCTCCTTCGCCACAGAAGAAGCACGGACACTGTTGTGCTGGCGGGGGATATGAACGCACAAGTTGGAAAGTTGTCCACTGATGAAATGCATCTGGGCGGTCAGCACGGTGTAGGCTCCCGTAATGATAACGGTGAGCGGTTACTTCATTTGTGTGAAGATGCTCGCTTACTTCTTGCGAGCACTAACTTCCGACACAGCACTCGCCGGAGGGTGACTTGGCGCCCACCAGCCTCGAACCAGCCTTGGACGCAGATCGATCACATTGCTATCAGTTACCGCTGGAGAGGATGCATCCAGAATTGTCGCTCGATTTGGAGCACATGTGTGGACACCGATCATGCACTTGTATGTGCTGACATGCGGATGCGTTTTGGCGGACGCCCACGACGACGCTGTGAGCGCATTGACACCAGCCAACTGACAAAGCCAGCTGTTCTGAATGCCTATCAAAGTACGTTGATATGCGAGTTGAGTAAGCGCTCACTGGAGACAATTGATGGTCACTGGTCACATGTTCACCAGACCTTACTAGCAGCAGGCAAATCCTCATGTGGTATGTCTAATCGCCAACATGGACATTGGGTCTCTTCTCGGTCTCTGGAACTTATCGACGCTCGCCGGCATATCCCGGCTGGAAGCGAACACAATGAAACTCGCAAAGAGCTCCGGGCAAAACTCCGCGCTAGCCTGAAGAGAGACCGCGAATCTTGGTGGTCTCATCGTGCGTCAGAGATGGAAGTGGCCGCTGCCCTTGGCAACCATCGTAAGTTATTCCGTCTGATACGGGAAACGGGCACCAGGAGACCTGGTGTTAGTGAAACAATTTGTGATGAGAGTGGACAGCCTATCCACAATTTGTCAAAACGTTTGGAGCGTTGGGCTGAGCATTTTGAAAAGCAATTTAATCGGCTAGAATTGTTCGATTCGCCGGTCACTGATCGCCCTGCTCCGTGGGCTGTCCCTTTGGATCCACCCTCTCGCTCAGAAGTCGAACGTGAGATCGGACTGTTGAAGTTGAACAAAGCCGTGGGACCAGATGATCTTCCTCCAGCCCTCTTCAAATTCGGAGGCTCTGCTCTTGTTGATGCTTTACATGAATTACTAGTGAAACTGTGGGAGCAGGAGACTGTCCCAACCGACTGGAGCCGCTCCGTTATTGTTCCCATCTTCAAAGGCGGCTCGCGCTCGGAATGTGGCAACCATAGAGGAATCAGTCTGATCTCCATCGCCTCCAAATTACTCGCCTCCATAATTCTTCACAGACTGACTGGCGCTCGTGAAAGCCAGATTCGTGAGGAGCAAGCCGGGTTTCGTCGTGGTCGTGGCTGCATCGACCACATCTTCACCTTGCGTCAGCTGTTGGAGCACCGTCACACATATTGGCGGCCCACCGTAGTCGTGTTCCTCGACATCAAAGATGCCTTCGATTCGGTTGATCGATGTGCCCTTTAAAATTGTCTACTCAGGAAAGGTGTGCCCGAGAAATATGTAAATATTATACAAGCATTATATGCGCGTAGCACGGGCAGAGTGAGGGCTTACGGCAAGCTGTCGCCACCCTTCAATATCTCCAGCGGTGTGAGACAAGGATGCCCACTGTCACCTTTCCTCTTCAACTTCGCTATTGACGAAGCCATGGAGTTTGCATTTACAGGACATGACTTGGAAGGTGTGGAGCTACTCCCAGGAGAACGACTTCTTGACTTGGAGTATGCAGACGACATTGCCCTCATCTGTGACAGCTCCCAGACGTGCCAAGCCGCGCTGGACAGATTAGCACTGGCTGTCAGCCGCTTCGGGCTTTGCTTTGCACCATCGAAGTGCAAAGCGTTCCTCCAAGATTGGCAGGGATCGCCTCCTGCGCTGACCCTTGGTGGGGATCAGCTAGAAGTCGTTCAAAAATTCAATTACCTGGGAAATTGTATCAGCGTCCTTGGGATCGAAGACGAGATCACGAACCGTATAGCGAAAGCTCGAAGTGCTTTTGCTAACCTTCGCCACCTATGGCGGCGGCGCGACATCACTCTTGCCCTGAAGGGTAGAGTGTACAATGCAGCGGTACGTTCGACCCTACTGTACGGTTGCGAAACCTGGCTCCTAAGATCGGCGGACATGAAGAGGCTAGTTACGTTCGACCATCGGCGCCTTCGCAGTTTGGCTCACATCTGGTGGGAACACCGCGTGAGTAACGAGCGTGTTCGACGCCTTGTTTACGGCCCAGGAAAAGGAACTGAACCGCTCAGCACCGTCATTTCACGCACCAGGCTCCGATGGCTGGGCCACGTGTTACGCATGCCAGCCCACCGACTCCCTCGACGTGCGTTGTTTGCTCACCGGGGATGTGGGTGGAAGAAGAGGAGAGGTGGCCAAGCGATGACTTGGTCCACGGGAATGAAGTCCCTCACTTCGGAGCTAGCCTCGGTTGGAGCGTCACGGCTCCCTGGTTGGGGTCCAAAAGACGGTGAACACGTTTGGCTGGATACACTTGCTGATATGGCAAGGAGCCGACCTCAGTGGCGTTCCTGCTGTGGGTTTCTTTGTCCCTCCCCATCCCTTTTAGCCTCCCCCTCCATCTACGATTTCATTTCGTAGGGTAAAACATAATAATTTTTTTCTTTTTGCCTAGTAGCTAGCTAGTAGCTTACCGGAAGGATGCCTATCCGTTGCTGGTAGCTCAGCTGGCATGCAACTGTTGTATCTATTTTTCCTTTGTGTATTGTATTATATGTGTGTATGTATGTATTTCATTCATGTATTGCGGCACAATAGCGGAGATTTTTCCCACCTCTAGCTGATGTGTATAATGAATTAATGAATTTGACGACATCAGCTAAGGTGGATTCACGAATCAATGCAAAACGCTTTTTGTTTGTGTTTTCCGTTTATGCTCCCACCGACTGCAGTTCTAATGCTGTCAAGGACACATCTATCACGAAGTGAACGCGCTACTACGCAGTGCCACTAGTTCAGATATTATAGTACTTGCAGGGGATATGAACGCACAAGTATGGCGTCTGAGCTCTTCAGAAGCTCAGCTGGGTGGTAATTATGGGCTTAACTCTGAACGGACTGACAACGGTGAGCGTCTGCTGTAACTGTGTGCGGAGCACCAGTTGTTTCTTAGTAGCACTGCTTTTAGACACAGTGGGCGTCGAAGTCCACTTGGCGTCCACCTGCAGCTGGCCAGCGATGGACCCAAATTGACCACATTGCCATAAGTCACAAGTGGCGTGGTTCCATCCTGGATTGCCGCTCGTACTGGAGTTCCTGCGTCGACTCTGATCATGCCTTGGTATGCTGCCGTTTCTCCATGAAATTACCGGGAGGCGCACTAAGCGCCTCCTCCTATTGCCAACTGAGAAATTGTCTCAGCTCTCGGTCACGCAAGCCTATCAAGACGTACTGAGTATTGAACTTTCGCTGTCTTGTCCTAATGACGCTAAGCTTCAGTAGAATAGGACCTCGGCCGCCATGCACGACGCAGGAGCATCTCCTTGTGGTACTAACAATCGTCACCACACCAGCCACTGTATATCCCAGAGGTCGGTGAACCTGTTGGAATCTAGAAGAAACTTTCCGGCTGGCTCTGAACATAATGTGACCAGACGGGCTATTAGGCGTGAACTAAAGCGGATGCTACGCGCTGACTAAGAGGCCTGGTATACCAGTCGGGCTCAAGAAATGGAGGAGGCAGGAGCAGTAGGCCATTACCGCAAGCTCTACAACAGGTCCCAGAAAACCAGGCGTCAGTGAGGCAAACAAAAGCAGTGCGGGTGCACTGATATACAACAAGGAACGCCGTATGGCTCATTGGGCGTAACACTTTCAAGATCAGTTCAGCTAGCCCCTTGCTCCCGGACCTCTTCCTACTCAGGTGATGCAAGACGAGCCATGGACGGTTAGTTTAAAGCCTCCGTCGGATGCCGAGGTCCGAAACGCGATCACGGCCCTCAATCGTTTTCACGCCGCTGGCCCGAATTCCCCCCCACCTGCACTATTTAAGGATGGAGGTGAGGTCCTCTGCAAAGCACAGACCTCCCTATTCGAACGTACCTGGAAGGAAGTGTGTCCCGGCTAATTGGAGCGAATCGATTATAGTGGCAATATACAAGGGCAGTCGCACAGACTGTTCTAACCACAGGGATATTAGCCTAACGCCAGTTGTGGCAAAATTACTGGCCTCGATTCTCGTTCGTCGCCTCATTGTGGAACGGGAATCTCGAATTAGGGAAGAGCTGGCCGATTTCCCCTCAGGACGTGGCTGAATAGACCATATGTTCACGCTGCGGCAGGTGCTAGAGCAGCGCCACGCATACCGCAGACCGACAATAGCTGTGTCCCTCGATTTCAAGAGTACATTCGATTCATTCGATCGATCGATTCTGTTCGAGGTATTTGCGCGGAAAGGTGTTCCCAAGAAATATGTGAACATTCTTCGTGCTCTATACTCGAACACTACAGGCCGCGTCAGGGTCTACGGTGGCCTATCGGATAGCTTTCCGACCACAAGTGGTGTTCGTCACGGTTGTCCGATTTCCCCATTTCTGTTCAATTTCGTTGCGTATTTTATCATGGAGTGTTCCCTTGCAGAATCTCACCATGTAGGCGTTGAAGTGCTGCCTGGTGAAAGGTTAGTTGACCTTGATTATGCGGACGATATCTTCTTGCTTTCCGACGATGTTGCGGCGGCACAATCAACCCTGAATAGCCTGTCTTGAGTGGTCCCATTGTTTAGTATGCATTACGAACCTTCAAAGTGCAAAGTGTTGCTGTAGGACCACCAGCCACTTTATGACCCCTTGACCCTTGCTAACAAGGAACTCGAGGTGATTGATCAATTCACTTATCTTGGCAGCTGCACCAGCAACGACGGACGCATAGAAACTGACGTCAGCTCACGCATTGCAAAAGCCAGATTTACCTTCTTGAACCTGCGGCATCTTTGGCGACAGAAGGGAGTTTCCCTCCGTCTGAAAGGCCGTGTATACAAGGCCACAGTGACGGCCGTTCTGCTCGATGGTAGTGAGACAGTCCCTTCGGCCTGAAGATCTGAGGTGCCTTCAAGTCTTCAATCATTGCTGTCTGCGAAGCATTGCTGGTGTCGAATGGCACCAGCGTGTCCGCAACGATGATGTGCGTAGGCGAGTACTAGATAGTGATAATCACGCTAGCTCCCTAGAACAACAGATAACACTGAATAGGTTGCGGTGGCTCGGGCACGTGCTACGTATGCCTGGTCACCGCTTAGCTAGGAGGGCATTGTTCAGCCTACCAGGTGTAGGGTGGCGCAAGGTTCGAGGTGGACAGAAGTTGATTTGGCAGCGGGAAATGAAGTCACTGACGACCAAAATGGGTGCCGTTGGTCCATCTCGTTTTCCAGACTGGAGTCCACGTAACACGCCTTGTGCTTGGTTCGAGATTTCACAGGACATGGCTCGCAACCGACACCAGTGGCGCGTCTGCTGCCGTCTCCTAATCGGATTGTCTTTAAAGTGGGTTTGGTGCTGTTGTCTGCGGGGTAATGGCTGACTATGACGCATGGCAGTGAAAGCCGCATGGAAGCTGTCTCGCCGATGCCGCTTTATCTTTGCACGACAGCCAGCTGTTTGTGACGGTATGTTGTCTACGAAAGGGGTAGGCGCCTTGATCTTGAATGTTTCCTTAGGGCATTAAGGTTTTCAGGTAAGTCCCCCTTCTCTCCCTCTTCTTGTTCTTTATTTCATAGGTCCTCATGGTTGTATGGCAGCGAAGCATCAGTTCAAATGACTGATGTACTGCCGTTGATGATCCGTTGAATGGGGCCGCTTGCCAGGCAACGGACAACATCTAGTCTTGAGCGAGACTCTGAAACTTTGTCAGGAGAGAATCGATGGTTGGCCTGATAGTAAAAAGTGTATCGTCATCGTTCGCTGCCATATTAGTGTTATCATTGAAGTGGAGAAATCTTTTAAGTTGTTCCCACCTATCTCAGGACATTATATCAGCCACCTGCGCTATTCGAGATTTGCCGGACCAGTAAATTCTTGAGCGTGGCAAAGAGAAAACGTTCATGAACATCACTATACCAAAAAAACTGTATCAGTTCATTTCTATCCAATTGGAGGGCACTGTTAGGGTTCAGCAGAGTGGAGTATAGATAAGTTCCCTTCACGATAATATCCAAAGGATCTAAAATACGGACTCAGAGACAGTAGCTGCCAAACTTGAATGGCTTCTGCAGAATTCTGTTGCGGTAGTGTTTTCCATAATTTTGGCTGTTTTCTCTTTCCAATAATTGATAATCGCTGGATTGCATCTGGCTTATGGGTTACGGGAACAGTAGTAGTAACTGATAGTCTCCTTGAAATTGCAGAACTGGTGCCAGGAAGTGCAGCACGATGATTGTTACTGTGCACTGCTTCCCTTCCGCTATCGTCATCTCTGCTACAGTTGCTGATGTTTCCATCAAGTGCTAGTAAAGGTGTAAGAACATAGGCTCCATTGATATCACCGCTGTCACTGAAATTGCTGCCCTCAATTCAACTGGCGGAATCCTGGTTCGAGGTTTACTCTTGGTTATAAATCTGACAGGTTGTTTGCCATAGAAAGTTGCTTAGCCGATTTTTTTTACCCAGCAATAAAGGGCAGAACATTTCAAATACATGGAATCCATAACCAAATTCCTATTATAAAGTATAGCAATATAATAACATAAAATAATAAAAGAAATCAATGCACAAGTATTAAATCACTAAGGCGACAAACTTAAACAGGACATCTCTCATGTGCCGCCATTAGTACCTAAGGTAGCGAGTGGCACAAACCGAAATATTGCTGATAACTTCTAAAATTTCCATCGCACGTTATGCATTCTGGTATAACAGCAGTGGAAATGAATATTCAGCGAGCAAATAATCTTTGTTTAGGAATAAATTACTTTAAATATTGACAAACTCCTCGAAATTATGAGCCAAACTGCACGTCAACCCCATGTTCACACTTAATACTTTTAAGTGGCTGTAACTTCAAACAAAGTGGAAATTGCGGTGACCAGTTATACTGATAGAATCAGATTTGCTTCCAGAGAATGCCACAACCGTCGCTGAAAGGAAATATGTGTATTGTAGCCTGTATTTGCAAAAGGAATGGTTTGAGGCGTTTTCGCAATATATAGCGTTAAGGGGTTAACCTCAGCTCAACTGAGCTGGAGTCACCAAATCAAAAACAGATTCTCTTACAAAGAAATTCTCATATCCAATATAATAAATGGGAACGTATCCCAAACCCTGTCAGCTTTTTCAAAGACAACCTGACGGTCCCGATAACCCGCTGTCTCGACGAATGGATTCCAGTAAAGTTTGCTATCTAGGCGTTAGCAAGGCTTTTGGTTTCGTGAACCATCGTTTCTCGCTGTAAATCTAATATGGTTTGTGATAAATTCCCAATTATGGAATTGGATATAAGAATTTCATTGCAGGAGAACCTTTTGTGTTAGAGTCGGTGACTCCAGCTCAATTGAGCTGGGGGACCATCAGGTTCGCGGGTGGCGGGGAGTCACATTACATTGAGAAGTAGAAAGCAGATGGGATAACCCTAGTCAGCTTCATCACTTCCCGATCAGTGTGAGGATGATGCGTTATAGTGAAAGGGAATTTCATGATGGGTGAGTACGATTTCACGGATGGCAACAAGACCCAGACACATTAAGCAAGTGTAAATCCAACAGCTTCCTGAAACATTCCTCAGTAGAAGCACTGATTACAGCCTCCGGTAAATTGGTCCAGTCGTTCACTGTTTGGGCAGATAGAGTGATCTCTGGACGGAAGTAGTGCCTTATCAATTTGAAGAGTTTACAGCTTTGGTCGAGTGTTGAATTGGAAGAATTATTGGAACTCACTATCAACGTTCCCTTCATTCTCTTTTACTTTCCTTCTCACCTTGGTATTATCATTATTTAGCTGACATTCCTCCTCTTGTTTTCTTAGCTTACTCTTCACTCTTTTACTGCTGGGCAGGAAAATGTGGGCAGCAATTGGTTGGACGGGGTGTGATGCGATCTTTCTTTTAGGCTGTTCAACATCTCAAGCAGTCCTGTCAATACCCGATCCGACGATACGCAAAAAGCAATGGAACAATGGTATATGACGGGTAAAAAAGCATACACTTAACGAGTCCCGCAGGTTGGCAATAGAAATACTAACAAATTGGCAAACCACATAAGTGGTTGAAGTAAGGAGTGTCAGTGAGATAAAAGGTAGAAGTATAACAGTTTTAGGGGGATAAAGTGGTACGACGCAAAACTGGCTAAGAAACTGTTATCGTTGCTGATGGTAGCAAATAAAAATGGAGTACTCACCGGTTCGCACAGATTTACGACCGTGAATTTGGGGTATAAATCCAAAGAGGCTGGTCAGCCTAAATATATACAAGCGTTTTCGTTCATAAAACAAAGCGCAGGGCGCTCAGTGCGACGTCCAATCGTTTTTTAAACGTATCTAATGTGGGGGCACAAACAACTGAGTTTGGAAGGGCGTTCCAGGGCCCGCAGACCCGGAGGGAGAAATAGGCTCTCCGACAGTCTAGACGACTGTACTGTTGGCTCAGCTTTAAACTGTTACCGCGAAGGTTAGTGTTCGGGCTGAGCTTCAAGAGGTGGCGGCATACGTGACTGGGATCGCTCAATATCTGGTACACTAGTATGAGGTCTCCACGAAGTCACCGATACCGTCCGCTGAACACTCCGAGTATCTCCAGTCGTTCCTGGTAAGGAGTGTGGCGCAAGCCCTTGACGATTTTCGTTGCTCGACGCTGTGGGGTCTCAAGCGCTGCAAGGTCACGTTTTAGCCAGGGTTGCCAGGCCTGGATTGCATATTCGACGTGAGGACGCACGTAGGCATTCAGCATCAAAGAGAAGATGGATGGATCCAAAATTCCGAATGCTCTTCGCAGGAGTCCAACGTGCTGGTTGCCCCTTTTAGAAGCGGAATCTGACTGTTTGGAACACAAGAGGTATTCCTGTACCAGCACACCCAAGTCGCGTTCCTGAGTGGTGGTCTTCAGATCGTGTGCTCCAAGCTTGTAGACGTGGACTTGTCGATGGCGGATATGAACAACGTGACATTTGTTCACATTAAACGGCAGGGCGTTTCTCACCGACCAATTCCAGGCCTCATTCAAGTCACGCTGTAGGACTTCATGGTCGTCCGATCGTTTTATCGCCCGCCAAACCTTGAGGTCGTCCGCGAAGAGTAAGAATTTCGAGGTAATAACTCTTACTAGAAGGAACATTCACGGGATTATCCAATCGTTCTGGTCCCAACTGAACTTGAACTTAAACTTGAGTGTTCCTTCTTATGCGGGTCGTTGAACCAGAAGTTGGTGAACTTTGAAATACTGATGGACCTAAAACAAAGACCGCATCATACCCTGTCCAACCAATTAATGCCGACTTATCCTGCCCTAGCAGTCCATGCTGGGCCGGTTACGTGAAGTAAGAAAGAGAAAAAGGTAAACTCAGAAGACAAAAGAGAAAGTGGAAAGAGCTAAGCAAATGGAATACCAAGATATTTGAGTCATTAAAAAAGAACTGAAAAGGGAAGGTGAGTCAGCTAGGAAAAAGGAAAAGTTTGCTGTTGCCACCCAAGAGCATCGAGCTGGCGCGCAAAACCCTTAACCGTAGGTTTCCTAACCACATGATCTAGAAACGAATTCCAGCGACCGATAACTCGACGCGACAGACCAGTTTCCGTCCTAATCCCATCAGACTGTGGTTTATGCAGTTTCATTGGGTGACCGTGGAGATTAGGTGACGTAGCGGGACTAAATAGCCCTGACAAGTCCGGGCCAATCTTACCCGTCAAAATACGACAAGTGAGAATCAAGTCCTCTCTTATCCTTCGGTAGTGCATGGAGTACATACACAAACTGAGCAAGCGTTCAGGATACGTCTGTCCCCGTTGACCCTGCACTAGCCGAGTGCCCACTAGTAACACCCTCTCCAAGTCCATGTTGTCTCCGTTAAGACAGGGTGGACAAGCCTGAACACTATATTCCAGGTGGGGTCGGACGAATGCAGAAAATAGCATCACAAACAAATTGGCCGTTAAGATGCCGAAAGAGTGGCAGAAAAACCACATCATACGAAAACCTCGACAAGCAGCCTTCTTCCAGTTGTCTCCAGAATGAAGTGCTGGTGCGTGTACGACTCATAAATCAAGCTGCTGAGCGACAACAGGGAGTTCACCACCACCGACAACATATCGGGTGGGAGGATTAGCAGCTCCGATTAGGAGAACAGAGCACTTGGCCCTATTTATGGGCATCAACCATAAGGTGGACCATTCCCAGAGCCTATCCGAGGCATGCTGAATTGCCTCAACACCCCCGGGATATCCACAATATTCCAGAGCTTAAGGTCGTCAGCAAACATTAGTGATGACATCACTAGCTCTCCCGGCAAGTCGTTTACATAGATCGCGAACAACAATGGCCCCAATACCGATCCCTGCGGGACGCCACTACCCTGGTAGCGCATGTCCAGATCCTGTCCAGTTTAGCCTCCAAAACGTTCTTGTGAGAGCATTGAGCTAAACTGGACAGGAACTAGTGTCGTGAAACGGCTAAAATGGGATTTTGTCTAGTTTACGGCGGGCCAATGAAAATGATGCTAGCGTTGACCAATAGAAATTCACCACTATGCGTGACAATCCGGTAGGTCCAGATACCGTCATTACCTACCACGGGTATCCGAATACGGACATCACACTATTACGCACTTAGCACCTAACGAATATATGAACGGTTCGGACCTAAGGTTCCCCCAGTACCTGTTGTCGTATTTGCTGAACGTAGGAATCCATCTAGGCGACGCTGTTGGGAAGAAACGGAAATGGAGCTTACCGCGCACCTGAGAACATCACACTGCGAAAGAAAATAAAAAACGGGGTATAGGAATCCTTTATGTACATGAAGGTGTGTAGTACGAAAAGCGTTAGTATCAGAAAGGGGCATTCTCAAGATAAATAAATAAATAAATAAATAGTATATTCTCGGTAAAACGAGACACACCTGTAAAGGCGTGATCAAATATGCATACAAGCATAGCTTCTGTGGAATGTTAAAACATTTCGTTTTGATGAAAGTTATAAAAGAAATGATGTTGTCCGTATGAGTGAGCATACTGTCAGGTAATAGTCAGACCCAGGGACATCATGGCGCTGTGGCGCGCAAAAATCCGTCAAAACACAAGTTGGGGGTAATTTCGCCAGGTAGTGATCCGTGAGCACAGGAGCCTAAACAAGGCTTTTTGCAACCAATAACCATTACGAGATAGAGATGATCTGTGCTCCAACAAAGCATTGTTCATAGCAGAATTAGTTGCCCAGGTTCGATGTAGAAGGCTGAGGACTGCGTCAGTGTGAAATGCATAGCTGTGACTTTATTTTGTGGCGAGTCACATCCGCCACGTTGCAGTGTTGTTAAGCGGACATTTGTGGCTTTTTATAGGGAGAACGCTTGCCAGGCGAAAACCCACCACGTCCTGGAACACTGCCGTAGCTTTCGTTGAACTGTAGTGCAAGTCGGTTATGCATCATATAGACCGATTTTGCATTCTATTATTCGCAGTCGGTTGACAGCCAAAATGCTTCGTTGGTTGGCCGAATGGCTTAGTTCTGATACGGCAGCAG
Organism: Dicrocoelium dendriticum; assembly: GCA_944474145.2. NCBI lineage: Eukaryota > Metazoa > Platyhelminthes > Trematoda > Plagiorchiida > Dicrocoeliidae > Dicrocoelium > Dicrocoelium dendriticum. The sequence continues at coordinate 88,521,021 of OX104066.1, read as the reverse complement.
TCGTTGAAGCTGGTCAATGATGCAAGATTCGAAGAGTCGAATGATAATGATGCAGGTGAGTAAACACATTGTTAATAGAAGCCGGCTCTTCTATTATATTCTTGCTCGGCTCGCAAACCATGTCCAGCTATCCTCGCTGGACTTGTCATGGGGTCGGTGAGTGAAGTTGTTTCTTGTGGCTGAATATGTCCTTAATAGGTAAAAACGCCATTCTCCGCAAATTGGATTTGGGATTCCTGCAAATGTAAGTAAGTGTAACTGTTTCCGTAGCCAAGTGAAAATGCCATGGAAGACCATCGGAATAGCCACATATACGTGCGCAACGCTGTCCGTGAAATGACATCAGAATGGCTCCAGGTGACTGGCGAATAGGAATGTTTGAGGCAGTGAAGGTAATCACGCCAGAGTTGTTTGCGTTCAACTGTAAAACGGGGGATCCATGTACATATATTCTTCCAGGTGAGTAAATTGTTCTCTGTGTACGAGGCAAGCTAAACCCATTTGTCTAGACCCCATGAAGGTAGCGCCTCCGGAATGGCGGAATGAGCTCCATTTGGACCAGTGTGTGGGTTTTTCATTTCCTGGAGAAAGGACCAAGCGTTTGAGGATGGGTCGGCCAGTCCCAGTGGATAAACCTTCTTGTTTTGGCGGATGTACCTGTGGGAATCTCGGGAAAAACGGGCAACGGACAAGAGGTGGCCAAACAGAGACAGCAATGAATCAAGAAGCAATAACACAGACTGGTGGCGCTCACCGGTGCCTATGATACCTTCAAACTTATGTAATTTTGTTTAGTATACATAATTCGCAAGCGCGTTCTATACATTGCGTCGCTGGTGTGACTCAGACTACAGCTACTACGTGGGAAGAAGGTTCTGCACGCGCAGGGTCAAAAGACCGATATAACAAAGCGTTTTAACAAAAGTTAAGCGAATGATGCGGTGGTTTTAGAGAAACAGGTAAACCGATGATGATGGCAGAAGCCAGAATGCGAGAGGCATCTTAGGTGAAACTGAGGACAACTAGGTTGAGACCGAATGCGGGAGCAAGATAGGTAGAGCAACATTCCAAGAGGAAAAGGAATTTCAAGGAATCGGCTAGGAGCGAATGAATGCTGACGGCAATCCGAGGAGTAGTTCGTAAGAGTAATTACGCTAAAGCGTTCATGATTCTACAGTCTAAAAGCCTTCAGAATCTAGGAAAATGGCCACAGGGGGCCAAAACTGCCGTGCATTGGGTGTCGTTATGACACTTACGGTCTCAGTAGTATACCAGTGCGAGCATAAGGTAAAGAGCATGGGAATAGGAAGAGTGGTAAGTTGAGCATACTAATGGAAGTACTAGTCAAGCAACAATTAGCAATGGTCCGAGTGCCGCCAATACTCAGGAACGAGCTCAGAGCGAATGCGATCATGCGCACGAGGATAACTTGGATAGGCGCAATGAGTGTAAGCTGTGGGAATACAAATTGGAGCGCAATAAGAGAAAAGGCCAAGGATAATAGGAAATAAAAGCAGGCGGAAAGTTACAGACGGGTCAGGTGAGAGAGGATAACGGCAGGACAGTAAAGCCGGACGTCCGAGTTAAAAAGAAATGAAAACAGAAAGCGAGAGAAGAAAAGGTTAGGGTCAGGGTGAGAAGGGTTTATTGGTAAGGAGTGGAAAAGCCCACGAGGCTCTCCAAGTAGTGTCAACAGCACCAATGGGTCAGCCAAACCAATGGAAGTGATGTCTCAGAAGTCCAAATGAATTTAGTGATTACGAGGCCGACTAAGCGGTATTGGATTAATCGGCCCTTTGGGACTAGTTCGTACAATGCAGATAAGAATGAGGCTATAACAATAATGTGGGGTAATAGAGTTAACTCTGCGGAGCCAATACCGTTTAAGGCTCGGTATCATGGGAGCAGTCAGAGATAAACAGACTAGTCCAGTGAGACAGGATCACGGCAGGGTAGTAAGCTGGTCGTCCGATTAATAGGGGGAATGAAAAGAGAAAGCGAGATAAGAAAAGGTTAGGGTCGGTATGAGAAAGGTTTACTGATAAGGAGTGAGGGAGCCAACGAGGCTTTAAAGGTGATGTAAGCAAGACGTCGTGTCTGCCGAACCAAGGTTTGTAACGTGGAATACTCTAAGTAAAAGTGGAACCAAGTGGCTGATCTAGCGAGACTAGATTAGTCGGCGAGTAGGAATAGCACGTAAAATTAAAGGCAGGAAAAGAGGCTGTAACAGATGGTGAACGAGTCTAGCAGCCACGTAGTAAGGGATCAAGAGCGTTGAGTCTGTATAGCGTATACCACTTAAGTCAGAGTAGCATATGAGCAATCAGAGAGAAGGAAACTGATCGGTGGACTAGATCACCACACCGCCTGTTGAATAACAATTGAGAACAGAGCGCGATCGTCAACATAGGGGCCTAAAGATGTTCAAAAGGAAGCAGGGGACTCACCTCATTCGCACTGCATACTTTACATTGCTCAACAAGCGGTCTCTTGTGCCGTGCTGAATGCAAACCACGTTTTGCTGTGGCGTGTAATGTCAGCATCCGAGGCTGTATCACCCATGCTTTGCCGAATGATGCCTTTGTAGTTTTTATGGATTACTGTACGTCAACATACCTTGTACAAGACCGTACATTTTTGTTCGCCTGAATGTAAACAAACCTCCTGCGTCTGAGTAATTTATCTCCGCGGCAACTGATCTTATAATTAGCAGCTCCATGGCACCCCGGACGACGATTTGCACGTTATCACCGTGCACAGCACACAAATGGTTGACCTGAAAGTCTTTTAATAATAAGACGAATTTACGACTCTGTTTTTGAAATCTGGGTACTTCAGCCGTTCATCATATCTCTTAAGCTCACTGAGAGAGATGAATGGCAGACAAAGTCCCGGTGCAAGACTTTGGAACTGTCGTTGCAGCGTCTGCAATATTTCTTCGGACATGCGGCGATGGCCGACCAGTTCTGATCGAATGAGGCATAACTCATCTAAAAGTAGAGCTGAGTGCAATGCAATGCATCTGTGACGTCTTAGAGCTAATGGCCTTCAGTTCCTGCAGCACCTCCCGATTGCATGGTGCAACGTCAACAATAACAGCGGGCGCGATTACTGTTTAATAGGGGCAGTGTGAACGCGATACTTGCCGTTGCTTGTTTATGGCCCTGGAAGTGGTAGACTAATCCTACTGAAGAGAGCAATAAGGGCACGTGCGTATGCTGCTGCCGCAGGCCTTTTGGGTTTGGTGGGACGCGCGGCATCTTCGTCATCGGAGCTACAACGGACGGGCCGGAGTCTAAGGAGAAATAAACAACACCATACTCACACTGGACACCTAGCTGGAAGGCCCATCTGAATGGTGTCGTCTGTGGATGACAGCATGCCGCGCTCTGATTGACGTTCCGTTTCTCGGGCGTGCTGGAAGCTAACTTAGGAGGTGGGTTAATATAACAAAAGACTCGTGTTAACGATGATGGACACTGCAGAGCTGGTCACATGGACATCGGGAACAGTGTGAGTTTACACCGCTGCATAGTAGTGCGTACCGCGCATGGAAGGTATTTGGGCGTACGCACCTTCTTCTCTAAGCCAGGTATTACTGACAATAGTTAGTAAATCGTCGGAGTCAAGTAGTTTGTCAACGCTGCATCCTTGAAAAGCCATCAGTGCTGAAAAAGAAAGACGTCAATATAGTGTATACCTGTTTGCAATAATCCTTCGATTTGCAAAGAACGGATCTCATAAACTGCCGTACAAATAACCGTCCACGTCACACGGTTTTGAGGTCCCAAGATCAACACCAACAATGAATGGCTTTATGACCTATGTGACCATAAGTGCACAGTGCAACAACTCGTATGCGAGAGTTCCGTGGGGTTCGCATCAGCGTCCGGTAATACTTTGGCAAAACTGGCATCCACGGTTGCACAAGCCCCAACAGTGGACGAACAAAAGACGCTGGTACCTGAGAGTTTGCAGTCTTCTCAAGTTATGGACCAATTCATCGGGGTCCCTGACACCTTTACGGCTGTTGGTAAAATAATGAGATGGCTAAACTGTGTAAGCAATCATATTTAGTATATGTGAAAATCCTCTTATCCTTCTGTCATTTAGCTGCTGACAACAGAAGCCCTTCTTCGCAGCTAAATCCTGATGTCATTCTTGTTGCTGCACTGTAAATGGTGCTACGAGACGGAAACTGTGGAGCTAATTGATAACTTTTTCATCGTAGCATGCTGAAAATGAATACACACATATCAAACATGCTATAACCGGTAAACCTGATAGGTGTGTCTGAGGAAACGCAGTTTCATTGGAGCTACGCAACAGCGCAAAACCAAGCAGAGTCAGCGACCAAGGATACAAAACCGAAACTGCGCAAATAAAATGACCTACCATTGCATTTAAACCACTGGGGTTATGGTCAGAGGGTATCACTTATACTGCCTACCAACTATTTAGTTATTAACAAATGTCAAACTAAATACCTTTAGCTACGACTAATGCATTAATACTTGAACTGGACATCTGTCCAGTTTATGACCAGTTTGCTACGTTTACTGGTACGATTGTGCTACCAGGGTAAGGACAGCTTGCCTGAGCGAAAGGCTACGCCCCACCCGTACGCACTGTTCCCTCCCCTCAAGGAAGGCAGACACCCATTGAAGGGCGCGACCAGATATCCCGTAAAATCTCAACTTTAGTGAGAGCCGAAAATGTAGAACATTGTCAAAAGCTTTCCAAAAATCTACGAATAGCACGTCTACAGCGTGACCACTGTCTACCGCTTCGGCCCAGCTTTAAGAGCTACAAGTAGATTAGTCTGACCTGAAAGTCCCTTGCGGAATCCATGTTGTGCAACACTGAGAAGGTTAAATCTATTCAGGTGATTCTCCACTGAATCCCATATCAGCTTTTCAACCAATTTGACTACTACACTTGTCAAACTGACAGGCCGGTAGTTTGCGGTTAGAGCGCTGTCACCGCCCTTAAAAATCGAACAGATGATTGCCTCCTTCCATTCCGAAGGTAGAATGCAGCTGTCCAGCGACATTGAAAACACGCATGTAAGAGGACCACTCAGCTCTGTGGCCAATTCATGCAACAGCTTCGGATGAATTGAACCAGGACCGGAAGCTTTAGAGGGATGAATGCCTTGCAGTACATCAAAGACCTGAGTCTCCGTTATGCTAAATTCATCTAAGCACTAATCCTCTGGAACTCTTTAAACCAATTCAACCCGCGGTTAAGAAGTCTCCAGAACAAAGACCCCGGTATATTGATCACTAAGTATACAAGGCTTTTCATAGTCGGTTTGCGCTCGGGTCCCGTCTGCTTGCAATAACGCTGGTATACACAGTTTTGCCCGCTGCGTCTTTTAACGTAAGCAGAAAGCTTCTTGGGATTAGCTGCGGCCGAGCCTGCTAAATCCTGCTCGTACTGGAGACGAGCAGTTCTGAGATGTTTCTTACATTTTTTCTAATCGCTTGATCATGCCTGCGTTGGTGTGTCTCTATGAAACTGAGAACAAACTATTTATTTATTTATTTATAACTAGCATAGGTACAGGCTGATGGAGCTGCTTGGTAGGTTCGCCAGCATCTTGACCGTTTTTTGAGTAGGTACTTTCCTGTGGTATCTATCCACGGAGGCTGTGCCCTTAACCCTCTTTTCCTCATGAGTGGAATATAGGGAGTGGAAAGCTCCGTAAGGTATGCCTTAAATTTATCCCAGGCTAACTGGACAGAGTCAGCCATCGGGATCTCATAGTTCAGAACTGAAGCCTTAGCTCGCATTGCACTAAAGTCCGCCCGCCAAATATTCGGAACTAATTCAACAGCGGTCTCTTGGTGCCTTGAAAGAGTACATCAAAAGAAATGCATACGTGATCGCTAAACCCTAGAGGTGCACCCTATGAAACGTCAGCCACGAATACCAGGGACTTAGCGAAAACCAAATCTAAAGGATATGGTATTTGGTTGTCCATATACCTAGTGGGAAAGGCCACGAACTGGTGCAAAGGCACTTGGAGAGTCAGTTCAAGAAAGCCTGCACCGAATGTTCCTAAGGCCGAATTGCAAGAAAGATCGGCCCAACAGACTTCCGGGAGGTTGAAATCCCTTAGAACTAAACACTTATTCGCAGACTGGGTGCGAATAAAGTCAAGTATCCTCTGGAAGAACTTCCAGGACTTCTGCATATCATCATAACTATAAACTGGGTAGAGGAAGTGCACAGAACAGCCGATAGGGCTTCAACAGTCTGCTCCGACGACTGGAATATGCAGGCCCTCAACACATCTAAGTTACAGCTCACATACAGTACAACGCCTCCGCCTTGGCGACCAACGGAGCGATCAGTTCTAAGCAGCACGTAGCAAGGTAAACATACTTCACGGTCCGTGATATCCGGAGACAACCACGTTTCAGTAAAAGCACCACGTTTCAGTGAGTGGTTTGTTTATATGAGTTATTTAGCTTGTACATTTTGGCGACTTCCGTGTCGTCCGCCATGCAGAGTGATACCGCAGCTTTTCGTTGCAAGATGACTGGCGGTTACGAGGCAATTGAGGAGTTCCAACGTGATTTGATGCGGTTCCAAGGAGAAACAGCAAGTTCGTTTTATAGATGCACGGTGATTACTGCGGCGGGTCGTAAGCAAAGGCCTGGAAAAGATCTCCCTGAGGCTTATCGTTATCGATTCATTCAATATCGATGTGTGCATAGCAAGCGTAAGAAGGTGAAAGGGAAGTGGTAAGGTGCATAATAATTTGACTGCTGTTATATCTTTTAGTCATAGGTGCTACAACTGCAAGTCCAGATTTTCTGTGGTATTGAAAGGCAGGTATTATGAGATTGGCCGCGCCTGCTTGAAGCATTCGCATGTGTTCCAGTTGGAGAAACCTTGGCTTTATCCTGCTGATCGTCGGCTTAATGCGGTACAGGAAGCGGCGGTATTAAAATTGATGAAGTCTTTTCGTCAGACAAGTGAAATCATGAATTTCGTGTTAACGGAATACGACATCCATATTACCGGACGTGATTTATATCTTCTGAGGCATCGGAGTCAGGCGGAGCAGGTAACTGAGGTGGAACATGTAATCACCATGCTAGAAAGCGAAGGTTCGTGTACGGTTGTGAGGTGGCGGTTGGAGGTGCGATTCCTATTCATCACACCTGCGTGCATTCGGAGGTTGGTTGCACGATACGGCGAAATTATGCTGGCTGATTCGATGCAGCAGGTTAATTAAGGGAGCTACATTCTATGGCATTGCATGTTCCTTGACGTAGTGGGGGTGGGGATATCCTTTTAAGCCTTGTTATCAAATGAGACGACGGAGAGTTATTTGGAGGGGGTAACAGCTATGAGTGCAATGGTTCCTAGCACGGCATCCGTGCGGACTATTGTGGTAGACAAATGCGCGCAACACATGAACGCTTTCAGAGAGGTGTATCCGGAGGCGTGCATGGTTTCGTGCCGTGTCCACATGTTACGGGACATAAACAGACGATACAGTTAGCTCTCAGTTGCGGACCCAGCGGAAAAGGCTTTTCTGATCCCGTTGCTGAGGAACCTGATATTCACGCCTGAGGGGATGCGTTATCACGGAATACTGGAAACCATTCGACAGAGAAATATGGAATGCTTTCAGTATTTCCGTATAAAGTGGATGCCGCGGTGGGGATGTTGGGGGGCGCAGCAATTTTGGCATGTCATGAGGTTTGGATGCGATTCTACTAATCGAGTGGAGAATGAAACTATGCATCTTAAACGGACTTTGAGTGAGCGTTCCCCCTTACGGGCGCTTTTCGAGGTGATCGTTCATCGTGCGAAAGGTATGGCTGATCGTCATAGCACTCAGTTACCGACGGAGTGCATGCGAAGTAATGCAGCTGGCGGTGATGTATTTGTGGTATCAGAACTTGTAAGCAGATTGACGGCATATGCTCGCGAAAGGGTGATGAGGCATTTTCAGCGCACGACTATTATCGGTGTCCTGCCGGATGGACCGTTCCGGGTGGTGTCAGAATCCGGGTCTGCTGTCTACTGAGTTTACATACACCAAGGCAGTAACTGTGACTGTTCTTTCAATCATCATTGGCGTATGTCTTGCGGTCACATATTGCACGTTGCGGCGGAGTAGAATCGGAATGCCCACGATGTCCTTCAAGGATGTCGATAGTTGATTGATCCAGCGGTGCAAACTGAAACGGCGGAGAACTTGGATTGCGGTCAATGTGAAACGGTCTCCGCAGCTGGACATGCACACAGTTTGATAGACATAAAAATTCGATGCTTGCAAGAGGTGCTTGGGGAAATCGATCTGAACGTCCAAAGTCTCGGCTCAGAGGGATAGCTGAAAGCCCTAGATATTTTGCCTGCTCTTGGGAATGTTATCTCCGCTAAGTTGGATTACGACATTCGCTGCGACACGTCAAAGTGTTCAGAAAGTATACCGCTGTGAACGGCAAACGTACCACGTTTATTGGGAGGTCAGTGTGAAAATGAGGTGCAAGTTGTTGCGGCGGGCTCCGTTGAAATATCGGCAAACTTTGAGGACCGCGTTTTGATGGATGTCAGTCAGGAAACCATCCCAGACCCGTCAGCTTCCGCTACGGTGGTCTCTGTGGGGAATCAAGGGCATCGGAAACGTGCGCACAAGGAACCCTTGATCCATCGTGTTGTAAATCCGGCTCCCGGTACCAGCGCAATGTGCGCTACGCAATTTCGTCGGCTGCCGACGACCACCACCACTAGATGCAGAACGTAGAACAAACGTCGTGCACATGGGAGTGCAAGTGGCCAGGTTCCAACAACTGCTTGTGAATTGTGTCCGCAGGAAGAGGACTTTGGAACGCGTGGTATCGATGTCTCCTGGGTGATGTGTGACAGATGCTTAAGAAGGTTCCATCAAAATTGCGCATCATATCATGGTCAGGATACTTATGAAAGCGTTTTCTGCAGAATTTAATATACCAGTATTCCATGTAATGATGAAACGAATTGCAGGTGACCAGGAGAGAACAGCACGGGCGCTTGCAACTGAGAGCCATTTGCAGAAGTAAACGCGTTACATTTTATTCGCGATTGTCCATCACACTGTCGGTAAGTTTTTTGTTTTTATGAAAGCAATCATTTCATGTTTCTTTGGTTTATGTTGGCTTTCCCTTGCGTACGTGTATTAAGGCAGCGGTAGCAGCAGCATGTGCGATTATGTAAACAAAACGGCATGCTGTGCGCATTTTCATCTTGCTAACGCCTTACCTTCTGTACAAGTGAAAGCGTGGTCATCATCATTAAACACGTTAGTTAAAGGTGGAAAAAACGTAACTGTGACGCAAAACGTTGGATAAAAAAGGAGAGATAAAATTCAACATGCGCAAGCCAGCTGAGCTACCGTCAACGAAAGGGCATGGTTCCGGTCAGCTAGCAACCGGTCACTATTCCGCAAATTTCAAGTTCAAGTTCAGATGGGACTGGAACGATTGGAGAATCCAGTGAGTGTTCCATTTTGAGTGGATCGTTGAGCCAGGAATTGATGAAGTGCTCAGTTATTGATGGATTTAAGACGGAACACTCGTATCGCACCCTGGCCAGTCAGTTAATGCCCACGTTTTCTGCCCTACCAGTCCCTGCTGTGGCAGTCACGTAAAGTAAGCCAAAGACAGGAAGAGAAATCGAAGGTACAGATTAAGGAAGTGCACTTTAAATAAGAAAATAATACTAATGCGTGAAGAAAAGTAGAGAAAAGAAAATGGAAGTGCGAAGATGCCAGTTACTCAGGAAAATGGAAAGGTTTCGTGTTGCCACCCAAGAGCGTCAAGTTGCCGCTCAAACCCCTTAACCGTAGATTCCTTGATAACACTTTCCGGAAGCATGTTCCAGCGCTCCATGACTCGGCGTGGAAGCCGGATTTCTGCCCTAATCCGATCGCACCGCGATTTGTACAGCTTCAAGGAATGACCGCGAAGAACAGAAAATCTAGCGGGAGTGAATAGCTTTGATAAATCTGGTCCAATCGTCCCAGTTAAGATACGATAGGTTAGGATTAGGTCTCCTCTAAGCCTTCTGTAGTGCATTGAATGCATTCCCAAACTAACTAGACGCTCGGGGTACGTCCGTCCCCGTAATCCCTCGACTAACCTAGTACCAACTCGTAAAACCCTCTCTAGCTCAATTTTGTCCCGGACGAGACAGGATGGACAAGCCTGGTCGCAGTATTCCAGATGAGGCCGAACGAAAGCCGAGAACAGTCTCGTAAAGATGCCGTCCGTCAAGACTCGGAAATAACGTTGTATTAACCACGACATGCGGAAACATCTGCTTGCGGCCTCCTTCCAGTTGTCGTCGGAGTGTGAAGCCGAAGTGTACTACGCCTAGACCAACTTCGCTGGATACACGGGAGAGTTCGACCCCACCGATCAAGTACTTCGTAGTAGGACAACCTCCTCCAATTCGAAGAACGGAGCATGTTGCCTGCTTTATGGGCAGTAACCATAAAGTAGACCAGTCCCAAAGCTTATCCAATGCTCACTGAATAGCTTCGGAATCCCTCGAAACATGGACAATGTGCCACTGCTTCAGGTCATCAGCAAATAGCAGCGATGGTACATCAAGCTCCGCGGGTAGGTCATTCACATAGATAGAGAACATCAGCGGTCTAAGTACCGAGCCCTGCGGCACGCCGCTGGGGACAGACTGCCTAAACGATAGGCCCCGGCCTACCCGTACACACTGCTCTCTACCCTCCAGGAAGTCATTCACCCAATGAAGCGCGCGGCCAGATACCCGCAGGAGGTCAGCTTTTGCGCGAGCCTCAAATAGGGTACCTTGTCAAATGCCTTCGAAAAATTGACGAAAAGCTCGTCCAGTGCATGGCCGTTACCCACTGCATCAGCCAAACTTTCGCGAGCCACCAGTGGATTCGTCAGAAACGAAAAGCCCTTCCGGAATCCGTGTTGTACATTGCTAAGTAGATTAAATCTAGTCAGATGACTCTCCAATGAAACTCTCATTTCAGTTTCTCGAGGAGTTTGACTATTAGACTCGTCAGACTAACTGGCCTGTAATTTGCAAACCGACTCCTGTTCCCATTTTTGAAGGTAGGACGGATGACAGCTTCCTTCCATTTGGAAGATAATGCACAGCTGTCAAGCGATTTCTGAAACACCGTAGCCAGCCGTCCACTTAGTTCCGCAGCCAACGCATGCAACAGCTTCGGGTGAATTAAATCAGGCTCAGAGGCCTTAGAACGGTTCAGCCCTTCTAACAGCCTACGAACTTCCGTCTCCGCTACAATAAATTCAGATAGTCCTGAACCAACTGGGATTTTACAAACCAGGTCAACGCCTGTCAAAGAGGTTTCCCTCACAAACGCTGCCGCATATTGCCCACTATGTACACAGGTCCTGTCATAGTCGGTATGCGCATGATTACCGTCATCACGCATCAGTGCTGGAATTGACATGTTCGACCCGCAGCGCCTTTTGACATGAGCGAAGGATCTTTTTGGATTCTCTGAAGCTTCGTCCGCTAACTCCTTCTCGTAATTGAGTCCAGCATCCCTTATGTTTTGCTTACACCTACTTCTAGCCTTACGGTACTTGTCATCGGCTTAGGTGGACGGAACATCTCGGTACGTCCGCCAACATATAGACCTCTTTGTGAGCAAATGCCTGCCAGTGGGATCTATCCAGAGCGGCTGTGCTCGCGCCTCCTTTCTCCTTGTGACTGGGATGAAGGGAGCAGAGACCTCTGTGAGGTAGGACTTAAATTGATCCCAGGCAACCTGGACAGTATCGTCGTCTGAGATCTCACAATGGAAACCCGAAGCCTTGGCTATCATTGATTGATAGTCTGCGTGCCATATGATCGGGCGAGACTCAACAGTACTCTGGTAGCGTCTAGACAGAGTACAACTGAAGAGCAAACAAACATGATTACTGTAACCCAGTGGAGGTCCGTAAGTAATATCCCCAAGAAAATCACGTGACTTAGCAAATACAAGACAGACGGTAGTTGGGCGTCCATGTACCTAGTGGGGAGGTCAATGAATTGATGCAAATATACTTGCGGCGTAAGCTCAAGCTGATCAGCGCCGAACGTGCCTGACGCTGAGTCGAAAGCAAGGTATGCCCAGCAAACCTCTAGGAGGTTGAAGCCGCCCATCACCAAACTTCTTTGCGTACTGGGAGCGAATGAAGTCAAGTACCTCTTTGGATACGCTCCCAGGGCTTCTATACACAATTACAAGTGTAACCTGAGCAGAGTATGTGCTAATAACAGCCGACAGAGCTTCAACAGTTTTATCTGCTGAGTGAAATAAGCAAGTCTTCAAAACGTCATGTTTGCAGCTCACATAAACAGCGAGGCCCCTCCCTGCCGGCCAGCAGAGCGATCGCATCGAAATAGTGCGTAGCCAGGTAGATGTATTTCACCATCCGTGATGTCCTGAGACAGCCACGTTTCAGTGAATGCAAGTATATCGGAATGAGACCCATCTACAAGCAGACCTAACTCGTACACCTTATTTCTTAGGCTGCACACATTACTTAGCACTATCTGAAGGTATTCATTAGATCCAGACCTTGGTCGTGCTCTACCAGAATTGGCAGTGGTAGGGCGGAAAAGGACCGCCGGCTGACCACCCGAAAGCCCACTAACCGGAGACGTTGTTCACCGGCCGCTCGCCTGCTTTTGAGGTCCTTGATGGCCTCCCTTAGCCTCAGCCTATCGGCCAGCGGTAGGCCCGGCTGAACACTGATATTTTGTATCTTTCAGTATAAACGCAAAGCGTTCCCCAGTCTAATCAGCTTCCTGACAGTAACGCCTGGAAAACCAGACGGAAGAAGCTTCGTTACGCACATTTTCAACCATTAAGGTCGACCAACATGCGATCAGCAGGAAGAATAACAGTAGATTCAGCCGCGTTACGGAATACTAACACTATCCGTGAAAGAATCGCCACGACGGGGTGTATTACGGCCACGGGTCTTTGATTCCATACTTGTAGCAGGTGGCTTCCACACTGTTGAGGGGACTGTCTTTAGCCCCTCCGATAACGTAGCAACGGCATCGTGTTTTTCGCTGCATTGTCGATGTCTTACTTTTTTCTGGTCATAGATTCCACAGCAATGCTTTATGGCAGATTTGGTCTGCTTTTGCTTCTTGATAACGGGAGCAGGGTCCCATGAGGCTTTTCGCTTTGAGCAGAGTGAAGCAAACCTTCAGCACACGTCTTCTCGGTGAGAATCGAGATTTCCGGCAACTTCGGCTGACAAGTAGTGCGTGTTGGAATCTTCGCCTTCGCATAACCGTCAGACGGTTTGCCAAGTAACGGCATTTGGCTTGTTTCCGGCGCCAGGACAACTATGACATCTTGTTTAGTAGAGAGCTTACGGGGTTTCCTGCCTCTCTTTCGGTTTACTCGAAGGGACCCTTGAACCAGCAATTCGGCGTCGATCAGGGTACCTATAGATGCGACGTCCGAAGCAGCTTCATTTTTGTGGTCCGTAGCCATCTGGACCGGTGACATAATGATTGGTGCTACAAGCTGATCTCCAGTGTAAGCGATCAAATCTGCGTTGTTGTGTACCGAAAGCGTCGTTATGAGTAGATCAATCTTAAGGCGAAGATCTGAGAGCATCGAGAACGAACGCTGTACATTTTGCAGCCGGGTCTCAAGAGATTGGTCTCGTACGAAAGGCCGCGCGGCCTTGTCGGCGGCTGAAGCAATAGGCAAAACTGAATAGCAACATTTCGTTGAAGGGCAGCGCTGCGTACTGCTCGGCATTTACGTCCGTACAATATTGCAGCTATAAAGCCTGATAAGTATGGCACGCTAAAAATCGAGTTACCGCTTAGTACTCACGAAATAATATATCGCTACATAGTGAGATGCTAGTTGCAGTGTAGGCTAATAGGGAATGCTTGGTGCAAAGGAACTCAGCACGAACACCACTAAGGTCGGCTGGTAGCCACGTCAGCAAGTGTATGCAGTCACACCAGTTCGTCTTTCGGACCCCAACCAGTGAGCGTAGACGCTCCGACCGATGGCGCAAACGCGCCTCGAGCTTTTGCTATACGGTTCGTTTAGTCATCTTCCATCCCACCGGCGCTGATACAACTTCCGAGGTAGTTTAAGATTTGAACGACTTACAGCTTCTCCAACTTACCTCCGGTAATTACGTACACTATTAATATGTGGCTTTTAGAACCGTTGTGTATCCATGCTGCCTCAGCAATTCCCTTTAGTAGCAACCAGTGGTCGTAGGTTCCAATCATCTCTGCGGATATCCGGGGCTTGCTATGAGCCAATCTCTCTTATCTCCAACATTCATCCTTTGCGACTGTCTGCGTCACACACATTTGCTGTCTGTTGACTTATTCTGGGACACTTTAAGCATCCACTAGAAGGCTTCACCCCAATGCCATTGCCAGCCGCCGATACTCTCCCTTAGTACCATTATCAGTTCTTCGTATTACCTATATCACCACTCTTCAGCTGCATCGAGTCATTGTAGGTAGCATATCTCTTTACGCTAGAATCCACTCATTATCTCTCCAACACTTACTCTCTTAACTTGTTTGCATCACATACCTTCGCTGATTTGTTGACTTCTTTGTCACTGTAAGCATCTACTAATAACTAGAAGGCTTAATGCGAATTCAGTTCCTGGCAAATAGTTCTCCTTTTAGCACCATTATCCTTCGTTTTTCTTATCTCCATCACGTTTTCTACAGCGATTCGCTGTAGGCTCCATACATCTTTGCGCATATCCGGAGCTACTAGGAGACATTCCTTGTTTCTTCATCCTGTAATCTTTTATAATATCTGTATCACTTACCTTCGTTGGCCTGCTGATATATTCTACGACACTGTAGGAATCCACTAGTGACCAATCTGCTTAATCGGATGGTTGTATCTAACCACCGAAAGATTTTCATAGCGCTACCATCTGTCGATCCTCCTAACCTCAGCATCTCTATTTAGTAACAACAGTGGTCTTAGGCCCCAAGCATTTCCGGAGTTTGCTCAGAGCCACTCTCTTTTATCTCCAACCTTCATCCTTTGAGACTCTCTGCGTCACATACATTTGCTGTCTGCTGATTTATTCTGGGACACTTTAGGTATCCACTAGCAACATGAAGGCTTCACCTTAATGCCATTGCTAGCCGCCGATACTCTCAATCCCCTAGTACCGTTATCAATTCTTCGTATTACGTGTGTCACCACTCTTCAGCTGCGTCGACTCATTGTAGGTAGCAATGATCTTTGCGCCAAGAGTCACTCCTCATCCCTCCAACACTTACTCTCTTATATTGTTTGTATCACACCTTCGCTGGTGGTTGACTTCTTCTGTCACTGTACGTATCCACTGGTAATTAGAAGGCTTAATCCGAATGCCTTTGCTGGCCACTGATACTCTCTATCCTAACGCCACTACATACCACTCTCCTTATCTTCCGCACTACGTCAGCAATTACTTGGAGGCTCCATGTACCTTCTGCGCAGATCTTGAACTTGCTAGGATACACTCCTTGTCTCTCCATCATACATTCTCCTGGAATGTCTGTATCGCACACCTTCGATGGACTGTTGATGCATTCAGTGACCCGATAGGCATACACCAGTGACCAAGCAGCTGATTGGAATGGCTACATCTGGCCACTGATAGTCTTGCTTGGCGCCACCATCTGTCGGTCGACTTAAATTCAACACCTATGTTTAGAAGTAGCTAGTGGTCATAGGCTCCATGCAAATGCGAATATCTAGTGCTTGTTAGGAGCCACTCTTTATCTAAATAACCTGTTTTCTTTTAGAATATCTGCATATTATCTTTCCGCTGCCCTACCGCAAATTGACCTCTAGATCTCTCTTGCTGCAACCTATTTATTTTCACTTATTCTTCGCTCCCTATCGTATTACGCTAGCTACTTGCTGTTCATGCACCTTGCAAGCTCCACCAATATGCTAACTCTCTTTGCTCTCTCCCCACGCAACTGTTGGCTCATTATAAACCGATACTTCGTAGTCTACCTACTGTTACCTCGCTCTTGTCTCTACGCAGGCGTTAGCAGTCCAACCATACGGCTGATGGTTCTATTGGATATTCAAAATGCACTTTCAGCATAATTATTGTTGCACAGTGTACATGCTTTTGTCTCAACTCCAAACGTTATAACATAAGATTTTAACAATGTTTCACTCCATGTCTGTTCTTGCGGTCCACTCTCGGTTATCTCTCACTTGCTCTTTTCCCCTAGGTCCGGAACGTTTTGGAGATCTGGGATTGGACTGAAGAACAGATTTTGCCCATGACAAAGGTAACAACCGACAAGGACCTACATGGAGCAAGGTTGAAGACGAAAAGGACCCAACTGCAATCACCACAACCCTTGTCCATTGTGGAGAACTGGACAAATCTTCATACTCCTATACATTATACATCTGAAAACACCAGACAGCAGAAAATTTGAACTTTTGCTCACCTGGACACACAACAAGACGACTATTCGCGATGTCCCTCTACTCAGCCGACCACAACAATCATGGCGACCCCGCTAAAATTACCTGTCCAACTAACGGAGGAAATTAGGAGCCATTTGTCTGCGAATAACCGAACATGAAGCCAGTCGTCAAGCGGCTTTGCCAGTTCAACATTAATGTTCAAAATGCTTTACGGCAGTGTTGCAGGACGTGGTGGGTTTTCGCCTGGCAAGCCTTCTCCCTATAAAAAGTCACAAATGTCTGTTTAAAAATACTGCGACGTGGCGGATGTGACTCGCCACTGAATAAAGTCACTGGCCACAACTACATACTGGCAAGTCGACTAGACTCATATTTCTACTCTTCCCGACACATGCAATTATATGATACTCTCCGTCTATATGCACCGTTTCATTGCACTTATAGTGCCTTGACCGTTTCAACTACACACGATTGAACCAGAAGTATCGTCGTGATGCAAAACTGCTTTTAAACCTTGAGCATGTCTGATTTGATGTGTCTCTATGAATTTGAGAATAAACTATCCATTTATTTATATGGGTGATCCGCCACCGCTGGTCAGCCTTCCCGTCACCTTTGCCGCCGCTATCAAGTCCGATGCACCTCCGGTAAGTGTATCTGCTGTTGACAAGTGCGTTTTATAACACCCGTCCATATGCGCTGCCTATATGGTTAGTCCGCCACTACTGGCAAGCCTCCACGTCACCCTTCACGCCGCTATCAAGTCCGTTGTGCGTCAGGTAAGTGTATCCGCTGTTAATAAGTGGCTTTTAGAATTGCTGTGTATCCATACTGCCTATGTGGGTGATCCGGCGCTACTTTTTGGCCTCCACGTATTCTTTGCGTCCTCTGTACTCCGTTGCAACTCCGGCAAGGGCACTGGCTCTTCACTATTGCCTTTTAGGACTTCTGTGTATCCCTGACATATGCGCCATTAATAATATTCCTCCACGAAACATTTCCTGCTACATAGATACTCCGTTGCACCCCGGGTAAGTTTATTGGCAGCTAACAATCAGTTTTTCAACTCCTGTGTATCCGTGCTGCCTGGATGACTGATCCGTTACTACTAGTCAGCATCTAAATCACGGTTGCCGCCGCTACGTACTTCCTTTCACCCACGGTAAGTGTATTGTGTGTCCTAATGCGGCTTTTACAAATCCAGTCTATAGGTGATTCCTAAATGGTTAATGTTCAACTACTAATCTGCCACCACATCACATATGCCGCATCTATCTACTCCACTGCACATCCCGTAAGGGTATGGGCTATAAATAGTTGGCTTTTAGAACGCCACTGTCCGTGTGCCTTACTTGAGTGACGAGCCACTACCACTTTCCCTGCATGTAACATGTGCTGCCGCGTATATACTCCGTTGCACCTTTGGTAGGTGCATTGCTTGCTCACTTTTCGCTTGCAGAACCCCTGTCTATCCGTGATGAGTGATCCGCCACTACTACTTTTCCTACATGTAACATGTGCTGCCGCCTATGTACTCCGTTGCACCACTGGTAAGTGCATTGCTTGTTCACTTATCGCTTTCGGAACACCTGTCTATCTGTGGTGCCTAATTCAGTAATCAGGCACTACTGGTTTGCCTCCACTTCACGTGTGCCACAGCAGAAATACTTCTTAGCACGTCAGCTTGGTGTATGAATTTGTAACATGTGGCTTTTAGAACGGGCGCATATTCCCTTCGTATGCATGACTACTCTGACCGTCTCGTCTCTTCCGGAGTAACGCAGAAATCCATGCATATGTTCACCGCGTATTTCACACACGAGATGTTTTCATGTAACATTTCTTTTTAACAATATTACATAGTTATACTGCCTTACGTGTTTTTTATCCAATGTTTGGTTTACACTAATTTCGAACTGTCACCGTGGCCACTTATGAGGCTTGCGAAACCATTTCTCAGTGTTCACCCTTGGTGTGTTCAGAGCTACATACACGCTCACTGGTAATGCATATTTCTGAATGGTCGAAACGTCCGTCACGTTTATTGCATCTGCTTTCCCTACCTCATGAACCGTTTACATCCACCGCTGCTTATCACCTAGAACGTTACCCTGTATGGTTGTTGCGTTTGCAATTAGCCTTAATACAAGACAACAACCACGTCGAGCAATACATGGCAGCTGTGCAAAATAATGAACATAAATGCAGTAAACCGACATGTATATGCATTGCATCTATCACCTGTCCGCCAAGCTGTGCGCAGAGCCGTGACAAATGGATAACACTGCATTTTCAAAAAACTTGTGCAGCACAGGTGAGATTTCCAAGAGCACATTACCGCCGCATGCCATGGGCTGCCCTAGAACCGTGAACCCCGGCATATTCACCTTCTTGTTTAATGGCTGACAAAGTCCCGACGAATCCATGCAGAAATCAACCGCTTATTCAAATGCTAACCTCTATTAAACGCCCATGTCCCGGAATCGCTACCATTAATAACTACATGTGCACTGCTTCGATTATCTTTGATTTGTTTTGTATAAAACAAGTTGTTTCACGTACGCATATTGTTTCCCGATTGGTAACATTGTAGCACATTGCATGGGACGTATTTGTGGTAATTGACAACCGTTCGTGGAAGCTCCTGCAGCCCAATGACATACGTTTTAATCCCGTTAATAATAACTTCTCCCTTTCAAGGCATGGACACCCTTATTACGCAGCTTGAATTTCCGAAGGTGAAAATATCCAACGCGTCACAGGGTCATAGTTGATGATGACGTTACGGCTGGCTAGCCAAACAACCTCCTCGTGGTGCCAGCTGGGTGGTTCGGGTTTAACCCGTTCCAGCAAATAGTTCGGCGGCAGTGTTTCCTTGATGTGGTGGGTATTCGCCTGGCAAGCGTTCTCCCTATAAAAAGCCACAAATGTCTGCTTATCAACACTGCGACGTGGCGGATGTGACTCGCCACAAAATAAAGTCACTTGCCAGTGGATATCCGGAAAGTGCTATCCAACCCAAGGACATCAAGCGCTTATGCTCACATTCCTGACGATAACAAACAGTCAAAAATGCGGCGGCACATTCAAAGACACAAGCTACATTCATACACAATTGGTTGGCGGCATCCGGTTTCGGATTTGCCTGTCACTGTGGCAAGCCACAGGACGCCTGCGCCCACAGAGGGACCATGAATGGCTTGCGCTGCACCACCCACAGCTCCAACCACACACCCCATATCCAGTGTAAACCCGAAGGAATAAGACCGGGAGGCATGCGGATGGGAGCCACGTTTCATCAACGGAGCCGGCCCACACTCCTTCACAGGCAAACACAAGCACACTGTATTTGGGGAATCAAGCGCACACAAGGCGGTGGCTGGACCGTAGTCCGCTCCATACTGAGTGCATGGAATCACTCTTCGAGCATAACACGGCCACAAGAACCGTGCACCCCGTCCCCTCCAGCAACGACTAACGGTCTCCTAAAGCCAGTATAGACGAGGTAGTGGGTAATAGACAGGTAGGCACCTTGTCAACATGCACATCAAGCGCAGCCACACAGGGGATATCAAACAACAGCCAAACACTTGAGAGAGAGAGAAAGCAAATTACATACGTATATACACCCATACACTTACATACACTGTTATGCCAAACATGTACTTTTGTACATTTTTGATCACACTGTTAGCTAAACATGATCATGCCTGTAAAGGTGTGTCTCGCATGGTGGAGAATAAAAGTTTATTTATTTATTTATTTATATTCTGTTTCCATGCATAATGGCAACGAACGCAATCCATGGGTCCGTTAAAGTATGCACATTAATGCGATGCAATGACACGTTAACATGGCCATAACACGCAACTGTCACCTTCGCAGGGATCCACAAAAATACGTACTCATGCGCAAATGTGTGGTATACATACATAAAATTATTCCCATCCCTGTTCATACCTTCTCTAAATTGCTCATTTATCACAATGTGATTGCATGTGCTTCATACAAGTCATACACTTACATACCCTAAAAAGTTCAGCTACCATTTATTATGTTAATTAGGTAATGTTATCCATGAAACGCGCATTCCAACGACGCTAATCACTATATTTCAACATGTAAAATCACCTAGACCTGTTCATCTGTATAATTACTAGCTAGATTTTCTCGAGTACATTGCAATCCATTATCAACTAGAACATTACAAGATATACTTAGATGTACATTTCAATAAATATACTTAAATGTGTTCACCCTTAACACATGTGTCAATGCATTAACATGTTACGTTTGCAATCATTTATATATATTTATAAACATATATATGTTGATATGTATATAACATTACACTTGTACATACAGCCTTTCATTTTATAAGAATACACTCATAGATTCGTGCATCCGTAATTTCATGCAGTCTTTAATGCAATATATAGTGAGCTATTTTCATTCCCATTTATATTACCATGGTTAATGTCACATACACATAAGGACAGGCGCAGAAGCGAACAATCACAAATGCAGTTGCCATCAATAAGTTCTTGTTACCGTGCACCAGTAAACAGTCATACGCTTCCATCCCAGTGCAAGCATTGCTTTTTCATTTTCAGACTGAATTTAATGCACCTCTTTTGTACTCCATTTCTACTTTTAGGAAAATTACGAACTTTTTTAGTTAGTCTAATATATCACACATGGATGCTTTATGAGTACCCAGACCCGCTGAAAGCTAACATTATACCTTTATCTTGCACAATTTTACCATAGTTTCCTTGATCCCCAAATCAGTTGTACTTCGAGACATCACCCCGATTTTGAAATCGCGCGTATCGTTAAGCGGTCCCTCCCCCAACGAACTCGGTGAAGTCCATGCTGGTGACTAGGGCCCACTTCCAAGATGACTACGCTATAACAGCCAAAGTTTTAGTCTTTGTGATTACAATGCATTTTATTTTTGTTTTTATCATTCCCAGCACCGATCATTTTGTACCACTTGTTTAAATACACAAATTTTGAATACAACAATTTCTACGCGCTTGCGTTCATTGAGTTCATTGAGTTGTAGAGAGCAGGAGGGAAATCCCTTGTCAGCCCCATCGATTCCGTATCATACTGGGTTTGATGCGTGTCGTTGCATTACGACGTTCCTCGAGGGTTCGTCGCAATTGCAGTGACAGCCGCAAGATTCCAGCATTCTCAGCGAATGTTTGTCTATCAGCCGCTTGAAACTTTCCTCGGATGGAGCGTCTGCAATTTCTTCCGGTAGGCTGTTCCAATCATTCACCACTCTAGTGGATAGGGTGACGTCCATGCGAATTCTGTGTCTTCTTTGCTTAAACAGTTTCCATGTGTGACCTCGTGTGGAACAGTCAGTGTTGGGCCGGAAGAATTGCTGTAACTCACTCCCAAGTTCCCCTCGGAGGATGCGCCTAGTGTAGATGAGATCACCCCGGCGACGGCGGAGCTCGAGGGAGAACAGATTTAGCTGCTGGAGTCGAATGGGGTACGGGAGATCACGAAGCCCCAGAACAGCTTTCGATGCACGTCTCTGAACCTTTTCCAGCAGAGCGCATTCAAACTTTGAAAGCGGATGGCTAGCTGGAAGGCCATATTCTAAGACTGGACGGACGTACGAAGTGAACAAAGGTCGAAAAATCTCAGGAGTCATTCGAGCGAATGATCTTCTTAAGGCACCCACCAGTCTCCTTCCAGTGGCCACCTTCTTCAACGTGTCCTGCGTCGTTCTAAGGTCAGGAGTCACGATAACCCCGAGATCTCTCTCGTGGGTGGTATTCCTGAGGAGAAACCCACCAATGTGGTATGCACCGTACGGTTCAGTGCTACCCATTGGGAGAACAGCGCATTTATCTCGGTTTACTGGCAGTTCCCACTTGATGGACCATTCGTGTAGCTGGTCTAGAGCCCCTTGTAATCTGTCCGCATCCTCAATGCTGGATACTGTTGACCATAGCTTGAGGTCATCGGCGTAGATCAAGCAGTCGGTTTGAAGTGCAGTCGGCAGATCGTTAATGTACAGTTTGAAGAGCTCCGGTCCAAGCACTGATCCTTGGGGAATGCCACTAGTCATAGGCACTGGAGCAGAGAGGGTTTGGTTCACTTGTACGCGCATTGTCCTACCTCTTAAGAAATCGGCAATCCAGGAGAGAAGATTTCCTGTAATGCCAATTCCCTGGAGTTTATGTAGCAGGCGTACGTGTGGAACCTTATCAAAGGCTTTGCTGAAGTCAATGAATATTACGTCAACCTGTTTTCGGGCATCTATGGCTTCTGCCCATGTTTCCCTGGCGATGAGTAAGTTAGAGATGCATGAGCGTGCTCTCCGGAAGCCATGTTGAGCAGGTGAGATGAGGTTAAGATTCGCACAGTGTAGCTGGAGGGCGCACTTGACTATTCGTTCCATGGTTTTGCACACGACTGAGGTCAGACATATTGGCCGGTAGTTGGCTGGGTCTTGTTGGTTTCCCCCCTTGTATTTGGGCAGGACGGTACCTGCTTTCCAGCCTGTGGGTAGGCAGCCGACTTCGAGGGATTGCCGAAACACTTGGCAGAGAGGGGCGGCGACGTACTCAGCTATCGTTTTGAGGAAGCTGGGATGCAATCCGTCCGGGCCTGGGGAGGAGTTCGGGTCCAGTTCGAGGAGTAGCTTAGTGACTACTTCGGGGTTAATTTCAACTTGATCCATAGAGGAGTAGTGTGCAGGCAAACAGTTGTTGAGCAGTGGTGACTCCACTGAGTAGACCGAGGAATATTGCGCAGCCAATAGGTTTGCTTTTTCATCATCGCCGTAGAGAACGGTACCTTCCTTAGAAGAGGATAGAGCGGGGATTCCACTACCAGTTTTGGCATTTCGCTTCAAGTAGGCAAAAGTTTCTTGGGACAGTTTTGGGATTCCATGGCCAGTCCATGTTCATATTGTAGTCTTTTGTCTCGTTTTCTCAGGGTGCATAGGTTTCTGACAGTTTTGTACTCTAAGTAGCTTGATGTCAGTCCTGTGCTCTTGAAATGATCCCATAGTTTTCGTCGTTTTTCATTAGGGATCTTACTTCTTTATCAATCCATGGGGGTCCTTTGGATGGTGGTCTGCTCTTGCAGTTTGGAACAAACTGTTCAATGAGCCGCATCATCATAGATCGCAGGCGTTCCCATGCGTCATCAAGCTCCAAGGATTGTGGAATACTCCAGTCCATGTTACTTGCAGTCGTTCTTAATCTGGGCTGGTCAGTGCGCCAGAAATTTCGACGCAGTGTCCCCTGATCGTGGATTGTGAGGCGTCGTGTCCACGAAAAGGAGACTGTACAGTGATCACTCTTCCCAAGAGGTTGAAGGATCGTTAGATCTGAGACATCAGATGGTGCCGAAGTGAGAACCAGGTCGAGAATGTTTGGTGTCTGACCAGGGACTATCCGCGTTGGTGTCAAGACATGCTGTGTCAGGTTGCACTCGTGAACGGTATCAAGGAGATCAACTTCAAAGGAGTCAGGTGAGAGATCACTGTGAAGAAGGTCCCAGATTATGTCGGGGGCGTTGAAGTCACCCATAAGGAGACAGTTTGTTCCTCTGCTGTGGGTTCGCACGGAACGTAATAGGTGTGAGCCAGGTGCTGCAGGGGCTCTGTAGACCACGCCGACCATCAGCGATTGGTATCCGTCATGAATTCGACACCAGAGCATTTCCGACATATCATCCTTGTCACAATCGGGTTCGACAATGTGGGCCTTGAGGTAGTTCTTTGTGTAGAGGATTACTCCGCCTCCAGACCTCCCACCAAGGCGATCGCATCGAAGTAGCTGATATCCTGAAACATGAACCTCCGAGTCAGATATATCAGATGACAGCCAGGTTTCGGTGAACGCCATTAGGTCCGGTTGCTGTTCAGAGATAAGGAGTGGAATCTCATCTAGCTTGTTTCTGAGACTGCGCACATTCGCGAGTATTACCCGTAGTCCGTTCTTTATGTTTGAGGTCCTGGAAGAAGGAGAATTGGCCTCCATCGAGCTCTCTGAGTTCTTTTGACTACGCGAAAATCCACTATGTGTAGATCTGTTTCTCCATTTGCGCGTCGGGTTCGCAGCTCGCAGACAGCTTGCCTCATTCGGACTCGGTCCTCCGAGGAGAGGTCATTTAGAACCTAGTTTGTTTCTCCCGTGAGTCGCGGGGTCCGTCTCAGGATGCGTTGGTATTCTTCTTTCTCCTGACAGACGATTTTCAGAAGACGAAACTTGGCTGGGTCCTCTGGTTTTTGCCAAGGCAAAAAGCAGAGATTAGGTTTATTCCTTGCTTGCGCTCATCAAACAACATGGAGATCATTCGTTTAAGGAAGGCTTGGTGGTCGAGCATCCTTTTAGCTGGAGTCTCTTTGTTGGATTCTGGGAAGTTTGTGATTGTCAGGCAACGGTTGTGAGCAGGTGGCTTGTCTCGCTCCGGTGATGCTGGCTTTGGTGTGCATTTTTCCCCTGACAAGTTCCTCAAGCAGCGCTACTCTATTTAAGACGAGCTTTAGTTCCATGCTTTTGGTGTTTGTTTTTACCTTGGGTCGTGAGATCTTCTTCGCAGCCTTGTTCTCAGTTATAGTGTTCCTCGATTTTGCTGAGGTGTTAGCGCTCGCGAATGCGGCATAGAAATTGGGCCTAAGCATCAGCCCATTCCCGTTCTCACTGGGCAACAGTGGCAAGTCCAAGGTGGTGTAGGACGCTCGGCTTCGTTTCCCTTTCGACGTAGAATACCCAGACGAGGGCGGACACACTGAGGATATAGGTGTCTCGCTGTCCGAGTTAGAGACGGTTTGCGCGGAAGCAGTATGTACGTTGAAAGGGTTCGTCAGAAGTTGTTTGCACCGACCAATGTTAGACACGAATCGCAGTGAAAGTTGATGCCTTTAGAGGTAGTGCGCTGAAGACATTGGTAAAGATGATTATCAATGTTACAGCAAACTATATGCATCCATGTGTCGCGCAGTGCGCATTGGAAGGCCCTTGAACTTGAGGTTGTCAAACTTCCCACAGTCCACGCACTTGGCTGTCATATCTAACAAAAGAAACATTTGACAATAGTCAAATTACGTCAAAAGCGCCTAGTTAAACACTTATCTTTACAAGGATTTTACCTAAACGACTCGAAATGGTAGCACGTCCGTAAGAGGAGTTACTGCGTGGTACTCGTTTTGCTGCTATCTCTGCTTGTGCTACTGTCACGTCTATCCACTAGTTGGATTTATATCGAATCTCTATTCGGCTTCGGACTAACATCGACTGAAGGGGGACTATAACACAAGTTTATTGATTTTTCTTCTATCTTGTGTTTTAAGCTAAGATGATCTTTTGTCCTCGCACTCGAACTTATTACCTAACGGTCCCCTGCAAAGTAGACATGCGACGCCGTTATCGGCTAGCGCTTCTATTGGCCCTTCTCCAACTTGCTGTTACCACCATATTAAGCAACAGCGACCATTCCTAACAGGTGAGCTAGATTTCCATTTTGACTTCCGATTCACAGCGGCGAGTTGACATGCTGCGCCCCCACCGGCGTCTCACATACCACTGCAACCGGGCAGCGTTCGCAGCTCCTGGTACAATCATATGAAGTATGAGTGATTCCAAGCAATAGGTGCGATTGGATTTCCACGACGACTTCCTTAGCATAGCCAAACATGCCCGTCCTACCTAAAGCTTCCACTGCGCCTCCTCCCACGTACTGCCACCGCCATGTGTTGCACTCTTGATACACAACCACAGGTACCATTGGATTTCCATGGGCACTTCCCTTTCAGAGCCCCAGTGATATACGCCGCCCTTTTCCGTCCTACTTAAAGCTGCCACTGCTTCTCCCATAACGCACAGCCGCGGCAATATAATGCACCTGTGAAACCTAGTTCCAGGCCTCTTTTCATTTCATTGAGGATAACCCATCCACAGCCAAGGTAACATGCGCCGCCGTCCAAGTGAACCCTGCTACGGTCCTTTTCCCCACGTACGGGCCCCACGTGCGCGTTCATCAGTGATACATGTACAAAGGTAAGGTTGCATTTCAATGGTGGCATCCCTTTCATAGCCAAAGTACATATGCGCCGCCCCACCGTCCAGGTTACCGCTGCCCCTGGCCCTCCTCGCGCCGACTGGTACCACTATATCAGGCGTTAGTGAATGCGAGCCAAAGGTAACATCCAATTTCAATGATGACCTCGCTTTCAGAGACATAGTACACATGCGCCGCAATCCGCCGTCCTCATTACCGCCCTTGGTCACCCTGTGACGTACGTGCAGATCCCGTCTCCTGTCATAGCACCGGGTCCGGTCTTCCTTCGCTTTCCAGTTTCGTCTACATTTTACATTCCTTAGAGAACGGAGCAACGGCCCTTTTCAGGGCCACCCTCTGTCACTGTGCCTTGTCGTCCCACATCGCATAGGCAACGTGCAAAGTCTGCACATTCCTTGCGGCGGACTACAAGCTCACAGGTTCAGTGGGTGGTTCCGTAATCTTCAGACAATATATGGGCCAATTCCTCCATCATGACGTGTGACGCAACACTGCAAGGAATGCGAACAACATGCTCATCCATTAAGAACGTGGTACGTTCACCTTATGCAGTTATTTTCAACGATGAACATGCCGCTGTAGCCGTACATTCTTCGTAAACCTTGTTTCCTTATTTCACTCCGCCTATGGAATGTTTGCCTCGCAGCTCCCTCGTTTCGTCCTGTAATAATACATGATGAACTATTTTTTATTCTCGCTTGCTAGATGATGAGCGTTAACAACGCTCCCTACTAAGACGAGAATATTTGCATATTTTTTGAGCGTCCATCTGCCCACTTGATGCAAGCATACACCACCTTACAAACGCACGGCGTATCTCAGTACAACGTAGTCATGTGTAGCGCTTCCCATTCTACTGACAATCCGTTGCTCCGAACATGCGCTTCCTAATCTGTACGTCCTGTTAGTTTACCCAGCAGTGGGTGAATTTCTAAATGCAATGCGACGGTGTGGGCAGATGTTATCGGTCCGCATGGCATTGGTACAACGAATGCGAACAGTGATAGGCTGCTCTCACTCTGTGCCACTCCCGGCATGACGATCACGAACACTCGGTTTGCACTGCGTGCGAGTGATATAGCAACTTGTAGGCACCCACGGTGTGGTCACGCTCACCTGCTCCACTATGTCATCGTACATCAGCGTGTTAAGCGTGAACTGCGCATGACACGTGTACTGCCTGGAGCTGAGTGTGGCACTGCTCACAAATTGGTGCGCACCAAACTGTACATATCGTAGATCTATGTATTGCACTCCCGCCATGAATCAGCGTAAATTTAACCTTCTCTCCCTCGGTAGTGTGGCGAAACGTACTGAGCTGGAGAAGGCGATGGCTGTACGCCTGTGTGATGTGGAATGCATAGTCAAAGTAAGCGACTTGTGGTACCACATTCGCGACCAGGTGCTAGCCGCTTCTGAGGAGACCATCGAGCGCGCAAACTGTAAGCGGCCTGATTGGTTTGATGAGAACAATTTGATCATTGACGCATTGGTGTCGGGGAAGAATGCAGCATTTGCCGCACATGTGACAGACCCCAGTGACCTGCGGAAGAGTAGTCAGTTTCGCAAACTTAGACGGCGAATGTCTTGAGAGCTCCGTCGCAGTAAAAATGTATGGTGGACGGAGATGCAAAGAAGACGTATTACTACGCCGAACGCTGCCAACACAAGGAATTTTTGACTCCTTGAAGGTGGTGTAAGGACCGGGATTGGAGCCGCTGAGGACACTGATCGATGATAGTTCAGGCGCTACCTACACACAGGCTGCAGACCTAAGGCAGATCTGGCGGAAACACTTTGTCCGTCGCTTGAACAATCATTCAGAGATCGACTGGCCTACATTGAACGGCCTGAAGCGGCACGAGGTGAAGACGAGTCCGGCGGACACACTGACACTGGATGTGACGCAGGTAGCACCTGCTTGCTGCGAAACGGCAAGTGTGCTAGGGCAGACGGGATCCCGCCTGAAGTATTGAAACACGGCGGACCAGCGTTGTTGACTGCGCTGCACCACTTGGAGCAACGCGTTTGGATTGAGGAGGAGGTGCCTCCTGAGCTGAAGCATGCCCTGGTGCTACCACTTTACAGGGACAAAGGGAGCCAGCAATGTTGCACGAATTATCATGGAATAAACTAGCTGAGTTGTGTGAGCAAGGTGATTGCCCGAATCCTGCTCAACCGCTTCATCAGTCAGGCTGTGGAACCTAACGTGGAGGAAGAGCAGTGTGGATTCCGTTCGCGTCGCAGCATTATACATATGGGGTTTGCGGCTCGTCAGTTGCAGCAGAAGTGTAGATAACGACACCAAACATTGTACTCGCTTTTTGTTGATTTCACCAAGGCATTTGATGCGCTTAACCGCGAGGCATTGTGGCTAGTATTGGGTAAGTTTGGTTGCCCGCGTAAGTTTGTAAGTTTAATTGAATGTCTGCACAGTGGTATGCGAGCGAGGGTGCAGCTGAGTGGACAGACCTCGGGTGACTTTGCAGTTGTCTCTGGTGTGAAGCAAGGCTGTGTCGTAGCTCCTGCCCGGTTTAATATATATCTCCATGCATTGATTTCTTGTGCTTTTGGATCCGCTTGTGCTTACGGTGTTCGTGTGGAGCACCGTATTGATGGTGGGTTGCTGAACATCCGTCGTTTCGGTGCGAGAACTCTAGTCTGTGAGACGGCCCTCCGTATGTTGCTGTTTGATGACGAATGTGCGTAGTTTGCACACAGCGCGGATAAGTTGCAGCATATGACTGGTGCACTGGCTTCGACAGCGGCCAAACTGGGGCTCGCCGTCAACGAAAGCAAAGCTGTCTGTCTCTATCAGCCTTCACAAGCGGTGAAAGCAGCAATATTGCCGCAAATCCGCACTGATGCTGACGTATCGGGAACCGCCTTCCGCTTCTACTACCTTAGGAGTGTGATGCCGACCGATCATCAGCTACACAATGAGCTGCGTATTCGCGTGTCGAAAGCAGCAGCGGCATTTGGGAAGCTTGCGTACCAGGTGTGGAACAACCATCAGCTTATTATTGGCACAAAGCTGATGGTGTACAAATCCATGGTACTGTCCGTTCTTCTATACGGCAGTTAAACGTGGACGATATACCGGCGGGATGTGCAACATCACGAACGGTTCCATCAATAGTGTTTGCGACGCATTATGCGCATCAGTTTAGGAGACAGAGTTGCAGATACGGAAGTGTTGCGCCGAAGTGGGATGTATGCAGTGGACTGCATACTTTTGCTGGGACAACTGAAGTGGCTCGGTCATGTGAACCGTATGGATTCGACGTGGATACCGAAACAACTCTTATATGGTCCGCTGAGTATTGGGAGGCGGCATGTGGGGAAACTAAAGTTACGTTACCAGGACATGATTAAAGTGAGCATCTCACTTTCTAATCTTGATTGCAGATCATGGGAATCGAAGGCGGTTGATCGTGGTGCATGGCGCGACCTACTCACGAAGGCAGTTGCTGAAGTGCGGGAGAAAGACCTCATACATGCAGAGAAGAAGTGGCAAGTGCGGAAGCGGCAAGCACCGATGTGTTGTACTCCATCGGCATCGAGCGCATGGTGCTGTAGCGCATGCAGTTGCGAGTGCCTGAGTCATGAGCGAGGCCACTCGGGACCACTACCGAAGCGACGACGGGTCCTGCACAGAAAGTAGGCACCACCGGCACAGCGTTTGTAGGTACGCTGCATTCGATTTACTAACTGCCTGATTGCATGCTAAGTCTCTTTATTTCAGGTGATGGGTTTTCGATTTTGTTCTAATGCTTCTCTTTCTCATATAAATGTCTACCTGTACCCTCTTCCATTAACTTGCCCACCTCGCTTAAGCCAATTGTAGTCGATTTCCATAACATTTTCCTGCTCATGGCATTTCCGTAAAGTATACTTACTGACCTCGTTAACTTATCACGGATTCGTTTGTAGGCAACATATCTCATAGGCTCAATTATTTATGGTTTATGTCACCGTTTCCTTATGCCTCCTCCCTTTTCCGGAGGATCATACACACGTCACGAACGCCATCCGATTCAAAGCGTTCCATTATTTGATCATGCCTTTTAGAGGTGTCTTGTTTTACAGAGAATATATCATTTATTTATTTATTTAGTTATTTATTAAATTCCCCATTTGATGGCGAACACAACGAACAAAATCACACACGGTGTCCTATTTACCTACTCACATAACATGGCCCCTTTCAAATACACAGTTAAACATACTTCTACATGTCAACACACCCATTCATTCCTAGGCTATTAGACAAAATGTAATAATTTGTGCAATAGCAGATCATCCATGTCTATATGACCATGATCACACCCTTGATGGTGTGCCTCGCAATGACGAGAATAAACTATTTATTTATTTATTTTCCTTGTATCTTTCTCCCAAGTGACTTGTTGCTTGATATCTTCGGTGTGGCTGCGCTTGTGGTGCATGTTAACAAGGTGCCTACCTGTCTATTACCTACTACCTCGTCCATACTGGCTCCAGGAGACAGTTGGTCGTTGCTAGAGGGAACGGGGTGCACGGTCCTTGTGGCCGTGTTAGGATCAAAGTGTAGTTCCATGCACTCAGTGTGGAGCGGACTGCGGTCCAGCAACTGCCTTGCGTGCGCTTGGTTTCCCAAATACCGTGTGCTAGTGTTTGCTCTGAAGGAGTGTGGGCCGGCTCCGTTGACGAAACCTGGCTCCCAATCCCATGCCTCATTGGCTTATTCCTTCGAGTTTACACTGGATATGGGGTGTGTGGTTGGAGCTGTGGGTGGTGCAGCGCAAACCACCCATGGTCCACTTTGTAGGCGCAGGCCTCCTGTGGCTGGCCACAGTGACAGGCAAATCCGAAACCGGATGCCGCCAACCGTTTGTGTATATGTATGTATATGTATATATATACATTTCGTTTCAGAGCAGGTGTTATGTGTACACACAGTCAATTAGCTAACGATGAATAAGGATTTTGGTCACGATTTCGATTACACGGTTACGACTTCCACAGGTAACCTGCACCGCAAGCCAAACCCTAATTACAATTCATATGCTATCCATATGCTATCCATCGACGCTCGTAGAGTTTGGAAAATTTCCCATGCATGCTGCCACTTCGTTCATTTTACGGAGACATAGCGCGGCCATTCCTAGCGGAATTTTACCTTGTTTCTTTTTTAACCCCTTGCGTACTGCCATATATTAACATTTTCACTTTTACTCTACTTTGCACCCAAGCATGGTACAGTACCGTTTTCAGCTTTTTTGGAGGTCCTGAGCTCATTATAAAGACTTTTCGCAACAAATTACCCTATTAAAACCCATACATTTAGGAAACTCAGGAACCAGCTTTCTTGATGAGCCACAGCCCGTATTCAATATCCCGCGATTGGCGGGCTTGACGGTCCCACAGTTGAAAGCCGAGCGCTTAGCTTTCTGAGCGCAGCATCCAGCACATCCAAAAAGAAAGATTTCAATGGATGACAGCATTTTGTACTGGTTGTAGCGCTTATAAATGATTTGCTTATTTTTATTTTCACGCTTACCTATTTCGCTGCAGTTGCTGTACAACTTTGTGTCAATTAACCATATATACATATATATATAACGATTGGTTTCGAGCTCGTCTTACATGTTTCTCCTTTGGTTGCCACTGGATTACTGTGATTGTGCGCAAGGCTGCCGGCTCGTTTCTCGCTCAGAATCTACGTGCACGTACACTTCTGCATACTTCGCGATCTACGGTTCTCCGACGCTAAACCGCAGTATGATATTTTATATGTAGGAGGAAAACCTGCCTGACTGGGTATTCTCCTTTAACGGGTCCTCCATATAACTGGCGACCCCGCATTTTTATTTATTGTTGGTGTATAATTTTTCTTTTTCTTCACGCTGATAACGCGCCTGCCATTAATGCGTCGGAACATTTGCTTGGATTTTATTTTATGTATTTTTCCGCACCATTGGTAGTATGCTCTGCTTTTAACTGTTTTTGCTTACTTTTTACCTTCGATTTTTTTTCTTACCTTACTTACTTCACGTAACTGACACGGCAGGGAGAGTTGATGTAAGAAACGTGAGCATTAAATCGGTGGACAATGATGTTTTAGGGGTGCTTTTGTTTTAGACTTATCAAGAAGTCGCAGCACCCCTATCAGCTCTTGGATCGACGCTCCACACAAGAAGCAGGACGTTCGGGATTCATCCTATCGTTTCCGTCCCACGTGAACTTGAACTTGACTCCGTTTATCTTCATTTAACGATTCTAACCCACGCGTTTGGTTCTTTCAGGTAGAAGCAGTTCCTTTTTTCCTAAGCTTACATCCCAGTCCACTACGTTTTCAAATGTGAATGCTCACTCACCGTCCAACATCTCCTCCGTGGTCATCGATATTCTTTGTCCTATGTCCCTAGAGTCCCCACAAGATAAGCTTAGGGAAGCCATATTAAAGTGCACTACAACCTCAGACAAGACAAGAATTTAGCAATTATTCACTGTGTTGTGCTAGGGGATAGAAAGCCATCTCTGCTACTCAAACGCATGCGTTCGCTCGTCGGTTCTTCCATACTAGAGGATTCCGTTCTCCGCCAGTTGTGGAGTAATAGTCTGCCGCGAATATGACGGCTATTTTATCTGTTCTCGCCGATGGTCTTCCACTAGACAAAATGGCAGAACCTGCCGATAAACTTCACGAAAGCTTCATTAAAACGTCTGTATCCCGCGGCACTGCGAGTAGCTCAGGCAACCCCACCGGAACCACCCTACTTGATACTATCAAGGAGGCTTTCAAACTTAGACCTCAAATTGTCCCTCGTCAGACGTGACCGCGTTTCTTCGCGACGATCCGTTTCTCGCTCCAGACGTCCTATCAACTCTCATAAACGACAGTTACACCGCGGTTGTTATTGTCACCACCACTTCGGGGACGCAGCGCATAACTGCCTGCCAGGATGTAAGCAACCTAAAGCCTTTCTAACTTCTACCTCGGGAAACCACATGGCCAGCCAGTAATGGCGGCGAATTTTCGTGTCCAAGTTATTAAATAAATAAATAAATAGTTTCTTCTCAAATTTATAGACACACCAAATCAGGCATGATCAAGGTTTACAGGCAGCTGTGTATCGCAACGCTACTTTGGGTTCAATCGCGCTTGGTGAAAGCGGTCAATGCTTTATAAGTGCAGTGAAACGGTACATATAATCGAAGAGCATCATATTCTCGCACGTGCCGGGGAAAGTTGAAATATGAGGCTAGTCGACTTGCCAGTATGTAGTTGTGGCCAGTGACGTTATTCAGTGGCGAGTCACAAACGCTACACCGCAGTGTTGTTAAACGGACATCTGTGGCCTTTTATAAGGAGAACGCTTGTCAAGCAAAAACGCACCGCGTCTTGCAACACTGACGTAAAGCATTTTGAACGTTAAGATATAACTGGCAAAGCCGCTTGACGACTGATTTCATACGCAGTTATGCGCAGTCAAATGGCTTCCAATTTCCTCTGTTGGCTGGACAGATAGTTTGATAACGGCCGCCATAATTGTTGCGGCCCGTTGAGGATGGGAACATCACGAATAGTTCTGTTATTGTGGGTCCAGGTGAGCAAAGTTTCAAACTTTCTGCTGTCAGGATTTTTCAGATGTATAATTTTCGGGAGTGTGAAGACGTGTTCAGCTCTCCATACTGGATAACCGTTGTGGTGGTGATTGCAGTGGAGTCCCTTTGGCATGCAGCCAATCTCCATGTAGGTTCTTGTCGGTTATTACGTCCGTGACACGAAATTTGTTCTTCAGTCCAATCCCAAGTCTCCAAGCAGTTCCAGACCTCGGAGAAAAGAGAAAGTGAGGGACAACCAAGCGAAGACCGCAAGAAAGGCGTGGAGTCAAACATTGTTAAAGTCTTATGTTACAACATTTAGGGTTGAGGCAAAAGCACTGTGCAACGATGATTATGCTGAAGGTGCATTTTGACCTTGACCGCACAAAGTTAGCGACTGTGCGTTTTCGACTTTTTGTTGCTTATTTTGACACATAGGTACTATTCATTAGAATAGTTAGACTCGTTGCCTCGAAATTTTGACGTGCAATTAGTTAAGCTTTTTATGTTATATATACAGCAAAACAGTGTTCCTGGAACACAAATTATGAAGCTGCGTTATCCCGCAATGACTAACAAAAATGGAATGAAAAGTAAAGCCGCCCGAGCCAAAATCCGGGGCAAACGTAGGAGTACTCATTCGAATACCGTCGTTTCTGTCGACCACAGCTCTGCCTCATGCATCGCAAGTGCGGTTAAGGCAACCAAACATCCTGCTGCAAAAGACAAACTGAATAAACCGCGCCCCTGCAGTGTTCTTCTTATATACCCACTGAAAGATGCACTTAACAACATCAGTGCACTCTCAACTGAAATAGCTGCTCTTAAAAAAGAAATGGCCGTTGCCAAGGCAGATCTAGCAAAACTTATGTCATTGGCCCAACTCGCAGACATAAGGAAAAACGGCAACGCTGATGAGCTCAAAGATGCCGGCGCTCTTCTTACTACCAGCACTAATGAGATAAACGAGTGCACCCGCCTTGCCCGAAACGTGATCGTCTTCAACTTTCCTGGTAAACGTCCTTTGGAGAGTCACCCGCCTACTTACGTCCATGTGTAACAACCCTCCTAACATGTGCGAGAGTAAACGGCTCAGAAAATTGAAGGTTAGTCGTACTTGACTTATTCTTATCTCCTTCAAAACACAAGAACTGGATACACGCTTCATAACAAATAGATTTACCTTACGAACAAATGCAAACATTGGGTCTATTCTTATCAAGCCTGATCTAAGGCCGCTGCAAAGAGCTTTCCAACTGGATACTAATACCAAAGCAAGACAACCGCCACCTGATTCAACGCCGATTGCCAGAGCTACCGCTTGCTCTACGACAAGCACTAACGCGGATCGGCACCTAATCACCCTGCGTCAAGCGTCCACGACAGCATTACCTACGGACTCAAGCCCCACAGCCCTAATAGATAAAATGTCAACCAACGTTCCGCACTCGTCCCAGCTAACGATACAAGAAGCTGAGTCAAAGAATACTTCAGTGCATAACGCCTCCGACATGAGTGACATAGGTTCCGAACCGATCAATGTAGACTTCCCGCTGCTCAACTCACTTCCCTCACCTCGTGCAAAGCCGGAACCACCCTCGCAACACAACAGACTACCAACAGAGGTCAAGTGCCGAAACGCGGCACGCATCGTATAACGAAACACCCCGCTGATGCATCACCATAACTGTGATAATCGTACCCAAGCAATGTTCTTGTAGCACAAGCGGATAGCTGATGAGCACCAATCAACATCTGTACCAATGGATCGCGTGAGGTCGAAATCATTCCGAGCACAAACGTCGCCCTCCATGAAGGATTTGACCCAATCCGCCCAATCACTGCACAAGCCATAACTGCTAGAGGCGCTCAGAAATGCTATCAAGTCCCAGCACTATAACAAATGCCGGGGTTTTCACAAACAGAGGACGTTCTACCAGTCGTCGCAGCAGAATGGAACTATGAGCCGCCCGAGCAACAGCAACGCAGTGATTCCCCTAATAACTAACAACGCTAGGTACCCGCCTGGTACGCTATCGCCTAGTTGGCCCTACAAAAAGCGCTATGCCCTCCAAACGTCAAGTGCACAACCACGTTACTAATCTTCACAACCTCTCGAAACACTGGGGAACAAGGGAACCCAAGGGAACCCTTGGGAACCCAAGGACGACGCCCTTCTGAAAATGTCTACCGCTCCAAAAACGCTACCCCGCACTCCCTGACCATACGCTCTCCTGAACCAAAAATATATCCGGATGACAAGCACTGCAACCGAGCCACGCCATCCACGGCCCCTTTTTATGGGATGCAGCAGAACGCGACCTACCTCGCCCATTCCACCAAGCGTTCTCGCCAGCTCTCTATTACCTTCAACAAGTCATGTGCTCACTGAAACTAACTCCCACGGTTAGTTTCAGCCCTCCGGATAGATTCTACGGTCAACAATACCACCAAAGCCTCATTAGCGGCCAAGTACCATCAGCTACCTACTCAATCACTTCCTGATAGCATTCCTATAACACCCTATTCACCTTTCCTT
Organism: Dicrocoelium dendriticum; assembly: GCA_944474145.2. Classification (NCBI taxonomy): domain Eukaryota; kingdom Metazoa; phylum Platyhelminthes; class Trematoda; order Plagiorchiida; family Dicrocoeliidae; genus Dicrocoelium; species Dicrocoelium dendriticum. Next base: position 88,484,365 of record OX104066.1, on the reverse strand, counting down.
ACCACTTCCATGTACCCTGCGCCAGTTTCACCCTATTTTGCATCGTACCTCATAC
>OX104066.1:88439095-88483812 GCA_944474145.2 Dicrocoelium dendriticum | reverse complement strand
GGCACAGAATAGGTCAACAAACAGCTGAGCTGTGACGCAAGCAATCAAGAGAATGAACATTATAGGAAATGAGCAGCTCCTAGGGAGGTCCGGGTATCCGCAAAGTTGGATGGAGGCTATGGCGACTAGCTGCTGCTAAGCAGAGATAGTGGCATTATAGAAGGATGTATCCGAGGCTGGTGGAGCCATATGAATAAGAAGGTTGACCACTACTGGATACCTACAGTTTCAATGAATATGTCAACAGACGAGCGCCGAATAAGGAGAGAGACGTCTGAGGGAAATGTAGGCTGGAGTGTGAAGTATTGGCTCCTTGCAGGCTACATGGGGCCAACAACTACTAGCTACTCCCCATAAGAAAATTGCACGCGAGTAAGACGAACAATTGATAACGGCGCGCTAGGGGAGCGTGAATGGCAGCCATGGAATTCGGATGAAGGCATCAGTTACTAGTGGATCCTACAGTGGCACAGAATAGGTCAACAAGCAGCTGAGCTGTGACGCAAACCGTCGAAGAGAATGAACATTGTAAGAAGGGAGCGAGCTCCGAGTGTCCGCAATGTTGAATTAAGGCTAGGGCAACTGGCTTCTGCTAGGCAGGATTTGTGGCTCTACGAAAGGATTTTTCAGTGGCTTGTGAAGCCATATGATTAAGAAGTTTGACCACTACTGAATACCAACTGTTTCGATGAAGAAATCAACATGCGGGCGAAGCCTAGAGAGACAGACTGCAGAAGAAAATGAAGGCTGGATTTTCCGGGAGTGGCTCCTTTCAAGCGACATGGAGCCAACATTGACTAGCTGTTGTCAAGAAGATTTTACATTAGTAAGAGGAACGACACATAACGGCGTGCTAGGTAGCTGGAGCTGTGTAAAATGAAGAGGAAAGGTTGGACGCAGACATTCTAGGAGAATAAAGATTGTTGACATAAAGAATGGCTCCTAACAAGCTCTGGATAATCGCAGATGCATGGAGCTTACGACCACTAGCTACTTCTAAACAGAGGTGCCGAATTTAAGACGACCGACAGATGAAGGCGCTAGGAAAGTTTACCAGTGGCCAGATGTAGCCATTCCAATGGGACGCTTGGTCACTAGTTTATGCCTACAGGGTCACAAAATGCATCAACAAGCCAGCGAAGGTAAGTGATACAGACATTCCAAAAGAATGTATGATGGAGGGACAAGGAGTGCATCCTAGCAAGCTCAACATCTGCGCAGAAGGGACATGGAACATAGGGCGGATCACTGCAACGAGGGAAGGATGATAAGAAGACCGACAGCTAGTGGCCCTAGAAGAGCGAGTATCAGTGGCCAGCAGAGTCAATCGGATTAAGCCTTCTATTTAAAAGTGGATATCTACGGTGACAGAATAAGTCAACAAATCAGCGAAGGTATGTGATGCAAAAAGTTCAAGAGAGTAAATGTTTGAGAGATAAGGAGTGGCTCCTAGTGCACAGATGTATGCTACCTACAATGAATCGCTGTAGCTGAAAAGTGGTGACGTAGGTAATACGAAGAACTGATAATAAAACTAAGGGAGAGCGTTTTGACTGCTAGCAGTGGCGTTTGGGTGAAAACCTCCAGTTGCTAGTTTATACCCACAGCGTCCCAGAATAATTCAACATACAGCAGATGTATGTGACGCAGACAGTCCCAGAGAGTAAAGATGGTAGGAATAAAAGAGTGGCTTTTAGCAAGCTCCGGATATGCGCAGAGATGCTTTGAGCCTATGACCACTGGCTGTTTCTAAATAGAGACCGAATTTAAGAAAAGCGACAGATGTTGGCTCTAGGAAGAACTACCAGGGTTAGGTGTAGCCATTCCAATAAAACGCTTGGTCACCAGTTTATGCCTACGGGGTCTTAGAATGCAACAACAAGCCAGCGAAGGTAAGTGATACAGCCATTCCAAGGGAATGTGTCTTGGAGATAAGGTGTGAATCCTAGCAAGCGCCGGATATGTGCAGAGATGTATAGAGCTTACAAAGAATCGCTGCAAAACGATGAGAAAGACAACACGAACGGCTTATAATTGCGCTAGGAGGCAGAGTATCGCTGGCCAGCAAATGCATTCGGGTTATCCTTCTAATAACTAGTGGATACCTACAGTGACAGTAGAAGTCAAGGAACTATCGAAGCTATGTAATGCAAACAATCCAAGAGAGTACGAGTTGGAGAGAAAAGGAGTGGCTCCTGGCGCAAAGGCGTATCCAACCTACAATAACTCGCTGCAGCTGAAAAGTTGTGACGTAGGTAATACTAAAATCTGACAATGGTGCTAAGGAGGAAAGAGTATCGATGGCTAGCAATGACATTTTTGTGAAAACAACTAGTTGTTAGTTTGTACCTACAGTGTCCCAAAATATGTCAACAAACAACAAATGCATGTGACGCAGACCGTCCCAGAGAGTAAAGTTTGGAGGATAAAAAAGTGACTCTTAGCGGGCTCCAGATATACTCAGAGATGCATGCAGCCTATGAAGAATAGCTGCTGCTTAATTTCGGGGCCAAGCGTAAGACGAAGCTCTGGTAATGGCACTGGGGACGTGGGTGTTTTGGTGGCTAGCCAGGTCGTTTGGATGAAGGCTTTTGGTCGCTTGTTGTAGGTATTTGCCTCAAAAACCAGACTTCACATTTTAATGGATACTGGTGCAGAAACGAGCGTTATCCTCCGTTCTACGGCAAAACGCTCCTGCAACCAGCTGGTCAAATGTTAACGAGAGCCAATGGGACAAAAATCGTGAGCCACGGCCAGAAATTACTTATTTTGAGTCGGGGACTACGGAGTAACTTCCCTTTCAGTTTTACCATCGCCGATGTGTAAAGCCCATCGGAGTCCACTTCCTCAGCAAGTTCGGTCTTTTGGTCAGTCTACGTTGTGGGAAATTACTAGACGATACCACTTCTTTAAGCATACATTGTAAACGTGCTTCAGTCAATTCTGTCTGGCTTTGCATTCTCATACCCGACAACTCAAAGTACTGTTCCTTGCTCCGACAGTTTCTGTCGCTAATTCGAGCAATTAACGATGCTTCCGACCCTAAGCACAATGTAAGCCATTACATCGTTACAACTGGTTCGTCAGTAATTTTTAAACATCGACGCTTGCGCCCTGACAATCTTCAGGCAGTTAAAAAGGAATTTCAACACATGCTTGACCTCCGCATTGTTCGTCCTTCAAACGCTGCTGGGCAGCCCCTCTCCATCTGGTGTCTACAAAGTTAGACAATTGGCAACCATGCGGCGACTACCATGCTTTCATTAACCTCACTGTTCCGGATAGGTTTCCTATGCCCCATGTCCAACCTTTAGTCTTCGACTAACCGGAAGGCAATCTTTACCGAACTTGACTAGTCAGAGAGTACACGCAAATTCCGATGGCGGAGGAAGACGTCGATCCATTTGGCCTTTACTAATTTCTTCGATCTCCGAAACGCAGCTCAATCTTTCCAATGTTTTATGAATCAGGACTTCCGTGGCCTTGGTTTCGTCTACGCTTACACTGACGATGGTTGGATCGCAACGCCGCACCTGACGAGCATTTGTCACACCTCCGAATGGCTTTCGAATGCCTTGAACACCAAGGTATAACCATCAACCCGGACAACTGCATGTCTGGTCAAACCACCGTCGAAGTTGGCGGTCACAGTGTCGATGGTGATGGTATTATACCTCTCTCGGGTAAATTGCAAGCCATCCTCGACTATCCGATGCCGCAATAAGTCCAAAGCTTGTGCCGCTTTCTCGATATAATCAACTACTGCGGCAGCCTCATTCCTAACTGCGCTGAGTTATTTTATCCGCATACCGACTTACTGAAGGGGAACTCAAAGCTGTTCACGCTAATCCCAGGAGTAGAAGCCATTTTTGTTGCCGTCAAACATAAAGTTAGCGAGGTCACAGCACGCCATTTATTGAATACCACCGAGGACATTACACTTGGCCTTGAGACGGATTTTTCATGTTTCGCTGTCGGTGCAGTTTTGCAACGGCTGGTTTATAATGAAGTTCAAGTACTGTCCTTTTGCTCACGGAAGCTAAGACCTGCTCAGGTCAGGTATAGCACCTTTGGTCGTGAACTGCTCACCATATACTTGACAGTGAAACATTTCCAACACCCAATCGACGGACGTCGTTTCATACGCTTGACAGAATACAAGCCACGGGTGTGCGCTTTCGATTCCGCCTCGAACCGTTACTCACCCCAAGAAACGCGTCATCCGGACTACCTTTCGCCGTAGTGTGTTGATTTCCGTTATGTCAGCGGTCCTAACAACGCTGTTGCAGATTCATTAGTTGTAGCTGATATGAAACAACTGTCATCGACACTCAGCGACCTGGAGAGAATAGCAGACGCTAAAAACAATTATCCGGAACTTGTCCAAATTAGATCAAACCCCTCAAGGAAATTCACACAGTTGCGCATACTAAACACTGAACAAAGACTTTACTGTAACCTTACAATCATTAAGTCTTGACTCTTTGGCCCATAATCATTTCATCGAGCCATTGTTGAGGATTTTCATGGTCTTTTACCCCCGAGTATTCGCTCCACTGTAAAGCTCAATAGCGACCGATTCCTCTGACACAGTATGTGCTCAGACATTAGACATTGGGCTAAACATTGCGTTAGTTGCCAAACCAGTAAAGTTCATGGTCACACAATCACTGCACCAGGTACGTACCCACTCCTTGACGCACTTTTATACACGTCCACGTCGATACTGTTAACCCTTTACCTTCCAACGGTTTTACTCATCTTCTTACATGTGTTCATCGCTTTACCGGTTAGCTACATGCGGTTACTTTACGTGATACATCCACCGAATCTGTTTCCCGTGCCTTTGTCAAACCTTTGAGTTCTCCTTCTGGTGTTTCATCCGCCAGCACTACCTACAGAGGGACCCAGCGCAGTTACACATGGTTCCGTGAGCTGAGTAGTTTATTAGGCTGCACTCACATAAGAACAACGCGTACAACCCTGCTGCCAATGGCCTCGTCAGGCGCTTTCATCAATTATCAAAAGCTTCCATCCTGGCTAGTTTATCCGACTCACGCTGGTCTGAGCTTCTCACCGCGATATTGCTTGGCAAGCACAATACAGATATAGAGGACATTAAGTGCTGCCCTGCAGAACTCGTGTTTGGCAAGACCATCAGACTACCTTGTGGGATGGCACTGGACTCCCGCGCCACGGGAGAACTGGACCCCTCTTCATACGCTGAACGCCTCAAACGTCATTTTAGGTCAATCCGACCAACGTCTAGGCGACCTAATATACGCAAACAGCAAATCCACCTCGATTTGCAACAGCGTCCGTTTGCATCCGTGTCGACGCTGAATAAAGACCGCTCTATGAAGGCCCGTACCAGGCATTAGCATGAAAACCCAATTATTACGTGCTGAATAAGAATAGACCGCAAGAATCCGTGAGCATCGGCCGACTCAAACCCGCTTAAGTTGAACCTACAGTTGGTACTACCGACCCCGTTACCTCTCCTCAGAATGCTCCTGCCCCCGGCCAATTGCCTCCTACCCAGTAACATTCTGACGCAAGTACACCGAATACTCTATGCTCCCCGACTAATAACAGCTCCACACACGTTCCGGTGGTGTTATTTTCCTTTCACATAAGCTTGCTCAGTATGTTCCATAGGTACCTTGTCGAGCGTTTCCTTAGTGCAAGCTCTAGGGAAGTACTGTAGCAAAAGTAAACAATTTTCAGTTGTTGTGGGTTTCTCCGAGCTGGGCAAATCCACAATAATTGAACAACCTTCCCGAGCTACCAGGATTCCAAATCATGTAAATAATTTATTTAGTTTCATTTTTACACTTACCTAGTTCGCAGTAGGTGCTGTACAACTTTGTTTTAATTAACTCAATACACAGCGATTGGTTGCGAACTCGTCTTTTCTGGTCATCCTTTGGTGGCCACGGGCTTGTTGTGATTGTGCGCATTGCTGCCCGCTCGATGCGAGATCGGAAGTTATGTACACGTTCACTTCGGCATACTTCGTGATCAACGGTCGTCCGACGCTTAGGCGCATCAGGACATTTTATATGTGGGATAAACCAGACTTATTGGGTTTTACCCTTTACCAGTTTCTCCATATGTTTGGCCTGGGGGCCGGTACACCTTTTGTGAAAACAGCGGGAGCAAATATCAAAATGCATTTTACCAGATATACCCGTAACTGGACTTCAACAGCTAGAATTGCCGCAAGTGCATTTGATCCATCAAACGAGTAACTATGGTTCATCCGCCTTGGTATTTAGCAAGACGACCACGTTTAAAGTGGAAAACAGCAGGTTAAAAACACGTACGCAACCATAAACTAATCACAAAAGTAAGACAGAGCGAGATGTAAAGCAGGAATAAAAAGGGACACGACTACAACAATTACCCGTTGGCCTCAAGGATTCGCTATGTCCAGTACCACGCTATTAGATACAAGACACATTGGCTCAGAGGCAATTTGACAACAGTAACATTACACTTCATGTGTTTATCCAAACACCGTTTTCTACGATATTTCAGCTAATACGCTCGAACAGTATTCTACGCAAAACAGACCGGGATTCAGTAATATGTGTGCGGTCGGGGATTACGAGGGCTTCCTTGTCCAGCGTGTACGTAGGTCCCACTCGACCTGGGGAGCTGCAATGGAAAGCAAATGCCTCATTGGTGGCTGGGTGCTCACACGCATCTAGGAGGAGACCACAGTAAATCCAAAGTATAGGTAAAGGGAAGAGGAAGACTCAGTGGCCATCTGCCCGAGGTACAACGGTCTCCTTACTTTAGGGAGCCTTGCAATTTTTCATTTGGACCTGCTACTTTATCTCCCCGATGGAAGATACTGTCCTCAGCGTCCATAGTAGCCCTAATCGGTCTCTACCTGCTGCTGTGAAGAACTAGTGGTGAGTGAAGTGTGTTCGATTCCAGAGTTTGCGACAAGTATTGTGGTCAAAGGAAAAATAATGATGGCTTCAAACGCCATTGCTCCACCTTCAAGGGTTGCTCTCGGGAGTAGGCAAGATCGCTAAATATGCAGCATGCGTCGGTTCTACGATCTTCTGGTGTACAAAACAAGTAGGAAGCGTGGTGTGTTAAGTTCGAGAGGTTCACTACAATTTTTATGGTTAGTAGAAAGTCAAAGATAGCCTGGAGGGGAACGGTCTAGCCTCAGATATTGCCGTCGGGAACTGGTAGTGTTGCCAAATGTGCACTATGAGCGTGAACAGAGATTACGAGGACTTCTGTGTCTAGCGTGTACGTATGTCGTGATATACTTGGGGAGCTGCAATGGAAAGCAACTACCTCGTAAGTGGCCAGATGCCACAAACACCTAGTAAGAGACAACAGTAAACCGAACGTGGTGAAGTGAAGAAGAAAAATTAATGGCCGTCTACCCGTGGTACGTTCTCCTTACCTTAGAGTCCTCCGGACGGGGACTCTTACCTCAGAGTCCTGCCTAGTGCCGGATTAGGTTGGGTAGCTATATAGCTACCGTTATAATGAAACTGAATTTACCCTCTTTATTGTGCGTGTAACTGTCGAACCTCTCGTCACACCACTGCTATGAGATTAGAATCTCAGGTCCGCTCACAGATTGTTCTGCGTAATTATCAACAGGTGTACTTGTAACTACTAAGCACATGGACATCCTGAGCATTACCACGGCAGCCATATGCTCTAGGTGTATTCTGTGAAGTTGCTTTCTCTTGGAGAGTCAGTAGTTTGAGTCTGTGACGCACTGCGTGCCGCGAAGGCAACGCGAACGAGCTTGTCTTCAAACTTGTGAGCGGGAGCTTATGGACTGACCTGTTTCAGCTGAACAGGGGGCGACGGATGCACATGGCATTGAAACCTCCAAACAGGTTTGAGTTACTTGGTTAGATGACGTATTCGTTGGCAAATACAGTCTGTCGCCTATTGCAACGTGTGGTGCAGGACAGTGCCCTTGCACGTTAAAGGGCAAATAATTATTCATATTGACGGTTGTCGCGGAATACATCAGCATACCGGCATGGCGATGCACATTCACATATACAATGGTATACACAAAGCTTGCATACCCCAAGGAGTTAAGATGTCGCTAAACTCAATCGCCATTACTGAGTGCATATGTACATAGCAGTGCAGATGCCATACCACGTACGAAAGGATTAAGGAACCACATGCCTCGCATTACCTAGGTAGTCTTTTTAAATACTAAGTAGCGGCGTGCCTGCTATGGGATACTACACCTAACTTATTGCTAAAGAATCTATCACACAAAGGAGCACACAGCATTTGTGAACCATACTACAAGTGTTCCAATATGAATTCAGCGACGTGACTCCCAGCGCCTTACGTATAGGCGGACTAATTAAGTAAGTTTTATGTGTTGGAAAATTAACGGAAAACATAAAGAACTTAATCCTACGTATATGTTACATCAAATATCGGCATAAATGCTGCGGATTGCCTATTTTTGGGAGTATGCACTAACACCCACAACATGTAGGCAGAATAAATGAAGTGTTATCTAGCTACACGGCTACCAATCGCATGCAAATGAAAGCGCTTAATAACGACTGCATATCTTACCAACCGGAATTTTGCTGAAAGCGCCCAGGAGCAATAGCAACGGTGTAATATTCCTCCGGTCGGGCGTCCCATGATCATCCGTGTCCAATAGTGCGACAAGCTGCAATATAAATTAAATCGTAGACGGCTGGATGCGCAACCGCCTAGTAAGAGGCCGATGTAAGAAAGCAGCAAAGGAAACACGGAAGAAGCTAAGAACAGTGCCAGAGGGGACTCAGAGGGTAATGATAAACAGCAAAAAACCGATGGAGCATTTACCAGTTAAGAGGCCGATATAATTGAGGCAGCTAAGGAAGCAAGAAAGAGGCAATAGAAAGTGTCGCAGTGGAATAGGGAGGTAAGAAGAGCAGCAGATTCGTTCCGCCTCCTTACTTTCCCCTTCCTTGCCCTCTGTCATTGGCTCAAGTCCAGCTGCGCACTACGATCAAAGCGACATTCATATGGAACTCGAAAGATTAAATTCAAACAAACCGTATGCTTTCTCCTCTTTAACTTTGTACGAATGTGCTGATTCTCAAATAGCCTTTAACTGATATTTTAACAAATGTCGCAATATGAGTATGATCCCAGATATCTGGAGAATGGTCAACATACTTCTACCACAAAATGTATAACAAAAGTATCGCCTAATTGCACGTGCCTTTGTGCTTCTAAAAGTTCGTATTACTATTACTTCCTCGGATTGGTTCAACCGCTCCTGGGGACGTTATCCACTAGCTTGCATTTAGACCCCAGCGCTTCACATTGGATGCAAATGGCAGAGCTTTTCCTTCTACAGCCCCTGCAGTAGAGCAAACAGTCAAATCCGTACGGCTTCTCTTTCTGGATTATTGGAATGCCTTTGGAAGCATGAATAGGTCAATGTTTCCAATGTTGCTATCCAAAAATGCAGTTCACCTGGGTATCTGTACCTTGTTAGGTGATCTTCTACGAGTTGGATGTAAGAAATTCTCTGTCCTGCGTGGCTACTGTGGGTTTTCATGGAACCATCGTATCACCTTTCCTATTTTCTTTGTATGTTGATGGTCCCCGTATACAACTCACGTTTGTATGGTGTAAATATCCTGTGGATGTTCTGCTGGGATATATGGCTCCTTCTAACCAGGGTTCCACAGCACCTCAATGTAGGTCGGAAAATCTGGTGGTATGGTATTTAAGCCGACAGCTTACGCTTAATGCTTCTAAATACAGTGATGTAATATTTTCTGTTCTCAGTGGCAATAGCTTGCAGTCCCTCAAAGATTTCTCCCCCCCTTATTTTGAATAAAATCCCACACCAATCACTTCCTTCGTCAATTTTCCAGCATATCTTTGTCGCACAACCGTGTTTGATCCATGCATGTCCGTAACACTTACAAAACGGTAGCAAACTTGCCTTTTGTGCCCTCAGACTTGTTGTGCTATTAGTTCCTTGCACTTTACTATTTAGGTTTGTGGCCTACTGCAGTATTACCCATTGGTTATACTGCTCTCCTCTCATTTCCCTGGACGGCTACGGATAGGCTACATCTTATTGGTGCGACTAGTAAAGCGCGTTGCTATAAGCAGCTGCTGGTCTAGAGATTCTTTTGTTGATTTGTTCATTTCCGGATAGCTTCTGACCTGCGGTGATGTTTCTTTCAGGCTACATACTGATGAGTTTCTCCACTTCTCAACAACCTCATTCGATTCTCTTTAGAACTTCATGATGTTATTCTCCTGCACTTCCCCTACCTGTTACCGTTTTGTCGTACTTCTCAAGTTTGCATGTTGACCCAGTGAAAGCCACTAATATGTTGCACGAGCGGTTGTTGGACTAACGGTGGTGCATTAAAATTCTTCATCTAAGCGTGGATATTGCTTAATTTCATCCTCCAGATGCCCGCAGCGGTGGATCAAATGCAGCAAGCGCACCCACTAGGGTTCATACAGATTTTGTTTACGTAGCTTGAATTGGCCATACAAATATCATATGTGAGACATCAAGCACAGACACTCAGTTCTGTTTGCAGATGACGTCAAAAATCTACTAATTTAACATACTTAATACGTCCAGTTAGATGGTTATCAGGAAATCCACATTAGCTGTAGTGCCAAGGATCCAACTCTTTTTGACCTTCTATGTTGTTCTTCCAGACCGGCGGCTTGGAAACCAATCAAAGATTGGACTGTTTATCAGATGTTAATGACTTTAAAGAACAATAGTGATTATTATTGCTGTACTTCCTATTCCAGTTTGTGTGCAGTTAACCCCTTTTTGTTTGAATTACCGGAACTTTGGACTTTTACCAATTACACTCTGCCGTGGGCAGGTTGTGTTTTGCCTTGATTTTATTCATGTGCTGTGACCACTGTAACGCCTGCTGCCGTCATTAACAGTTCTTCCCTGCATATTTCAGCCACTGACGATCTTTTGTGCTCCTTGGATTATTGCACACTACATAACTAGTGACAGTGGCGGGATCTCGTCATGACACCACTCGCAAATAAACCAAGGAACGAAGAACAGGTTTTCTCTGCCGCACCTTTATCAACTTGTGGACAGCCTCCTGTAGAACTGGGACTTTGGTAATTGTCCCTCCTTCCCCCACCTGTCTTAGATGTTGATACTAACTTATGCAACTGGCAACGTTGCATAGAAATGTCCCATGCTTGCGTCCCCGAAGAACACCAGTCCTCGGTTATAAAGAATGCACTCAGTGACCGAGTTCAGGAGCTTCTGTTATTTTCTGGTATTTTCCCGGATGCCTCTGTCAGAGAAATCTGGAATCAATTAGAGGCAATTTTTCCAGACAAAGAGCACAGGTCAGCTACCCGATCCATATTTTGGAAGAGGTTTCGTCGAGAGGCAGAGTCGGCCGATGCCTTGTTGTGCGACTTTCGCGTGCTGTCGGCCAAGGCTTTTCCAGGGAAATCAGTAACAGAAAAGAGAGGCCTTCATTTTAGAGCGGTTTATTGAAGGCATAAACGACGATGGCACTTCGGAGCGTTTTAAGCGAGAGTCGCTGAGTAACGTAGCGACCGCGGCGCGGCTTGCACGTGAAGGAGAGATGATCCGCCATAGGCGTCCGAAGGAGGTCGACAAGCTGATGGCTATTAGTTGTGCGCCGCCGCCGATGAACCGGACGGAACCGCCTCACAGCCCAAACTGACATACTTGTCGGCGGCATTGTCCCAAGTGTCAGTATTCACCCTATTAGAAGTCAGCACGACGCCCCCGCAATTTCCAAAGGCGCGAACAATCACCGGGAGTGTGATTCATTGACAGTGAGCCAGAAGTTCCTTGTGTGCCTTTGGTGTCTTCTAAGTTCTGTGAATCCCCAACTGTTGCTCTAGTAATCAATAATCAGCGATTGCATGCCCTCATTGACACCGGTGCAGCGTGTAGCCTTTCAAAATCATGTTTCTTGCCCTCCTCAATAGTCACTAGTCCCGGGCGTCAGATCAGCGTGGCAAATGGGATGGTTCTACTTACTCATGGTGTTGCATCCGTAGATTTGCTGGTCGGTCAAGAGCTTCTTGCTTATGTGTTTTAAATAGCTGATCAAATTCCATGGGACGCAATACTGGGGTTTGACTGCTTAAGTGAGTATTCATGCGTCATAGATCTAACCTCCGAAGTTTTGAGGTTACGTGGCAACCTGCTCCCTCTAAGTTTCAAACCTAATAATGGCTACGTGAAAAAGCTTTTTACTTTGGGTGCCAGCATTGTGGACGTTGAAGGTGAGATATCGGAAGTGCTTTCGTCTGTTAGGCCTACTGTCGACGGTGAAGCTCGGAAGCGCCTGGAGAATTTAATGCGTTCACACAAACACGCGTTCGCGTGGAAAGGTACATCTTTGGGTAGAACGCGCGTACTTAAGCATCGGTTTGTAACAGCGGCTGCTCCACCAATACGGCAAGGACCCAGGCGTGTGCCACCCGTGTATAGACAGGAATTACAGAACGTGGTGGATCAGATGTTAAAAGGTAATATCATACGTCCTTCGCGATCACCCTGGGCTGCCCCACTGTACTAGTCAAAAAGAAAGGTGGAACACTGTGCATCTGTGTGGACAATGGGGAACTTGATGATATTACACGAAAAGATTTTTTCCGCTACCTTGGATTAACGACACTCTGGAGTCATTGCATGGCGCCACCGTGTTCGCTACTTTGGACATCGCCTAAGGTTATTGGCAAGTCGAAGTACACCCTACGGACATAGAAAAACTGCCTTTCTTATACCCACAGGACTGTATGAGGTTCAGACCATGCCGTTTGGGGTGGCTACTGCACCAACGACCTTCCAGCTATTGATGCACATTGTACTCAGAGATCTGCAGACAAACAAATGTCTTGTATGCCCAGATGATGTCGTACTTCATGGACGTACTCTCGATGAACATCTCACGAATCTAGAAACAGTGCTGCAGTGCCTTAGTTTCGCAGAATTGAAGTTGAAGCCGTCTAATTGCGACCTGCTGAAGATCGAGGTTAAATACCTAGGTCACGGGATCAGAGACTGTGGGATCCGTACTGACCTTTCGAAAGTACAGGATATCTTAAGTTGGCCTATTCCCGAGTTTGTTGAATAGGTTCGTAGCTTTCTGGGTCTAGCTTCTTACTACAGATGTTTCGTGAAGAACTATGCAGATATGGCAGCACCCTTGCACCGACGCACGGAGAAGGGTCGGCCTTTCCACTGGAACCTGCGGTGTCAGGCATCTTTTAACGAGTTACGTCAGGCCTTGGCCAACACCCCAGCCCTTGCCTTCCCGGCTGTGTCACCGCAAGCGGTCCCATTCATTTTGTACACTGATGCTAGTGAGGTTGGCATCGGAGCTGTATTATCACAAATCTCTGGGGATGGTATGGAACGGGTTGTCGCTTACGTTAGCCGCAACTTGACAAAAGCAGAGCGAAATTATTGCACTACTAGGAAGGAAAGGTTTTACCTTGTCTCCTTCGTTAAACATTTGTGACATCTCTTGTTGGGTCGACACTTTATAGTCCGTACTAAACATCTGGCGCTCCGGTGCTTGCGGGAATATCGCAAACGCGAAGGGCAGGCTGCGCGTTGGCAAGAGCAACTGCAAGCCTTTGACTTTGAATGCAACGTCGCCCCGGGAAGCAACACCGAAATGCAGACGCCCTGTCTCGCCGGCCGTCTGGGGCATATGGGTATTGTCCTCGTGTCCAATCGCGAACGTTGCCGATGTGTCTCGGAATCATTCGAATTCAACAGATTGGGCATTAGCTCACATTACAGACCCAGAGACTAAGCTGATTTATGAGCGCCTACAACAGGGGAGTGTGAAGCCTACGAAAGCAGGAATGGCTGGATCTAACTAAGAAGCGCACTGCCTGTGGTCTCTGTGGTCGAAAATTCGGCTATTAGATTATGTCATATACTACCAGTTTGGTCCGAATTACCCTAGCAGACCTATCGTTCTACAGTCCATGGTGCAGCGGATACTCGAACAGCAACATAGGGAGTTGGTGCATGCGGGACGACGGAAAATGGAGCAAGCAACAGGTTTGCGTTTTGGTGGCCACAACAGCGTCTTGAGATTGCAAACTTCTATAACGCGTGCCGTTAGTTCGTCCGCTTTAAGCAACCACAAACGATGAACAGGGCCCTCCTGCAGTCCACGGTGAGTGGATATCCCAATGAAACCGTAGGTGTGGACGTCCTTGGACCCCTACCCGACACGCCACGACTGAATCGGTATATACTTGTTTTGGTCGATTATTTCATCAAATGGTGTGAGGCAATACCAACCCAGTACGTTTACGCCAACTCCACAACTCAGCTTGTGTTTGACCCCTGGATTGCACGTGGGGGCTCCTGAGCAACTTCATTCAGATCGTGGTTGGAATTTCGAAAGCTTGGTGAGGTCTGAACGCTGCCGAATACTAGACATTCGAAAGACTCGGACAACAACCTACCATCTACAGAGAAATGGACAAGTAGAGCGCACAAATCGATCCTTGAAGGCTCTTCTAAAACGTTCACAGAGGAGCACCACAGCCGCAATTGGGATATTGCACTTCCACGGTGCCTCCTGTTCTGCCAGTCCAGCGTTCATTCATCTACTGATAACACTGCACACTTCATGGTGACTGGGCGCGGAATGAGATTGCCGATTGATTTGACTGTGCCAACAGCAGCTACTGATGCGCTCCTTGCCACAGACTATGCCGTTCGTCTACTTCGGGACCTGACCAAAGCTTATGAGCTCGCGCGAGAGCACTCAGGAGCTGCCCGTCGATGTCAAAATGATTACTTTGGCCAGAAAGTGCACGGCTGTTCACCAACCTGGACAACTAGTCTACCACCACACTCGGAATTCGTCGCAGGGCATTCCGGCGAAGCTGCATATGGAGTGGTCTGGTCCATTCGTGGTCTAGGAAGTATATACTGATTCTACTTGTCGAATTTACAGCCAACTTGAGGACACTGACCGTTTAATTGTTGTCCATTTCTACTGTCTCAAACCGGCAACTCTCAATACCCATCCCGTTTTATCGTCTCAGCGTCCGGTAACAGACACAGACCCACCAGATGCGGTAACAGAAGTGGAAGTAACGACCACAGCGTCCCGCGTGTCGAGTACTATTTAAATGGTATTAGTTAAATGGGAAGTCTTGAAATAGTAGACGCTACCGCTAGGGCAACCTGGAAACACTAATCTGTAGCTCAAACCCTTTGAAAGCTCCTTCTCGACGCCCAGTTTCTTACTGCTCAAGAGATCAGCACGTAAAGCAGCCTAGTACTATTGAATGGGAGCATCGTAAGCCTGCAGGCACTGACCAGGTAGGATATTGCATAGTAATGGGGAAGCAATCCGAACGGACAAACTTTACTTCCCTTCTCTCTTCTCTTCTACACTTTGGTTCCTTCGGCTCCATATTTACCCCTTAGTATTTTCCAAATAGCTAGTCCACTTGGTCTCCTGCGAATACTTATACTTGTGACCCATGAGTCACGTCTACCAGAAACATTTTAACAACCTTAAGCCTCATGTGAAATGCCAGGTTCTAGCGTTGTTGCCCTAATTGAAGCTTTCTCATTAAGTCTGAGCACTAGTTACTATAGTCCGCAGTTTCCAAACACTATCAGTAGGTAAGCCGCAAAATAAAAAATATATCTTTCTTATTGTTGACAATGAGCGCACTTTAAAAGTTCTAGACCCAATAATCAGACATTTTGCTCTCCACTTATACTCTCTTGGCCCCAAATACTTAGCTTTATCTGGTATACATGTGCCTTTCGCTATTGTCAACACTAGTAGACAGGCATAATGAAAACCAGATCCTCTTCTTTAACTGCTTTTGCTCGTAAAACACTCGCATTTCCAGATTTCATTTCAATGACACGAAAGCTAACCAACGACAGCGAGGCCCCTGTCACACTGGCTGGCTGGAGCACCAGAAACTTTCCATCACCACTTTTCTTATCTTGGCCGTCCGTGTGTCATTTATCTTTTAGCTGGCTCCAAAGCCTACCATGCGCTATGCGTAATGGCGGGTGAACGACCAGCTCCCACTGGTTTTTGTTACTATGCTACTCCTGATTTACCTTATCGCTCATTGCTTAGGGTGCCAGAACAGCTCTTGCCAGGAAAATCACAAAAGAAATAGTCGGTGTGACATTAGAGTACCAGTTAAGATTGGCAACTGGATGAACACCGCCGGCACTATCTTCGGAACTTAAAAATGGAGAGAAATAAATCGAAATGCATCAAAGAGCTGCACAATAGTGTGCATCTACACTTGAGTATAACAATACCTCAAGTATGAGCAAGCTCAACCACCAAAAGTAGAATTGTTAAAGCCCAACCAATGTAGACCAAAACGGATTTCACGCCCAAATGCAATTACCTAAATTTTACTAAATTTTCCCATGCATATTTCTTTATTATTGGTGGCAGGCTCCTATAGCTCACTGAGGTTAGAGACAGAGCCTCATGAATATAGAAAATCTGCTCTAAGGGATAAATCTTGTGATGTTTAGCTAAGTAATGTGTGTTTTTGTAGGCCGGAATCTGTCAACGGATCTGAAAGATCCCTAGGGTTACTCAGGTAGACCTGGCTCATGCCGGCTTGTTGTAAGCTTTAGAAAAGCTTAGAGGCTTAAAAAATGCTAAACGCTATTTTACTGGTTGTTTATGTGGCTCAGTATCCACTGAAAATGGTATGCTGTGGCCTTCTAACCGTGAGTTAATTACAAGCTCCCCTGAATTCCCATGTAGATATAATCTTCCTTGCTGGATTTCTAGCGTTTTCGCGCAAGATCATCCCTTATCTGCGTATATTTGTCATGTATGCCTGCAAAGTTTACTTTTCGGCCACCTGCGCAGTTCGTAGTTGTCGCAGGTTATTACGGGCTAATTAGAGCATTTCTGGATAGCTATGCCTATCTAGAACATACGCCGGTTCCCTACTTTTTATATTTCTTTTCTTTGTTCTGCTATCTGCTTGCAAAGCAAAAAGCCATTTTTAGCGAAAAATAAAAATGACCTTATTCGTAGACCACCATTTAATTGCAAATAACTCGCAAACTACTGCACGTATTGTGTTGCTTTTACGTTCAACGTATTCAGGCGCTAAAGCTGGTCCAGATAAGTGTGATTGTGCCACTTTAAGCGGTATTCTAACTGTAGAAAGCCTTTTTTATCTGAGAATAACTCAGGTTGAAATTTTGCGCCGGAGAGCAATATCAGCGTAAGAAAAGTGGGGCTGTATTTTTTGTTAATTGGTATTTTTCTACTGAAGCAAGCAGCTTTATTTTCTCTCTTAACAAATTGTTTCTATTTTTGTCCGAATTTATCGGAATTGTCTTCAACTTTTCCTATGCCTCATATTCCCTTCACTCATTTCTTCCATGTGCGCACAATTGGGGCAATTGAGTGGCCAATTAACGTGCGATCAATTTAAAGTGCACTTTCGGCGAATTGGATTCTGTTCCAAGGAGAAAAGGCACAACTACACCTCCGCGAAGTTTTCACAAAAGAACAAGGAGTTCAATATCGTCCGCAGGAACCAGAAACATGTCAAGGTGGGCGCCTGCGACCCAGTAGCTGTATATCAAACAATGTCAATGCATTTGTAATTGCTGACGATGAACATACACTTATATTTTACCTACTTCCATGCAAGAGCACCGGATTTATGTAAGCATTGATCTGAACCCTTTAGGGTGCAGCCTCTAGCAGGTCCAGAAATATACCTATTTATTTATTTATTTATTAGGGCGGAGAGGACGACGCCTCTCGTAGAGGGCGATGGTGTAGTGCCAATAATCCAACTCTTTTTGACCTTCTATGTGGTTATTTCAGATCGGCGGCCTGACAATCAATCAGGAAAGTTGGACAGTTTATCAAAGTACAATGACATTAAAGAACAATGGTAATTAATATTGTTGTACTTCCTATTCCAGTTTGTGTACAGTTAACCCCTTTTTGTTTGAATTACCTGAATTTTGGACTTTACTAATTACACGCTGCCGTGTGAAAGTTGTGCTTCGCCTTGACTTCCTTCGTGTGCTGGGACCACTGTAACGCCTGCTGCCGTCATTATCAGTTCTTCCCTGCATATTTCTGCCATTGACCACGTTTCGCGCCCCATGGATTATTGCACTCTATAAAGAAAATCACGGCGTCAGTGTAAGAACTCACACGAGTTGCGTGACTCGCCGAGGACTTGCATTGGCACATGTGTGAACAATCCTGCCTCTTGTTTCTCAGTGATTTCATCACCCAGCGATCATGGACAAATCCACGTAGTGTTAAGGTGATAGGGAACCTTCGTTCTTTTTTGAATAGTGATAAGGAGCAGGTACTACATGTGTGCGTTTGGAGGTCGTACCAGCACGGTGTAGCTTAGAAGGAGAAAATCATTCTTCGACATTCCAGCCAAGGGAAATGCGTTGCCAAGTTAAAAGGACGAGCACTGAGATATATGCTTTGGCTGAGTTTCAAAGGAGAGCGGCGTGTGTGGTGGTGCTTTCTTTGGATATACTACCACAATACGAAATATTCCCGTTGATGCCGAGAACCGCGCCGTACATTTTCCTAGGTATCAGCCTGAATGGCTAAGGAAAGCAGGACGAAATGGACGACGCAGGAACGTTATACCTACTTCGTCGCCCTGCGTTGTGCTCTATCGAGCGCGGCGAGGTGGTGCTTCTGTCAGCGTTGCTACGCTTTGGTAGCATATTTCGCGTGCGTCATCACCTACGCGGTAAGCATTTTCGACAAGACTGTCGCTTCGAAATTTCCGAAAGCTCTACGGAAGCAGCCGAAGTTCGGGTTTACTTAATTTGATGCCATTTCCGTCTGCCACCAACAACCAAGGACCACTTACAAAAGCACGCTGAGATAGCGCGTTATTAACATCATCAACAGCAGTACATCAGCCATTTGAACTAATGCTTTGCTGTCACACAAACATGGTTACCTATGAACAATTAATAAGATGAGGGAAAGAAGAGGGACTTACCTGAAAACCTTAATTCCTTAAGTAAACATCAAGGTTGTGTAGACAACATATCGTCACATACAGTTGGCTATCGTGCAAAGATAAAGCGGCATCGGCGAGACAGCTTCCATGCGGCTTTCACTGCCATGCGTCATAACCAGCCATTACCCCGCAGATAACTCAGCACCAAACACACTTTAAACAAGCAATCCGATTTGCAGACGGCAGCGGACGCGCCACTGGTGTCGGCTGCGATCCATGTCCAGTGAAATCTTGAACCAAGCACAAGGAGAGTCACGTCTATTACAGCCCGGAAGGCGAAACGGTCCAACGACACCCAGTTTGGCCGCCAGTGGCTTCATTTCCCGCTGCCAAGTCAACTTCTGTCCACCTCGAGCCTTACGCCACCCTACACCTGGTAGGCTGGACAATGCCCCCATAGGTAAGCGGTGACCAGGCATACGTAGCGCGTGCCCGAGCCAACGCAAGTTATTCAGTATTAGCTGTTATCCTAGGGTGCTGACATAATTATCACTACCTAGTACTCGCCTACGCACATCATCGTTGCGGACACGCTGGCGCCATCCGACACCAGCAATGCTTCGCTGACAACAAAGATGGAAGACTTGAAGGCACCTCAGATCTTCAGACCGAAGGGACTGTCTCACAATCATAGAGTGAAATGGCCCTCACTGTGGCGTTGTATGCACGGCCCTTCAGACGAAGAGAAACTCCCTACTGTCGCCAAAAATGTCGCAAGTTCAAGAAAGCAGCCCAGCCTTTACAATACGTGTGCTGACGTCAGTTTCTATGCGTCCGTCGTTGCTGATGCAGCTGCCAAGATAAGTGAATTGATCAGCCACTTCGGGATCCTCGTTAGCAGGCTACATGGGATCAAAAAGTGGATGGTAGTCCTGCAGCAACACTTTGCGTTTTTAAAGGTACGAAGTGCATACCAAACAATGGGACCAACCTGGACAGGCTATTCAGGGTTGGTTGTGCCGTCGCAACGTCGTCGGAAAGCAAGGAGATATCGTCCGCATAATCTAGGTCAACTAACCTTTCACCCGGCAGCACTTCAACACGTAGATTGTGAACTACCGCAATGGAACACTCCATGATAGAATCCACAACGAAGTTGAACAAATAGGATGAAACTGGACAACCCTGACGAACGTCACTTGTGGTCAGAAAGCTATCCGATAGGACATCGGAGACCCCGACGCCGCCTGTAGTGTTCAAGTATAAAGCACGAAGGATGATCACATGTTTCGTGGGAACACCTTTCCGCGCAAGTACCTCGAACAGAATGGATCGATCGACTGAATCGAATGCACTCTTGAAATCGATGGACACAGCTATTGTCTGTCTGCGGTATGCGTGGCGCTGCTCTACCACCTGCTGCAGCGTAAACGTATGGTCTATACAGCCAAGTCCTGAGGGGAAATTGACCTGCACTTCCCTAATCCGAGATTTCCCTTCCGCCGTGAGGCGAAGAACAAGAATCGAGGCCAATACTTTCGTCACAACCGGCGTTAGGCTAATATCCCTGTGGTTAGAACATTCTATGCAACTGCGCTTCCTGTATATTGCCACGATAATCGATTCGCTCCAATTAGCCGGGACACACTTCCTTCTAGATACTTCCGAATAGGGAGGTCAGTGCTTTGCAGAGGACCTCCCCTCTAGCCTTAAATAATGCAGGTGAGATGAAATACGGGTCAGCGGCGTGAAAACAATTGAGGGCTGTGATCGCGTTTCGGACCTTGGCCTCCGACGGAGGCTTTAAACTAACCGTCCATGGCTCGTCGCGCATCACCTGAGTAGGAAGAGTTCCAGGAGCAGGGGTTAGCTGAACTGAGCTTGGAAGTGTTTCGCTCAACGAGCAATGCAGCGTTCCTTACTGTGTATCAGCGCACCCGCGCTGTCTCTGATTTTCCCATTGAAGCCTGGTTTCTGGGACCAGTGGTGCGGAATAGCTGGAGTTGCTTGCGGTAAGTACCTACTGCTCCTGCCTCCTCCATTTCTTGAGGTCTACTGGCTTACCAATCTTCCTTGTCAGCACGTAGGCTCTGCTTCATTTCAGGCCTAATTTCCCGTCTGGTCACACTGTGCCCCTAGCCAGCCTAGGTTTGTCTTACAGATTCCAACAGGGTCACTGACCTCAGTGATCCAGTGACTGGTGCGGTGACGATGGATATTGCCAAAAGCAGATGCTCCTGCGTGGTGCATGGCGGCCGAGATTTTATTCCACTGATTCTCAGAATCATTAGGACAATACAACGAAACTTCGGTACGCAATGCGTCTTGATAGGCTTGCCTGATCGAGAGCTGAGACAATTTCTCAGTTGGCAATAGGAGGAGACGTTTGGTGGTCCTCCTGTAAAGTCCATGGAGAAACGACAGCGTACCAAGGCATGACCAGTGTTCACACAGGTACTCCAGTAGGAGCGGCAATCCAGGATGGAGCAATGCTAGCTGTAACTTATGGCGATGTGGTCAGTTTGGGTCCATCGCTGGCCAGCTACAGAAGGACGCCAAGTGGCACTTCGGCGCCCACTGTGTCTAAAAGCAGTGCTACTAAAAAACAACTGGTGATCCTAAAAGAGTTGAAGCAGACGCTCACCGTGGTTAGTCCGTTCGGAGTTCAGCCCATAATTACCACGCAGCTGAGCTTCTGAAGAGCTCAGACTCCATACATTTGCGTTCATATCCCCTGCAATCAGTATAATATCTGAACTAGTAGCGTTGCGTATTAGCGGGGTGCGTTCATGACAGCATTAGAACCGCAGTTGGTGGAAGAATAAACGGAAAGCACTTGCAAACAGCGTTTTGTATCGCTTCGTGAATCCACCTAAGCTGATGTCGTCAAACGGGCTGCAAATAATCGGCTGTTCACCGGAATCCAATCAACCAAACATGGCTCAGCCTTGGAGCATAGAAGTATACCTACACCAACTTGACCCGTGAGTGACGCATCGGCGTCTCCGGATACGTGCAACCAATAAAAAGAGGACAAACCGGGTGTGGTTAATTCAGTAACCCATTTAGGGTAATAGATCCTAGTTCCTGACACACAGTCCACATCAATACCCAGGGTGTCCAAGGTGCGTGCGAGCGCAGCCTGTTGACCTGTTTGTCTTACATTGCGAACGTTGAATGTCGTCATGGAAACGGGATAGCGTGGACTTATGCGGGACTTTTGCCGAAGGGCCTCTGACAGGCGCTGTGGGATGGTGGCTGCAGATGGCTCTACTCCAGTGGCACTTCGGTTGCTGTCAATTAACATGGGAATTATAGAAGGAAGGTTAGTAATGCGGGTCGGGATGGGAGTAAGATAAACAGGTGAAAAAAGGGAAGCGCCAACATTGGCAGTTTTTTCCTTATCCGCCCTGCTGTATGCAGCAGATAAGGCGCCTCTTAATAATCTGCGCGACGGCCGATGCACGACGAAGTTTATGTTTAAAGAAAACGTCATTGCTGCTTCGGCTGAGATACTGGCATGGTGCCCAGACCTAGACCGGTGGGCGAGTGGGACCCTCATCCGAAGCCTTCGGCTCAAAAGCCTGTCTGCAAGGCAGTGGGGAGGTTGCAATGATTTAGTTTTACAGAACTGGACGCCATACCATTGCCAGCCCCAACCTGGAGGATCAGGAGATTGAGTTTGTCTGATCTCTCACCATTTGCCAACCTGGTAGGACTAGGTCTCAAGTTGCCCGGAGGCATCACCAGTATAGCTGAATGGCTCCATGAGATATGCAAACCGTCGCACCACGTTAAGGTCCAGTCTCGTTGCGACGGAAAGCAGGTATAGAAAATCGCTGTATGATTAATGACCCTAGCCTGGAGTTGTGGGTACTTCGATGGCGCATGCTAAAGACTTTGCGGTTGGTGGCGTTGGACTGTAGCATCTTATCCATGGACTATGTGTATGCTTTGTTTGTATGGGCTGACGTTGCCACTAAATCCATTCATCCGCAGGGCTGTAGGAGAAGTAGCTTCTCTAGCTTGTTCGTCCTCATTGAGTTGTTAGCTAACAGTGAGCATGTAGCCGCCGCAGCTAACCAAATTACTGAAGTTGGCCTCGTGTGATATTTAGATCAGTTTGCCATTATAAGCGGTGTCATTAGGTCAGCCTAGCACCGCTCCCAATGTACTTTACTAAAAATGAAATCCGTGTCAATTGCTTTGTGACGCTGTTGTCGTGGGTAAGCTCCTGGCGGAGATACTTCCATTCCTTTCGGTCGTGTGCTCATACTATCTCAAGGGAGAACCTTTGAAGCACAGTAACTAAGTAAAATTAACGGTCCCTTGTGCATAAACTTTAAGAACTTTCTCAGCCTTGCTACCCCCTTTCGTACTTACGTTAAAAGGTATGCTCGAACAATGCGCACGGTATGTGATGAGTTACGGAGCCGAAACGTCAGCGGAACTCACTGATACCTGGACGAGTCAAGGTTCATGGCACTTCACTGAATTTGCGTAACGTGGTTTCGGTTCTGCTGTCTTGCGCTTAACCGGAATGTCATTGGCAGCACAAATGGAATTCCCCTGGTTACGGTCGTCCATCGGCCGCCCGTTTATTGTACTATATTGTGATTATGGAACATTTATGCACACAACAGTAATGGCATCGTGATTTCTTAGTTTGGCTGCAGCTTTGAAGGTATTAATTAATACCGCTTTAAACCGCTTGGTTGGTTGTGGAATCTGCCTCACCCTTAAGTAGTTCGGTGCTCCTGCCGGAGTCGGGTGTGTTACCTCAGACGTTTGCATGAGGGCAATTGATGCTTACGATACCCAGCGGTTTTCTATGGTTAGCTAACTTGCGCTCGAACTTGTCATCATCACCACTGATTTGAAGTGGGCTGCACCCCTGTAAGGAGTGGAGACAAGTAAAATCGAACCTTTTCCGCTTACGGGAGTGAGGTGAACCAGCGGCGTTGCTGACGGACGACGAAGTGCGGTTGAAGTGAATGATATTCTTCTTCTGCCTAGAGGCGGGGACTGCGTTGGCTGATTAAGGTATTAGCGTGACTATATTTACCCCGTGGGTGCCATCGCAGGACTTACTAAAAGCGCGATTGTAGAAGTCAACCTATCCTACTTCCTCACTGACACACCTAAACAATTGACTACTGGAATGACTCCATGTGCACAAAAGTGTACATTAGTTACTTTGCATAGCTGCTAGCTACTTGGAACGACGTTTCCATAAAGTTCCGCAAGGAACGGTCTAATGCATTTAGTACACATTAAGCCCATCTTAAGCACCTTAAGTGAATTTTCCAAGGAGCGCAGCCAGCATTGCGGTAATTTTAGAGTGATGGCTGTACGTTCTTTGTCATACGCAGATTTTGTGAGTCTCTTTAAGTTAACTTAGCTTTCCAGCTTAATAAATTCACTAAAATTTGGTTGGCGCAACTAACCAAGCGACTGAGAATAAAATTGCTACCTATTTCCATCTTGCTTTAACAAAATAGTACATCAAGTTTGGCCTGTTCATTAGTACAGGGCCTCTTAGAGCTTAAGAGATGCGGGCAGTGCTCATCACCGAAATTGGTTTAAACCAGTTTCACTGTACATTTTGAAGGGAAATTGCTCACCTTAGCCCACGAGATGATGAACATAGTGCTATTTAAATGTAAGCCAATATACCCGTTTCCGATAATACCGGTTTTATTTATTTAGTTAATTAATGCACACATATTTGTGCTAATCTTTGAAAATTTTATGCTTGGCTGGATGGTTGATATGCGAAAGTCATTTCCCATTACATTGCCCTTTCAGCATTGAAGCAAGAAATAAGCACCACTTGAAGTAATTATTAAAAAGCTTGCTTCCAATAGACGACTTGTCAACGTTGACTGCGTCATTTAACCATCTAACTTGACGTTTAGTCCCCTTAAGGTTATATGGTTGTCCATTTTTTACTTACTTTTATTACCAATGCTGCGGTGAGTACCGGGGTAACTGGATCTGTTGCACCTCGGTAGAGTGATCGAATCTGCTCTTTTGATTTAACTTAATACCGCAGCGTTAATGCTAGCGAAGTGGCAGGGAATAGAAAACCATTTCACTATTTATACTAAAGCAAGGAAAAAGCACGCATTCAAACTGCTTCCAGCATTCCCAACTTTAGATTGCGCTACTCGCAATATCCGGTACACCAATGCACATATAAAGCAGGGGAATGTTTGGTGTAGAAAACAACCACGTCATATAAAACTAACAGCACTTTCAGACTATACACATCACTATTTCACATCACGTTCTCCTCCGGACTACTAAACTTCCATTTCCCTGATCCGCCAATAGACTACCTCGTAAGGTTACCTGTTACAGCTCTATACGTCACCTAAATAAAATAAGCGTTTCTAACTAGCTCATATATGCTAATGTAGTGACTAATTTATTCCTCGCATACTGGTCCACAAGTAGCAGTGAGCTGACATAAGATTAGTAGCGCCATAATTTCCGACAAGTACTTCAGTATTACATCTTAGAAACTCCGTCTTTGTAGCTTTACTAATTTCTTCCCATGTAAGTGTTTTCTGATTGTTATTCCAAAACTCCTCAAATACTTTCAAACAAAACCAAAGTCTATTGCCGCTATTCTGCAGCCAGACTGCTGCATAACACGCCAGATATCAGCTGCGTAGATCCCGCGCTCTAAGTCTTACCGAGTTTTCTCGTCAATGATTTTCCTCAACGTAGTCAACTTACGCTCCTACCAATCAGCCGTACTAGCGCCATTCACTAAAATGTACGTTAAGCCATCTTCCACGATTTGCGTTTTAAGCAAAAGCGGCAGCGGTAAACGTCATGTACACTTAAATACAATCCTTACTTGTTTAGCATAATTCGACGCCGAAAGCCTGTGAACCTTCCACCTCCCCAAGCTTATTTCAGTGAGGTGTTCCTCGAGAATGATGTGAAAGAGTTTAAGCTATCCTACTCATTCCGTATATATTTTTTGTATTCATCTTCAGAAAGAAGTAGCTTGTCCGTCAGTATTTAAAATTAGAAGGGAAATACGTAGGTTCATATCAATAGCATATGGTCGACTGTTGAAGGCAGAAAATCCGAAGTGGCTAAAAAGGCGGAACCGGAATTGAAAAACTATGGGAGTGCGAGAGGTGACGGAATTGCTGGAACGGCACAACACTTGCCGTGTGGGGATACAGGGCAACGTGGTGAGATATCTGGCTTTAGTGCCACCGGTACTGGAGGCCAGTGAGGTGCGATACTGCGAAGCAATTTCGGTAGACTACGCACCAAGTGAATTACGGTGGCTATATAAAGTGGCACTATATGCTCGTGGATGTGTCAATTCTGACGCATTCGTTTCTCTGTGCCTTACGGCCAAAAGATGCGGTCAACAGCTACCCGCAAGCTGTGGATGCAACGAAAAAATTTACCTTGCACGGAATACGTAAGTACCCTTTTGATGGGTAAATGCAGGAGACCGGTGCGTACGATGACCTAGACTTTTCCGAAAGCGGAGATAGTGTAGTGTCTTCTTCACGTCCTAAAGGATAGGTCCTGTTGGTTTACGCGTGTTGCAGAAAGGGGTTCCGCGGACAGAAGCCTGCTGCGGCACTTCCTACTAGCTTGATCTACACATGTGATGGGGAGCAATTCGACAGTGTACTGAGAGTGAGTTTGGTGAGATTAATGAATGTTATAGTTATTTGAAGCGAGGGTGGCTGCCACGTACTTCATCCTGGGTGGCGCACAGGTTGCGTGAGGTAGGATAATTCGGCTGCGCCACAAGCATCCCTGTTGAAAGCGGGAACAAGCATTTGAAGAAGCTGCTCACTGAGTAGTCGCTTCATATCCTTTTTACTGAGGTGGTGCTTCTTGTGAACCCGTTGCTTTAGGATTTGCTTCAAAGGCTTGCGAGACGTACGGACACCTGCATTTACCACCGCCTGAATTGTTCAGCACAGCACCGGTTCTGGTGCGTTTCCTTCCGTCTGCTTGTAAGCCTTTTATGAGGCACTGGAGGAGGGCACGTACACTGCTGTTAATAAAGTCAGTCCGCATTAGTCTGTTCAATGCACTAGTGGTACCGCAGCCCGTAGTTATCTTGTGATCGGAGCGTTCTGCGACTACGGGTTTCCTCATCAATGCTGTAGTCTTGTGTTCCAGTGCCACGTAACCGCCAGACTAAGTACCAGAAACGTAAATAATTTTATTCTTTGTTACGCGACGCACGCCAATGAAAGCAAGATCATTGTACTGGTACAATTATCAAAAAAGAAAGGTGCAGTAGTATACTAGAAATTTCATATATGTGAATGCATAAATGTAGGTGTCTATGTAGGTGTTTCTCGTGTTTATAAATGTGTTGCTGTTTATTTGAATTCGTTTGATCGCCTCACCAGTGTCTAAGTGGATGTTTACCGTCTATGGATTGGATAAGGTTATCCGAGAAAGTAAGGGCAGTGACCTTTTCATTGGCGGGTCACATCCGCCCAGTCACAGTGTTGTTAAGCAGACATATGCGGCATTTTATAGAAGGAAAGCTTACCAGGCGAAAGCGCAACGCATCCAGGAACACTGCAGACGAAATAGTTGCTGGATCGGGTTAAACCTGAACCACCCAGCTGGCACCATCTGGAGGCTGTTCGTCTGTTGGATAATTGCCGATGACATGGTTCCGCACATGATGCGGTGGATACTACGCCGAAGGCTTCCTTGATGGGTAATACAAGCTTTCGTCAGTTGGACCATGTGCTGGAAGTGCGACATGTTGGCAGGGATACGAAATTGCGGCAGGAGGAGGAAGTGGTTCCTGAATTAAAAGCCCACGTTTGCAGCATTTGCTCTACGCGATTGCAAGGTATGTGGAGAGTTTAAGACGGCTGCCAAAGGTGTTGGATGATGAGAAGGAAAGGAAGCGGTACTGCACCGCTCAACGGCGCACGGAACCAGTGCTCCTGAACAGTGCGGGTGGAATAGCAGCGATTAGTTGCCAACTCGGCTCATACAGCGTAGGCAAATGTCCTTCCTATGCTTGGTCCTTGTTTGTCCACTTCCAGCGCTGTACCTCTGGCTAATGACAATGGAATTGAAAAGGTTGATGTTATCCAACAAGGATGGGTTCAAGTCGTCGGAGGCACGCGGCCCGTTGATGTTCGGAAACGAAAAACTACAATTGCGTTACGTGTTAGGGAGGTACTGCCGGCATCTTTACTTGCACATAGATTTACCTTCCGTCACCTAAACACCAGCATTTCGGCGGCTTACAGCCCCTGCGGGAACAAGGAAAAACGTCCTAACCCGCCATCAAATAGCCGACACTGGAAGTTTTTACCGTGTGTCTGCGGGAAGAGTAGGATTATTCAGAAATTGTGTTTGTGCTATGGATGGGCACTGATGGCTGTAAAGGTTGCTTCCACCAATCCTGCGCGGGGCATGCAAAAGCAGGGAGCATCACCTGGTTTCTCCCCAAAGGATGAGTGAAAATACTGAGCATGGAAGTCTCGATATAACTGAAGCTCAATGGAAGGTTAACATATCACAGCGTATGGGAGTGGTGTTTGCACCAGTAGAACATTGTATCCCATGTACTGGCGTCTGGGGGTGAACCTAAGGCGTCCTCGCACCAGTGCACTGCCAAAGTTTTTGGTTAATCATATATGAAGGCAGTTCTTATTTACGGGTGTTACATGCCGCACCTATAACCGTTTCAGCGGGGCATCCGTTTGCACTGTGCTCTGAATATAGCATGATTTCTTGTGTTAACTGAGCAAGGAAGCGTAAATGCGCTATTGTTGATATGAGCAGGTACGTTGTTCTTGTAGTACAATGCGAACTATTTTGATGCAGCTTTGTAGTTGCAGTAAACATCAGCGTTGGAGGAATCCGCAGCGTCATCGTAATCGCTGGGGCGCTTCCGTATATTTGCGGCCTGACGGACGCCGGTGCGTTTATTTTTCACGTACTGGTGTTGCACCGGTGGTTTCATAGTGGCACTAATTTGAGATGCGTAGGACGCGGAGGTACAAGTGGACGTCCTAGCCTTGATGGATGTAACGAGGCAGTTGAACCCCAGCGAGGTAAACCGATTACTGCTCATGTTCCCTGAACTAGCAGTCCACGCCGGGCAAACTACAAGCTCAAGTCCGGTCCAACGTTCCCCATAACAACGCGGTACGTAAGGATTATTTCTCCTCGAGGCCGTCCGTAGTACATTGAACGTATACCCGAAATAAGTATAAGCTCGGGGTAGGTATGCCCTGTAACCCTTGGACCAACTTGTTACCCAAGTTCATGTGTAGTATCTGTACATATCATTGTGATTTCTGCCACGGCCACTGAACTGAGACCAATGAAATTTACTAGATTTATCTCCGGTTGTTTGCTGTGAGCTTTCTTAATCCCGTTCGCGGGTCCGCCTTGTGCAGCATTACCTCGAGTATTGGTCCACAAACTGCCGAGGCTGAGAGTAAGGGGTTGGTTGCTTTTCAGCTTAGCTCAGCGGCGTCGGAGGCTGCTTTCAACGGTATGTGGACGGTGAAGAAAAGTGGAGCTGTAAACGTGTCAAAGCAAACATCCACTACACTTCCTGTTAACAAAGCAGGGAACTATAAATACTCCTTATATGAGGGAAGGAGGCTGCTGAGAGAGGGTCCAAGATTAGGGTCAGAAACTTGTGTAGCGTCAGGAATAAGGTAGAGTACTTGACACTGCGTTGCATGTAGGCCGACATTGTCCCTTATACTGAAACTGGAATGTACACTAATCAAGTTAGCCACTTACTGGTGGATATTCCTGAGCCGTACTGTGAATCTACCAATGCAACACTTTGGAACATTGTATTTATTCTGACTGCAAGCTTGAGCTTTACATGACACCTGTGGTAACATAAGTTACGGTCGGTTCTTTTAAAATGACAAACAACCTTATCCCGATTTCGACTCGCGCATTAGTCGTATCTTTACATGGTACTTGCAGGCTTTAAACAGAATGCTGCCTGCTCCAAGCGTGACATTCATTTAAACCTCCGAAAGGGGGATGGAAAGCAATGAGGTAAGAGCACTATAGAAAAACGAGCTCCGTCAAGTAGAGCACCTTTATTTCGGGAAATATCGCGTTGTAGCTCTGTCAGATGACAGCCCGGGCGGATCAAAAAATAAGCCACCGAAGGTGCCGAGACTAGGTCGGCTGGCAGAGCATTCCACTATTGGCAGGTTCGCGTAGCGAAGTAGTGTCTTCTGCGGTTCGGCCGCATGTGCTGAGGTGGGTGCATCCGCGGGTGGCTGCGTAGGTTGTAGCACGATTAGTGCAGTGGGGACGAGGTGGGAATTCCCAGATCAATTTGACCAAAGGCTCGTTTCAACACTCCCACCATGTGGTTAACAGCAGAAGCTGCTTTCCGGCAGGAAGTGGCTACGGAAAGACTCGTCTGAGTCGTGATCCCCAAGTCTCATTCGGCTGACGAGACCTGGAGGATAGCGACTTTCATGGAGTATGTAGGATGGAGCGCTGGGGCGGTTTCAAAGGACGCGATCTTTCGAAACTTTACATGTAGGTTGTTTTCTGGCGACCACTGACGTAGACGGTCGAGGTTTATCAAAAGTGCGCGAGTATTGGCCGTAACGTTACTCCTACACCACAGCTTCGCGTCATCCGCAAATTGCAGCAGCGAAGGCTCTCACGGTCTTGCTGGGCTTTCTTTCGTTTGAGGTTGCAGTCGTAGTGGTGTATAGGGGCCCATGAACACCTTCATGACCAACGAGTATTAGCGCATCCGCTCTGCCAACAACTGTTTTGTGTTACAATACCTCCATTTCCAAACGGTTGTTTGGCGGATCTAACGATTCGGTACTGTGCTCCTTGGCTTTAGAACTGCTGGACTTGACGCTGCACGCGTCACTACACCAGTTCGTGGGCCTCCTAATTAGATGCATGAGCAGCCAGCAGCCATCCGTCTAAGGTATTAGTTTTGCAGTCACGGCATTATAAATGAAATTGTTAACGGGTGGGGTCGGCGCCAGCGAGCAAGTTATCTTGCGGCGTGCATAGATACCGCGGAGAAGAGCCTGCTGAAGAAAAGCATGGATACTTCCGACCGAATCAAACGGAAGTAAAAGGTCAACAGGCGATGAAAGCTCCCAGGAAATATCCGAATAACTGATATGGCTGCACTCACCAAGTTCCATCTATTCCATGCGGCTTGCAGTCCTCCTTCATCTGGAACTGTCAGCAAGCCATAAATGTCCACGCAGTGTCCCCTTAAGTGGCTTGTGTGGTGTTCTATCCACAGAAAAGCGAGTGTATGGTGTGCATTCTTCCCAAGCTGTTAATGGATCGTAAGGTCAGGTCTCAGTTACGGCTAGGGTGAGAACCATGTCTAGAGACTGACACGGGACCACCCGTGTTTGTGTTAACGACTAAAAATAGCGGTGTCACTCCCCGGCTATTTTGCGGTTAACTCAGTGGTTCTAGGTCGCAAAAAGGGATTTAGCACATATTTACCGACTCCTCTTGAGCTGGGCAGTGTGATTTCTGGAACAGTTGGTTCCGTGTTTCATGTACAGGAGCTCATCATATGTTGGCTCGACTTTGCGTGATGCGACGGTTGGCGCTCCCTCGTGGCCAAGTAGACATCCGCATGTGTGCGGTTAAAATTCTAACCTGTAACGGAGCTAATACACAACGGCTGAGGTTAAATTGCCTTTCCGTGGCCAATCTTTGAACCCAAACTGAATGCAGCCTATAAGGTATCCAAGAAGATTTCTATAGACGTGACCAGTTCGCGGAGAGGACAACTGATGCTGGCCAATGATATTTAAACAGCCAGTCCCAAGGGATTACTCTTCTTGTGTCGGATGATATAACCGTTTAAATCTCGGGAAAAGGGGGCAACGGACAAGAAGCGGCCAAACTGAGACAGCAATAAGTCAAGAAACAATATCGGAAGGCTGATGGCATGTAACGATGCCTATGATACTGTAAACCCTATGTAACGTCACTTAGTATGCTTGAGTTGCAAGCGTTTTCACATCATGTCACTGTTATGGCTCAGACTTCAACTAATAAGGAGGAAACAGGTTCTACACGCGTAGGATCAAGAGACCGATATAACAAAGCGCGAAACCTAGATAAGCTGATGATGACAGCAGTCCGAATGCGAGAAGCAGTTTAGCTGAAAATCAGGCCAATTAGATCAAGACTCTAAGTGGAACAACCAGTTAGTAAAACAACTGCAAGAGAAAAAGAAATTGCAGAGAATCGGCGAAGAACGGA
Organism: Dicrocoelium dendriticum; assembly: GCA_944474145.2. Classification (NCBI taxonomy): domain Eukaryota; kingdom Metazoa; phylum Platyhelminthes; class Trematoda; order Plagiorchiida; family Dicrocoeliidae; genus Dicrocoelium; species Dicrocoelium dendriticum. The sequence goes on along the minus strand of OX104066.1, from coordinate 88,451,517 downwards.
GGAAGGCAGACGGCCCTTCGAAGCATAGATAATGAAAATAACTGTGCTGAATTACTTTTGATTCTATAGTCAGGACTAGAGAAAAGTGTCGCCGGGGAGATAAAACTGCACCGCATTGGGCTTTGTTAGCCCGGGTACGGTCAGGCTGATAGGCAAATGCGAACATGAGGTAAAGAGTGGATGCATATGAAGAGTGGGAACGAGATCATACTAATGGAAGTAATAGTCGTGAAACACTTCGCAATAATCCGTGTGCCGCCAGAAAGCAGGAGAAAGGTCGGTGCGATGGGTACAGTAAGCATGAGCATAAATTACTGCGGCTCAGTGAGAGGAAGCCGTACAATAGAGTTAGGCATAAGAACGGAGCGCAATAACGGCGAAGGCCATGGATGAGGGAAGAAAGAGCAACAGGGATCTCAACGTAAGTAGTAGTGAGCATGGCCACTGCCAAATCCTGCTCGGAAATAGCACAGGCGTCTATGAGTGGTAGGACGGCAGAAGGTGGTTCAGGTAAAAATAGGTTAGTTGACGCACTAACATTGGGCCGTACAATGGTGAAGAGAACAAATGTGGGGAGGGTGGGCAGAAACAGACAGGTTAACCATCAGTGGCTAAGCGAACTAGGGGTGGTTACGTCCTGCATTGTCCTTGAAATGAGAGAGGCTGATCGGTCGACACTTGGTTAGTCGGTGCGTAGAGATCATGCGTAGAGATCCTACCCTTTATTGCTGATCCTCTCTATTTTCTTTCCATTTTATCTGTACGACTCAATCTCAATGCACCTATTAATCAAGTGTCGTCTGATCGGTTTCCCTCACTTTGAGGGGCATGCCGGACTTCATCACCTCATAATAATATAGCCGCTTTGATATGTAACCTGCCTATTTCCGCTGACCCTCCACACAGTTGTTCTCACCACAAATGTAAGGCCCAATCTCAGTGCGCCGACTAATCTCTTCTTATCTGAACGTTCTGCTGCCCTCCTACTACTCCCAGATGTCCGTGCCATTTCCGACCATGGTCTGGCAGCGACCGCTCTCTTCCACTTGCCCCTAGACACTAGTTGCTTTTATTTTCCTCTTATCCATGGCCTTCTCTGTTATTGCGCTCCATATTTATTCCCACGGCTTACACTCTTTGCGCCGAACCAAATTATCCTCATGCGTATGGTCTCCACCGCTCCGACCTACCTTCTGTTTACTGGCGGCACTCGGACAATTGTTAAGTGTTTCTTGATTAGTATTTCCGTTAGTATGCTCAACTTACCTCTCTTCATATGCCACTGCTCTTTAACTTATATTCGTATTTGTCTATTAGTGTGACCGTACTCGGAATAACGACTCCAAATGAACGGCAGTTTTAACCCTCTGTGACTCTTTTCTCCAGATTCTGACGGCTTTTGGACTGTGGAATCATGAGCGCTTTAGCGTAATTACTCGCACGAATAACTTTTCGTACCGCCGTCCGCCTTCATCCGCTCCTTGCTGTTCCTTTGAATTTTCTTTTTCCTCTTAGAACGTTGCTTTACGTACTGTTGCTCCAGCATTCCATTTTAACCTAGTTCGCCTTAGTTTCACCTAAAGTGCCTCTCGCATTCGGACTGCTGTCATCATCATCGGTTTATCTGTTCTTCTCAAACAATCGTATTATTCGCTTCATTCTGTACACACGCTTTGTCATACTGGTCTCTTGATCCTGCGCATGCATAACCTTCTTCCTAAGTAGTAGTTGTAGTCTGAGCCACATCAGCGACGTGATGTATAGAACGCTCTTGCAAATCAAGTGTACTAAGCATAATTACATATGTTTTAAAGTATTATAGGCACTGTTGCGCGCCACCAGTCTTTTGATAGTGCTTCTTGCTTCATTGCTACCTGTCTGTTTGGATGCACCTCGTCCGTTGCCCGTTTCTTTCCCGAGGTTTCCTGTTACAACGGCCAAAACAAGAACGGTTATCTACTGAGACTGGCCGACTCATTCTCAATAGTTAGCTGGCTTAAACACTTGATCCTTTCTCCGGGAGACAAAGAACTTACTCATCGTTCCAAATATAGTTCTTTACGCCATTCTGGAGACGCCACGTTCGCGGGATCTAAGCAGATGTGTTTAGCTTGCCTCGTACTCACTGTATCCCAATACACTCACATGAAATATCTATATGGATCCACTGTTTCACAACGGAAGACAAACAATGTTGGCGTGAGTGCCCCAGTTAGCATTGCACATTCTTACCGGCATTCAAAATAATTGGTTTCGGTGCCATGCATTTCCGAAAGAACACCGCTTCTCCATGCACCTGGAGCTTTTCCGATGTCATTCCACGGACAGTTTTACTCTTTTATAAATGGCTCTCCGATGGCCTTTCATGAAGTTTTCAATTGACCATGGAGGCAATTACACTCGTTTACATTTGATGGAATTCCGATTCTATTTTGCGGAGTTAGAAACCCGTAAAGAGCCCGCACTGGCCAACGCAATGGCATTTTTGCCTGTTATGGACGTATTTAGCCACAAGAAACAACTGCACTCACCATCCCCAAGACAAGTCCAGCGTGGATGCCTGGACACGGGCTGCGAACCAGACAAGTATGTCACGGAAAAAGCCAGCCGATATTAACAATTTTTACTCACCTGCACCCTTGATCATTCGACTCTGCGACTCTTTCGCATCATTGACCGGTTTCAATGACTACTTCCGGTACACTAACCAGGCAATCGGTCAACCAGAGAAGAATCTTGCCTGCCAACCGACTACGAATAATAAAGTGCAAAATCGATGTATAACCGGTTAGCACGGCTGCTCAACAGAAGCTACGGCGGTGCTCAAAGACGTGGTAGGTTTACGCTTGGCAAGCGTTCTCCCTATAAATGCAACAAATCTCCGCTTAACAACAATGCAACGAGGCGGATTTGTCTCGCAACTGAATATCGCCACAGCTAAACATATCACACTGTCGCAGTCCTCACTTCTACATACAAACTCCGCAGCTGCTTTTACTATGAAGAATCCTTTGATGGAGCACAAAACATTCCAATTTTATAATGCACATTGCTTGCAACTGAAACTTGCTTAGGCTCCTACGCTCCTGAATTATTACATGGCGAATTCACGACCAACTTGTACCTTACAAAAACAGTTATGACTGATTTTTACGCGCCCCGGCGCCATCATGAATCTTGGTCAGACCACTACCTGAAAAAAGGCTCACTCTTATGAAAACCAGCTAATCTGTCAAAGTATTCATTAAAGCGTAATGTTTACCATTCCAAAGAAGTAATGCATGTATGCGTCTTCGACAGCGCCGTCAACGTGTGCCTCGTTTTAACGAGAATTAAAAAATACACTTATAAGTAAAGCACGGAAAGAAGACGAAGGCTGGTAGGTGCATGCATTTCGTATTGTCTCCTCAGTACAATTAACAATAACCGGTAGGCATAGATATAGCTAACAGTGGGTGCAACCAGACAAGCTTAAGGTGCAAAACGAATGACGGAAGTTCACACCTACGTCCAAGGCAGGTTTAGGCTGATAAATAATTGTTTCTGAACACACGAGGCTGGCTTAATCCGGCTTATTGCGACAGCCTCAGCAAACTGAAGGAAGCGAGGGTTAGTGTGACATAACACAACTTTAAACGCTTAGCACAGCTCTAATTGCTGACCCGAAACTAATAGGTGTTTGCCTATCGAGGAAGCCGGCGGTCTGCGCGAACAAGGAATCTGACGAGGGTAGGCAATCTGAGCAACTTCACGTTGAACCCATCTTGGCACATGTTCCTTTATTCGGGAAGTCAGCGTTCTATTGGTTCTGCTTACGTAACGTTTTCCGCAGTCACATACAAATTGGTATGCACAGTGTGAGTTGGCCCCAATAGGCTGAGCTTCCTTCGTTGGAGGTATGGGCAACTTTCGTGTTCGGTTGATAACAACAACTTGTGCAGCATAGTGACTTCCTTGTGTAGCCGAAATTATACGCTTAGTTGTCTTCAGCGTGGCTGTCACCTTTGAAAGGTAACTCGATATACACTTCTTCTTGGCTGCCGGATGCACCAAGTCCTTTGGTCCTCGCGGTTGGCTGTGTTTCTCGATAAATCTACGAGGGTAGCCATTCGCCATTAGTGTTGCTGTAATTAACAATAGCTCATCGTCTAGACAGTCGGCCAAACAAATTCGTCTGGCACGACTAACTAGAGTCTTCACAAGTGTCCGTTTGTACCGCACTGATGTGAAACTGGTGAAGTGCAGGTACTGACCAGACCAAGTCTATTTTCGGTAAATTGGCCTCTTAATCAAATCATCCTCCCTGCGAGTTATGAGTATGTCTAGGTATGGTAGACAATAGTTTTGTTCTATTTCACATGTAACCCGTAAGTTAGCATGAGCACCATTGAGCCGTTCTACAAAATGTGTGATCTGCTGCTCCGACGAACAGAAAGCCAAGATATCATCGACATATATTTTGTAGTATGGCACCTGGGCTATTTCTTTAGAAATGCTACTTTCTACCATCAACATGAAGAAATCAGCGAGCACAGGACCTAATGGGCTACCCATTGCTACGCCGTCAATCTGACGGTATGGTGCATTCCGGAAGTGAAAATCCACATTCTCTGTGCACAATAGTAGAAATTCTCTTAGCAATTCAGTCGGGATTGGTAGCGAACAGCCACCGTTTTCAGCTAATTCGCACACGTAATTAACCGTCTGATGTAGCAGCACGTTGGTAAATAAGGACTCTACATTCAAGGAACATATAACTTTGCCTGACAGGTTGAGTTCATCCAGATCATCAATGAGTTGAAACGAGTCTTTATGACTGCACGGATTGAACTGTTGTTTCAGCGTAGCTAGCAACTTCACTAACCAACGAGCGAGTTTGTGCTGGGGCGCGTTCATCATTGAAAGGATTGGCCTGAGTGGCACTTCACTCTTATAATCCTTTGGGGACCCATACAACTGTGGAATAGTGCTACCACTTGGCTTCAAACTATTAAATGTATCAAAGTCTATCACGCGGTGAAGGATAAGTAATTCCAGGTGACGAATTATGCGCATTTCGACATTGATCATATCCCCACTTTCGTGAGCCGTTCGAATTTACTCGCATCGTTGAGTATGGCGCACATCTTCTCATTGTATTCGGTTTTATTCATGATTACCACTCCTGAACATTTATCTGGTTTCACTACGACTACGCCCTTAGCTCGTAGTTCACGTAAAGCCTGAAAATGTCGAGCTGTGATGGCACATTTTTCATTAATTGGCATGGTTTTCACCTCATGGGCGATATCGGTTAACTTGTTTCTGAACCAAATATGCTTAGCAGGGCTGGTTGGTTGGAGCTCCTTAAACTGGGTAAAAAGGTTCTTAAATTGGGCTTCTATAAACAAGCCGTTCAACGTCCTAGGTGGGACTTTTTACTCAAGCCCAAGTGGTAATGCCTCTAATTGCAACGCATCAAGTTGTACTTTCGATAAATTCATCACGTACTTACTGGGATCACGAGCAACCGGTTCCTGCTCCTGGTTGTTCGTCAGCGAATTTTCTAAACGAGCGGGGCGATTTCGTCAAGTAAATAAATAAATAAATAAACGGTATATTCTCTGTAAAGCGAGACACACCTCTAAAGGCATGATCAAGTTAATTTACAAAAGTTAGTGAAAACAATCCGGCAACACAGAGACAGTTCCTCGACCACTGGTAGTATTAGTCGTTTCAAAATTTTAAATATTTAATTATCTGATACGACGACTCCATTCCGAAACAGTCATGTTGCTGCGTCGCATAGTCAGCCTGAGGTGCAAGATGGTGTGCTTGCGTGTGGAGATGTCGTTGCTATCATACTGCATCTTCCTACTTCGCTATCCTCGTCCAGTGCTTTTACTGTTGCGTAGAAACAAACTCAAGCCCACTGCGAGTAACCTCAGCCTGTGGCGTCCGCTCACCTAGAGATGACTCAAACCACACTTGCGAAACTACTAGAAACTCATGCACGCATACTACCCGTGGTCGAGGATCTGTCTCTGTGTTGCCGGATTGTTTTCACTAACTTTTGTAAATCAACTCTTGATCGTACTTGACGAAATCGCTCCGCTCGTTTAGAAAATTCGCTGACGAACAACCAGGAGGAGGAACCAACTGCTCGTGATCCCGGTAAGTACGTGATGAATTTATCGAAAGTACAACTTGATGCGTTGCAATTAGAAGAATTACCACTAGGGCTTGAGTAAAATTTCCTCCCTAGGACGTTGAACAGCTTGTTTATAGAAGCTCAATTTGAGAACCTTTTTGACCAGTTTAAGGAGCTCCAACCAACCAGCCCTGCTAAGCATATTTGGTTCAGAAACAACTTAACTGATATCGCCCATGAGGTGAAAACCATGCCAATTAATAAAAAATGTGCCATCACAGCTCGACATTTTCAGGCTTTACGTAAACTACGAGCTAAGGACGTAGTCGTAATGAAACCAGATAATGGTTCAGGAGTGGCAATCATGAATAAAACCGAATACAATGAGAAGATGTGCGCCATACTCAACGATGCGGGTAAATTCGAACTGAGCACGAAAGTGGGGATATGATCAATGTCGAAACGCGCATAATTCGTCACTCGGAATTACTTATCCTTCACCGCGTGATAGACTTTGATACATTTATTAGTTGGAAGCCAAGTGGTAGCACTATTCCACAGTTGTATGGGTCCCCAAAGGCTTATAAGAGTGAAGTGCCACTCAGGCCAATCCTTTCAATGATGAACGCGCCCCAGCACAAACTCGCTCGTTGGTTAGTGAAGTTGCTAGCTCCGCTGAAACAACAGTTCAATCCGTGCAGTCATAAAGACTCGTTTCAACTCATTGATGATCTGGATGAACTCAACCTGTCAGACAAAGTTATATGTTCCTTGAATGTAGAGTCCTTATTTACCAACGTGCTGCTACATCAGACGGTTAATTACGTGTGCGAATTAGCTGAAAACGGTGGCTGTTCGCCACCAATCCCGACTGAATTGCTAAGAGCATTTCTACTATTGTGCACAGAGAATGTGGATTTTCACTTCCGGAATGCACCATACCGTCAGATTGACGGCGTAGCAATGGGTAGCCAATTAGGTCCTGTGCTCGCTGATTTCTTCATGTTGATGGTAGAAAGAAGCATTTCTACAGAAATAGCCCAGGTGCCATACTACAAAATATATGTCGATGATATCTTGGCTTTCTGTTCGTCGGAGCAGCAGATCACACATTTTGTAGAACGGCTCAGTGGTGCTCATGCTAACTTACGGGTTACATGTGAAATAGAACAAAACAATTGTCTACCATACCTAGACATACTCATAACTCGCAGGGAGGATGGATTGATTAAGAGGTCAATTTACCGAAAATAGACTTGGTCCGGTCAGTACCTGCACTTCACCAGTTTCACATCAGTGCGGTACAAGCGGACACTTGTGAAGACTCTAGTTAGTCGTGCCAGACGAATTTGTTTGGCCGCCTGTCTAGACGATGAGCTATTGTTAATTACAGCAACACTAATGGCGAATGGCTACCCTCGTAGATTTATCGAGAAACACAGCCAACCGCGAGGACCAAAGGACTTGGTGCACACGGCAGCCAAGAAGAAAGTGTATATCGAGTCACGTTTCAAAGGTGACTTAGCCACGCTGAAGACAACTAAGCGTATAGTTTCGGCTACACAACGAAGTCACTATGCTGCACAAGTTGTTGTTATCAACCGAACACGAAATTTGCCCATACCTCCAACGAAGGAAGCTCAGCCTATTGGGGCCAACTCACACTGTGCATACCAATTTGTATGTGACTGCGGAAAACGTTACGTAGGCAGAAGCAATAGAACGCTGACTTCCCGAATAAAGGAACATGTGCCAAGATGGGTTCAACGTGAAGTTGCTCAGATTGCCTACCCTCGTCAGATTCCTTGTTCGCGCAGACCGCCGGCTTCCTCGACAGGCAAACACCTATTAGATTCGGGTCAGCAATTAGAGCTGTGCTAAGCGTTTAAAGTTGTGTTACGTCACACTAATCCCCGCTTCCTTCGGTTTGCTGAGGCTGTCGCAATAAGCCGGATTAAGCCAGCCTCGTGTGTTCAGAAACAATTATTTGTCAGCCTAAAGCTGCCTTGGACGTAGGTGTGAACTTCCGTCATTCGTTTTGCACCTTAAGCTTGTCTGGTTGCACCCACTGTTAGCTATATCTATGCCTATCGGTTATTGTTAATTGTACTGAGGAGACAATACGAAATGCATGCACCTACCAGCCTTCGTCTTCTTTCCGTTCTTTCTAAATTTTTGAAGAGAACTGTCTGCTTTAAATATATTTATTTTTCCGTTTAGATAAAATATGTAGGGAGGATCAGCAGACGCGTTGGAAATCATTGAATTGGCATCAATATGTATGGATGAGCAATTCATGCATTTTTGAAGGGAAATACATGCATTGAATGCGCATGGTCTAGACAGTTTCTATCAAAGTCGTCTAAAACAACTCACAGGATTGGGGAACGGTCTGATGAGACTGCGTTTGGGCAGTGAACTACGAGTTTGCTGTCTGATTGAAGGTGGCTTGAAAGCGGATGGCGCTGCAAACATATGACCGCGTCTGGATTTAAACTGCTTAACTGTTGTAGCGTGGCGAATCCAGCGAGGCTATCATGTGAAAGTGGAGGCAGCATTCAGTCTTCCAAACCATTGCCGGCAATGTCGTTATGGTCTGAGAGAAGTGAGTGAGCAGGAGATTGACCAGAGGAGCCTAAACTCCTCGACGCAATGAGATTGGGTCCTACACTTCATTTTGGAAGACAAATAGTGTGGATCAATAGATGGACAGGTTAGAGATGAAAGTGGATATATTAATAAAGTGTGACCAAGTCCAGCAAGCTGTCAAGGTGAGGGAGATATAACTTTGAGTGTATTGAGTTTAGACCGTTTATATATTAGTAGTTTGGAAGAAGTCAAAGATATTCAGACTGGTCAGATGAGGTTAGGCTTTGGAAGTGCATTGTTAGTTGGCTGTCCGACTGAAGAAGGATTGGAAGCAGCCTTTAGCCTTCTGAACGATATCCGGGAATGTCACAGTGGTTTGAGGGATATCTGAGAGCAGGATACGGAGCAAACGAGGCTGGGGAAGGCGGCGCACTGAGATTGGGCCGTACAATTAATTTTGGAAGACAAATGATGTAGGTAACGAACTAGGCTAGTCAGAGGTAGAAGTTGTCATAGGGAGAACAAGTCTAGCAAGCTGCTGTGGTGAGGTAGACATAGCTTTGAGACTACAATGCCTGGATCGCTTCATTATCGGTAGTCTGGAAGAAATCAACTAGAAGCAAACTGGTTAGAATAAACTAGAGCAGGGCACTGTAACCTGACTCTCCGGTTGAGGAAAAATAAAGACAAAGAGCGGGATAAGTAGAGGACAGAGTCTAGATAGAAAAGGTTTATAGACAGTTGCTTGGAAGTCACCGTTGCTCTCGAGGTAATAGGGACAGTGCATTCGGTCTTCCGTACAATGACGCGTAACGTCACAATAGTCGGTTAATGAGACTGCTTAGACGAGACTGGATATTTGGCGCTTGGAGGGTGAGTCGTACAGTTAATTTTGGAAGACAAATAGATCAAGTCAAAGGAAACGGACAGGTCAGATAGAAGTGGCTGTAGCAACAAAGGATAAACAAGTACAGCAGGCTGTCGACGTAAGGGAGACTGCTTTGAATCTACAGAGCCCAGTCCATGTACAACCCTGTTGGCTGGAAGAAGTAAAAGAGAAGCAGACTGGTCAACTGAGACTATGTTAGGGCACCGCATTGAAAGTTAGCTGTCCAATTGAAGAAGGATTGAAAACAGAGAGCGTTCCCTCATCCAAACGATGGCCAGTAATGTCACAGCAGTCGGATTAAAGTCGGAGAGCAGGAGACAGGTTAGATGAGACTGGATTAATCAGCGCAGTGGGATTGAGTCATACAGCGAAGGTTGAAAGACGAATGCAGTGGGTCAAGAAATGGATAGGTTAGCGATAGAAATAGATTTATTGATGAAGACTGAAGTTATCCAGCGTGCTGTCAAGCTAAGAGAGACTTAGCTTTGGGTCTACAGAGCCCAGGCCATTCATATCTCGCTGGTCTAGAAGAGGTAAGATGAGACTACGTTGTTGCAACGCACGGGGCGTTGACAGTCGCTTTAAAGAACAAACGAAAGCACAGCGTGCCATTAGGAGAGGAAAAGGATCGGAATAGAAAGAGGGTTCCTGAAAAGGTGTGAAAAGGTCAAGGAGGCTCTTGAGGTATTGAAGACCGAGCGTTTAATCTTCCGAACAAATACCGGTTAAGTCACGGCAGTCTGAGAGAAGTCGGAGAGCAGCAAGCCAAACAGTCGAGTCTGGATTAGTCCGCGTATCAAATTTATGTTTTACAGTTAAGGTGGGATGAAAAATAAAGTGGGCCAGTAGAAATGGACAGGTTGGGGGTGAAATAGGCTGTATTTATGCCGTGTAAGCAAGTCAGGCAGGCTCGCGATATGATAGAACTAGTGTGTTGGTCATGTAAAACCTAATCGTTTGCATGACGGTGGTTAGGATGCAGTCAGAGAGGAAATGTCGCAGGGGAGTGAGAGCTGGCACTCCGAATGAATACGAAATAAAGCCAAGCAGCGCGATAAGGACAGGACAGAGTCGAAATAGCAACGGTTTACAGGTAAGAACTAGGAAAGTTAACGTGGTTGTCGAGATAATGGGGAAATGGCGTACAGCCTTCCGATCAATGGCCGATAACGTCACAAAAGTCGGAGAGAACGGGTCCGATCAGACGAGACCGGATCAGTAGCCGCAATGAGATTGAGTCATACAGTTAATCTGAAGAACGTAAATGGAATAACTCAGCAGAACTAGACAGGCCAAAAATAGAAGTGGCTATATCAACAAAGGGTAAGTAAGTCCAGTAGGCTGCCGATGTGAGGGAGACATTGCCTAGACGGCTAACATCCCGGTAGTCTTAACTAACTCGAACAGAAGCAGGCTGTTCAGGTAAGGCTCATTCAGGGCAAAGCACCCCGAATTGGCTGTCCAATTGAAGAAGGCTTGAAAGCAGTGAGCGCATCAAGAAAATGACCCGGTCAGATAAGAAGAGTATTGTAGATGAAGATCGCAAACATCCGCGCGGCTCTCGAGGCAATGGAGACAGAGCGTTCAGTCTTCCAAACAATGGCCGAAAACGTCACAATCGTCCGAGAGCAGGAGACCCTATATATATATATATATATATATATATATGATACACAATCTGTGGTACAGATATTGTGCCATCGGAATCATGAGTGAATAGGAAAACAATATAAAAATGGAAGTGCAACAAGAACTGCTTTGTTTTTCTATTTTGGCACTCGCAGATTTTGACATTCTTTTCAGTTTGTTTATTTTTTATGAGGAGGAAGAAGGGACACCGCAACAAACCGATGCACCCGTTTGCCATTGACATCAATCTTGAGTCATGGCTTCCAAGGTATTCAACCAACAAGTATCCGCATCTCTCGGACCCCAACCAGGCAGTCGACAACAACCGGCCGAGGCCAACTGTTTCGTCAGCTTTTTCATGCGGCTTCTCCATGTTGTAGGCTGTCTACCAGACCGTCTCTTCAAGCCCTGTCCAGCAAGCGCAAACAACGCAAGACGGGGGTAACGCTGGACAGACATGCGCAATACGTGTCCCAGGAGACAAGTCTCCCCAAGGAAACCCAAAAGGGGAGACTTGTCTAGTCGGCGCATGGGGATTGTGTCGTACAGCTACAATGACAAATAGTGATGGTCAGTATAAATGGCCAGAGTGTGGATACGAGAGGCCATATTAATAAGGGAGAACGAGCGCTGCTGGCTGGCGATATGAAGGAAAGTGCATGTTGTCATGCATAACGTAGAATATTTGTAGCGCCGTAGTCTGGAAGTGGTCAGAGAAGATACTGATCAGATGAGACAAGGGCAGAGCACTGAGAGCAGGTTCTCTGGTTGCGGGATAAATTAAAGCAGCAAGAGCGTTAGGAAATGAGCATGGTTGGGATAGAAAATGGTTTACAGATTAAAAGCGCAGACGGCAGTGTGGCTTTCAAGGTAAAGGGGACAGAGCGCTCAGTCCCCTGAAAATTGGACGGTAACATACCAATAGTCTTTGGATTGTCAGAGAGCCGAATACCGAGCAGACTAGATTGGATTAGTGGGTTAGCTTATCCTGAGTAGTAAAGCTAAGGAGAGTAGAGAAATAGAGGGGTCAGCAGAAATTGACAGCTTATGGATGGGAGAAAGTATATTAATAGAGGATGCACGAGTCATACGTAAGATGGGACGTTTACATCACGTTAGTCTGAAAGTAGTCACGGAAGAAGACTAGCCAGAGGAGACGTGGTAAGGGCAAGGCTCTGGGACTTG
>OX104066.1:88410901-88438604 GCA_944474145.2 Dicrocoelium dendriticum | reverse complement strand
GGCCTCGGAGTATGAGTACGGAAGAAGGGACACCGTCATATGTGGGCTATAGTGGCTTGGAGATTCCCCGCTTGAGGTGTAGATCAATCTTAAATACTATGAACACGGTTTTATCGTGTATTAGGGAAGTAAGTGGTTTGCATGATGGTATGTTGCGTCTGTTTGTATGAGACACAAGGACAAAATCCGGACTTTTTCCGCGGGTTTCAAAAGGAACTTCCTTTCTCCGATGGCACTCAGCACCCTAGCACATACTCCCTAGCTGGTCATCTTCCGGTGCCTTATTTTTAGTCTTAATATTTATCAACATTCTAAGGCGTTCTTATAGCTTGTTTCTGTGTTCTACCGCAAGCCTTGGGTTGGCCATTCAAGTCGGAGTATCGGATATATCGTTAGAGGAACGTGCTATAACTGATTACCCCAAGTTATAATCGGTGGGGCATATACCATAAAGGAGTCTTTTACTAACCATTCTTTGCAGCTTCGGCCACGTTTATCTATACATTTCTAATTTTCTATACCTTTAATTTTGGGTTTCTTTCTGCAAGTTTATACTTTTCACCATGGAAAGTATAAGTCAAAAAATGGGCGCCCAGGTTCGTACCGTTAGTCTCGCTATACCTCATTTCGCGAGACTAATCATAAGGCCTCGTTTTCGCAGCTAGGTTTGCAGTTCCTTTTAAGTCGTATTATGCCCGGTTACGTTAAGTCCTACCACTTTGTAGCGGCGCTCCCTCCGTGTGTTATCGACGATCTGGATGAATTCTAGATCGGCCCGGAGATCAGCAAACTTATGAACCGGTTAAAGCCAATTTCTGGAAAGAACAGGCTTGTCCAACCGACAAAGTGTAACAAGACCTTTGAGCGGAACACAACTCCGTGTTCTTAAGCCGTCTGAGTTGTTAATAAAATAGGGAGCCTAGCAAAATCCACCTCTGTGGATGACAACTTTCTCCGGGTGATTTGGTTGCAACGACTACCTCGTGCAATGTGTCGCGTGCGTTCCGCTAATGCCGATGCTCCACTTGCTTCGTTGGCTGACACCGCCGACTGTGTCTGGGAATCTTACGTCCAAGTTTTGCCGGTCCAACGGACCTCTGGTGCTGAGTTAGTGGAACTCAGAGCTCAGATGGCCAAGCTTACTTAACGACACACAGACGTTTCAGTTTCCGTATCTAACCGCCAATCTCGTCCTAAATGCTGAAACTGTCCTCGAGCCTCTTTGAAGACCGCGCCTAGACCATCCTATTGCTGTTACGAGAAGCGGTTTGGTCCGCAAGTCAGATCATGCCGTTCCCCTTGCTTATTCAATCGCCAAACACAGGCTAACGAACCGATCAGCACGTAGGAGCGACGGAATTCCCTGGTCAGCACGGTCTCCGTTGCTTCGTTACCTACGGGAAAACGGGACAAGGCTAACTTGTTGACACAGGTGCAGAACTTAGCTTTATCCCACCCGATCCTAGTGACGTTACTAAGAATGGGACTAGCTCAGTAAGCGCAGTCAACAGATACATCCCTCGAATATATATATATACACGCAAACTTGAATGACGACGAGCTTTATATGGGTACTCCTAGTTGCAGACATTCAAACACCCATCCACAGACTCGATTTTCTGCATCACTACGACATGGTTATAGATACAAAGCACCACCGTCTCGTCGACCATTTTACCCGTCACACTGTCATTTGGACTTTGGTTGATACTGAGTCGGTCAGTCCAGTGTAGGCGACTCAGTTGCGCCCACCCGTTAGGCATATTCTCCTCGACTGCTTTCCACAGGTTTTTCGTGCTGTCACTCCGGTGCCTGCGGCAACCGATTCCGCAAAACCTCATATGGTTTCGACAAAACCACCTGGTTTCGCTACGGCCAAACGACCTACCCTGGATAAACGTCTTTTCGCTAAGGCCGTTTTCGAGCACATGCTCGAACTAGGTATAATTAGAACTTAGAAGCGCCCAAGGGTGTGACTGCTTCACATGATGCATAGAAAGACAGGAGGCTGACCTTCATGTGAGGACTACCGCGCTCTGAACAACGTAACTTTTCCCGACCGGTATCTCACACAGCATATTTAGGACATAACGGCCAACCTACGAGGTAAGGTGTATCCTCGAAAATTGACCTGGTACGCGATTACCACTAGATCCCGGTCGCAGACGAAGACATAGCTAAAACCACTGTCAATACACCTTTTGGTTTGTTGGAATTTCTTTGCATGCCATTTGATTTGCGCAGCGCAGCGCAAACCTTTCAGCGTTTTACAGATTCCGGTACCCTTGGATTAGACTTCGTCTATCCCTACATCGGCGATAAATTGGTAACCAGCTCACCCGAGGAAGCTCATCAAGAGCACCTCAAACATTTAGTTGAAAGACTCCTTGCCAATCGTTTCACCGTCAATCCAGATAGGTGTAGCTTACGGCAGCCATCTATAGAGATTCTTGGTCATCGCAATGAACAACATGGCATACGACATTCAGCCGACAAGTTCTGAGCTATCCGTGACCTTCCGCTTTCGAACATAGTAGCTGCCCTTCAGAGTTTTAACGGCATGATCAATTAATATCGACGGTTTCTTCCGCATTACGCTGTTACACAGCCTGTGGATTTACCTACTCCTTGGTCGCAAAAAAGGTATCTAGAACTTACCGCGCCGCAATTGAAGCTTTTAATGCCAGTAAAGATGCTTTAGCTGCCTCAGTTATGTTACATCATTTTGATGCCGAAGCGCCGCTTAGATTGGCCGTTGAGGTACCGAGCACCGCAATTGGGGCGGTCTTACGGAAGAGGACTAATGAAGATTGCAAGTCACTTTGTTCCTGTTCGAGGCGCTTGCAACCAGCAGAACCTAATCACAACACATCCAGCCGAGAACCGCTAGCTGTTTACTCGAGGATCCGGCACTTCCGACACATCCTCGAAGATAACCACTTTGTCACCTTCCCCGACCATAAGACTTTCGCCTTTCGAAATCACTCAGCTCGACACTCACCGCGTGATGTTTGCCAGCCGGAGTTCATCGCCCAATTTTCAACCGATATGCGACACCTTCCTAGTCAACAGAAGGTTGTCGCTGATGCTCTGCCAAGAGAGTATGCAATCAGCCCCTCCCAGCAGGTAAGTAATCGACCTGCCGTGGCGCCTGCGCAACCAAATGCTCAGAGTGATACAAAGCTTTCTAAAACTTACCTGATGATCTTCCCTCATTCCTGCTATCATCCGATGGCACAATCTTATGTGACGCTTCTCCAGGACGACCTCCATCCTTCGTTCCTGAAATCTTACGCCGGCTTAGTTTTGCTACGCTCCACAACGGGGCACATCCAGGCATGAAACCCAAGGTCAAACTCAAATCCGATCAATATGTTTGGCCTGGGATGCAATGTGAGCATACACGCTGGGCATGCACTCGTCTCACTTGCCAGGAAGCCAAGGTCTAACGGCACGTATCCGCTCCACTTGGACGCTTCCCGCCCGTTTCGACGCTACTCACCCATGTTCAGCTTGCCTTAGTTGGACGGTTGGCCCCGTTCAAAGGAATAGTCTACATCTTGACCATGATCGGTCTTTGCGTCCGTTGACTAGGAGCTGTCCCCATTCCTAAGGTAGCTTTGAAAACCGTTACAAGCGCTTTTTTCGAGCGCTGGGTTGCTTCACATAACTGTCCAGTTACAGTGATAACCGACCGCTGTCCACAATTCGATGGTTTGACTTTCTCCGGTCTTAAGGTCATCGGATGCCGATGCATTCGTACTACCGCCTATCAGCCCCAGGCAAACGGCATAGTGAAACGTTTCCACCAACAGCAGAAAGCTTCACTCAGCGCCTCCATTGCATTGATTTAGACTGATGCTCTGCCCATGGTACTTCTTGGCATCCGGTCGTCCCTCAAGAACGACCTGCATACGTTCAGCGCCGATTTTGTATTTGGACAACCTCTATGTTTATCTGGTGACTCCTTTTCTGAGAGCCCCAACGTTCCCCGTTATGACGCCAACTACGCTCGGCAGCTAGCCACGAGCACGCATCAGCTCACGTTTACTGCCTCCAGAAAACAACAGCATAAAGCATTCGTGCCTCAAGGTCTTCAGCAACGCCTGTTTGTATTCCTGCGTTTTGATGGTCTCCCTAGACCACTTGAGTGAACTTAGGAAGGTCCTTTCAATATTCTATAGTGTAAAGCTGGTGTAGTTATCATCGATCGGTGCGGCAAGCGTGAAGCCGTCTGCATTGACCGTCTCAAACCAGTCCACATGGAAGCTAAGCTCGACCACCATGTTTACCCACCTTCCGACGAATCAACGCAAATTATGACGGACGATGCGCCTTCCCCTAACGCTACTGACTCCAGGAAGAACAATCCAACTGAGGCTATTACATGAGCTTCATCAATTTCCACCGAGCCGGGCGGTGAGTCATCACCAAGTTGCCTAGCCACGCGATCCGACATACTGTTTAAGTCAAAAATATCGTCTCCCGAACCGCAGCATTCGACTAGGTCAG
Source organism: Dicrocoelium dendriticum (assembly GCA_944474145.2). Classification (NCBI taxonomy): domain Eukaryota; kingdom Metazoa; phylum Platyhelminthes; class Trematoda; order Plagiorchiida; family Dicrocoeliidae; genus Dicrocoelium; species Dicrocoelium dendriticum. The sequence continues at coordinate 88,434,092 of OX104066.1, read as the reverse complement.
TGTTACGTGTTCAACCAATGATCGCTCACTATGACCGTAAACGTGATTGGCCCTATACACACACGTAGATAAGCACACACACACGCACTCGAGGACAAACCCTAACTTTCCGTGTTCACATGTAAACCGTTAAGTGTTCAGTATACTACGTGCCAGACTGACGCGTCTTCTTGCTTATTCACTACTACTTGAAATACGTACTTGCGGTTAGAGTCCAGCTGTGATATCTGGCGACGGAGGTCAACATGTCCATGACAAATACTCCACCGGATAGCCGGAATCTCAGACCAGAGCACGCGGGAGAAGCTCCTTTCACAAGATGATTGTTCACTGACCTGGATGACGGCCTGCTCGATTGCCCGGCAGAGGGAACACCTTACACAACAACTCGCAACATTTACGCTGAAGGACTCCTCAGATGAGCTGCGATTGATTAACACTACACCAAAACCAAAGCCACCCACTGGCGTCAATTTGTTCGTGTGCTAACGCTGTGGTGAACAGCACAGTTGTCCATCCGACTGTCGGCATCAGAAGACAGTATGTCGAAGCTGCGGGAAGATGGGCCACCTGGCGCGAGTGTGTAGATCGGTCAAGCGACGTTCAGGTGGGACTTATCGAGGAGCAAACCCCATCAAAACTGTGGACGAGTCTGATGGTAGCGATCCTGAATTATATTCCATTTGGCTTAATTCCGTTTCTAGCATGCAGCCGGCGCCATACACTCTAGAGCTTTACATTGAAGGACAAAAGGTACAGATGGAAATAGATACAGGAGCATCCGTGACGATACTCCGGGAAAACGCTGTAAAAACGCTCCTGAACTTATCCGCTTGCAATTCTGTTCTTCGTACATACACCGGTGAACTTATACGTGTCCTTGGTAAATGCTTCGTGAAGGCACAGTATGGCGACAAAATACGCACACTGCCTGTATATGTGATCCCCGGGGATCGTCCAAATCTGCTTGGAAGAGACTGTATACGTGCTTTCCCGGATACAATGAATGTGGTAAAATTAGTCACCGAGATCTCCGGACTTGAAACATTACTTAAACAACATTCAGCTGTATTTTCCGAGGAGCTTGGGAAGTTGAAAGAATTTCAGGCTGTGATAAAACTAAAGGAAGACGCTCGACCAAAATTCATTAAGGCGCGCACACTACCATACGCTATGAGGCCTAAAGTTGAAGAGGAACTAAACCGCCTACGGACTCAAGGTATTATTACTCCTGTACACTTTTCCGACTGGGGAACTCCAATTGTGCCAGTAACCAAATCGGACGGCTCCGTACGGATTTGTGGTGACTACAAGATAACCATAAATCAAGCATCCATGCTGGTCAGGTACCCCATGCCACGTATTGATGACTTGTATGCAACACTAGCTGGTGGTGAAAAGTTTACCAAACTCCATCTGAGTCATGCATACTCGCAGATAGAGCTCGATGAACCTTCGAGGAAACTTACTACCATCACCACGCACATGGGACTATTTCAATATACTCGTTTACCTTTTGGCATTAATTCCGCCCCCGGAATAGTTCAGAGAATTATTGACGACCTAGTGAAGGACATTCCTTTTGCGTGTGCTTATCTGGATGATATTCTTATCTCTGGACGCTCGGATACAGAGCATCTTCGAACACTCGCGGTCGTGCTCGAGCGTTTGGAGCGAAGTGGATTCAGATTGAAAAGTTCTAAATGTGAGTTCCTTTCACCGTCCGTTTGTTACCTTGGATACCGGCTTGATATACACGGTTTACATGTTTTAAATGACAAGGTTAAACCTATTTTAGAAAGCCCAGAGCCAAAGAGTTGTGATGAACTCCGTTCGTTTTAGGAATGCTATCTCACTATCGCCCTTTCCTGCCTAATGCATCGACGGTTCTATCGCCATTAAATGAGCTGTTACACAAAAATGCATCGTGGTTTTGGGGCTCCCGTCAAAAAATGCCTTCAATAAAGAGGTAGGCGAGTTCGCTTGCTAGCGCTTTTGAAAGATTAGGTTTTCTTCTGTTTACCATTTCGCGCTATCCTTACCTTTCTGGCAAGTCCCGTAGGAAAACCAAAAATTCCAAACCGTTCGAAAACCCAAGGAAACGAAAAAGTAAGGTTTAGAAACCCAAAAATATAGTTTTGTCGGTACTCCGTCAAGCGGTAAGTGCCACTTTCCTGTTTGCTCGCCACCACGGTCACAACACATCTGTATGTCTTTGCTTCATATGTAATACATGGAGTACGATTTAAATGCGAAGAGTTGGTGTTTACTAGCAAATATTTGACGTTCACGATTCGCAAACATTTGCTTCTCACCAACTTCCCTCCATTTAGGGATATTGGCACTTTTAGGGTGGACACGGGTGGGAGCCCGCTAAGGTTCAACAACCCTAGTGCTCCTCAGCATCTGTAACAGTTCTCATCACCTAGTGCGCAGAGGGCTGGTTAGCGACGGATGGTCCTCACGTAGATCGAATAGCCACAAACGGTTTTTCTAATATGAGAGAGCTGTGTAGTGGCTGGAGATTCCCCGGCTTGATGTATAAATCAATCTTAAATATCATGAACTCATAGTTTTATCATGTAGTAAGGGCGTAAGTAGTTTGCATGTTTGTATGTTGCATGTGTCTGTATGCAACGCGCCGATAACATCCGGACTATGTCTGATGGCTTGGTAAGCAACGTCGGTTCGCTGATGACAATCAGCACCCTACCAAATACCCCCAGCTAGTCATCTTCGGTGCCATATTTTTAGTCCTAAGAAGTAGCCACCTTCTAAGTCGTTCTTCTAGCTTATTGCAGTGTGTTCTACCACACGCTTTGGGTGGGCCATTCAAGTCTGAGTACCGGGTATAGCGTTCGATCAACGCGCTAATTTAGTGTGCCCGTTTTAACGCGCTAAGTTCTCACTTGCTATATTTTTAAGTCCAAGTCAATAGTGTGTAGTTGATTATCAGTGCACTTTGGGAGCATATTTGGCAATGCCGTAAGGGTTGCTAAAGGAGGCAGAGAAGTGTGTGGTAATGTACTCGCAGAGTTCAACCGCACCAGTGCCTATCCTTTCACCAAGATTCACGAGGGTAGTAATCGGTATACCTTTGCTGCCAACCCGCTACTTCCTTAATAGAATACGAGGCTCTGCCTTGTTTTCAGTGCCCTACTGATTTACACGCATTATCCTGTGAACATCCCCAATGGGCTATTTATTTTTTCATACGGACGATGAGATGTAAGTTTTTGGTTTTGATGTGGCAAGAGCGCATTTCTTAAGGCTGCTGGTCGGTTTGCGTGTGAAGACATCATCAAGCGTATGGGGTTTCTGATCTTCCACGTTTTAAAGTAAGGACGTCTAACTAGTTGGTGGAGCTGTTGCAAAGATGGCTGAGCGCAGTAGCTATTTTGTCGGAGAGAAAGCAGTCGTCCCAGAATGCTGCTCGGAGATGAAAGGAGAAGATTTCCCAGTTGATACGCTGGAGAGGCGGAAACACGTCATTTTGTGACTGCACGTTGATGGGATTTGAGGAGCACCAATGAGAGCTGTACCGCTCTGTGGTCGCTGCCAGGTATGTTGTCTAACAAGCTGGGGTAAGCGAGACAGATATGGTTAGTGAAAATAAGGTCCAGCATGCCAGGTTGTCTAGTCGGTACAAACACATGCTGTATCCATTCACGCGTGAAAATAGTGTCAACCAGAGCCCTATACTCGAGTTATGCTGACTGTCTGAGCCACGAAACATGAGGTAGGTTGCAGCCCATTAATGGCCTCACAGCCTGCAGAGAGAAATAAGCTTTTCTGAAAGCGCCTTGGATTGAGACTGTGTGTAAAAGTAAGAAGAAAGGTTGCTATAAAACTATCAAATTATGAAAATCAAAAATATTAAGTTGTGAATCGTCAGCGGTTGCGTCTAAGCAGTCAAGCGTTTCTTCCGGTTCTGTTGGGAATTTGTGTTGGGCATAAGATGTTTGTTTTGGCATGGTATGTGCATCGTTTCAAAGAGCAACAGTTTCCGAAATAATCGTCGATGCGTCTTTTAAAACACCTAACAGAATCGACTTATATTAATTATTCTGGTGGTGAATTTCGTACGTTAATCATTCTTTGTTCGATACAAATCGAATATGACAATTTGTTCACGCACTGGACCTTAAGAAGGTACCGGTGTCCGCGGGTGTTACGCGGTTCCCGCAGGTGAAATATTGACCGCAGTCTGGGGTACTAGTTAAGGTGTGGCATTCGATGGGCCATAATAAAGTCAATACTAACACGAAAGTAGGATAGTGTGTTAAGTTTGAGCGTTCCACAAGGCTTATCATAAGAAAGCTTTTGTACACTCGGTATAATTCTAGATGCGATATTCTATATTTTCACCAAAATTTCAGTTTCCTGATGCGCTCTTGAAAAATAAAATGAAGGCACCTATGCCTTGGGGTGAGCAGAAGCGTACTGCATTAGTCAGAGAATATTAATATCTCTTCTGAACCGGAATAGTAGATAGACTCTGTGACGTTTTACATGTGTCTTCAGAGGAAGTCACATCAGATAGTTTAATTTTGGTGTGTTAAACTAACTCAGTCACAACTCCGGACTCTTCACGTCCCATGCGTGGTAGATGGCCCTGGTCATTTAAAACAGCAGTTCATGGGGTATAAGCTCACAGGTGGGCTGGTGTATAGCACCAGTGCCAGGCGTTTGCTTTGACGGCGGGGTACACTTCGGGGTGCTCAATGTTTGCTACCGTCTGCCCCAAGCCGGGCAGCCCTTGGTCAAGTCGCTCAGGCTATTGATCCAAGGTCCAGACGGATTACCTAAGCGTAACCTCACTGGCTTAAAACTAAGTAAATCAATATACCTTTTATTCTCGACAACGCGCTACACATCTTTACCGGTATGAGCGTCTTAACATAAAATATGTGGTTAAAAATTTACAAAAGACATGTGTCTATAAACGTGAATATGTGTATTTGGGTATATACGTATGTAAGGGTTATGTATATAGCTGTGTAGCTTGGGCTTGTAAATGTGTTGCTGTATTTGACTGTTTACTATCGTCAGGAATGTAAGGATAAACGAATGCTGTCCGTGGGTTGAATAGTGTTATCCGGACGTCCACAAAACAGTGACTGCAGTTTTTAGGGAATCACATCCGCTACTTCACGATGTTCTTAAACGGACATATGTAGCTGTTTCTAAGAAGAAGGCATGCTAAACAAAAGCCCACCACCTGGAATACTGTTGCCGAGCTGTTTGCTAGAACGGGTCAAACCCGCGCCACCAAGCAGGCGCCACTAGCAGGTGTTCGGTTGGTAAAGGCTAGGGACTGGGCACCCGGAGCGAAGCAACATTCTCAAGATAGACGGTCAAAGCGTGACACCTGTCCTCTGGATCAGTCCTGCAACCCAACATCCGCTACTTGTTTTACTTCCCTACATCCTCCCCATCTATTAAACGGCAGACCTCCGCTAAGCTAGCACACCTGCTGTCATGTGCAACCACCGAGTGCTTTTCCGGTGCGAGAAAGCCATCAGTTGGGAAACAGTCGCTGAGGAAGTTACTACGTTGATCCAATCTCTTCGTCCCACTCCTGACTGCTGTCCGCGTGTTGCCTTTTCGCTAGAAGCCTCTTTGCTTCCCACTAGAGCCTTTACCGTTTTTAATTAGCGACAATTGCCTAGGCGAGGTTCGCTGGTTGCCTGTTTGCCGGCTTCCTCGACTTGCCTTACACTCTGCGGCTGCTCCAACTTGAAAAACCACGAGATGGGCAATCCATGAATTGGCACAGAAAAACGAACAATTAACTGAGGGACAATCAGGCAAGTTCGTGAGCGACCGCAGCAGCCGTGGCACCTTCAGTGGCATTCCTGTATACCATTTCCTATATCTGGTTGTTTATTCTCCTTCTAGTCGGCGTAATTTAGTGCAGTTCTTTCATCTCTTACTTTATAGTTGGTTTGTCTCCAAACCAACTGTTTTTATCTTGTTCATTATTGTTATACTCGCGTTTTGAATCGTTCCACCCGCATCCACTGCACCTCGGTGTTTGCAGCATATTTGATTGACTGAACTGGATTGGTCGTGTCATCCCTACTTTTCGCTGTCTATTAAAGGTTCCGGGCTACAGTGAATAAACCTACCGTTCCATCGGCCTTACGACAGACTGCACATAGACAATGGGACTGGGCTGCTTTGTGGCGGCTGTCAATTGATCCAGATGTCAAGGCTAATTTGTCCGATGCTACTTAACTCGTGCGGGAGGTGTCACAGTTAAGTGTCATGTGGTCGGTGTGCTCCAAAAAACAGTTCTCATCTGGAAACACTTACACGGCTTGCATGTGGTTCCTTGTAATGCGTTCTCCAGTATCCATGCCATGTGATGCACTTATGGTAGTCGCACATTTCCAACACAATTTGCTTCTACACTAGGAGTAGATGTGTGGCCCCTGAAATTCGTTGTCTCGGGGACCCGCAGCCTCCGAGTACAATAAACCATGCATGTGGTCACCCGATTTAACTACGGCAAGTGAATAACATCCAGTCATGTGCTTTTCAGGCAGTCAGTGAGTATGGGCCGCTGTGCTCCGTCAAATTTTAAGTCCACACGGCATGCAACCAAAATGACCCATTAAGCATTTCGTCCGCATCAATTCTGGTCCGTGCACCGCATGCATTCATGTAGCTTTCAGACAATCATTAGAGGTTTGCCGCTCTGATACATTCTTTGGTACTGTCCTAGCGCCTCCACCAATCTTAAGCCATTGTATTTGGCGTACGGTTTACAGCATGTACTTGCCTATCTTACATGTAACATTTAGACCGACACTACACATGTCCCCTTTTGGTGCATGGTTTCCCTATGCCATACCGCTTCTAGGTACCTTGAGGCATGGATTGTTTTGTATCTTCCACTGGCAATTTGACACCCTTCATTTTCTTGGCTGCTGACACCCATTTAACATGCTCCGCCCTAGGCATTGGCTTCCCAGTACCATATTCCAGCCACTTACACTTATTGATTATGCCGTTCTATTGATATCCGGTAATCGCGTAGCCACCAGTGGTGTAGCTTTTAGTCAGCCAGCGTAGATGACGAGCTCCGTCCATGCTTTCCTAGTTACACCTGGCATGTACCAGCGTAGGGCCTTGGATGGTACTGTCTTTGCACTTCGATTAGTGCAAGCGTCACAGCATGAACCCATATGCACATGGCAATCCTCCATCAGAGAACGTTATAACCCTCTAATTTTGCGGCTCAAACCATTTCTCAGTGTTCACGAATGGCGGGTTGTTAGCGAGTTGTACCCTCACCGCGAGTTCAAGCATAGTTGTGACTGGTTGGAACGTCGTTATCCATTACTGTCGTATTTCGTAATACTTTGGTTGCCCCATTTCGCCAATCACTGCTTCCTATATACTCCATCCGCCCCCACCTGTTCCGCATGAGTCGCTGGTCCGCCTCGCTCGGATGCCTCTGCCGTGTTTATGTACGTCATCCGTGCTAGAAACCTCGCTGGTGATTTAACGATTACTTCTTGAGGTAAGGGTGCATCGTCGTTTCCTTTCCTTTTCCTTCACAGCCTGCACTCTTCGTTTGCCACTTGTTCAAAATACCTTGTTTCCAGGTGAAATAAATAAATAAATGAATAGTTTATTCTCAAATTTATAGAGACACACCAAACCAGGCATGATCAAGGTTTACAGGCAGCTGAATATCACAACGATGCTTTGTGTTCAATCGTGCTTAGTGTAAGCGGCCAAGGCACCATACATGCAGTGAAACGGTGATGTAGTCCGAGGGCGTCATATTCGTGCACGGGTAAATGAAACAAAAGAAATGGCACCGTACTGCTACCGGGGTTACATCATACATTTAAGTGTGAGGAACTAAGCCAAACGCACCATTACTGTGAAGGCAGCAAGCTGAATGGAAGTCAAAGGTAGGTACGGGTATCGGATGCAAACGGAATGAAAGAGGTTGGCGTTCGTAAGGGAAACATGACCAAAATGGCTCGGTACTTGCATTGTGGATGGTTACACAAGCCCAAATAAATTGCTCACGCATATGCGGCGGAGGAATGGATTGTGTCATGTTAACGCAGTGAAGCACTGAGTTAAGGGGTGTATGTGCATTTGTAAGCAACAGATGCAGGGGAACAGTGAAACAGATTACATGTAACATGTTACCAATGTAGTGGATAGGGAGAGCCATTGCACAAAACCATGTTGTGTGTGTAATCTCAAACGCGTCCCACCTGGAATCGGAAACTTGCTCCTGGAAAGCTATACAATAGAGAAGTAACGCTATACATTGTTATACCAAATGATGTGCTGACAAAATATGTATGTAAGACAACAGATTATATACCAAGCGCCGTCTACACCATTTCTAAGGCTCGCGCAGTTGTTGTGAGCGTGCATACCTAGGCATCCAACCCGCAACGCATGAACACTAGAAACTGAGCGGCCTGAAAAGGGCCCTGCTAAGGGCTGTTGTTGGGTTCACTCGGCTGATGAAGTGGAACCGGACTGAAGAGATAGTTAGCGTGCTGGTGGACTGATATATGAATATTAGGATTTAGTTGCATGCAAACCTGAAACCACATATTGGTGCACCTAGACGAGGAGGAGGTAGGGAAGTAAAACAAGTAGCGGATGTTGGGTTGCAGGACTGATCCAGAGGACAGGTGTCACGCTTTGACCGTCTATCTTGAGAATGTTGCTTCGCTCCGGGTGCCCAGTCCCTAGCCTTTACCAACCGAACACCTCCTAGTGGCGCCTGCTTGGTGGCGCGGGTTTGACCCGTTCTAGCAAACAGCTCGGCAACAGTATTCCAGGTGGTGGGCTTTTGTTTAGCATGCCTTCTTCTTAGAAACAGCTACATATGTCCGTTTAAGAACATCGTGAAGTAGCGGATGTGATTCCCTAAAAACTGCAGTCACTGTTTTGTGGACGTCCGGATAACACTATTCAACCCACGGACAGCATTCGTTTATCCTTACATTCCTGACGATAGTAAACAGTCAAATACAGCAACACATTTACAAGCCCAAGCTACACAGCTATATACATAACCCTTACATACGTATATACCCAAATACACATATTCACGTTTATAGACACATGTCTTTTGTAAATTTTTAAATCCACATATTTTATGTTAAGACGCTCATACCGGTAAAGATGTGTAGCGCGTTGTCGAGAATAAAAGGTATATTGATTTACTTAGTTATAAGTCAGTGAGGTTACGCTGAGGTAATCCATATGGACCTTGGATCAATAGCCTGAGCGACTTGACCAAGGGCTGCCCGGCTTGGGGCAGACGGTAGCAAACATTGAGCACCCCGAAGTGTACCCCGCCGTCAAAGCAAACGTCTGGCACTGGTGCTATACACCAGCCCACCTGTGAGCTTATACCCCATGAACTGCTGTTTTAAATGACCAGGGCCATCTACCACGCATGGGACGTGAAGAGTCCGGAGTGGTGACTGAGTTAGTTTAACACACCAAAATTAACCTATCTGATGTGACTTCCTCTGAAGACACATGTAAAACGTCACAGAGTCTATCTACTATTCCGGTTCAGAAGAGATATTAAGCTTCACTGGCTAGTGTACTACGCTGCGGCCTACCGCAATATATTTTTGTACACTTTATGTGCATGTGAAAGTCCACGGGCTTTTCTGCACGGAACGACAGTAGGCTTAATTAGCACATTTGAATACTTGTGTCTCCATGCGCTCGTGGAGCTATTTGACCTCCACATGAATACCCAGAAGAGTCTAGTCGCGACGACGTGCGCTGTTTTTTCAGTCGGCAGCTCATGCATATTCCACACAGTGATCGTGAAGCCTGGTGGTCCCTGCGTGCTTCGGAAACTTAGGCCGCTGCCTTCTCATGAAATACTCGCAAGCTCCAATAGCCTGTTCCATTCACTGACCACATAAGGCCTGGAATCCATGAGACTGTATGCAAAGTGAGGAGTTAGCCGATTGTCAACTTACAGAGACAGTTTGACCAGTGGGCCGAACAAGTTTATTGGAAGTTCAATAGGCCAGCACCGTCCACCTGGAGATTTTGCGAACACAGCTGCCCGCCCTGGGTTGTCACACTTGATGCACTCAGCAAAGTGAATGTTTGTCTTTCAATTCCACACTTTGAACGATACCAGGCTGCCGGAACAGAGACATCCTGCGGAGCACTTCAAATGTGGAAGCTGTTATAAATAAACAAATCGTTTATTCTCGAATTTGTCGAGACACACAAAACCAGACATTATCAACCTTTACATGCAACTGTTGTTCGCCACATACACGTTGCCTGTTGTACAGGCTGTGGAAATTGGAAAAGCAATCATGATGAATAAAGTTGTAAATGGATGATAATAGGTTGGGTTCTAGCGTGCTTAGTGTAAACAATCATGGCACCAAACTTTTGTGAAAAAGATACACGTAGACAAGGCTTATCCTATTTTTGAACGCGTCCGGATAAACTTGAATTATGATGCTAGTCGTCTTGCCAGCGTGTAGTTGTGGTCAGTGACTTCATACAGTAGCGAGTCACATCCTCCAAGTCGCAGTGTTATTAAACGGATATTTGTGGCTTTTTATAAAGAGAACGCTAGCCAAGCGAAAACCCACCACGTTCTAGAACACTGCCAAAAATCGGTTTGTACCTTACTGTACAACTGGCAGAGCAGCTCGCCGAATTAGTGCACACTCGGTTATCTGCAGTCAAAGGACTTCCAATTTCCTCCGTTTATTGATCAGGTATCTTGGTCATGGCGGCCATAACGGCTGAGGCCACTCGAGGATGGAGATTTCCGAAGGATCGTCTTTGTGAGTGTCCAGGTGAGCAAAACGTCAGTTTCTTGCGTCTGGATTTTTCAGGTTTATGTTTGCTTTCCAGGAGTGTGAAGGCCCAGTGTCCAGATATCATTACTGGACAACGGTTGTGGTAGCAAGTGCAGCTGAATCCATTTGTCGTACAGCCATGTTCTTTACAAGTCCTTGTGGGTTACTATGTCCCGTCCCGAACAATAACGATTTCTCCGTTCAATCTCAGATCGCCAAGAGTTTACGGACCTCGAGAAAAGGAAAGTTGAGAGACAACCAAGGCCGCAAAGACCAGGCATGAAGAGAACAATTGTTAAAGTACTATGTTATAACATTTAGAGTTGAGACAAAATGATGTACAGTGTGCAGTAATGATTTTACTGTAAGGGTCTTTTGTACGTCCCATGAAAGCAATAGCCGTATAGGTTGACAGCTACCATTTAACTGGAATACAGAGAGTTGCGCAATTAAGTATCAGTTTGCTATCATACATCTATTGCGTGGGAAGATAAATAAATAAATAAATAAATTTTGTATTCTGGACTAAGCGAGGCACGCCTCCGCAGGCATGATCATGTTACGAGTACAAAATATGATCAGTTAATGTACAATGGGATTGTTGCATATGTTTAAATATGAATGTATGTAAGTTTGCATGTAGGCGTTTTTAGCTTCGTTTATGGCATTGGTAAATTTTTCCTGTTGTTTTGCTTGAATGTGTTTGAAGGTGTCGCCAGTGCTAAATGGAGGCTTCCTATCTGTGGACTTGAGGCGATTGTCCGGATAAGCGATGGGCGACTTTAGTTAGTGGCGAGTCACAACCGCCACGTCACAGTGTTGTTAAACGGACTTTTGTGGCTTTTTATAGGGAGAAGGCTCGCCAGGCGAAAACCCACCACATCCTGGAACACTGCCGCCGAACTATTTGCTGGAAGGGGGTAAATCCCAACCACCCAGCTGGCACCACGAGGAGGTTGTTCGGCCAGCCAGCCAGCCAGCATGCAGACTTCAAGGAGCAACAGCGTTTGAATGGTGGATAAACAGCTGGTAGCCAGCCTACTTCGTTAGGGAGCGCAGAATAAGTAAGTGAAGGAATAAACGGCTTGTGACGAAAGGGATGCGAAGGTCATTTGGTGGTAAATCAGCGGATAGATAGGACGCAAGCGCTGAGTAAAAATGTTCAATGGAGCAAGAGAGAAAGGCGACAGGCCGGTACTAAGAGTATTGTGCTACGGCCGACTGGGATGGGAAAGCCTGTGAGAGAGCTCACCTCCTATATAAGTAAGTGTCGAAATCTTTGCTGCCAAAACGGACACAGCCACCCACGAAGGATTGATTAAGCAGCGAATGTACTTACTAGATGAGAAAGGATTGATGGATAGAAATGAAGTAATAAAAAGATTAACGGAAAGCGAACGTGCTGAGCAACGTATACGTAGCATCGCGCAGAGAAACGAAATAGTCTAGGGTGCTAAGCAAATGACACTAGGGTATGCTGATCCAGGAAAAGCCAGTGAGTCTGTTGGACTCATACATGAATCCGTGCCGCAAACACAGCAGCGAGTAAGTGGTAACTGAACACCTAGAAGTGAGAAGCTAAGGGGCGTCTGTCTGCTGACCAGATGAGATGAGTCATGAACTAATGTTAAGAAAGGTTAATTGACGGAAGGGCAGCGAGTAGCCAGAATGCAAGCGTACATAGAGGTTGCTGCGGATATCAACACATGAGGCCTAACCGCAGCAGCTGGGGTGCTAACATAATAGCACCAAGCTGGATAGAGCCAGGGAATGCTAGCCCGAGAGCTGGCGAACTGCAGGTAAAAAATGTCTAAGACATTACAGAGAGTAAGGGATAAATGAAGATCTAGAAGTATGAGGCACGACAGCGACCTGCGCTGAATACTTGGATATAGTTGCACGACAGAATAAAGCTAAGTGAGGTTTCATGATGGAGGGACAGCGAACGGGAAAAGCGTAGGCATCCAATGAGGTTGTTAAATAGTTCAGGGCAGAGGATGAGAAGATGCATCGACGCGCAGCTAATCATATCGTGCTCTGGTGCTAATGGAATATAACTAAGGGAGCCTGTGTTAGGAGAAGCCAGTGAGCGAGCTGAACTACAATTAACTAAGTGTCGCAGACGAGTAAGTGACAGCTGAGCATCTAGAAAGGAGCAGCTTTGCACTGACCGGATGAGATAAGTAAGTTCGTCAGAAGAGATCTAAAAATGTTTAATTGATGGACAGCAGACAGGAAGGATGCAAGCATACATTAAGCTAACTGTGGGTGTCGCATCACACATGGCTGAAGCACGGTGGTGCGTAGGTACATAATCCATGTTAGGGTGCTGGGACCATACTACTTTGGATAGAGCCAGGGTAAGCTAATCCGAGAGTTGAACGCTTGCAGGTGAAACAGCCGAAGACGTTACCTCAATTACGAGATAGGAGAACGTCTAGAATAGAGAGGCTAAGAAGCGGCTGTGCGCTGACTTGATGAGTTGGGAAGGAGGGCTAGGAGAAACCTAAAAAGCTTACATGAAGGAACGACATCAAACAGGCAGAATGCATGCGTACATTAAGTTTACGGAGGACGACGCAGCATATGAGTCAGAGGCGCGCAGATACTGGGGCCTGTTATGGTGCTAACATAGAAGTGCTAAGGTAGACTGAGCCGGAAAATGCCTGTGAAAGTTCTGAACTCCTACATAGGCAGGTAAAACAGACTTTGCAGGGGTGACGGGTAAATGACGGTTTATGAAGGAGAGACTAAGGAGCAACTGTGCGCAGACCATATGAGTTATGTTTGTTCCAACGAAGAGAGCTGGGAAAGGTTTCATGAAGAAAAGACAACTATCGGATGAAGCGCAAGCACACAATAAGGCAGTTAGATAGCTCAGAGCATAAGAGGATAAGACGCAGCGACCCGCAGATAATCAAACCATGCAGGGGAACTAATGGAATATAACTAAGGAAGCCTGAGCCGAGAGAAGCCAATGAGAGAGCTGAACTACAAGTAATTAGGTGTCGCAGATGCGAAAGTGACAGCTGAACATTTAGCAAGGAAGCCTGTGCCGGGAAAAGTCGAGGAGAGAGCTGGACTACAATATACGTAGGTGTCCTAGATGTAGCGCGTAATAGATAAATGAACGATTAGAAAGGAGCGGCTCTGAGCGGACTACTTGAGTTATGTTTGCTGGACAGAAAAGAGCTAAGAAATGTTACATGATGAAGGGCCAGCGAACGGAAGAAGCGCTGGCATGTAATATGGTTGCTAACTGGTTCAGCGCATAAAGGTCAAGACACAGCGACGCACAGATATTCACCTTATGCTAGGGTGCTAATTGGATATTACAAAGTTAGCTGCAGCCGGGAAAAGCCGGTGAGAGAGCTGAACTACAATTAACTTGATGTTACAGACAAGTAAGTGATAGCTGCGCATCTATCAAGAAGCGGCAGTGTGCTGATCTGATGAGACAAGGAACGTCGCCAGAAGTGTGCTACACAAGGTTGAAGGAAGGAAGGAAAGCAGCCAGGAAGATGCAAGCGTACAGTAAGTTGACCGAGGGAGTCACAATATCAAAACAGATTTAATAAGTGGATTGAATGAAGCATGGACAGAAAACAGAAAGAATGCGTACGAAGGTACACTGAGCTGGAAAAAGCACATGAGATAAATGGATTACAATATAAGTAAGTGTCTTAGACGTTGCATCGGGTAGGGTTTAAATGAACAACTAATAAAAGAGAGGTTAGGGACTGGCTGTGCGCAGGTATCATAAGATATGAATGAATGCCATAAAAAAGCCAAAATGGTTAGATAACAGGACTACGAACGGGCGGAGCCCAAGCGTACATTAAGGTTGTTTAAAACGTCAGAGCATCAAAAGCTAAAGCGCAGCGGCGCGCAGATAATCAAATCCTTCTTGTGTGCTAAGGTAGATTTAGGCAGGAATAGTTAGTGAGGGCTGGAGTTATACATGGGAAGATGTCACGAATGTTGCAGGAAGTAATGAATAGATGAAGGTCTAAATGGAAACACTAATGAGTGGCTGTGCGCAGACTTGCTGAGATAAGAGTGGTTGCCAAAAGAGAGCTAAAAATATTCGAGGAAAGGACATCCAACAGGCGCAGCCTAAGCATTTATTAAGGTTGTTAAATATTACACAGAGGCCACTCCTTTCGCAAAATTTTAAAATGCCTAGTCAGCATAAGGAATATGACAGGGGGGCTGCTAGGAGATGCAGATATGTTAGAGTATAGTCTCAGATATTCTCATTATGCGGCTAACCACCTTATTCTCCAAAATCTTGCATAAAGAAAAGGTACCTTTTTCTGGGGCGTGTCAGATATCACACCGTCTTTTAAGAGCAGTGATTGCACTTCGTAAACCAACCATCGTAGCATTGGTCTCATTTCAATTGTGTCCAACCGATTGGTAGCCACTTTCTTCCGTAGTTTATCACTTATTCGCGAATCTCAGTATTTGGAAGAACAAGCTGGAATGTGTGGATCACATTTTCACACGCCGCCTAATTCTGGAACACAGCCACGTTTAACAGCGACCTACCGCCGTTGCATACCTAGGCACGCATGCTACATGCTACAAGGTGGTTTGACTTGTAAGCATTGATGCGCAGGACTTGACAGTTGATAAGCCGTATGTTGGGATATTGCTCAGCGGGTCTCTGGTGACGTTGGCACACCGTACATCCAAAGGATACATTCACAAAATTAACGGCCCCTAAGGGAAAGCCGTAAGTGAGGTCACCTAGGAATTTTAGTGAATTGACAAACACCTGGTCTAAACTAGACGACACATAGGCATTCATGTATCCAGAGGGGTCCATGAACCGATGCAAGGATACCTGAAGCCTACTATCAAGATAAACTAAGCAGAAAGTACCTTACACAGTTATAAGAAATACCTTCCAAAGAAATTTCAGGTAAGTTGAACTCACCGGGTATCATAGAGCTACTGCCGGAATGGGTGCGTATAAAGTCCGGCACCTCCATGGATGCACACCCAGGAATTCTTTACACGATTACGACGAATTAAAGCCAACAAAACGCTTATCACTAGAACCAGAGCTTCGACAGTTTTGCCTGCCGGTGTAAACATGTAGGTGCACAGGACGTAAGTACACGGCGAATATAAAGCGCAAATCCCCCGTCTTGTCGGTCAACGAAGCAATCAAATTTAAATAGTGCATAGCTAGACGGGTGTACTTCCCTCGCCGTGATTTCCTGAGACACCCACCTTTCAACGCATGTGTGTATATTGGGAGGCGCATCTGCAAGCAGCCCTATCTCGTACATTTTATTCCTTAGCCTGCGCACATTGCTGAGTACTAGGTTAGCGCTTTCTCAAACACTACATTTGAATCGTGCACTACCGGAACATTGACTGTTAGCGCGGAAACGTATCACCGGCCGACCAACTAAAAACCCACCGACCGGACAACCGGTTCACCAAACGCTCGCCTGCGTTTGAGGCCCTTTGAGGTCTGTTTCAGCATTAACCACTTCACCAGCGGGTCTAGCTGAATAATGGCATTAGTGCCATTCCGTTAGAAAGCAAACTGCAACAACGCTCTGCAGTACCCCGGGGTATATAGCAGCAACTGAAGTAAGCGCGTTCCAAGGTTTTACACGAAACCTAGGACGTTACCCAGAGCAGTCAGTTCCCTGGCAGTAACACCAGGAAATGCAGGCAGAAGGACCTTCGTTGGGCACATTCTAACCACTGCAGGTTGTATAACAGGCGTTTGGCAGGAAGTGTGGCAGTTGATGACACGGCGTTACGGAACATCGCTCTGCTATCCATGCATCGACAAGCGCATTTGACGTTATTGTGAGCACCGTCGGGTTACCAACGACGTTCATCTCTCCGGCAGGCTTCATTAAACGGTCATCGCTAGAGACCCGACGTGCCGCAATTCACCGCTTAGAATCGAGAGTGGCTACCACCGTGAGAACCTTCGTGGCTGAATGCACCAAACGTTGCAGTCTAAACCGAGGAATCCCGGATGACCCTGCCGACGTCAACGAAAACTAACTCCGCTGAAATTCCTCGTCGCTGGTAAACAGCATGACGTGCGCATTAGCAGTGAGAGCGGTGCACTGGTAAACCTACCTCCAGTTTCATTCTTCCCAGTGCATGCTTCCGGAAGCGTCAGTGACTAGTAAGGCACAGCTTGCGCTACAGGAAGCGGCAAATGCCTCATTACTCTCATGGGTGCAAACTGTGACGGATATTACGCAATGGTGAGCGGCAGAATTTTAACGTCTACGTAGTAAAACGACTGACAGCTAAAAGGTTAAACTGTAAAAACGGGTTATTAGGTAGAAAAACAGATAATGTCACCGGCATGCGCCACATAGACGCTCGGTGCAGCACCAATATCATTGACCAAACTTGCCTTGAAATACATAGAAGTGGACAATAGTCAACATTTTTTCTCTTGTTTAAACGCGCACTGGATTCAACAATATATTT
Organism: Dicrocoelium dendriticum; assembly: GCA_944474145.2. Taxonomy (NCBI): domain Eukaryota; kingdom Metazoa; phylum Platyhelminthes; class Trematoda; order Plagiorchiida; family Dicrocoeliidae; genus Dicrocoelium; species Dicrocoelium dendriticum. Next base: position 88,416,768 of record OX104066.1, on the reverse strand, counting down.
CCGCAAAACCTTTATTTGTTATGGCGCGCTTACAATTGCATTCCCCGCGTCGAGTCCAGTACCGAAAAGAGTTGTCATGGATTGTATTATGGAAAACCATCAGTGCATGCAATATCAGGTACCGATGTCCACGAGAGGCATTTCTCTTGGAATGCACGCGGCGGAAGTACACATATTGGTATGAAAATCTTTATGCTAGGGGTTACTAATGATTACTTAAAATACCTGCAGGACTTTTCAATCTCATAATTAGTTGGCACCGCATCCTTCACTTGTTTGTCACTTGTAGCGACCAGATCCCATAGTACCAAGCAAAGCAGCAGCAACCAAAATGGCGAACTTTAGTCAAATAATTATTGTCGCTTTATTGCCATTTCAAACAATGCGCAATATGGGTTCAATGCTTGCATATAGCATTCAACTGCATTTGCTTTCTTTCGAAGTCAGCATTTCGTCTCAATATATTTAAGCTCTATGCACGCGATGACCAACATTTTGGCCGGCGTACACAGTCGCAAAGCCCTCGTACGGCTGCTCTTCCCCAACTAATGATGGGACAGGAAAGGGATAGTTGTTCGAGGCGCGGGAAACGGTTTAACGGACTGCGTCTCCGGTAACATTAAGAACGAATGAACGAGGTTTGATTTTCTTGTTATTACAACGCAACCAAAAATTTCGGAGTACTCATGAAATTCGGTTATGAATAATGAATTTGTTGGCTACTCTGTGTAAAGTGGTCAAGCTTGCTATGAAAGCATGTAAACGCTGGGGGCAAGTAAGGATGAATGGTGTGTTTCATCGAGTAGGAAAGCGCCTAAGCGGTATATATATAACAACAAAATTGGCCAACCAAACAAAATACTGAAGCGCGCTTACATGCTTGGAAGCGGTTTGCAATCATTTCTCCTCTTGTTTTCTTTTATCCCCTTAGTGTAGAACGTAAGTGAATGCATGCTTTGCGTTCGCCTCGTTAACGGTTGACAATGGTTCTTTAAAAGGAGGAAGAATTAATAGGGTCAGCATGGACGATGGGATGATAATGTGGATAATAATTCTGGTGAACTGCCAGACGTGAATTCTTTTTGTCAACTGAAGGTCCTGTATAAGTGGTATGGGAACGTATGTATGTATAGCCATGGAACAATAAAATGAATGCTATAGTAAATTATACAATTAAGTGAATGAACTTTTATAATGCTTACTTTTGATAGAACGCTATATAAGTATGAAGCACATATATGTGCATAACAATGTTACGTAGGTAATGTATACTTAGATACATTTATCTAATAGTTAACTTATAAAATACTTGGACGATGTGCAAGCACGTGATACGTTTTCTGCCGAGCGATATTTTCCGATACATGGTGAAGCTAGGTTCATCCAGGAATATAAGCGTCCACAGTGTGGTGTGAACCTAGGAGATAGGTTTAATTAAATAAATAAATAAACAGGTTATTCTCAAATTTATAGAGACCTACCAACTCAGGCATGATCAAGGGTTAAAAGCAGTTGTGCATCACGACGATAGTTTGGGTTCAAGCACGTGTAGGTTAAACGGTCAAGGCATTATAAGCGCAATGAAACGGTGTATGTAGACGGAAAGTATCATATTCTTGCATGTGACGGGAAAAGTTGAAAGATGAGTCCAGTCGACTTGCCAGTATGTAGTTGTGGGCAGTTACTTAATTCAGTGGCGGGTCACAACCGCTACACCGCAGTATTTTTAAACAGACATTTGTGACTTTTTATAGGGAGAAGGCTTGCCAGGCGAAAACCCACCACGTCCTGCAACACTGCCGTAAAGCATTTTGAACATTAATGTATAACTGGCAAAGCCGCTTGACGACTGATTTCATATTCGGTTATTCGCAGACCACTGGCCTCCTAATTTCCTCTGTTAGTTGGACAGGTAATTTGATCGGGGCCGCCATGATTGCTGAGGCCGGTTGAGGAGGGGAACATCGCGAATAGTCTTTTGTTGTGTGTCCAGGTGAGCAAAAGTTCAAATTTTCTGCTGTCTGGATTTTTCAGATGTATAATCGTATGGAGTATGAAGATGTGTCCAGTTCTCCATACTGGACAAGGGTTGTGGTGCTTGTAGTTGGGTGCTTTTGGCGTTCAAGCAAGCTCCATGTAAGTCCTTGTCGGTCGTTACGTCCTTAGTGGGCGAAAACTGTTCCTAAGTCCAATCCCAGATCTCCAAGAAGTTCCGGACCTCGGAGAAAGGGAAAGTGAGGGACAACCGAGAGAAGACCGCAGAAACATACATGGAGTTAAACATTGTTAAAGTCTTATGTTACAACATTTGGAGTTGAGACAAAAGCATGTACACTGTGCAACAATAATTATGCTGAAAGTGCCTTTTGAATATCCTATAGAATCATTAGCCGTATGGGTGGATTGCTAACGCCTGCGTAGAGACAAGAGCGTTGTACCAGTAAGTAATCTACGAAGTATCGGTTTAGTATGAGCCAAAAATTGCGTGGGGAGAGAGCAAAGAGAGTTAGAATATTGGTGGTGATTGCAAGGTGCATGAACAGCAAGTAGCTAGCGTAATACGATAGGGAGCGCAGAATAAGTGAAAATAAATAGGTTGCCGCGAGAGAGATCTAAAGGTCAATTGGCGGTAGGGCAGCGGAAAGATTGGATGCAGATATTCTAAAGGAATAAAGGTTATTGAGATACGGAGTGGCTCCTAGCAAGCACTGGATAATCGCATATGCATGGAGCCTATGACCACTAGCTACTTCTAAACAGAGGTGCCGAATTTAAGACGACCGACAGATGGTGGCGCTAGGAAAGACTATCAGTGGCCAGATGTAGCCATTCCAATCAGACGCTTGGTCACTAGTGTATGCCTATAGGGTCACTGAATGCATCAACAAGCCAGCGGAGGAAAGTGATACAGACATTCCAGGAGAATGTATGATGGAGAGACAAGGAGTGTATCCTAGCAAGATCAAGATCTGCGCAGAAGGGATATGGAGCATACGGCGAATTGCTGCTGTAGTGAGGAAGATAAGAAGAGCGACAGCTAGTGGCGCTAGGCTAGAGGGTATCAGTGGCCAGCAAAGGCATTCGCATTAAGCCTACTAATTACCAGTGGATATCTACAGTGACAGAAGAAGTCAACAAACCAGCGAAGGTGTGATGCAAAAATGCAAGAGCGCAAGTATTTTGGAGCTAAGGGGTGACTCCTGGCGCCAAGATCAATGCTACCTACAATGACTCGTTGCAGCAGCAAAGTGGTGACGTAGGTAATACGGAGAATTGATAATGGTACTAAGGGAGAGAGAGTACCGACGGCTAGCAACAGCATTGGGGTGAAGCATTCAAGTTGCTAGTGGGTACCTAAAGTGTCTCAGGATAAGTCAACAGACAGCAGATGTATGGGACGCAGGCAGTCTCAAAGAATGAAGGTTGGAGGTAAAAGGGAGTGGCTCTGAGCAAGCTCCGGAGATGCTTGGAGCCTATGACTACTAGTTGTTACTAAATATAGATTCTGAGGTTAGGAGGATCGACAGATGGTGGCGCCATGAAAAACTTTCAGTGGCCAGAATTAGTCATTCCAATAAGACGCTTGGTCACTAGTGGATTCCTACAGTGTCACAGAATACATCAGCAAGCCAGCAAAGGTAAGTGGTACAGACATTCTAAAAGATTACAGGATGGAGAAACAAGGAACGTCTCCTAGTAGCTCCGGATATGCGCAAAGATGTTTGGAGCCTACAGCGAATCGCTGCAGGAAACGTGATGAAGACAAGAGGAGGAAAGGATAATTGTGCTAAGAGAGAGAACAGTTGGACAGCAACTGAATTCGCATTAAACCTTCTAGATTTTAGTGGATACTTACAGTGACAGAAGTTAACAAACCAGCGAAGGTAGGTAATGCAAACAATTCAAGAGAGTAAGTGTTAGAGAGATAAGGAGTGGCTCCTAGCGCAAAGATGTTTGCTACCTACAATGACTCGCTGCAGCTGAAAAGTGGTGACATAAGTAATACGAAGAACTGATAATAGTACTAAGGGAGAGAAGGTATCGACAGCTAGCAATGGCATTGGCGTGAAGCCTTCTAGTTGCTAGTGGATACCTGAAGTGTCCCAGAATAAGTCAACAAACAGCAGATGTATGTGACGCAGCCAGTCCCAAAGAATAAAGGTTGGAGATATAAGAGATTGGTTCTTAACTAGCTCCGGATATGTGCAGAGATGCCTGGAGCGTACGACCACTAGCTGCTCCTAAACAGAGACTGAATGTAAGACGATCCACAGATAGCTGCTCTAAGAAAACCTATCAGTGGTCAGAAGTAGTCATACCAATAAGACGCTTGGTCACTTTTGCACATCTACAGTGTCACAGAATGCGTCACCATGCCAGCAAAGGGAGGTGATACAGACATTCCTTAATGGGAGAGAAAAGCCAGAGCCAAACAAGTAAACGAAGTAGTAGGCATATATGGTAAATGGAAGCGCGAGTAAAAGAGAATATTCCATGTTGTTGTGCTTCATAGGGTAACAATAATTAGAGGGAACGGTGTCAGCTTGGCGCTAAGGATATATTTGGGCAACTTCAACTGGTACTTGAGGTCCTGCGCACGCCTGCTTCACCATCTAGGCTGTAGCCAGTTAAGTTGATGCGATTAGCTAGAGGCGGGTGTCTCGAGCTAGCCAGATATGAGAGGTTTGATTGAATGTAGAGACATTCGGTATCTGGTGGCTGATGCCTAGGTGATGGAAGACTTAATGGGTTGTTGGAGGAAGCAGGCAGGTAGGAATATTAGGAATCGTGAAGGGGATAGTGTAGGAAGGAAAGAAGAAGCGATTATAAGTGGTCTGGTCCAGTTTCAAAAAACTCGTCTTCAGGACAGTTGATATTCAGTAGTTTGGAAACTTGTGTGTCAGAGGTATTTGCTAATAGAGAAGCGGAACTGGTTTATGTTCATAGATGCCCTTATTGTGAGAGGTGCCCTATTCCATACGTGTGCGTATCTGTAGAGGTAGAAGTTGGAGCGAATACTACTGCGCGTTCTTGGTAGGATGATGGAGTGTGGTCCATCACGTAGGGGGTGCGAATTGTTATATAAGTCTGAGACAGGGGTTAGTGGGCTCCCATTGGGATTGTTAATAAGCGAGTATAGGAAAGCAAGGTTGGTTTTCAGTCGGCGCAGCCATAACGGGTTGAGCTTAAGTGTGTTGCATTGATCACGGTAGCTTAGATTTGCGTGCCCCAGGAGGCGTTTGGTGAAGGTACGCTGAACCTTTTCGAGGGCTATTCTGTCGCATTTTCTGAGGTTGGTGAATACTGTAAAGCAGTATTCTAGCCGAGGCCGGGTACATGCTATGTAGAGCGAAATTCTAGATTCCTGTGTTGTCATGGCTTTGAGGATGTATCCGATGAGAAACCGTGCTTTAGCTGCGGAATAAACTATTTGTTCCGCGATGTTCTGCGAACAGGAGTAGTGCAGCTTAAGTCACGCACTGTTAGGCAGTTCCCTATTGGCGTGCCTTGTAGCGCTAAGGTATTGGGTGGCATGGTGCATCTGTATGTAGGGACATTGCATTTTGCTGGTGCGAATGCCAACCTCCATGTGTCGCATCATGCAGCTAGTGCTCTCAAGTAGTATTGTATATAGGAGAGGGCGAGGTGGAAGTTTGACGGATGAAATGAGATGACAATTTTGATGTCGTCGACCAAGAGATAGGGTGCTCTATGTTTAAAAACCTGGAACACGTCACTGATATAGAGCAGGAAAAGTGGAGGGCCTAAAAGGCTTCCTTGATTTACGCCACCTTTGACTGGCTTTGGAAGTGACATAAAGTCCCCAACCATTGCTGACTGTGAGCGAGCTGTAAGATATGATGAGA
>OX104066.1:88238687-88410401 GCA_944474145.2 Dicrocoelium dendriticum | reverse complement strand
AATTCACCGCTTAGAATCGAGAGTGGCTACCACCGTGAGAACCTTCGTGGCTGAATGCACCAAACGTTGCAGTCTAAACCGAGGAATCCCGGATGACCCTGCCGACGTCAACGAAAACTAACGCCGCTGAAATTCCTCGTCGCTGGTAAACAGCATGACGTGCGCATTAGCAGTGACAGCGGTGCACTGGTAAACCTACCTCCAGTTTCATTCTTCCCAGTGCATGCTTCCGGAAGCGTCAGTGACTAGTAAGGCACAGCTTGCGCTACAGGAAGCGGCAAGATGCTCATTACTCTTATGGGTGCAAACTGTGACGGATATTACGCAATGGTGAGCGGCAGAATTTTAACGTCTACGTAGTAAAACGACTGACAGCTAAAAGGTTAAACTGCAAAAACGGGTTATTAGGTAGAAAAACAGATAATGTTCACCGGCATGCGCCACATAGACGCTCGGTGCAAGCAACCAATATCATTGACCAAACTTGCCTTGAAATACATAGAAGTGGACAATAGTCAACATTTTTTCTCTTGTTTAAACGCGCACTGGATTCCACAATATATTTCCGCGAAACGTTTATTTGTTATGGTGCGCTTACAATTGCATTCCCCGCGTCGAGTCCAGTACCGAAAATAGTTGTCATGGATTGTATTATGGAAAACCATCAGTGCATGCAATATCAGGTACCGATGTCCACGAGAGGCATTTCTCTTGGAATGCACGCGGCGGAAATACACATATTGGTCCGAAAATCTTTATATAGGGGTTACTAATAATTACTTAAAAAACCTGCAGGACTTTTCAATCTTATTATTATTTGGCACCGCATCCTTCACTTGTTTGTCACTTGTAGCGACCAGATCCCATAGTACCAAGCAAAGCAGCGGAAACCAAAATGGCGAACGTTAGCCAAATAATTCTTGTCGCTTTATTGCCATTTCAAACAATGCGCAATATGGGTTCAATGCTTGCATATAGCATTCAACTGCATTTGCTTTCTTTCGAAGGTCAGCATTCGGCTCAATATATTAAGCTCTATGCACGCCATGAACCAACATTTTGGCCGCGTACACAGTCGCAAAGCCCTCGTACGGCTGCTCTTCCCAACTAATGATGGGACAGGAAAGGGATAGTTGTTCGAGGCACGGGAAACGGTTTAAACGGACTGCCGTCTCCGGTAACATTAAGAACGAATGAACGAGGTTTGATTTTCTTGTTATTACAACGCAACCAAAAATTTCGGAGTACTCATGAAATTCGGTTATGCAAAATAAATTTGTTGGTTACTCTGTGTAAAATGGTCAAGCTTGCTATAAAAGCATGTAAACGCTGGGGGCAAGTAAGGATGAATGGTGTGTTTCATCGAGTAGGAAAACGCCTAAGCGGTATATATATAACAACAAAATTGGCCAACCAAACAAAATACTGAAGCGCACTTACATGCTTGGAAGCGGTTTGCAATCATTTCTCCTGTCGTTTTATTTTATCCTCTTAGTGTAGAACGTAAGTGAATGTATGCCTTGCGTTGGCCTCGTTAACAGTTGACAATGGTTCTTTAAAAGGAGGAAGAATTAACAGGGTCAGCATGGTCAATGGGATGATAATGTAGATAATAATTGTGTTGAACTGCCAGACGTGAATTCTTTTTGTCAACTGAAGGTCCTATATAAGTGGTATGGGAAGGTATGTATGCATAGCCATGGAACAATAAAATGAATGCTATAGTAAATTATACAATTAAGTGAATGAACTTTTATACATGCTTACTTTTGATATAGCGCTATATAAGTATGAAGCACATATATGTGCATAACAATGTTACGTAGGTAATGTATACTTAGATACATTTATCTAATAGTTAACTTATAAAATACTTGGACAATGTGCAAGCACGTGATACGTTTTCCGCCGAGCGATATTATCCGATACATGGTGAACCTAGGTTCATCCAGGAATATAAGCGTCCGCAGTGTGGTGTGAACCTAGGAGATAGGTTTAATTAAATAAATAAATAAATAAACAGGTTATTCTCAAATTTATAGAGATCTACCAACTCAGGCATGATCAAGGGTTAAAAGCAGTTGTGCATCACGACGATAGTTTGGGTTCAAGCACGTGTAGGTTAAACGGTCAAGGCATTATAAGCGCAATGAAACGGTGTATGTAGACATAAGGTATCGTATTCTCGCATGTGACGGGAAAAGTTGAAAGATGAGTCCAGTCGACTTGCCAGTATGTAGTTGTGGGCAGTTACTTAATTCAGTGGCGGGTCACAACCGCTACACCGCAGTATTTTTAAACAGACATTTGTGACTTTTTATAGGGAGAAGGCTTGCCAGGCAAAAACCCACCACGTCCTGCAACACTACCGTAAAGCATTTTGAACATTAATGTTGAACTGGCAAAGCCGCTTGACGACTGGCTTCATGTTCAGTTATCCGCAGACCAATGGCTCCTAATTTCCTCCGTTAGTTGGACAGGTAATTTTAGCGGGGTCGCCATGATTGTTGTGGTCGGCTGAGTAGAGGGACATCGCGAATAGTCGTCTTGTTGTGTGTCCAGGTGAGCAAAAGTTCAAATTTTCTGCTGTCTGATGTTTTCAGATGTATAATGTATAGGAGTATGAAGATTTGTCCAGTTCTCAACACTGGACAAGGGTTGTGGTGCTTGCAGTTGGGTCCTTTTCGTCTTCAACCTTGCTCCATGTAGGTCCTTGTCGGTTGTTACGTTTGTCATGGGCAAAAGCTGTTCCTCAGTCCAATCCCAGATCTCCAAAAAGTTCCGGACCTAGGGGAAAAGGGAAAGTGAGGTACAACCGAGAGAAAACCGCAAGAACAGGCGTGGAGTTAAACATTGTTAAAGTCTTATGTTACTACATTTGGAACTGAGGCCAAAGTATGTACACTGTGCAACAATAACTATGCTGAAAGTGCCTTTTGAATATCCTGCATAATCATTAGCCGTATGGGTGGATTGCAAACTCCTACGTAGAGACATGAGCGTTGTACCAGTAAGTAATCCACAAAGTATCTGTTTAGTATGAGCTAAAAATGTCGTGGGGAGAGAGCAAACAGAGTTAGAATATTGGTGGTGATTGCAAGGTGCATGAACAGTAAGTAGCTAGCGTACTATGATATGGAGCGCAGAATAAGTGAAAATAAATAGGTTGCCGCGAGGGGATCTAAAGGTCAATTGTCGGTAGGCCAGCGGAAAAATGGATGAAGATATTCTAAAGGAATAAAGGTTATTGAAATACGGAGTGACTCCTAAAATGCACTGAAAAATCGCATAGGCGTGAAGCATTTGACCACTAGCCACTTCCAAACAGAGGTGCCGAATTTGAGACGACCGATAGATAGTGGCGCTTGGAAAGACTAGCAGTGGTCAGATGTAACCATTCAAAACAGACGCTTGGTCACTAGTGTACGCCTATAGGGTCACTGAATGCATCAACAAGCCAACGGAGATAAGTGATACAGACATTCAAGGAGAATGTATGATGAAGTGACAAGGAGTGTATCCTAGCAAGTTCAAGATTTGCGCAGAACGGACATACAGCATACGGCCAATTGCTGAAGTAGGGAGGAATATAACAAGGGCGACAGAGAGTGGCGCTAGGATAGAGAGCATCAGTGACCAACAAAGGCATTCGGATTAAGCCTACTTATTACCCGTGGATACTTACATTGAGAGAAGATGTCAGCAAACCAGCGAAGGTGTGTTGCAAACAATTCAAGAGAGTACGTGTTGGAGAGAAAAGGGGTGACTCCTAGCGCAAAGATGTATGCTACCTACAAGGACTCGCTGCAGCTGAAAAGTGGTGACATAGGTAATACGAAGAATTTATAATGGTCCCAAGGGAGACAGAGTACCGACGGCTAGCAACAGGGGCATTGGGGTGAAGCCTTCAAGTTGCTAGTGGACACCTAAAGTGTCCCAGCATAAGTCAACAGTCAGCAGATGTATGGGACGCAGGCAGTCTCAAAGATTGAAGGTTGGAGGTAAAAGGGAGTGGCTCTGAGCAAGCTCCGGAGATGCTTGGAGCCTATGACTACTAGTTGTTACTAAATATAGATTCTGAGGTTAGGAGGATCGACAGATGGTGGCGCCATGAAAAACTTTCAGTGGCCAGAATTAGTCATTCCAATAAGACGCTTGGTCACTAGTGGATTCCTACAGTGTCACAGAATACATCAGCAAGCCAGCGAAGGTAAGTGGTACAGACATTCTAAAAGATTACAGGATGGAGAAACAAGGAACGTCTCCTAGTAGCTCCGGATATGCGCAAAGATGTTTGGAGCCTACAGCGAATCGCTGCAGAAAACGTGATGAAGATAAAAGGAGGGAAGGATAATGGTGCTAAGAGAGAGAACCAGTGGACAGCAACTGAATTCGCATTAAGCCTTCTAGATTTTAGTGGATACTTACAGTGACAGAAGTTAACAAACCAGCGAAGGTAGGTGATGCAAACGATTCAAGAGAGTAAGTGTTGGGGAGATAAGGAGTGGCTTCTAGCGCAAAGCTGTATGCTACCTACAATGACTCGCGGCAGCTGAAAAGTGGTGACATAAGTAATACGAAAAACTGGTAATAGTACTAAGGGAGAGAGTGTATGGACGGCTGGCAAGGGCATTGGGGTGAAGCCTTCTAGTTGCTAGTGGATACCTACAGTGTCCCAGAATAAGTCAACAAAGAGCAGATGTATGTGACGCAGACAGTCCCAAAGAATAAAGGTTGGAGATAAGATAGATTGGTTCTTAACTAGCTCCGGATATGCGCAGAGATGCTTGGAGCGTACGACCACTAGCTGCTCCTAAACAGAGACTGAATGTAAGAGGATCGACAGATAGTTGCGCTAGGAAAAGCTATCAGTGGCCAGAAGTAGTCATTCCAATAAGACGCTTGGTCACTTCTGTATATCTACAGTGTCACAGAATGCGTCACCATGCCAGCAAAGTGAGGTGATACAGACATTCCTTAATGGGAGAGGAAAGCCAGAGCCAAACAAGTAAGAGAAGTAGTAGGCATATATGGTAAATGGAAGCGCGAGTAAAAGAGAATATTCCATGTTGTTGTGCTTCATAGGGTAATAATTATAAGAGGGAACGGTGTCAGCTTGGCGCTAAGGATATATTTGGGCAACGTCAACTGGTACTTAAGGTCCTGCGCACGCCTGCTTCACCATCTAGGTTGTAGCCAGTTAAGTTGATGCGATTAGCTAGAGGCGGGTGTCTCGAGCTAGCCAGGTGTGGGAGGTTTGATTGAATGCAGAGACATTCGGTATCCGGTGGCTGATGCCTAGGTGATGGAAGACTTAAGGGGTTGTTGGAGGAAGCAGGCAGGTAGGAATATTAGGAGTCGTGAAGGGGATAGTGTAGGAAGGAAAGAAGAAGCGAGTATAAGTGGTCTGCTGCAGTTTTAAATACTCGTCTTCAGGACAGTTGATATTCAGTAGTTTGGAAACTTGTGTGTCAGAGGTATTTGCCAATAGAGAAGCGAAACTGGTTTATGTTCATAGATGTCCTTATTGTGAGAGGTAACCTATTCCATACGTGTGCGTATCTGTAGAGGTAGAGGTTTGAGCGAATACTACTGCGCGTTCTTGGTAAGAGGCTGAATTGTGGTCCATCACGTAGGGGGTACGAATTGTTATATAAGTCTGAGACAGGGGTTAGTGGGCTCCCATTGGGATTGTTAATAAGCGAGTATAGGAAAGCAAGGTTGGTTTTCAGTCGGCGCAGCCATAACGGGTCGAGCTTAAGTGTGTTGCATCGATCACGGTAGCTTAGACTTGAGTGTCCCAGGAGGCGTTTTGTGAAGGTACGCTGAACCTTTTCGAGGGCTATTCTGTCGCATTTTCTGAGGTTGGTGAATACTATAAAGCAGTATTCTAGCCGAGGCCGGGCACATGCTATGTAGAGCGCAATTCTAGATTCCTGTGTTGTCATGGTTTTGAGGATGTATCCGATGAGAAACCGTGCTTTAGCTGCGGAATAAACTATTTGTTCCGCGAAGTTCAGCGAACAGGAGTAGTGCAGCTTAAGTCACGCACTGTTAAGCAGTTCCCTAATGGCGTGCCTCGTAGCATTAAGGTATTGGGTGGCATGGTGCATCTGTATGTAGGGACATTGCATTTTGCTGGTGCGAATGCCAACCTCCATGTGTCGCATCATGCAGCTAGTGCTCTCAAGTAGTATTGTATATGGGAGAGGGCGATGTGGAAGTTTGACGGATGAAATGAGATGACAACTTTGATGTCGTCGACCAAGAGGTAGGGTGCTCTATGTTTAAAAACCTGGAACACGTCACTGATATAGAGCAGGAAAAGTGGAGGGCCTAAAAGGCTTCCTTGATTTATGCCACCTTTGACTGGTTTTGGAAGTGACATAAAGTCCCCAACCATTGCTGACTGTGAGCGAGCTGTAAGATATGATGAGATCCAAGTGACCTTGAACCAAACGGTGCGCTTTGTAGAGAAGAATCGATATTGTTTTGGCGCGCGTTCAAAGTTGAATCGTTGCCATAACGGCACTCTCTCCCGTTTGCCTTTCAGAGCGCCTTTCCTGCTCCATTACCGGAGGAGAACAAGAACACGACATTGGTTAACTGTAACTTTCTTTGTTCCAATTTACCTCATGTTTATTACCTTTTGTAGAGGCTACGTGTTGTGTAATAGAACTTCGTTCTCAACCCTTGGAGTTCTTCTGTGCTTGCGTGTTACAATGTGGCGACCCTGCCAAGTTCCAAGAATCGGGAATCCACCATCATTAGTCTAATGAAGATCATGCCAAAAATGAACAACACGTCTGATGACGAAGGCCATTCGGACGTCGTTGACCCCACTACCAGACTTTCCGCTTCCCTGGATGTCTTGTCCCGAGCTTTGGAAAAATTGTCAACAGGCTCGATTCCGTCAGTCTGCATGCATGCAATCCCACCTCCGGAGCGTTACACTCCCGAGATGACGTACTCCAGATGGGAGAAACAAGTCCAGCTTTACCTCCGGCAGTTCCCGGACCACCAACATTCAGGCGTGCTCGCCGGCTTACTGTCAGGGGACGCTTTTGATGTCGTTGCTGATAGTAAAATTCCGGAAACAGAAGTCACGTCTGAGACGTTCACTGCCCTGCGCGGCCTACTGGACCCTCCTGCATTGCCTGCACCCCTACGCAGGGAATTCCACTCACGGTACCAGTGGCACGGAGAGAGCATTAGGACGTACGTGCGCGAACTCCGAAAGATGGCCGACATCGCATGCGAGAGCGCGTCATCAAGCGACCGTGATAAACGAATACTAGAACAACTCCTAGAAGGAATCCAAACATTATCCATTAGACGTGAATTTCTTTTTCACCTCCCGCAGGAGTTGGATGCAGCCGTACGAATTGGCGAACAACTTGAGCAGGTCGACAGAGCGATGACCACGCCGACTTCCGGGTGTTTCGCTTTGAGGGAAGATGGACGCCGCAGACGTGCGCCAACGGAACGGTTAACGTGGCATCCTGACTATCAGTAAAGATATTCAGGCTCATGGCGACCAACGCAACAGAGTTCTCGGTGGCCCCGCCGACCAATTCGGAATCGCGGTCTACCTCGCTACAATAACGGACGCCCAGGTGAGTGGCACCGATTGCATTCACACTTTATACCAGCCATTGTTTGTGCGTCGACCACAGATTCAGCATTAGCAATAGAATTACAGATCGCAGGGGTTCCATTTATAGGTCTCATCGACACAGGTGCATGTAAGAGCCTAATCAGATCTTGTTTGACTAACCAGCTAGCAGAACGTGTATACGCGCCTTGTCGCTGCCGACTAACTGCCGCCAATGGAGTATTGTTGTCCGTTCGAGGATCCCTAACCGCACAAGTTGACGTCGCGAAACAGAGCTTCACCCAGGAGTTTATTGTTGCGGACAAAATTCCGTTTGTTGTTATTGTTGGGATGGATCTGTTACGCCGGTTGAAGTGTCGATTGGATCTGGACAGGTGCCAACTAATCACCGATAACTGTGCAGTTTTGTTAAAACCCTGTGAAAGTGGTGCTTTGGAAGCATCTACAACCTATGAGGACACCTTAGAGAGTGAGAAGTACATTAACGCCTTTATTCGTTCACTCGACAGAGTCACGGATGAGCAGACACTGAAACGGCTCAAAGATGTGTTGCGCAACCACTCAGACGCATTTGCATGGCGCAGTACCGACTTGGGTCGAACCAATCTTGTGTAACACCGTATCGACACCGGTGATGCAATCCCGATTAAAATCCCCCAAGACGCATACCATTACATTGGCAGACTGAATTGCAAAAGCTCATAGATAACATGATAGAAAAGGAGGTACTGCGGCCCTAGACTTCACCATGGGCAGCCCCGGTTGTTCTAGTGAAGAAGAAGGATGGTGGTTTTCGCCTATGTGTCGACTATAGAAGATTAAATGAGATTACTCGAAAAGACGCTTTTCCCCTCCCCAGGATCGATGATCTATTTGACGCACTTGGAGGATCAGTTTATTTCAGTACGCTAGATTTGGCTTCTGGCTACTGGCAAGTAGAAGTGAACGAGAGCGACAGAGCGAAAACGGCGTTTGTAGTACCATTGGGATTTTATGAGTTCCAGACCATGCCTTTTGGCCTCTCTAACGCCCCTGCGACTTTTCAGCGACTGATGCAAATAGTGTTACACGAATTGATGCCCCACAAGTGTCTCGTTTACCTGGACCATGTCATTGTACACGGAAAAACATAAGACGAGCACCTAAACAACTTGGCGGAGGTGCTAACACGCCTAGTAAATGTAGGCCTCAAACTCCAGCCTACAAAGTGCCATTTAATACAGACCGAGGTAACGTATCTTGGGCACGTCGTTTCGGGAATGGGGATTCGTACTGACCCTCGTAAGACGGAGCAAGTGAGATTATGGCCAACCCCTGCCAACCTTGATGAACTACGCAGTTTTTTAGGGTTAGCCTCATACTAGCAGCGATTAGTGAAAGGGTTCTCAGAGATCGCTGCGCCTTTGAATACCTTGTTCCAGAATGATAAAACCTTCGAATGGACCGTTGAGTGTCGAAATTCATTCAATCGGTTACGAGAATCCCTTTGTGCAGCTCCGGTGTTGGTTTTCCCCGATCTGTCACCAAATGCCGGGGAGTTTATTCTAGACACGGACGCGAGCGACCAGGCGATTGGAGCTGTTTTGTCACAGAAAGGGCAGGACGGAATAGAACGAGTGGTGTCGTACAGCAGTAGAAGTTTCAGTGCAAGAGAACGGAATTACTGCACAACCAGAAAGGAAATGCTAGTCCTAGTATTCTTTATAAAACAAAACCGACACTACCTATTAGGAAGGAAGTTTCTGGTACGAACAGATCATCAGTCACTTCGTTGGTTACAGAATTTCAGAGACCCCGAGGGACAGATCGCCAGCTGGCAGAAACAACTTCAGGAGTATGATTTTGAGTGTAGACACCGACCTGGTGCACAGCATGCCAACGCGGACGCTCTTTCCAGACTTCCTACTCGTGCTCATGGAGACTGCCCGTCTTGTAGTACACAACACGTAGCTCTAGTTAACCTTCAAAGTTCGGAGTACGGTCGCTGGCAGGAGGCACAAGCATCAGATCCAGACTTATCACCGATCTATGACAAACGGCTATTGGGGAGCGACAAACCTACCGCGAAGGGAATGGAGGGAAAAGGTTACGAAGCTCGATGCTTATGGGCGATGTGGGACAAGCTCTCTATCGAGGAAGGTGTGTTAGTGTTTGATTTTGGCCCAAACTATATCAGGAGAATCGTAGTTCCGCGATCATTATTTTCCGAAGTGCTATCTAAACTGCACGAACAGCTGGGTCATGCTGGAATCAACAAAATGGAAGCGGCAGTACGTCAACGGTTTTGGTGGTCACACCAACGGAGAGACGTCACTAACTTTTGCCAGACGTGTGAGACATGCGCCACATTCAAGAACCCGACCATCACCAGGAGAGCACCATTGCAGCCTATGAAGGCAGGCTACGCAAACGAGATTGTGGGAGTAAGTCTTGTTGGCCCCTTACCAGAAACATCACGTGGCCATCGGTACATCTTGGTCATGGTCGACTATTTCACCAAGTGGTGCGAAGCAGTTCCGATCGCCTAAGCCGATACAGTCACCGTAGCAACGGCGATGGTAAATCACTGGGTGTGTCACTGGGGGGCACCGGGGCAGCTACATTCTGATAGGGGCTCATGTTTCGAGAGTTTGCTGGTTCAGGAACTTTGTCGTGTGTTCGGTATAGACAAGGCGCGAACGACTGCTTACCACCCGCAAGGCAACGGACAAGTTGAGCGTACAAACCGGTCGCTGAAATCGCTACTGAAGGCCTTTGTGGAGCAAAATGTAAGTGAGTGGGACGCTATGTTACCAAAATGCTTGCTGGCATATCGAAGCACAGTGCACGCTTCGACTGGTCAAACACCATCTTTTATGTGGACCGGAAGAGAAGTCCGATTATCGCCTGACATCCGATTACCCAGTCCGCAACAGCCACATTCATCGGTGACAGAGTATGTTAGCAAACTCCTTGATTCGCTTCATCAAACACATCAAGCGGCGCGTATTCACCTTGGGAACGCCCATCGACGACAGAAAGACTATTACGACAAGAAAGTTTTCGGCGCTCCTTTAAAGGCTGGCGACCAAGTTTACTTGCACCAGGTACCAACGGCAGGAGTTCCGGTTAAGCTACACCATGAGTGGACAGGACCGTACATAATATAGCTGGTGATATCGGACGTGACATGTGTTATCAAAGATCCCAACCACCCTGCCAGTCAACCCATGACAGTACATTTCAATCGACTCAAGCCATTCCGGAGTAAAACTGACCAACCTGTCGAGGGGCCGAACGAAACGCCTTGGGAAGTGGCAGTTGAACTGGAGGTGCCGGCTCAGGGTGGCTATGGGGTGGCAACGGGGACGCTGCCTGCTTAGTGGGGTGTGGTGTAGAGAAGAATCGATATTGTTTTGGCGCGCGTTCAAAGTTGAATCGTTGCTATAACGGCACTCCCTCCCGTTTGCCTTTCAGAGCGCCTTTCCTGCTCCATTACCGGAGGAGAACAAGAACACGACATTGGTTAACTGTAACTTCCTTTGTTCCAATTTACCTCATGTTTATTACCTTTTGTAGAGGCTACGTGTTGTGTAATAGAACTTCGTTCTCAACCCTTGGAGTTCTTCCGTGCTTGCTTGTTACACGTTTTCGTTGCTTATTGTCCCACAGTACTTTGAACTGTATATCACCGCGTTCTAGTTCCGTTTGTGTAACACTAAAGTAACACATATCAACTGTTACGTCCTTTTTGCTGTTTTTGGACCTTTGTCCAAGCCGTTTTCCCAAAGTCGTCTGTTAGCGTCGCGTGTTCAACGTTTTACCCCGCCATTTTACTCGATTTTTTACTGCTTATTCGTATCATGGTGAAAAACGTATGCCACCCGTACCTGCCAAAATGATAACACTGGAACAAGCCGCCCATGACCTCAGCGAGGCTGGCCCATCTCAAATACGAGATTGCAAAGTAGTGCTCGTAGATCCACTAGCAGAAGCTCTGCAAAAGGTATGTGTTCTCGAAAGTCAGGTAAGATCGCTGAAAGAAGAGTTTACATCTCTTGCGATTTTACTAAACAAAGTACTGCCTTTGGCCAATCTGGACAACGTCCAAACTATGGCTAGCCAACCTGATATGCTAGCCTCAGGTGAACTATTGAATAGCATTACGCACGAGGTCAGTGAACGCATTCGTCGTGCCAATAACGCGGTCGTATTCAATGTACCTGACAAAATGCCGCTTAACAAAGTGTTGCGTACCCTTCTCAATGATTGTAGCCTACCACTTGATTGCTGTTCAGCCACTCGCCTACGTAAGATCCCTGGCCGATCTTGCCCAATAGTCATGAAATTTAGCAGCCCCGAGCTGGCTAAACGATTCCTTGACGCTCGATATATACTGAATCAGCACTCGAACCTCGGGCGAATTCTGATAAAACCGGACAGAACCCCGCTGCAAAGATCTACTTTGCCTACTAGTTTAGTATCTCAGAACAAAGAAACCCGTGCGACATCATTCACAGAACCCCAACTCACAAGTGCGCAAGGAAATCCGACCCACACGGCCTCGTCCTCGACCCCGTGTGACGTTGACCTGGATTCCTCACAGCGGCTAACATGCCGCGATGCAGAAAAGTCCTCAAAAGACAAAAATCAGCCAAAATGTATTGTTGCCAAGTCCGTAACATCAGCTGAAAACTCGACTGTTGTCGTAGACACGACCGAATACAGTACACAGGCTGTTGATATGTCTGACTTGCGCGACACAGACTCTGAACTTGGGAGTGTGGGCTTTCTCTCAGTATATACTCCATTAGCCAGCGTTGTCGGTGACCACACGCAACCCACTATTGACACAAAGCCAGCGACCAACAGCTCTAAGCAACGGTGTTCCATAGCTCTCCCCCATCGTCTCCCATCGAATCCATTTCTGTACAACAAAAGGACTATACCCAGACCTTCCGGTAGGGCTAAAGTATACTCATTACCAGCTCCAGAAATACCACGTCACCAGTTGGCTCGCCAGCATACAACTGGACTTCCAATTACCAATTTTGGACCGAAGACCATTGCCAAGCAACCACAGTCTCATCGTCGTAACTACCTTCTCAATACCCCAAACTCGGTAACTCACTTCCAAATTCGCAACATACCCCGTTACACTACCGACCGCGTAAAACCAATACCCCCGCAACTACAACCGGCGACTATTACACCTACTGCTCCGGCTTATCAAGCATTACCTGGGAATGTTGCTCCGACCAGACCCAGCCATCCATTCAGAAAACCATATCTACTCGAACCAACAAATCAAACTGCTCAAACTCCAAGTTATCAACATCAGTTCAACATACAGGGTTATACGGCGCCCAGCCGCAGACGACAATGTGCTGCTATTGACAATTCAACATCCAACATGAATATCATAGCTCCTTTTACTTCAACTAACCGCTCTCACACATCAGGACTTCTGCAAAATGTCTGGTCGCCGAGAAGTTCCACACATACTGCAGCCCCTTTTCTGTGGAATACAACAGGGCATGGTCCACCACACCCAGTTCTCCTAGAGCTCGCGCCTGCTCTGTATCATCTACAGAGACTCATTCACACACTGCAGCCAACCCAAAACGGTTGGTTCCAGCCCTACGCGTAACCCCCTTGGACCTTAATCCGACAAGTGACTCGTCGGCGGCCGGCTGCCACCCATGTAACAATCCTCCGCCCCCGGCACACATATCCCCTGCATTTAACTCACTTATCCCAAGCACTTCCAAACTACCCGGTTACGACACCAATGCTGAAGCTGGCAACCATATGACTGGACTCTGCGGATACTACACGTATACATTCTTCCTCCTCAATGCACGGTCGATCAAAAATAAAATGCACCTCCTAGGCCCCTCATTCTTCTGTCACGCCCGCATCTGGTGCTGGTCACAGAAACATGGCTTTCGGCCGATGATTCTGACACACCACTACACATTCCAGGGTACACCATTTTTGTAGTAGACGCGCCAAAACCGAGGTGGCAGATGTCTCATATACGTCAAGAACGAGTTTCATGCAACATCTTTCCAACTCGTATCCCTTGGCAATGCTGAAGACTCAGTATGGATTCAGACCGCTGGAGGTCCACTGGACCTATTGATAGGCTGTTTAGTCAACCCGCCGCACTTCTCTTGCGCTAGCGTTGACAAAACGGTCAAGCCCTTCTAGGAAGTCACATTCCTTCCTGTACGCCATAAAATTATTGCTGGTGATTTTAATATGCCTCATGTCTCGTGTCTTAATCAATCAGCCCCTCTCAAATATAGAGTCTTGGTAGACACTATTTTCACACACGACTGGACGCAGCATGTGAATACACCGGCGAGATGATCTAACATACTGGACCTAGTATTTACTAACGGCATTCCACACGCATACGCCAGCTTGTTAGACAACATACCGGACAGCGACAACAAAGTAGTGAAGCTGTCTTTTGCACTGCCTAAATTTCATGAACAGGAAGATAACAAATATGAGGTTTCACGCCTCCTCCAGCGCATTAACTGGGAAACTTTTTCGTCCCTCCTCCGAGCATCACCCTGGAATGATTTCTTTCTCTCAGCAGATATAGATATAAATAAATAAATAAATAAATAAATATTTTATTCTCGACAAAGCGAGACACGCCTTTTTGGGCATGATCAGCATATTGCATTATTGTACATGATAGCGGAATAAGCAGCACCAACAGTGGGAGTAGTAAAGTTGGAGACAGTAGTGTGGGCCCATAGAGCCCATAGGTTGTATGTAGTCCATGAACACAGATTGCGAGAGGTAAAAATAGTGGTCAGATCACTTATATGGTATGTTGATGAGGAACTAGTCCGATGAGGTCCCGTAAGCAATGTAGGTCATTGAGTGAAGTATGAGGAAACGGGTGGAAAATACTTAAGAATAGTGGTATGTCACTAGTCAGATATGTAGGCGTGTTCGTGCGAGAGCCAATATATGCACAGAACTTGTAAATGTGGTGTCGATCAACTTGCCAATGTGTTAGGGGCGGTGACTTTATTGAGTGGCGAGTCACATCCGCCACGTCGCAGTGTTGTTAAACAGACATTTGTGGCTTTTTGTAGGGAAAACGCTTGCCAGACGAAGACCCACCACGTCCTGGAACACTGCCGGCTGTTGATATACATTGGCAAGATGGTATCTGACCGATTATCCTCGCGGATATTCGCAGTCACGCAACGCCAATTTGTTTCCTATGGCGGTGTAGTCGCCTTCGGAGTCCATTACAAGTGGTTGGGGCTGTCGAAATCGGACGACTCAGGTGACTTGTATTGAATTGAACAGTTTCCTAGGTTCTTTAGTGTACCATGATTATGAAGTGCGGGTTTTTCTTTGTTCTTTATTGAATCCGTGTCCATGGGAGCGTCGCAGGTACGTCTTCAGCGGTGTTCGGTGCAGGTAATGTTATCCTGTAGAACAAGGGTGAGAAGAAAAACGGACCGATCAGGGAGCTTTATAACAACCTTACAAACTGTCTAGACGTGCTCTCCCCCCAACAAAAGAAGCGAAGAAGGGGACAGACCCATGATGATGCTCCTACACGCAAACTAGCTACTATGCTTAAGAAAATGCGCTCTTGCTACAGCAAGACTAAAGACTTTCATCTGATCCTCTGCATGAACGAATTACTAATCGCCTGAAGAAGTGCACAAAGCAATGCTCGTACATTAGCTGAGCACGCAGCGCTATGCACTGACAACAAGACAGTCTCTTAGTCGACTAATGAAGCAGCGAGGCGGCAGCAAAGATCTTCCGATCAATACCCTTCTGCTTCCTGATAAAACTATAGTCACTGATGCGGTCGAGCTCTGCGACTGCATTAACACGTACTTCTGTAACTCGTTCACCAGCAATGACTCGACATTGCCAACCACAAGTACACTGAGGCTCAAATACATACCATTGACTTTGACTTAAACGACATCAAGCGAGCACTTTGCTCCTTGAAAATATCTCACCACCCAGGCCCTGATGGTGTACCTTCTTCTGTATTAATACTCGGAGGACCGGATATTCCACTACTCCTCCTAAATATCTTCACCATCTCTATGAAGAGCGAACAATACCCGCCTATATGGAAACACGCAACCATCATACCACGACACAAACGAGGCTCCCGACAAAATATTGACAATTACCGTCCTATTAGCCATACATCCATTGCGTCTAGACTCATGGAAAGAATAATAAAGGACGGGGTGCTTCGTTTTCTGTTACAACGCAACCTTATTAATAGGTCCCAACACGGGTTTCTGTCTGCTAAATCTTGTCAACCTTGCCAGCTTGAATTCGTAAACGACGTTACGCAGTCCATAGACCTGGGTCAAGCGCTGATCATCATTTTCCTTGATATGAAAAAAGCATTTGACCGGGTCCCACACAATGGTCTATTGACAAAATTAGCTGCATTCGGTGTTTCAGGCCGTCTCCTTTCTTGGTTTTCTTCTTACCTTTCTAATCGGACGCAGTCAGTGCTACTGGGTGATGCCACGACTAAAAAGGCACCCGTAACCAGCGGAGTGTTCCAAGGCAGCGTTCTAGGTCCTCTGCTGTTTTTGCTGTACATCAATGACGTATTCCCGGTCTTCCAACAAGGCACTCCCTACCTCTTTGCTGAAGATATAAAAGTCGTATTCTCATTTGATCCTAGCTGCCTATGTAATGGCATCTCCAGCCTTCAAAGAGATCTCCGTGCTCTTGAAACATGGTGTGACCTGTGGAAACTAGAATTCTCACCAACAAAATGTAACGTCCTTTCATACAGGTGCTCTTTACCGCCAAACATACTAACTCTTAACGGAACACCACTAGATAACAGCATTACCGTGCGCGACCTCGGTGTGTACTACTCAAACTCATTGAATTTTGCGGAACAAGCAAGGTATAGCTCAGCAAAAGCCAGGTCTATCGCTGGCTATATACTAAAGTCAATGAGCCTGTTAGAGTCGCGACTCATGCTCTACAAGTTGTGTGCCAGACCTATAATAGCGTACTGCTCGATAGTGGTTACTAATTCACGCAAAAGTGATAGGATGATCATTGAGAAAGTCCAGCGTTCGTTTACTAAGCGCCTTCTAGGAGCAGCTACGCTCAGTTATCAAAGCCGCTGTAAGCAGCTTGGTCTGAAACCAATTTGGCTGCGGAAACTGAAAAGCAACCTAGTTTTCCTTTATAAGCTAATCAAAGCATCAGACCCAAGTATTGAAAGAAATTTTTAACCGCTGGGCGACACACGTTATCCTCTACGCAAAAAGCCACACTCATTCGCACTACCCAAACTCGTTGCTCTATACGTTTTAACTTCTTCCTCTATGGATATGTGCATGTGTGGAATAAGTTACCAGAAACCATCAGAGCATCTGATAGTATCCTGCAATTCTCCACGGCCATAAATAGACTACTAAATGTCCCCAAGGTAGCAGATATCTTGAGCACTTGCATCCCTGAGGACGAGTTGTGGGAGAAGGGCCCCGATCATCTATAGAATTCCATACAAAGCCTTAATTGGGCGGAATAATACCGATGCGTAAAGAGCCTTGTTGGCCTATACACCCAGCACCAATAAGGCTCCTTTCAAAACCGCCCCTGTCCTCTCCTTATCAAGCTATTAGCTTTTAACCCCTCTTCTAGCCGACTGTCGTTCTTCAGTGTCCTGCCTTGCCTTAATCTCATCTGACTGGCCTGCTGCGCTATGACTTACTCCAGACTACCAGCACGATTCTGTATTCTTCTGGATATACCCCCTCTTCCCAAGAGCCTGCTTGTTTTGCTCGCCCTTTTTTAACATAGCCACCTCCACCTCTAACCTGTCCGTTTCCGCGGACCCTGTCTGAATATTTTGACAGTACCGGTCATTGTTCGGAAGACCGAACAATCTGTTCCCCTCACTAGTTGCCTTTCCACACCTTATCAGTAACCCAGAGCAGTCTGCTGACCTGGTTTCCTCTGACCAGTCTCCTACTTTCTGACTGCCTACAGATCACTGAGCTCTAAACGGTATAGGTTCGGCGCAACCAAAACACTATTTTCCTCACCCCGATTGCTTATACCTAAATAACTAATGTAAACTCCCCCATATCTAACATGCCCATTTATGCTGACACTCCATTTGTCTTCCCAAAGGAACTGTATTATTAAATCTCAATGCGGCGAAAAATACAGCCTCGTGTATTTCGGCTCCTGCTTTCTGACTCCTGTGACGATACTGGTCAATATTAAGAAGACCAACTACCCTGTCTACAGTACCTTAGAGAGTCTCGTTGGCTCCGCTACTCCTAATCAGTAAAGCTTTCTTCACTGTGACCCTCCTCTTTCCTTACTTCGTTGTATTCATTCCTTCCATCGGACTGCTAACTTTCAGTACCGTGCCCTGACCGAATCTCATCTGACCAGTCTATTTTCTTCTGGCTGACATCAAAACTATGAAGATGCAAACAGGCTAGGCTCTGTTAACTCAATGCTATGTTCCCCTAACCTCAGATGCCTGCAAGTTATGATCAATCTTTATTACGATGTCCTCAGCAGACTTAATTTATGCATGCACTCCGACTGTTTGATGTCCTTCCATATAAACTTTTCAGTTTTCTCTAGCACTCCTTCCAATTCTTCAAGTCGGTGCTCAGCCGCTCCTTAGCCTCTCTACTCTAGACGTTCTCATATCGCTTAATTGTTGTAACGTCTTCGACTTTTTCACCTGTAAGCGTCCAGCTATTGGAATAGCTTTCCCAGGCTCTTTCCAACATAGTAATATCCCAGCACCATAGCATAAATTGAGAACTTAAACACCGCCGTGGTTCAGCATAATATGATACGACTCCCGCAATCATCCTTTTTGGCTGTTGTCCTTTTTTTATCCGACCTTGCTCTCGTCTGGCGACCTTCTTTTGCGCATCCGGTCAGTGCACAGCTACTGCTTACTGGATGCACAGCTGTCACTCCCCTATTACACCTAATTAGTAACAGTTCAGCATTCTCAATGGCTTCTCCCGGCTCAGTCTTCTTTAGTTTTATTCCTTTAGCACCACAGCATGATCCTATTATATGCGCATCGCCTATTTTTGCTCCAAACTAGTTAAGAGCCTTAACGTATGCCTGGGATTCATTCGTTCGTTTTCGTTTCTTTATGAAACCTTTCTGTGCTCTCTTCTCTCTTGCAGGCATATCCATTTTTTCAGCGCAAGCTGTTGTTTTGCCTCACCGTTCTTACTGTTCAGTTATTCCTTACTTGATGTATTGTCTTAGACCTTATTACATGCAATCATACAACTCTCGGGCTAGCATTCGCTGGCACAATCCAGCTTGGTACTATTATCTTAGCACTCTAGCTGCTGAGTTTAGGCCTCACTGCTCCGATATTCTAAGCAACTTTACTTTACGCTTGCATTTCGGCTATTCCCTGCCCTTCCGTCAATTAATGTTTCTTAGCCTCTTAGTTCTTCCGTCCTCTCGCTTGGTCAGCACGCAGACGCCCGTTAGCTTCACATTTCTAGGTGTTCATTTCTCATCATTTTCTTAGCACCCTAGTATGACTTGTTTCCCTGCGCGACGCTACATATATATTTGTTCCGCACGTGCGCTTTCTTTTAACTGATCTTTAATACTTCATTTCTATCGATCAATCCTTTCTCCCCTATTAATCTGGATCCGTTTTTACAGCAAAGGTTTCGATACTTACCTTTGTAGGAGGTTAGCTCTCATAGGCTTTTCCTATTTCAATAGGCCATAGCACTATACTCATAGTACCCTCGTGTCGTCTTTCTGTCTTGATCACCCGATAAGTTTTACTCAGCGCTTGAGTCCTAGCTATCCGCTGACTTACTATATCTTTCAGTGTAGGCTGGCTATTAGCCGTTCATCCACCATTCTAACGCCGCTGGTCCACGAACTCTGCTTTCTGTCTTTCCACGCAATAGTCGCATCATAGTAAACTGATACCGCGTTTTTGCTTAATGGCGCAACGCTCTGTATTCCTTGTAGATAGTAGCAACCAACTTATAGGGCCACTGCTTTCGAAAAACATTCAAAAGACACTTTCAGCACAATCATTGCTGCACATTGTGCATTAACTGTCTCCATTCTAAATGTTATAACATAGGAGTTTAATAATGTTTGTATCCACGCCTGTTCATTGCGGCCTTGGTTGTCTCTCACCTTCCCTTTTCTCCGAGGTCCGGAACTTCTTGGGGATCTGGGATAGTACCGAGAAACCGCTTTTGTCCGGGACGGAACAACCAATAAGGACCTATGAAGCACATGGCTGTACAAGAAACGGATACAACTGCACTCACTACCAGAACCGTTTTCCAGTGATGATAGCTGGACTCGAGAACTTCACACACCTGAAAAGAATACATACTACTGAAAAAAGCCAGACTCAAGAAAATGACGTTTCGCCCACCTGGATACCCACAAAGACGATTCTTCGAGAAGCCCACATCCTCGATTCGTCTCAGCCATTATGGCGGCCTTGCCTAAGATCCCTGATCAAATAACAGAGGATATTGAAGGTCATTTGACTGCGGATATCCGAGTGCGAAATCAGTCGACGACCTGGACTGCCAGTTTTATATTAGTGCACCGACAAATTTCTGACAGTGTTCCAGGACGTGGTGGGTTTTCGCCTGGCAAGCTTCCTCCCTATAAAAGCCACAAATGTTCGCTTAACAACAATGTAACGTGGCGGATGTGACTGGCTACCGAATAAAGTCACTGCCATGAACTACTTATTGGAAAGTCGACCAAAATCATTATTCAATATTGCCCTGTCACTTTCAATAATAAGTTACACCATGCCTAAATGTATCGTTTTCATTACACATGTAGTGCCCTGACTGTTTCCACTACGCACGCTAGAATTCAAAGTTTTGTCATTCATTGAAGACTCTGTCCCGTTACTATTTACACAATTTCCGCAGACTGTGCAACCTTCCGCTTACTGCTGACTACACTCATAGCAACGTGTTTGTTGTGAAACAATATTGTATGTAAATATTGATCACGCCTTGCTTGGTGTGTCTCGACAAATTCGAGAATAAACTATTTATTTATTTATTTAAGAGTGCAGTTTGCCGGAGATACCGTATGGTTTCAGCTCCATCAAGAGTTCTGTATGTGGTACTCTCTCAAAGGCTTTTGTCCTGTCTAGGAAGATGATGGCTAGTGCTTGCTTGTTGTCAATCTGTTGAGTTACATGGTTGAGGAACTTAAATTGGCAGGTCGGACAGGATTTAGACGGCAGAAATTCATGTTGTTGTCAATTGACTAGGTTATACGTAAGCAGGAAGGTGAGCGTGGTTTCTTTGACTATTCGTTTCATTACTCTTGAAGCTATAGGCGTGCGGCTGATGGGGCGATGGTTTTCCATGTTCTGCTGACTGCCCTTTTTGGGTTTGGGGATGACGGTGGCATGTTTCCATGTGGTTGGATAAATCCTGTTTGTCATGGAAAGCGTGAATAGGTTGATAAATAGAAGTGGAATGTCCTGGCCACCGAGTAACAGCAACGCAGAGGGGAGACCATAGGGACCCGGATGTTATGGCCGTTTAACTGAGCTGATTACTCGAGTGATAGAACGGCCCGTGCCGTGTCGCTCCAGCGATCGAACATCAACAGCCAAAGGTCCGGCTGTTCTCTTGTTTTAATAAAGCTATTTATTCACCAACGCTTCATGTACCAAAGGTTTGCCTGCGTGTCACATTGCCTAAAATGCTAAGCTACATAATACCGCATTTCACTGGTACCCCTGAAGGTATAAACAACTAACAAACTTAATGAGCTTCTTTCGCCGCCAAACATCTGTTTGCGGGATGCAACCACGGTTGCCAACCTAAAAGTCGTGGTTGTGGGTTAAATTGAAAATGCTTCTCTTCTATATCCGCCCTCACATGTTGAACGGAACCTAGCTGAATAGTTGTAATCACGGATTACCTTAATGAAACAAGCATTGGATGTACTTTAACGTACCGCTTTCCACGGCAGGCATTTTGGCGGGGTAAAAACGAAGCGTGATGTATGATACTGGTACGGGGTAGGTTCAGGCAACTTGTGCTTATACCGGCGCGCACACTAAACGGAGGAACCAACAAACCTTGCAGAAGATGGATGAGGTAGCGAATTGTAAATCATGCACCGCGTTCTCCAATTCCTCCGTGCTTTATAGTGATCAGTAATTATACGACACTTAAAGCAGTGTCATCCAACACTGCGCTTACCTTTAGGTGTGCCTTCGGCACACAAAGTAACTAGGTTTTGTGACTATGGAACACGTAGCACTTTAGCTGAGGCTTGAAAGTGGCCAAACAGATTTGGTTTATATAAAAAGATGGCAAATGCGGCTGAAGAAATTTGAATATTCTACTGACAATTTGATTTATATGTGTGACCTGGGCTGCTTATGTTCGGCGTCTTGTCACCGCAACCGTGGTGTTCGTCCACAAATCGTTTCGGAGTTTCTTAATGGGACTGAAAGGTGCAATTACCGTGGTGCTGGAACATATTAAATTTTTCCGAGGCACACGGTGACACCATTCGCTCATCAAAATGTACTAACGGCAGGTGCTTCCCAAAGACTGATCCTGCCAAAATATCCAATTCTTTGCGCGCACAGAAAACAAAACCCATGCTCTTGAAAAACGGTAAAAGTGTTGTATCCGTACATGTGCATTACAGCTAGCAGTGTTACGTTTGCTTCGCCGGGTTCCCTGTGACGTTGAAGAGAAGCTGTTACGGGTTTGGTTATGCATACCTTCTGCATTTTTCTTGTTTCCATGTAGGCAAGCCCTGGCTATATTCTAAAAGCTGCGGCCATTTGTTTCTCAGTTTTACTCGCAGTTATTCGACGTTACAAACCTTGGTTCGGCTGACTCAACATCTTGTTTACATTACCTGGAAAGCCTCGTGGGCTCCTCTACTCCTTATCAGTAAACCTTTCTCATTCCGCCCCTAACCTTTTCTTATCTCGCTTTCTGTTTTCATTCCCCTTTTCTAATCGGACGGCCAGCTTTACTGCCCTGTCTTGATCCTGTTTCACAGGACTAGTCCGTTTATTTCTGACTGCTGCCATGCTACCGAGACTTAAACAGTCTAGGCTCCGCAGACTTAACTCTGTTACCCCTACTCTGAGGAAATGCTATACTTGTTCCCCCGTTATTGTTATAGCCTGTTTCTTACCCGCATTGTACGACCTAGTCCCAAAGCGCCGATTAATCCAGTACCGCTTAGTCGGCCTCGTATTCACTGAATTCATTTGGACTTCTGATACATCACTTCCCTTGGTTCGGCGGACCTAATGGTTCTGATTACACTACTTGGAGAGCCTCGTGGACTTATCCACTCTTTATCAATAAACACTTCTCACCCCCACCGTAACCTTTTCTTTTCTCGCTTTCTGCTTTCATTCCGTAGTTCAATCGGACGGCCAGCTTTACTGCCTTACCGTGATTTAGCCTCACTCGACCTGTCAGATTCTCTAACCACTCTTTTGTTACTGAGACTTCAGCGGTACAGTCTTTGCAGACTCAGCTATATGTTTTCCCTACCTCTAGGGCCTGCTAGATATTTTCACTCTATATTTTTCTAGCCTTTTTCTTGCCTTTATTGTAAGTCCCAATCCCAACGCGCTGACCACTCGAGCCTCACTTGATCGGCCCCCTGCACTCCGAATTCACTCAAAATCATGAGACGTTACCTTTCCTAGTTCGGCTGTCTTAATTGACTGCTTAGTCCCTCGAAAGTCTCGTTGCTTTTTTCACTCTCTCAATTAAAGCCTTTTTCAATCCTACTCTGTCTTTTTCTTATCTTGGTCTCTGATTGCTTTTCAACTGGATGGCCGTCTCTGTGCTTTGCCTTAACCTATTCTTTTTTGATCGTATTTCTGACTTCATCCATACTACTGAGAAGTATATGATCTAAGTGCGGCATACCCAAAGCATTGCTTCCCCCAAGAACTTTGCTGAACTTGCTCATGATTTCTTATCACAGCTTATTTCATTCCTAACCTTGATCAACACCACTCGCCTAAACTACTTAATTAAACGACTTAGTCTCAATCCACCGACTAATCCAAACCCTTCTGCTCGGCCTCTCGCTCCCCGGTATTGCGCAGCTCTCTGAGGCTTCACTGTTCATGGTACGCCTAATCTAAATTTTTATGGAACACATGTACATGAGATATTTAGTTTATAATGATACATATAATGTGAGGTTAATTAGTGAAAGCGCTTTTGCGACTGATCTTTTTCTCTGAGTTCCAGATGCATCGTTGTTGCCTGTTTGTGTGGCTGCCTTTGTTCGTTGCCTTTTTCTCCGAGATTTTCACAGAAACAGTGGCCAGTACCCGAGGATACATCCACTGTCTTGACCTCAACACAATATTCCCTTATCTGGAAATGGATGGATAATCATTACGCTGCCTTGGTACTTACCGGATGAACAAAACACTTATCTGTTATCTTGGATGGATGCCACTATATTAAGGCCTGGAAAACTGGGTTCAACTCGCCTCTTCTTCGGAGTTGCTGAAAATTAGTGTCAACTCAGTCATTTCATCTAACTGGTAGGCAGATTTTCCTGCATGTGCTATCCACGTAATTTGGGAATATCCCAGCACAATACTTTCACACACAATACTCTCACTGTGGCAAGAACAAATGGGTTCGGCCTTTACACTACTGAAATTCTTTCTAATTACCACATCTGGAGCTGCCCGCACTACTAGTACCGTCCATATGTTCGTGGATGCCAATGTCCCCAATCAAGAGAACTTATCTGGGAGAATTTCCGGTTATTTAATCAGGACAACTTGCAGATTTCTCGGGCCTGAACGATTGCGTTTGGCTATCCTCCTCTAATATTTGGTTCAAAACATATTACTCTACACCCCTCGGAGACATTACGCGGTTCTACCAACGACAAATACAAAACATGCCAGCATGTTCGATTTAAAGTTTACCTACCGTACGAGCCGTGCCATTCCGTCAGGAAGTGACAGGACCCATGGCTGATACAGTCCCGCCCCAGCATGCATCAGCCAGCGAACATTATGGATGTATCCTGACTGCGACTAATTGAAACAATAATCGGTCAATAAGAAGCACTGCCAATGGCAGTCTGTCGTTCGAATGCGTCGATGGCAGTGTTCCAGGAGTTGGTAGGTTTCGCCTGGCAAGCATTCTCCCTATAAAAATCCACAAATGTCCGTTTAACAACACTGCGACGTGGCGGAGGTGACTCATCACTGAATAAAGTCACAGCGAATAAGCTCACACTGACAAGCTGACCATGACTATATACTACCATGATGGATACGCCCCGACACTTTCTTATCTGCATATTTCGTCGCCACGACTTTTTCTGTGCGTTCACCATTGTTCTTTACGCTACACTCACGTGAACCCAGCTTATCGTGAAATAGCGATTGAGCGCGTTCTTCACCAGCTCTTTTATAATTGATCTGTCCTAGTTCTTGATCTTTTCATGCCTGAATTGTTACTGCACTTTATGGGAGGACGAATGTGCCCACACGGACCTACCCGAACTTATGGCAGTGGGCTTTCTTCATTTTTATTTCTCTCCTATTTGTACAGTTTCAAATAGGAACGTATGAACAACCTCCGATTGTCACTGTTACAATTGTCATGACTTGTCTGTATAATTTCACTTATTTGATCAGGCCCTCGCGGACATGCCTCGCATAGCCGAGAATAAATATTTATTCATTTATTTATTTAACAAGAATCTATGGTATGGAAATTGCTAAGGAGTTTATGGCGGACGCAAGAGGTTCACGCTTTTTAACCATGCCATATGGCCATCGCTAAACCAGGTACGTACGAATTACGGTAATGTTTGTATCACGAAGGCGAAATAGGTAACCCAGCTTTTTTGAGGCCATGGTCTGCTTAAATGCTTGCGTGGATAGGGTAAGCCCCGCGACTTTAACGAAGGTTCCTCGCACTTAGACCTAAACAGGCAGCCACCAACTTTCCAGGAAGGCGCCATTCGGCCGTTTCGTTCTATTAGGACATGTAGGTAGCACGTAGCCGCCGAATCCTGCCAAGGTCTAACCGACGACTTTACTCCTGCTAGCTAGCGACTGTTGCCACTAAGCCGTTTGCGAAGGCAGCGCAACACCGCGACTGATACCGAGCCGCGATATAGCGCGGGTCAGCAACCACTGTCAAGCAGGTTGCACAAGTACAAAGGATAGAGCTAACCTCAGGGCGATGATTTCTTTGCTAGCCGTTGCCAAACAAGGTGGCAACCGAGCTTCTAAGTCGATTAATGAGGATTTGTGAGTTGTAGGGATCCATTGGGCTTCGGCGAAGATTGGTTGCATTTGGGCCCAGCAAGGCTACCACCATATCTCCAGGAATGCGCTAGGTGACCGTTTTGTCATAATGGGGCTCGTCAGTAGGGCAAAATCGTCGACTTCGTTGGGAATATAACTCACGCCCTTACGGTTGTGAGCCAGCGACTTAAGCCCCTAAACCATAGGCGACAACGGGTGCGGGCTACTGACGAGTTCCAATTGGACGAAGCGGCCGCCCAGCCATTCCCACGATGTGTGGTGGCTGCGTTCCTGGGTTTAACTGCGACGAATCATTACAAAAATCCCAAATATCCCCTTCCAGTCAAAGATCCGTTGCTTAGTTTTCGTTCCATTCTGCATGCCGCGATTGGCGGGCCAGTACGGGTAAGTGCTATTGGCGGCTTCCACGCATCACCTAAACCACGGTGGCTATGTTCTTTGGTAGTGTCTGCCTGTAGATGTCACGGGTTGAACTTACTTTCCTTTTACGCTCCGTTGTATAACACGTTTTAGGCCTTGTCTCGCGAAACTTGTTTTGACTACTTCGTCATTAGCGAAGTTGAAAAGGAACGGTGACAGCGGGCAAACTTGTCTCACACCGCTTGGGATGATGAAGGGCGGCGGCAGTTTGACATAAGCTCTCAATCTGTCCGTAACATGCTCGTTCAGCGCCTTGGCTGGCTAGCCGAACAACCTCCCCGTGGTGTCAGCTGGGTGGTTCGGGTTTAACCCGTTCCAGCAAATAGTTCGGCGGCAGTGTTCCAGGACGTGGTGGGTTTCGCCTGGCAAGCGTTCTCCCTATAAAAAGCCACAAATGTCTGCTTAACAACACTGTGACGTGGCGGTCGTGACTCGCCACAAAATAAAGTCACTGTCCCGTGGGTGTCCGGATAATTCTATCCTACCCACGGACACCAATCTTCTACTCGCATTTTGATGACGGTACCAAACATTGAAGACTGGAGAAGCACAACTACAAGCACAAAATACACAACAACATACACGTACACACACAATGACATATATAAATACCCCCTACACAAACACAAACTGCTATGGCAAACATATCGGATTTTTGCACATTCTTGATCATGCATTGTTATGACAAAATGATCATGCCTGTAGAAGCGTGCCTCATCTTGTTGAGAATAAAAGATTTATTTATTTATTTATTTATGACAATGTATACATAAGTATCGGGCACACCAGTCCTGAGTTCCAAAGTACATATGGATCCGTCGAATCGATGGCAACTTTTATGTCGTGAAGCACGACTTAGGTGGTTCGCTCCTTTCCTAATGTACGTAAACGACCTGTGTTGCGTGTTAACACCCCGTCGCCCCTAGCTTTTCGCAGTTTATGTAAAAAGCATCTATAGCTTTCAAGCAAGTAACCTAATACCTGAACTAGACCACATCCGAAAGCATATAGCTAAGTTGGAGTCTCGCCGCCATAAGGAGCAGATGCTGTACTCAACCAAAAGTTCTGAGGACATTGTGTATACATGCAACATACCCCCAGTGACCTTATCTAAAAATGATACCTTCAGCAAAACTCGCACCTCAGTAAGGGGCCTAGGGTTGCGGTATTCCAATAGCTTAAACTTTACCGAACAAATACGACTAAGAGTTGCTAAAGCAGGACAGTAAGCATGACGCATACGCCGGCGCGGTAAAATTGCTGAAGCAAGCGTAGAACCAGAGAGAATGTGTATCGTTGGCGAATAGAACATTGCAACTTCATATGCAACCGCTTAAAAGCAGCTGACCTGATCCAAATTAAAAAATGTCATAGGCACCGGACCAAGGGGATTCATCATGGAAGTCAGCGTATGACCTACAAAGAGAGAGGCATGGAGATTTACGTCCCATCTATTTGGCTTTGGTGCATACACCTTAACATTTGCTTTTTACATAAACTTGGTAAAAAGCGGCACATAGTGTATGCTCACGCTTGCAACTATGCACTGGAAAAATATTCAGCGTGTGTAACAAGAGAAGCACCATTGCACATTGAAGACCAGGTATAAAGTGCGAACGCGTTTTCCTTGATATTTTATATGAATACTTAGAATCAATTACCACAGGGTATTGGAGCGTATACGCATGAAATGCGAGTAAAGTGGGGCGTACGAAACTATATTGCAATAGAAAATAATAGTGAGTAACCTTCAGCAATTTCCTTAAAGCGCCTAGAATACATAGGTTGCGAGGTGTCAACATTTCGTTTGTTCACTTCCCTCGCAAGCACAAGGCGAGCAGAAATACAAAAAGGATTATGCATCTGGAAAAAATAAGCACCACCGATCAAAATGTCAAGATCAAGACCAGAGCAACCGAATTGATTGTATCAAATGTTACTGTGCACATAGCACAGGTTAATAGGCTTCAAGCGAAAAGGCCTAAATAATTGCCAGCATCATCGGGCTTCGCTACGTAATAATAATTTAATTGCTACCTAGGGGTTTACGTGATGACGGATTCACAACGGGTGCTAGGCGATAGACGATGCGGGACCCTGATTAATGTTCAGGTACGTCCGTTTTTGTTGCGTAATCACTCGTCCCAACCAATAAAGCAAACATTCAGCTACCCATTAAGCTGATCGTTTGCTCTGCGTATGTAAATGCAATCGCATCCGCATGTGTACCGATAAAGAACGTGAGAGGCAGAACTACCTGACGCCATGCTTTGCCTGTTATGAAGAACAAGTCCTCGCGTGGTATCTCTGTGTCACAACTGGGCTGTCGTGTACGCTCGCGTTTGGGCGGACCGGCACTTGCGTCCAATATCATTTGCCACATGGTCCACTTGAACGGCAAGAATAAATAAATCTTATTGTTCTCAGTAGTCAACACCGGTGCTTTTACGCTCGGTGGCCTGCTATGTGCTAGCATAATATTCTAAGGATATCCATCAGAAATTAAGGTCTTGCGTAGGAATCCTTTTTCGGCTTGTAAGGTTTCGGTGCTGCAAACACGTTTAACCCAGTAGAAGAGAGTTTGCATTAAGCCGCGTTTGGATGCGAGCGGGGCGAAGCCTGAAAAATGAAGGTAATGTTCAGTCCAATTCGAGTTGCGGTGAATAGTGCGCTGCAATGTACCTTCAGTTCGTCTCCTAATGAGTACATCCAAAACCGCCAGGCAATGGGGTTTCCCCATTCATGGGTTACTGACAGACTAGGGTGAATCGAATGCAGGATGGTCAGCAGTCCGGTGAAATGTTCTTTGCTGGTGAAGCCTAAAATGCCATCTACACGTCGTCCGTACAATTTCACTTCACCAATGCTGGCAGCCGCTTGCCTTTCTATCAGGTCGAGGAAGATGTCGGCTAAAACTGGTCGCAGGGGCTGCCCATAGTGACCCGTCGATCTGTTTGTATGCGGTCCCCTCCAATTCAAACCCTATGTTCTTGGTGCACAATAGATTCATATCCTTTAACTATTCCACCGGCAGGCCAACAGACATAATCAGCCCCAGGATAAAATAACAAAAATATCCACCATCTCACTTAAAGGCACGTTCGTGAATGAGGAGTCCACATCTATTGAGTACCTAAGCTCTGCACTCAGTGACAATTGTTCCAGCGTCACAGTCAGTTCAAAGGAGTCTTTCTGGCAATACGCAGCGAAGAGTTTACGCACCGGGTCTAATATTTTAGCCATCCACCGTGCGACATTATGATAAGGTCAACTGTGCATGCACGTCCTCGGACGCAGCGGGAATCCCGCTTTGTGTAACGGGTGCGCCTCTCATTCTAGGTTTCGGTGTCCCAATCCGTTTAAATGCCTGTACTGCTACTTATTGAGGTAACCATGTAGCAGGAGGATCTGGTGCTTTCTTTCTACATGCTTATCCACCATGATATTTTTCCGGCGTATTATCTAGCTAGAACTTCTGTGTGTCCCCAGAGTGGAGTCCGTCTTCTACTTGTAGTCAAGCATGATATTGTTACAATGCCTGATCCTCTCTGGGACTGCAAGAATATAATGTGCTCCATTTGTTTTAAAACCTTGATCGCCGTAAATGCCACCAATGTTTCTTTTCCAGCTGATTTCTTGAAGCACGTATACAATCTGTCATCTGCTCAGTTCACGCGCCATGAATTGGAGGCGCTCGCTTGGAATATAATACTGATTGCCGCCAAAAGCGCTAGACAAGGTTACCACGCAACCGCATTTTGAGTATGGAAATGAACAGCTCAGTGAACACTCGCCTAGATCGACCGAAGAGGCGGGTTGATTTTGGGAGAAAATGGTAGATATTGCGAACCAGTTCCTGTGTATGCCGTTAAGACAGTGGTGCCGTCGGCAATCTGAACACTATACGGCGATCCAGGAGTTGCAACAAATGGAGCATGTAATCATACTGCAGCCGCACAGGAACGGGCATCATGGGAATGAACAGCGGGACTAAATTGGAAGACAGAGACCATTCTGGAGACACGCGGAAGTTCTAGCTAGATAATACGCCGGACAAACATCATGGTGGAAAAGCATGTAGAAAGAAGGCACCAGATCCTCCTGCTACATGGTTACCTCAATAAGTAGCAGTACAGGCATTTAAACCGATTGAGACACCGAAACCTAGAATGAGAGGCGCATCCGTTACACAAAGCGGGATTCCCGCTGCGTCCGAGGATGTGCATGCACAGATGACCTTATCATAATGTCGCACGGTGGATGACTAAAATATTAGACCCGGTGCGTAAACTCTTCGCTGCGTATTGCCAGAAAGACTCCATTGAACTGACTGTGACGCTGGAACAATTGGCACTGAGTGCAGAACTTAGATACTCAATAGATGTGGACTCCTCATTCACGAACGTGCCTTTAAGTGAGATGGTGGATACTTTTGTTATTTTATCCTGAGGCTGATTATGCCTGTTGGCCTGCCGGTGGAATAGTTAAAGGATATGAATCTATTGTGCACCAAGAACATAGGGTTTGAATTGGAGGGGACCGCATACAAACAGATCGACGGGTCACTATGGGCAGCCCCTGCGACCAGTTTTAGCCGACATCTCCCTCGACCTGATAGAAAGGCAAGCGGCTGCCAGCATTGGTGAAGTGAAATTGTACGGACGACGTGTAAATGGCATTTTAGGCTTCACCAGCAAAGAACATTTCACCGG
The DNA here is from genome assembly GCA_944474145.2 of Dicrocoelium dendriticum. Taxonomy (NCBI): domain Eukaryota; kingdom Metazoa; phylum Platyhelminthes; class Trematoda; order Plagiorchiida; family Dicrocoeliidae; genus Dicrocoelium; species Dicrocoelium dendriticum. The sequence goes on along the minus strand of OX104066.1, from coordinate 88,379,311 downwards.
ACTGCTGACCATCCTGCATTCGATTCACCCTAATCTGTCGGTAACCCATGAATGGGGGAAACCCCATTGCCTGGCGTTTTTGGATGTACGCATTAGGAGACGAACTGAAGGTACATTGCAGCGCACTATTCAGCGCAACTCGAATTGGACTGAACATTACCTTCATTTTTCAGGCTTCGCCCCGCTCGCATCCAAACGCGGCTTAATGGAAACTCTCTTCTACCGGGTTAAACGTGTTTGCAGCACCGAAACCTAACAAGCAGAAAAAGAATGCCTACGCAGGACCTTAATTTCTGATGGAACTCCTTAGAATTTTATGCTAGCACATAGCAGGCCACCGAGCGTAAAAGCACCGGTGTTGAGTACTGAGAACAAGAAGATTTATTTATTCTTGCCGTTCAAGTGGACAATGTAGCAAATGACATTGGACGCAAGTGCCGGTCCGCCGAAACGCGAGCGTACACGACAGCGCAGTTGTGACACAGAGAGACCACGCGAGGACTTGTTCTTCATAACAGGCAAAGCATGGCGTCAGGTAGTTCTGCCTCTCACGTTCGTTTCAGTAAACCTTTGGTTGCGGTGACCTTTACATACATGCGTTCGTCTCGCATTGCCTCATCTGCCTTTGCTCTTTCTTCACTTCGATTACTACACGGAGGCTTAATAGCCTGGTCTTCGGTAGATTTGTTCGTGGGATTTGTTTTTTAAGCTTACGTAGGCCTTGGATTTACTGATAATGACCTGCTTTTCTAACCTTGATTTGGCTCTAATACTCTTGAGATCTAAGCTCGGCTCCTGTCCATAGCTACATGGCACTACTTATTTCCCTTCCTACTGTCTGTTGCACCGTCCTACAAGGCTGTTGTGGACTTTGATTTTCAGAACTGTGTTTGCGTATTTGTTCGCTTTTTATCTGGCTTTGGTAACTTGTCGTTCTTTCATATCCCTTTGCTACCGACACTAAACACCTTCAAACGTATTTTCAGGGCAACTGGTACCTATATATTTATCCTATTTCCATACCTTCCTGTTTAGTTTCTCATCTTTTATTTTTCTTGCCACTGTCTTCTCTTTGTCCTCATTCAACCTCCTATCCCTGCTTCCAGTTATTAAGCAACCTTCGCCCGCATAGATACTGCAGATGGTCGCAGGCACAGAATACCAAATATTTTCTTTGCTTTTTATGTATAATTTTAACAATGTTGTAACGTATATGACTTTTATATACACACCACATGTTGTCACAGGTACCCTCGGTAGTCACCGCTGCTCCTTATTCCTTTACTTTCTCTTCTCTTCTCCGCGGTCTGAGGATATTAACAGAAACTTACCAAGGTTCCCATCTGGTCTCTTTGTCTGCGACCGAATAAACCTACAAGAACAAAGGTGGATCATACCAGCTCTCCACAACACACACTCCCATGCTGGTCTAATCTCACTGGACAAGTTGATCTGGATGTTCTGATCCAGAAGACCGAATCAGCCAAGCCTGTCTACCAAATAGCCTTCAAAACAAATGGTCATCACAAGATACATAAAGCAATCCATAACTACCTAACCATTGTTCCCTCCTGTCAAGCGTGCAATCGCTCGTTTATAGCTCGTCAGCAATCGCAGGCTGCTCATTCGATAACGAAAACATGACTGCCCCATGACACCAACTGGATGGTTCGCGTCTACCCTGTTCCAGCAAAAGTTTAACGGCGATGCCCCAGGACGTGGTGGGTTTTCGCCTGGCAAGCGTTCTCCTTATTGAAAGCCATTGATGTCTGTTTAACAGCACTGCGACGAGGCGGACGTGGCTCGCCTCTAACTAAAGTCACAGCCCCATGATTTTCCACCCAACCAGCCACACTCCCACCACGGATGCCTCTCAACCCTTCTCATAATATCCACGCGATCAAGCGCGATTGTATTGGCACATATTTAAACTGGAACAACCGATAGACCCATGTACTTCTACATACATGTATGAACTCAGCTCCCATGTTCATGGCTAACTTGCGCCAGGTTCCCCAACATTCCCCGATATTTAGTTGTACCCTTACCATGCTCACGCCTACATAGGCGTGTCTCGCATTGCACGAGAATAAAGAATTTATTTATTTATTAGGCTAGAACAAACCGGCAGTTTGCTCAATGCGTAGCTGAAGCTTTGCCGAGGTAGTTGGGACAAGCGATTACCCAACCAATTGTGACAAAGATGAGCATTAATCAGAGTCCGGCATGGTCTATCAACAAGCACCTCATGGCAACCCGTCACCACGTGAACCTCGAGACAGCATTCAACGTGTTAGGACGTAACAAAAACCTGACGATGCTGGCAATTAGTGAGGCGTAGTTAATTGAGGCCTGTCATCCTGTGCTATGTGCACAGAAACCCTTGATGCAATCAATTCGGTTGCCATGGTCTTGACTGTGACATTTTGTTGGTGGTGCTTATTTTTCCAGGTATATAATCCTTTGTGTTTCTGCTCGTAGTGTGTTTGCGAAGGAAGGGAGCGGACGAAATGTTGACATATCGCAACCTGCGTCTTCTAATTGACTTATCGAAACACTGAAAACTTGAGACGCATATTTTACCACTGTGAATCTGATGAAAACTTATTTGAATCATGCCCCGTCAGCATCTAACTCAAGTCGGTGCCCTCAGTTATCCAAACTGAGAAAACGCATTTGATGTTTAGGCATTAATTTTCATCTAAAGACATTGCTATAGGACACAAAGATGGAAATTTTCAATTTTACACAATATTTTAGGCATGGGTTGCAGCTGAGCATTGGACGAAAAAGAAAGCAGGATGTATGTAGCAATAATAAAGCAAATAAAATGCCAAACCATTAGGGCAAAAGAAACAAAGTTTTAACCTAGAGGCGAGCAAAAATGCATAAATATATGTTAGTTTGTGAGAAACTATTTTGTGTACGTACGAAAGCGGACCTATCGAGGATGCAAAAGAAATTCAGTTAGTTAATTTAGACGAAAGAAAAATTTCTGACATTAAAGTTTTTGATGACTGTTCGCCAACATATTATATTGGTGCGTTAATATAGCACAAAATGCAGTTGAGAATGCAATCACAAAATGGTCAATTTTCATTTTTTTGTATTGCTGTAATCCGAGAACAGTAATATTAATAATAATAATAATTTTAGTGTACCATTTTTTTGCTTTCTTAGCAATCTCCTTTCTGCAGTTAAAGAAATAAATAAATAGTTCATTCTCGAAAGTAGCGAGGCACACCAAATCTGACAAACGATGGAGACCTCCGCAATTTACCAGTGGATTGGTGGACGCGTTCTTGCACCAAAATTTCGGTTCGATCAAACTTTTCACTGGGAGACACTAAACGGGTCAGAATATCACTATCGCCACAAGCTTTTGGCGTGTTTTTTGTCGAAGCAAACGGCAGATGTGCGTAATGATTCTGTCAAAGTTACTTCACACTACTAACAAACTTACGAGTATCAAGTCATACATGGTACGTTTCGCCAGCGGTTTCATTGGATGAGGGCTGGTATATAAGAGGGATGTATTCTGGACACGACAACCCCGATAGGGCTTCAAATACGATGCAAATATGCTGGGTTGCGTAGCGTGGTTCCTTGGTCCTGGGGTATTAGAAGGTAGCAACTGCCGGACGAAGAAATAGGTAGCGCCAGTTCTGATGGAGTAGGGGATTGTAGGTGTTACTCGCTGTCAACTGATGACAAAATGAATAGACATTTTTGGGGATATTGCCATGTCGCCAGCATGAGCCTTTACTATAGTTTTCCGAAGTCCGAAATACTTTAGTGTACACGCTGGCCAAACCGCAGAGGGAGAGACTTCGATGTAGACTTAGCGGCATTTCCCGTTGCTCATTGATCCTTTCAGCAAATAAGCATACGAAACTGAGGCCTGCACTGGATTCAGCGTAACAGGCACCATCAGCGTGGTCAAGTGGAGTACCCTAGCCATGGCTAAAGTTCGCAATGCTGACAAGCTCGTTTGTAGTAGGTAGTAAACTGCATTTGTATATATACATGTTCAACGGTTGTGGCGATAGCGTCAGTCATAGGGTCACGCCAGTCGGTGCTTTGAATTTCAAACAACCTCGTGTTTGAGGACACCTTGCGTTCATGTCGTATTAGACCTGTATTCATATCCTACGATATCTACGTGACCTTGACAGCTGGCAAACAATAACTTTCTACATCGCTGAAGTGACGGGTGGAACATTTGTTCTACCCAAACGTCTGGTCCGCATTACAAATATTTTTGTTTTATTAACTTTTGTACGTATAATTCTGCTTTCTCATGATCGTTAGTGTTCACCTTTGTCTCTTAAGCTATGGAGAAACATACCACTTAGTTAATTGTTATTTTGCCGCTATGATGGATTCCTTCGATTTATCCGGCATGGTTTCTTCCTTCCTTACCTGCTCGAATAGGGAGATAAGTGCTTTACATAGGACCTCACCGCCATCCTTATATATGGAAGGTAGCAGGGAATCGGGGCTAGTAGCACGAAAAGTACTGAAGGAGGTGATCGCGTTTCGAACCTCCGCCTCCGATGGAGCCTCCAAACTAACCGTCCATGGCTTATCTGCGTCCCCCAACAGGAAGCGTTCTCGAAGCAGGGATCCAAGTGAACTACTCCTACAAGTGCTCCGCATAACAAGCTATACGGCGTAAATTATTGTGAGGCAGAGTACTCTTGCTCTCTCTGGTTGTTTCATTGACACTAGTTTTACTGGGATCATTAGTGCAGAGCATCTGGAGGAGTTTGCAAACATCCCTTACTGCTCTCCATTCCTCCGTTACTTTAGCCGACTGGTCCACCAGGCTTCGTTGGCACCAAGTATGCCTCGCTTTATTTCGCTCATAATAGTTCGCCTGGTCAAACAGTGCTTAGAGTCAGCTGGGAGGTCCTTCTGGATGCCAACTGGCTCACCGACCCCGGAGATATTTAGTAACTTGGTGCTGCCGGTTGCTAGTACCACAAGCAGGTGCTCCTGCACCGCGCGTATCGACCGAGATCCTGCGCTACTGCAGCTCAGTGTCATTAAGACACGGAAGCGAGAGTTCAGTATGCAGTGTATCCCGGTGGGCTTGCCTGATGGCGGGCTAAAATAACTTCTCAGTTGTTAATCAAAAGGCGCATGGTACGCCACCCAGTAAAAGTCATAGAAAAACGTCAGCGTACCAAGGCATGATCAGAGTCGCAGCAAGTACTCCAGAACCAGCGACAATCCAGGATGGAACCGCGCCATCTGTAACATAAGGCAACGTGAAATATCTTGGCCCAACGCTGGCCAGTTACAGGACACCAAGTGGCACTTCGGCGCACACGGTGTCTAAAACCGGTAATACTAAGTAACAGCTGATGCTCGGCACACAGCTGTAACTGCCGCTCGCCATTGGCCGTAGCATCGGAGTTAAACCCATAACCCCCTACCAAAGCTAATTAAGACTCATATGTCCAACGTTTGTATTCATATCTCCTGCAATTATTAGGATTTCTGAACTGGTAGCGTTGCGTAGTAGCCTATTTGATTCGTTGTAGAATCTGTCCACGACAGCATCAGAACTGCACACAGCAGGAGCGTAAACCGAAACCATAAACAAACGGGTTTTCATACTTATACGAGTAACTACTTGGTCTCTGTCACGAAACGGGCTGCATATAGACGGACGTTCACCTAATCCAATTTACCAACAATGACACAGCCTTCGAACTGAGTATGATATCTATCCCAGCTTGACCAGATGCTGAAAACATCAGTGTCTTTCGATGCATGTCACCAATAGCGAAAGGAGAAGCCGCGTGTAGTCAAGCCAACAAGTCCATGAGAGTCGTTTACCCTGGTTTCGAATGCCAATCAGATGTCGATACCAGCACTAGAAGGTGCGCGCGTGTGCCGCCTGTTGAACTATCTGTCTTTAGGGTACGAACGTTAAGTGCGCCAGTGAAACGGGTCAGCCTGGCCTCACAAGAGACTGTTGCTGATTTGCGACCAGTGCATGGTGCAGGTAGGTAGTGCAAAGGTTTTGACGCCACTGGCACTATGGTTGCTTGCAATTAAGCTGTGGACTATAGAAGTGAGGCTATTAATGGGCTTAAGAGGGGAGTAAGGGACACCGGCGGAAACTAAAGGAGGAAGGCGCTATCAGTGGCATAGTTTCGCTTATCCGCCTGCTTTATGTAATAGCGGAGGCGACCCTGATGAGCTGCGCGACGGCAGATGCAGCAGGTACTTAACGTTTGGGGAAATTGTGGTGGTTGTATGTAGGCCGAGAATGCCAAGGCGCCCATACCCAGACAGCGAGACGATTAGGGTCATCAGACAAAGCTATGGGCTCAAAAGCCTGTCCGCAAGACGATGGGGCGGTGGAAATGATTTGGTTTTACAGAGATGAACGTTCTCCGACTTCATGGCTCCAGCTGGAGGAACAAGCGACGTAGTTGGTCTGATATCTTACCATTGAACAAGCTAGTAGGCCTAGGTCTCAAGGGGCTCGGAGGCACGGCCGGCGGTAGCTCGATGGGTCAGCTTTATGTCAGCCGTCGCACCACGTTAAGGTCCAGTGTCGTTGCGACGGCTAATATGATATATATATATATATATATATACGTATCTGAAAATAAGAAATTAAATTCACACCGGCAAATTAATCATAGTCAAAATTCGGCACATTGTTGCGTAAACAATATGAATAATTCCTTATCCAGACTTTCCGTCACCACTTTCACGCCTTTAATATTGAACACCGCCTTACACCTACGTGACCCCAGCGTTTCGTCACGGCACTAATGATATTGTTCCGCATCAGAACCCCATTCCGCACCAACTAAAAATCGCAGGCAGCGCTAACTAGCTGCTGTGCAACATTACTGCTGTAAAATTTTTGATCGTGTCTGATGTAGTATGCCTTGATGCACACGGGAATGAACTGTTTAGTTATTTATTTGCACTCTCCATACAAGAGCAGGGGGTTTGTTTACAACTTGATCTTAACTCTCGCAGGCATAACCTCTATAGGTGTACAAATATTTTTTTCCCGGATGCATCGAGGCACACCAACTCAGGCATGATCAAAATTTCAAGCAATTATGTCGCGTAACAGCTACGTTACAATGCGTGTAATTGTTAGAAGCCAGACACTGTCCCCCATTCGCAACTCTCGCTGAAGTTGAGGTCGTATGGAATAGCTGGTCTAGTGCGTTTCGACAAGCTGTACTTAGCGGCTTTCCGCCAGGCTCTGTCCTAGGTCCGCTGCCGTTCTCAGTCTACGTGAATGACTTGCCGGAGGAGCCCGAGGTACAATTGCTTTTACTTGCTGATGACCTAAAGCTCTGGAATATTGTTGATATCCCTGGAGGTCCTATGGCTCTTCAACGGGCTCTGGATAATCGGAGCGTCTGATTCATCCAGAAGTCATGTGCCGTGACTGTACTCCATCACGTGACTCATCAGGTTGATCTAGGTGTCGTCCACTGTTCCACATTACACTCTGGAGACAACTAGAAGGCGGCTAGTAAACGGTTACGGATGTTTTGGTTTAATCGTCCTTCTTCTAGGACCCAAACACCTAATATAATTGTGAAGCTATTCTCAGCGTTTGTGCGTCCCCACCTAGAATATTGCGTCCAGGCCTGTCCACCCTGCCTTGTCCGGGACAAAATGCACTAGAAAGGGTGTTGCGTGTTGATGCTAGCTTGGTCAAGGGATTACGAGGGCAAATGTGCCGCGGACGCCTACTTGGTTAGGAAATGCCGTCAATGCACTATCGAAGGATTAGAGGGGACTTAACCCTAACCTACTGTATTTTGACGGGGAAGGCTGGCCCTGGTTTGTCCTGTCTATTTAGTCCTGCTAGATTATCTGGTCTCCGCGGGCATTGTATGAAGCTGGACAAGCCGCGGTCCGATCGAGTTAGAGCGGAGACACGCTTATCGCGTCGAGTCATCGAGCGCTGGAACCTGCTTCCTGAAAATGTTGTCAAGGAAGCTACGGTTAAGGGGTTTGAGCGTCAACTAGATGCTCTTGGGTGGCAACACGAAACCTTTCCGTTTTCCTGACAAATTCCCATCTTCATACTTCGATTCTATTTTCTTTGCTTTTCCTCGTCATTGGTATTATTCTCTTCTTTTAACTGATTTCCCCTACTCCCTTACCTTCGATTCTCCTTCCTCTCTTACTTACTTCACGTAACTGACACAGCTGGGACAGCTAATGTTAGGAACGTGGGCATTAAATTGGTGGACCAGGGTGTTTTTCGGGTGTTTTCCTTTTAGACCCATCAAGAAGTCGGAGCACCCCTATCAACTCCTGGATCGACGACCCGCTCAAGAAGGAACACTTAAAAATTTTTATAAATTGCGGAAACGGAAGCTGTACACTTGCGTAGCACAAACCTCAGTTGGGCGACGATCAACTGGATTCATGGTTGCTTAGTATAAACAATAGGTCAAGTGATGACGGTATGCGAGTACTGAGAGCATCATTTTGTACGTGGACAATTGCTTGGGCCGGGCCATGATGAGTCAGAAGTAGGTCTGAAGCCAGCAGTTAGTTGAGCCGCTCGAAGGAAGTCTGGCATTCTGATGTCCACTCCTAGGTTTCGCTCATGCTCAACAAGCAGATCAGCAAGTCCACAGGCGGCGCAATTCTGGAAGAGTTGCGTTGTTCCGATGTGCTTGCCACGTACTGGAATGCAGCCATCGTTTTCCAAAGTGTGGATACCGTATTTACGAACGAAATAATACCAAGCACCTGCGTTTATGACAGTTGAGAACCGAGCATTTAAGTACGGCATCGGTACTTATAACTGCATTGAAACTTCAGCAACGCCAATGGGCCTTTTGTATGCACCCGCTATGACCACTTTTGCGCGGTGAAAGGAGTTGGCAGCTTCTCATTGAAATTGTTTCACATTAACCAGCGCCACTGAGAAATCGTGGTATTTACCCCTAGATCACTGACGGACTGACTCATTCGTCCACCATGGTTGTAGATATAAAAAGCGCGGTAGTGAATGGGCCTATTAGTGCAGATTAACAAAGCAGGCGTAGTTCCTGATTATAATATAATTGTTACATATATACCATTAAAATTTTATACTGAAATGCTTCAGCTCTTCACTAGGTATCGACGGTCCACCTGTACCCAAACAATAAGTCCGCGATAACTTCGTTCGAGGTCCGCGAGCTGGGCGGTTCGGTTTCCCATTGGTTGATTCCTCCAAACACTTGCCGGGAAAAGCACCGGAACCGCTCGGTTGTGTATACCTACGCACTACTGTAAACTGTCAAACAAGAAGAATTCTATGATCCCTAAGGGGTACTAGTGTTAGGGAATAAGTCTTACAAAACTGCCTTATTTCCGTTCGAGCGTGACGCATGGTATATTTACGTCCTTTAAGCTATGCTCAACCGCAGTTCTGTCCAGATCAAAGTGTCTGTAAGTTTCTCAACACGTTATATGTTATAAGCGGTTATGTAGAACGCTGATCCTGAGACAATCTACGATGTCCAAGAAAGGATCGGCAGGGGTTCATTCGGGGAAGTTTTCAAAGGAATGAACAAAAAGACGAGGGAGGTTGTTGCAATAAAGCTCATATATCTTGAGGCAGCAGAAGATGAAATCGAGGATATCCAACAAGAAATATTAGTGTTGTCTCAGTGCAACAGTCCTCAGATTACAAGGTACTACGGGTCGTACTTGAAGGACACCACTCTGTGGATCATCATGGAGTACCTTGGTGGCGGGTCTGCTTTGGATCTTATGAAACCGGGCCCTATCCCAGAAGTTTACATTCCAACCATTGTCCGGGAAATCCTTAAGGGATTGGATTACTTACACAGCCAGAACAAGATACATCGCGATATCAAGGGTGAGTAATCATCGCAGTTTCTCCCTTTAGAATAAATAATATAATGTGTCAGCTGTAAGCCGTAACGGTGCTATCTCACGATAGGGCAGCTTCTATGCTTTGCGTTCATTCCAGTTCTGGAAACTATTTTGCCAGGCTCCTCACTCCCCTAAGTTTACGACTTTGCACGCCAGTCGCGGAACATTCTGTCTGCGTTGGAGTTCATTTGTATTGGTTAGGATGGAAAACTGTTGTTAACTTCATCGATTCCGAATCATTCTGGGTTTAATGCGTGTCGTTGCGTTACGGCTTTCCTCAGGGGTTCATCGCAATTGTAGTGACCGCAGCAATATCCCAGCATTCTCATCTTATGGTTTTCAGGCAGCCGCTTACAACTTTTTCGATGGGGCGTCCACAATTTCCATCGGTAAGCCTTTAAAGTCGTTCACGACTAAAGGTACAGGGTGACATCCATGCGAATTCGATGTCTTCTTGCTTTAAACAGTTTCCATGTGTGACCTGTGGAGCGGTCGGCGTTGGGTTGGATTAACTTCCGAATAATCCTCGGCGAAAGCGATTACTGTAGATGAATTCCCTCTCCCCCCCGACGACGGAACTTCATGGAGAACAAATTCTGCTATTTTGTAGGGTATCGATCACTAAACCCCAGAACGGTACGCCCCTGAACCTTTCCCAGCAGAGCGCATTTAAACTTAGGAAGCGTTTTGGTAGTTGGCAGACCATATTCTAAAGTTAGATGGACGTATGAGGTGAAGTAAGGTCGAAAAATCTTAGGATTCATTCGAACAAATGATCTTCCATTGGCCACCAACGTGTCCTGGCATGTTCTAAGGTCAGAAGGCATGGAAACCCCGTAATCTCTTTTGTGAGAGGTATTCCTTAGGAGAAGCCCACCAACATGGTATGCACCGTACGGATCAGTATTACCTGATAGGAGAACAGTGCATTAATCCCGGTTTACTAGTAATCGCCACTTGATGGACCGGTCTTGCAGCTGGTCTAGATCCCCTTACACTCTGTCAGCATCTGGACACTGGACACTGTTGGTCATTGCTTGAAGTCACCGGCGTAGATTAAGCATTCTGTTTGAAGTCCACTCAGAAAGTCGTTGACGTACAATTAAAGATTTCTGATCCAAGCACAGATCATTGGAAATGCCACTAGTCATAAGCACAGCAACGGAGGAGCTTTGGTTCACTTTGACGCGCATTGTCCGATCACTTAGGAAATCGGCAATCCAAAGGAGATTTCCTGTGGTACCAATTTCCTAGAGTTTGAATAGCAGCCGTTCGTGTGGATGTTTGTCAAATGCTTTATTGAAATCAGTGAAGTTCAAGTCATCTATAGCTTCTGTCCATGTTTCTCTGGCAAATAATAAGTTGGAGATGTAAGGACCTGCTCTCTGGATGCCACTTTGAGCATAAAAGAAAACGTTCAAGTTCTCACGGTGTAGCTGGAGGGCGCGTTTGATTGTTCTTTCCATTGTCTCGTAATTGATTGGTGTCAAGCATATCGGTCGGTAGTTTGCGTTGGTGGTTTTTCTTGTGTTTGGGCAGATGTGAGTGGCGATGCACTTAACTATCGTCTTGAGGAATGTGGGATTTGGTCCCTCCGGGTCTGCGGAGGAGTTCGGGTCCAATTCGAAGAATATCTTAACTACCGCAGGGCTGATTTCGACTTGCTCCATTGAGGTGTAGTTTGCAGGCAAACAGTTACTTAGCAGCGAAGTTTCCACTGAGTAGTTCAAGTACAAGTTCGAGTGGGACTGTAACGATAGGAGAATCCCGTGTGAGTTCTCTCTTGAATGGATCGTTTAGCCAGGAATGGATGAAGTGCTCAGAGTTCTTGATGGCTGTGAAGCGGAACACCCGTATCGCACCATAGCCAACCAGTTAATGCCCACGTTTCCTGCCCTAGCAGTCCCTGATGTGGCAATCACGTGAATTAAGCAAAGGGTAGAAAGCTAAATCAAAGTTACAATATAAGGAAGTGCACTTAAATTAAGAAAATACTACCAGTGCATGCAGAAAAGTAGAGAAAAGTACGTCGCAGTATGAAGATGTGAGTTATTCAGGAAAAGGGAAAGATTTCGTGTTGCCACCCAGATGCGTCAAGTTGCCGCTCTAACCCTTTAACCGTAGATTCTCTGATAACGCTTTCCGGAAGCATGTTCTAGCGCTCGATGACGGCGTGACAGCCGGATTCCCGCCCTAATCCGATCTGACCGCGGTTTGTCCAGCTTCCAGGCATGACCGCGTAGCAAAGACAATCTAGCGGGACCGAATAACCAAGATAAATCTGGACCAGCCTTCCCAGTTAAGATACGGTAGGTTAGGATTAGGTCTCATCTAGGCTTTCGGTTGTGCATTGAATGCATTCCCAAACTAAGTAGACGCTCGGGGTACCTCCGTCCCCGTAATCCATCGACTAACTTAGTACCCACCCGTAAAACCCCCTCTATCTCCATTTTGTCCCGGACGAGGCAGGTCGGACAAGCTTGGACGTAGTATTCCAGATGAGGCCGAACGAAAGTCGAGAACAGTCTCGTAAAGATGCCGCCCGTCAAGACTCCGAAAGAACGTCGTATTAACCACAACATGCGGAAACCTCTGCTTGCGGCCTTCTTCCAGTTGTCGCCGGAGTGTAAAGCTCAAGAATGTACGACGCCTACATTAACCTGGCTAGATACACCGTTGAAATCGGCCTCACCGACCAAGTACTTCTCAGGAGGACAACTTCCTTCAATTCGTTGAACGGAGCACTTTGTCTGATTTATGGGCAGTAACCATAAAGTAGACCCGTCCCAAAGCTTATCCATGGCTCGCTACATAGTTTCGGAACCCCCGAGCAACATCGACAATGTTGCACAGCTTCAGGTCATCAGCAAATAGCAGCGATGGTACATCAAGCTCCGCGGGTAGGTCATTCACATAGATAGAGAACAGCAGCGGTCTAAGGACCAAGCCCTGCGGCACACCACTGAGGACAGACTGCCTAAACGATAGGCCACGAGCTACCCGTACACTGTTCTCTACAATCCAAGAAGGCAGACCCAATGAAGGGTGCAGAGAGATAGGAGGTCAGCTTTTGCGCGAACTTCGAATGGGGTACCTTGTCAAAATCGACGAATAGCACGTCCTCTACGTGGACGTTATCCACTGCATCCGCCCAATTTTCGCGAGCCATCAATAGATTCGTCAGACACGAAAATCCCTTCCGGAATCCGTGTTGTACATTGCTAAGTAGATTGAATATGCTCAGATGACTCCAATAATTCACCAGTTCCTCGAGGGGTTTGACTATTACACTCGTCAGACTAACTGGTCTGCACTTTGCAGGCACACTCGTCCCCATTTTTGCAGATGGGACAGATGACAGCTTCCTTCCATTCGGAAGGTAAGTCACAGCTGTCAGGCGATTTCTGAAACATCATAGTGAGCGGTCCAGTTAGTTCCGCAGCCAACTCATGCAACAGTTCCGGGTGAATTTAATCAGGCCCAGAGGCCTTAGAAGGGTTCAGCCCTTGTAGCAGCCTGCGAACTTCCGTCTCCGCTACAATAAATTCAGCTAGTCGCAAACCCTCTGCGACCATTACAACTAGCGCAACGCCTGTCCAAGTGGTTTCCCTTACAAACGCTGCTGCATATTGCCCAATAAGTAAGCAGGTCTTGTCATAGTCCATATGAACGTGAGTACCGTCATCAGGCATCAACACTGGAATTGACATGTTCGAACCGCAGCGCATTTTGGCATATACGAAGAATCTTTTTGAATTCTCTGAACCTTCGTCTGCTAACCCTTTCTCGAACTTGAACCGAACATTCCTTAGGTGTTGCTTACACCTAATTCTAGTCTTACGGTACCTGTCATAAGTATCGGTGGATGGAGCATCTCGGTATGTCCGCCAACATTCAGACCTCTTTGTGAGCAGATGCATGCCAGTGGAATCTATCCAGCGCGGCTGTGCTCGTACTTCCTTCCTACTTGTGACTGAGATGAAGGGAGCAGCGATCTCTGTGAGGTAGGACTTAAATTTATCCCAGGCAACCTGGACAGTATCAGCGCCTGAGATCTCACAATGGGAACCCGAACCCTTGGCTCTCATTGATTGATAGTCTTCATGCTATATGTTCGGGAGAGATTCGACAGTACTCTGGCAGCGTCTAGAGAGAGTACAACTGAAGAGCAAACAAACATGACCACTGGAACCCAGTGGAGGTCCATAAGTAATGTCACCAACAAAATCGAGTAACTTAGCAAATACGAGTCTAAGATAGGCGGTACTTGGGCGTCCATGTACCTAGTGGGGAGATCAACGAACTGACGCAACGGTACTGGGAGCGTAAGCTCAAGTAAATCAGCGCCAAATGTGCTTGACGCTGAGTTGCAAGAAAGATCTGCCCTGCAAACCTCCGGTATCTTGAAGTCGCCCATCACCAAACACCTGTTTGCGGACTGGGAGCGAATGAAGTCAAGCACCACTTTGGATACGCTCCCAGGGCTTCCATAAAAAATTACAACTGTAACCTGAACCGAGGATGTGCTAATCACAGCCGACAGAGCTTTAACAGTTTTGTCTGCCGACTGAAATAATGAGCGAAGCCTCCTCCCTGTCGGCCAGCAGAGCATTCGCATCTAACTAGTGCGTAACCAGGTAGATGTACTTCACCATCCTTGATGTCCTGAGACAGCCACGTTTCAGTGAATCCGACTATATCGGGATGAGACCCATCTGCAAACAGACCTGGCTCGTACACCTTATATCTTAAGCTGCGCACATTACTTAGTACTATCTGATGTCTGTTTTAGAAGCCCATAGAAGCAGCTCATGAAGGTTCTGGTAGAACTGATTCTTTACGGTGTCCGAGCTACAGTCAGCGGGCGCGTAGGCAAAGATCACGAAGAGAGCACGCTTTTCGACTCGACGTCTGCTAATTTTACAAGAGCCATGTAGCCTCATCGCACAAAGGCGACTATTGATTGGAATTCATTCAATCAAAGCAGTCTCGACTCTAGCACTGAGGGCGATTCCAACACTAGTTTGCCCTGCTGCGGCGGACTTAGTGTCACCAGAGAGACGGAGATTGGAGTGGGTGCGTGGGTGGAGCGGTGACACCAGCTGGTAGACCGTGTTATAGTCCTGGAGTCGTGTTTCATTCAGGCAGCAGATATCAATTCCAAGGGTCTCTAGCGTGCGTGCAAGTCCAGCTTGCTGACTGATCTGCAGTAATGTGTGTACGTCGAAGGCTGTAAGTTTGAACTGCGTTCCGGGTTACAGGAGCGAAGATAGGAGATTTTGGGACTGGTAGCTCTCTGTTGAGCACTGCGTGGTTAAGTTGGCAGATGTCACGGGAACAGGTTCATCGGTGTTGGTGGAGTTGATCGCCATAGAGGAATCAGGTAAAAATGGGTGTGAATGGTACAAGGGAAGGGTAGGCAAAATGGTGGTGTGTGCTTGTGAAGTTGGCATAGTAACATGAGTAAATAGCATCGTAGCAGCAAGAGAGCGGGTGAATGGTTGTGGTTGTAAGTCCATGGTTCGCCAGTGGGCGAGATACTACCCATTTGCCCAGGCCGAAGTAGAGGGTTGTCTTAGAGGGCCCCACCCCGAGCCTTCGATCAAGGATCTAACCTACAAGGCAGCAGGGCGATATGAGGGTATCTCAACCCGTTGCGAGCCGCTGACCAAACAAGTGGTTCATACTCCTTTAGGACCGCATAGGACCAGGTACTCAACACTCCCTTGAATTACAATGCCACTCAGAGAGAGGCAAAGGGCAGTGACTTTATTTAGTGGCGAGTCACATCCTCCACGTCACAGTGTTGTTAAACGGACATAGGGAGAACGCTTGCCGGGCGAAAACTCACCACGTCCTGGAACACTTCCGCCGAACAATGCGCTGGAACGTGATAATCCCGAACCACCCAACTGGCACCACGAGAAGATTGTTCGGCAAGCCAGCCGAAGCAAGATGGGGATGGACAAAGAAACTCACAACACAAACGCCACTGGGGCTGCTCCTAGCCATATCAGCAATTGTGTCCAACCAAACGTGTTCATCGTCCTTAGGACCCTTAGGCAGTCGGGATGCACCAACCGACGCCAACTTCAAAGTGAGGGTTTTCATCTCTCTCGAACAAGTCATCGCTTGGCCTCCCCTCTTCCAACCGCACCCCCGGCGCGCAAACAATGCACGTCCCGGAAGTCAGTGCGCTGGCATTCGCAACATGTGGCCCAGCCATCGGAGCCTTGTGCGTGATATAATGGTGCTGAGCGGTTCACTCGCTCTTCCTGCATCAAATACGCGACGCCAAACACGCTCATTTCTCACGCGGTGCTCCCACCATACATGAGCTTAGCTGCGAAGGCAGCGATGGTTGAATGTGACGTGCCTCTTTATGTCTGTCGACCTGATGGGCAAGGTTTCACAACCATATACGAGAGTTGAACGGACGGCTGCGTTATCAACTCTTCCATTCAGGGCAAGAGTAATGTCGCTTCTGCACCACAGGTGGCGGAGATTGGCAAAAACACCTCGAGCTTCGTAAACTCATCTTCGATTCCACAGGTGCTAATATAGCTGTCCATGTACTTGAATTCCTGAACTTCTAGAAGATCACCACCAAGCGTTTGCGCAGGGTTGGGTCCCTGCCAATCTTGGAGAAGTACTTTGCATTTCGATGGAGCAAAGCATAACCCAAAACAATTGACAGCCAGTGCTAACCGGTCCAGTGCTGCTTGGCATGTTTGGGAGCTGTCACAAATTAGGCAATATCGTCCGCGTACTCCATGTCAAGAAGTCGTTCATCAGGAAGTAGCTCCACACCATCTAGGTCGTGTCCAGCGAACGCTGTTTCTATGACTTCATCAATAGCGAAGTTGAAGAGGAAAGGTGACAGCGGGCATCCTTGTCTCACGCCGCTGGTGATACTGAAGGGTGGCGACAATTTGCCATAAACCCTCACTCTACCCGAACTATGCGCGTAAAGCGCTTTGATAATGTTTACATGTTTATCAGGCACACCTTTCCTCAGCAAACAGTCCCAAATGGCACGTCGATCGACTTAATCGAAGGCACCTTTTATGTCAAGAAACACGACAACGGTGGGTCGCCAATAAACATGGCGGTGCTACAGCACTTGACGCAAGGTGAAGGTATGGTCGACGCAGCCCCGACCTCGACGAAATCCGGCTTGCTCTTCACGAGCGCCAGTCAGTGTGTGGAGAATGACAGACGCAAGCAATTTAGAGGCGTTTGAGATCAGACTGATCCCTCTATGATTGCCGCATTCCGAACCAGAGCCTCCCTTGAAAATTGTGACAATGACGGAGCGGCTCCAGTCTGTCAGGACAGTCTCCTGGTCCCAAAGTTTCACTAGAGCAGGTCCCTCGAATTTGGAGAGGGCTGGGGAAATTCTATCTGCTCCTACGGCCTTATGCAATTTCCACAGCCTGATCTCACGTTCGACTTCTGCGCGTCAGGGCGGATCCAAGGAGACGGCCCAGGGAGAAGCGCGCTCAATGCCCAAAAAAGACCCCGATAACTCAGGTCATTTAAATTGCCTTGCCAACGCTCCAAGCGTTTTGACAGGCTGTGGATCGGCTGCCCACTCTCGTCACGTATGGTCTCGCTAACACCAGGTCTCCTGCTACCTGTCTCCCGTATCAGACGGAATAACTTACGATGGTTACCAACGGTAGCGGCTGTTTCCATCTCTGAGGCACGATGAGACCACCAGGATTCGCGGTCTTTCTTCAGACTATTACGTAGTTTTGTCCTTAGATTTTTGTGAGCCTCATTGTATTCGCTTCCAGCCGGAATACGTCAGCTAACATCCATAACTTTCAAAGACTGTGTAGAGACCCAATGTCCGTTTTGACAATTGGCTTTGCCACATGAAGACATGCCTGCTAACGGTAACGTTTTACGGATATGCGATGAGTGATCTTCGACGGTGTTCAGTGGGCGCTTACGCAGCCCCGATGTCAGCGCAGTTTGATACACATTCAGAAAACCTGGCTTCGCCAGCTGACTGGTGTCAATCCGTTCACATCGACATTGCGGACGTCCACCGAAACGCACCCGGAGATCGGCGCAGACAAGTGCGTTGTCAGAGTCCACGCTCGTGCTCCAAATCGTGCGACAGTTTTGGACACAGCCTCTCCAGCAGTAACTGATCGCGATACGATCGACTTGCATCCATTGCTGGCCCGAGGCTGGTGGCCGCCAAGTCACGCTTCTGCGGGTGCTGTGTCGAAAGTTAGTGCTCGCGAGAAAGAGGCGAGCATCTTCACACAGCTGTTGCAATCGCTCACCGTTATCATTACGGGAGCCTACACCATGTTGGCCGCCCAGATGAAGCTCATCAGAAGACAGTTTTCCGACTTGGGCGTTTAGATCGTCAGCCAACACCACAGTATCCGTGCTTCTTCTGTAACGAAGAAGCTCGTGAAGTTGCTGATAGAAATCATTTTTCACCGAACCAGTGCTACAGTTTGTGGGGGCGTAGGCCGCAATGACAAACGGGTACCGTTTGTTTCCGCGCGACTTCGTAGCATGAAACGAACCAGCTAATCTAACGGCGCACATCGTACTGTTGACTGGGATCTAATCGATCAGGGCAGCTTCAGCTCGAGGACTCAAAACAATGTCGACGCCAGCTTGGCCGGCACTTGAAGTTGCGTCATCGCCAGACAGGCGCAATGAAAATGTGCCGCCAGTGTCGCATGTGGGAGATCGCAGAGCTCGGATCTTGCAGACGGGATTCTGATAAGCAGCAAATATCAATCGATAGGGTCTCTAGTGTGCGGGCAAGTGTTGCCTGTTGGCCAATCTGTTGCAAAGTGCGCACGTTGAGGCATGCCAGTCTTAACGAGACGCGAAGACTCCAAGGGGAAACGGATAAACTGACGTTTTCCACTTGATTGAACATAGACTTGTCGACTGGATTGGAGCGATGCCCTGTGACTGTGTGTGAGTTGAAACTAGAAGACAAGCGACTATTGAAGCAAGCTGGGGGAGGGCTGTGAATTGGGGGATTGAAAATGGGGGATAAAAGTAAAGTTAAAGTGGGACGATAAGGATGAAGAAGCGCAAGAAGGGGTATAAGAAGACGAGAAGGCCTGAACAGTAGTATCCATACTCCTATCCATCCTGCTCGATGAAGCAGATAAGGAGCCGTTGATTATCCTCTGCGACGGCCAGAGCATCAATAAATTTATGTAGGAATGTTTCATTGTATTGCGTGGGCAGAATACTGTCAGATTGCCCAGGCCTAGACAGGAGAACGATTAGGGTTCTCAACCAAAGCCTTTGGTTCAAAAACCTTACCGCAAGGCAGCGGGTTTTGGCCCAGAACTACAGACAGCCCGTTTTATGAAATGAGGAGCCACCCTCATTCCAACTCCCAGCTTGGAGAACCAGGAGACTGCGTTTGTCTGGCCTCTAACCATTGACCAATCTAGTATGAGTGGCTCTGAAGGTGCAAAAAGCACCACCCAGCATAGCTCAATGGATCTCTGAGGCACGCAAACCGTCGCATCATGGTAAGGTCCAGCCTCATTGCGATGGATAAGGTCCAGCCTCATTGCACCGAAATCCCACTGTCTTAACGTGGTGTGACGGTTTGTGTACCTCGCCGACCCATTAAGCTATTCTGGATGGGGCCCTTGAGTCTCTTAAGAGCTACCTCTACCAGGATGGTCAATGGTTATAGGTCAGACAAACTCAGTCTCTTGGTCCTCCAGGTTATGGGTTTGGAATTGAATGGCGTCCATTTCTGTAGAACCGAATTGTTGCCACATCCGCTGCCTTGCGCACACGTTTTTGAGCCAAAACCTTTGATTGGGGACCCTATTCGTTCTTCTGTCCAGGTCTGGGCGCTCTGGCACTATCTCAGCCTACATACAACCATGATTTCTTCAAACTTCAATCATATCCTGCATCGGTTGTCGCGCAGATTATCAAAGGTCGCATAATCTGCTGCATACAGCAAGGCGGATAAGTAAAAACATGCTACTGCTGGCGCCTCCCTTCTTCCTTTCCAATCGTTTCTCTTACTCCCCTCCCACTCCCCATTACTAGCCTTCCTCCTGTAATTCCCAGTGTAATTGACAACAACCACAATGTCACTGGAGTCCTACTATCTGTAGCTATGTTCCCGCATCACCCACTGGATACTAATCGCCAACAGCTCCTTATGAGACCATACTGTCCTGTTTCCCTTCGGCGTTCAACGTTCAGACTCTAAGACAAATTAGTCAGCAGGTTGCACTCGTACGCACGTTAAACACGCTACCTGGTGACGTGTGTTGTGTGTCCGAAACTAGGATCAATGACACTCACTTGGTTGTTGCATTAACTGCGCCCGCCTGGTCCTCTCCTTATTAGTTGAACGCATCCGGAGACGCTGATGCGGCAACCACTGGTCAAGTTTGAATGGACATCGTTCACATCTCCAAGGTCGAGTCATCGTTTATTGATTGGGTTCCCGTGAGTAGCCGTTTATGTGCAGTCCGTTTGACGTCATCAACTAAGATTGATTCACGTAGTAGTATTAGTCGCTGTTTGTTTGTGGTTTCCGCTTATGCCCCCACTGATTGTAGTTCTGATGCTGCAAAGGACGCTTTCTACCATGAACTGGATGCACTGCTACGCAACGTTACCAGTTCTGATATCATACTTCTTGCGTGGGATATGTATACTCAAGTAGAGCGTTTTAGCTCTTCAGAAGCTTTGCTAGGGGGTATGGGCTTAACTCCGATCATACGGATCTTGGCGAGCGTCTGTTACAGCTGTTACTTAGTAGTACCGCCTTTAGACACAGTAGGCGCCGAAGTACCACTTGGCGTCCTGTAGCTAGTCAGCGATGGGCCCAAATAGACCATGTTGCCACAAGTTACAGATGGCGTGATTCCATCCTAGATTGTCGCTCGTTCTGGAGTACTTGCGGCGACCCTGATCATGCCTTGGTACGGTGTCGCTTTTACATGACATTTACCGGATGGTGTACCAAGCGTCTCCGATTGGCAACTGAGAAATTATCCCATCAATCGGTCACGCAAGCCTACCAGGATATTCTGCATACCGAACTTTCGCTCCCTTCTCCTAATGACACTGAGCTTCAGTGAAATGGGATCTCGGCCACCATGCACGACGCAGGAGCATCTGCTTGTGGTACTTTCAATCGTCACCGCAAAACTCACTGCATCTCCGTGAGGTCGGTGAACCTGTTGGAATGCATAAGAGATGTCCCGGCTGACTCTGAGCGCAATATGACCAGACGGACTATTATGAGCGAAGTAAAGCGAGACATGCGTGCTGACAATGAAGCCTGGTGGACCAGTCGGACTCTGTAGACGGAGGAGGCGAGAGCAGTAGTGTATTATCGCAAACTCTTTCAGCTGATCTGCACCGCTGGTTTCAGGAAACCTGACGTCAGAGAGATAAACAGAGACAGCGCGGGTGTCTTGATTGACAATAAGGAGCGCCAGATGACTCGTTGGGCGGGACGCTTTCAAAATCAGTTCACTTGACCCCCTGCTTCCGGACCCCTTCCTACTCAGGTGATACAAAATGAGCCATGGACGGTTAGTTTGGAGGCTCCGTCTGAAGCTGAGGTCCAAAACGCGATCACATCCCTCACTCGTTTTCCTGATGCTGGCCCGGATTTCCTCCCACATGCACTATTTACGGATGGTGGGGAAATTTTTCGCAAAGCACTGACCTCCTTGTTCCAACATGTCTGGAAGGAAGAGACCGTCCCAGATACCTGGAGTTAATCGATTATAGTGACAATATACAAGTAGAGCAGTCGCACCGGCTGTGCTAAGCACAGGGGTATTAGCCTAACGCCAGTGGTGACAAAATTACTGGCCTCAATTCTCGCTCAATGCCTCACTGCGGAACGAAAATCACGGATTGGAAAAGAGCAGGCAGGCTTTTGCCTAGGACGGGGCTGTCTAGACCACATATCCACTTTGCGACAGGTGCTAGAACAGCGCCACGCATACCGCAGGCCGACAATAGCTGTGTTCCTCGATTTCAAGAGTGTGTTCGATTCAGTCGATCGATGCATTCTTCTCGAAACACTTGAGCGAAAAGGTGTCCGCGTGACATAGGTGAACATTTTACGTTCTCAGTTTTCGAACATTACGGGCCGCGTCGGGGTCTATGGTGACCTGTCGGATAGCTTTCCCACAACAAGTGACTTTCGTCAGGATTGTCCAATTTCCCCCTTTCTGTTCCATTTTGTCATGGAGTGTTCCCTTGCGGAATCCTACGATGCAGGAGTTGAGGTGCTGCCTCGTAAAGGGTTAGTTGACCTTGATTATGCCGACGATATCGTCTTTCTGTTTACCTATCTTGGGGTGGCGCAATCAACTCTGATTAACCTCTCTAGAGTGATCCCATTATTTGGCATGCACTTCGAACCTTCAAAGTGCGAAGTGCTGTTACAGGACCACCAGCCACTGGATGCCTCATTGACTCTAGATAGCAAGGAACTCGAGGTATTTGAATTCTTCGCTTACCTTGGCAGGTGTATCAGCAACGGTGGTCGCATAGCAACTGAAGTCGGTCCACGTATTGCAAATGCCAGAAGTACCTTCTTGTATCTACGACATATTTGGCAACAGAAAGGAGTTTCCCTTCGTTTGAAAGGCCATGTGTACAAGGCCACAGTGACGGCCGTCCCACTCTGTGAGAGTGAGATTTGGCCCCCTCAGTCTGAAGATCTGAGACGCCTTCAAATCTTTGATCCTCGCTGTCTGCGGAGCATTACTGATGTCGGGTAGCACCAGCGTGTCCGCAACGATGGTGTGCGTACGCTAGTGCTAGGTAATGATACCCAAACCAGTTCTTTAAAACAACAGATAGCACTGAATAAGTTGTGTTTATTGTTGGTTTATGCCCCTGGTTGGCACGTGATCCAATTTCATTTGAACTGATCAAAATCACTGTTACTTCCATTGCTCTTTACCCATATGATTGTAATGGTCTGATGATGAATTCCTCGAAAACAATTGTTTACCTTCGGTCCCTTGTTCTTGATGATTAAGTTGTGTTGGCTTGTGTACATACTGCGTATTCCTAGGAGGGCCTTGTTTAGCCTGCCAGTAGGGTGGCGCAAGGCTCGTAGCGGAGAAAAGTTGCACTGACAGCGGGAAATTGAGCCACTGACGACCAAATTGGTGCCGTCGGTACGTCTCGCCTTACAGGCTGAAGTCTACGTGACTAGCTTTGTACTTAGATTGTGACTTTACAGGACACGGCTGGCAGTCGACACTAGTGGCGCGTCTGCTACCGTCTCGTAGTCCAATTGTCTGCTTAAAGTGTTTGTTGCTGAGTTATCAGCGGGGTAATGGCTGATTATGACGCAATGAAGCTGTCTCGCCGATACCTTCTTATCTTTGCACGATGGCCAACTGTTTGTGATGGTGTTTTTGACAAGGTATTGGCGTCTTGGCTCCGAGCGTTTGTTTAGAGCATTAAGGTTTTACCGTAGGTCCCCTTTCTCTCTCTCCTATTGTTCTTCGTTCCGTAGGTCACAGTAGTTGTACGGCAGCAGTTGTAGTGGCTGATATACTGTTAGTGATGATGATGAAGACGCCGATTATTATTATTACTATTATCATTATTATAGTAGTAGCAGTCGTAGTAGTATTACTGATTACTGGCAGGAAACAGCAAGTAGTGATGTCTCTGTGTAACTGCATCTAATATCACTCAGGTACAAAAACCCGTTATGTTGGATTTCGCTGGATATATTTTATATCGCCAGTGTTTGTCCATGAATTTCTTAAATCCCGACACCGACTTTGCCCCGGCTACCTACTGCGGCAGGTTGTTCCATACATTCACCACTCCGTTGGAAACAGAATTGGTGGGCAACCCGCTTTAAATCCGGTGCTGCATGCTTGTACCGGTGTCCTCGTGTGCTGCTTGTTGTGCGCAGATATGGGGTATTCACCAGGATGTAATCTCCAGCGTGTCATGATGAGGTCACCGCGTAGTTGACGATATTCTAGGTTGTAAAGCCTTAGTTTCTTACACCGTTCTTTGTACGGCACACATCGTAAATTGGGAATCGGCCTGGTGACCACATGTTGTACTCGCTCAATCCTTTCTACCTCACCCCGGGTGATAAGAAAATACGCGGGAGAGTCGTACTCTAGCATTGGTCGTAGTATTGAGACGAAGAGCCAAGTAGCAATCTCTTCAGGCCAATTGATGAAGCTGCGGCTGAGCGCCCAAGACATACGAAGACTACTTTGGTAAAGGCTATTCGTGTTGTCCATGGTCTTAATGTTGTAGCGTGAGGGTACACCGAGGTCTCGCACGATAGGCGCGGGGTGCAACGGTTGACCGGCCACAGTGTGGGTTCGACTGTGCTCACACTTACGCAGCCTCATGAATTGCGATTTGACCGGGTTGATCGGAAGATTAACCGCTGCCAACCATCTGCAGAGGTGGTCTAGGTCATGCTGAAGCAGGTCACACTCATTTGGTGTGCGGACTACTCTCCACACCTTCAGGCCATCTGCAAACAGTGCACAAGGTGAACGGGGAGACTGAAGCACATCGTTTACATGGATCAGGACCAAAATGGGGATGATGCTGTTGGGGATAGGGACGATGATGATGATGATGATGTTGATGATGATGATGAGGAGGAGGAGGAGGATGAGGATGATGCTGATGGATCTCACCCACCAACTTTGCAGTGGTGCATTCTTTTGCTTCATTCAGGGTGCGCTTAATTCACTTAATCTTAATACATCAAAGATAGGCTGTCTGTCGAATGATTCCTTGCATTTAACTAGCTCTGCTCTAAGCACCCATCTGCCATAGGTCTAACTTCCCTTGTTCGGATTGCTCCATTGAAAGATAAGAAGCAATGGTTGAGTGGTGAGAAGCGATAAATGTTATACTCCTCTAGAGGAAGCGCTCGATCGCATGTAGGGAAGACACCAATTTCGTTACTGACTGAAAGTGTACGCACTCATGTGACTCACTCTAATGCCTCTCACGGAAACGCTACGCACCACACGATTAAGTGTTTTAGCCCATTTATTTCCACGCCATCTATTCTCCACTACTGGAAAACCCCATCGATGCACTGTCGGACCTCTGCTTAACGAGCCACTCGTTTCGTGTACTCATAAGCAAGCTAGCACCTTTAACACTTCGACATGCAATCGATTGTTCTGCAAACAAAGTGATTAGATAAGTGTTTCTTTTTAATACTTGGTTCTTTTTAATCTCTGATTAACTAGACTAATCTATCGACTGTGGGCTTTCGGTTGCAACACCAACCAATCCTAAGGTTATTCCGGAAACTCGTAACGAGTTTCTTTGTAGACTCCTCTACAGTATCACATCTCACCAACTGCGAACTACACGATTCCTGAAGTATATCCATCTGATATCTAGCATGAATCTCTGCTACTTAAGCTTTAGGCGGTGTCCGTTCAGGTGGTCCGACATAGTTAGTTCAGAGTTCGGCTGGCTTAATGCCGCTGAAACCTTTCTTTATCTTGAACGTTTCTATCAGATCCCTCCGTCTACGACATCTCAGCGAGAGCAATCCGAGACTAGTTAGTCGATCACCACATGACTTCTCACTGTTCTTCGATTACCTTAGTGGCCAGTTTTTGTACTTTCTAGAGATACATAATATCCACCTGAAAATACGGTGCCTCGGCCTGTACATATTTGCAAATGCTGTCGAGCTGTCGCTCTACATAAGCGACGGAACCTCAGATTTAGTACTATATGGCATGTTTTTGGGGAGGAAAGACGCCTGCTTCGTGCTGGTATCTCCATACTGAGACTGTGCCGAGGGCTTAATGCTATTCGTCATAATTCCACTGCTATGGGAGGTCAACAGCCGATATTTATTAGCATTAAAAGCAAGCCCTTTAAGGCCGATTATTTAGCTTAAGTGCCCAGGTCTTTATATAGCTTAACGCACCTACCGCTGTTCACGAGCTTGAGATCATCCGCAGTGGTTCTCATTGCGAGATGTCAAGTCCTTTACACAACTATGAGAGATGGGCGAGAAAGCTGATTGCCAACGTGCGCGTGCTCGCCACAAAGCGTGCTTGGGACAGACCCCACAAGCATGTTGCCACTACCTAGCCGAAAGTTGATGGCATCGCGCATCAGACATCATGCGTGTTGCCAAGGTCTGACCGGAAGCTGATGAAATCGCGCGTCCGACATCATGTACCTTGCCATGCCCCGGGTAGGCGGATGAAGACTGGCGTGTCCGAGCAAAACGGTGAACTGGTCAGACGGAGCGGAGAGTCAAGTGTG
The DNA here is from genome assembly GCA_944474145.2 of Dicrocoelium dendriticum. Classification (NCBI taxonomy): domain Eukaryota; kingdom Metazoa; phylum Platyhelminthes; class Trematoda; order Plagiorchiida; family Dicrocoeliidae; genus Dicrocoelium; species Dicrocoelium dendriticum. Next base: position 88,353,112 of record OX104066.1, on the reverse strand, counting down.
GAGCGTGGGTGTACGAGGAAGACAGGTAGCCAAATCCGCCAGGTGGTGTTTAATGGATTGGTGAGACCGACCTATAAATATGCGCGTTCTCGGTTTTAATACAACTGGTCGGCTGAGTCTTCGGTTTTCCTTCCTGTCGGGTTGGCCAAGACGTCAAGTAGAGTAGGCGTAATGGCGCAGATTCACCAGCAGGCGTGATCAAACCGGTCGATAGCAGGCACAGCGTTATAACAACTTAAGAAACAGTGATGAGCCTAAAGCCGAAGCCTGGAGAACTCCATTGTACGCGATGACTACTCGAGGCGTCGTCACTAACTATGACACGAGAGGTTATCCTACAAATTTTAAATGTATCCTGAAACACATCAGCCTGTCTAATAAAAAACGATAGCTTACGAAATCAAATGCTTTACTGATGTCAAGATATTTATCTCGTGAAATCTCGTCATCATGACGTCTTATCTCGTCTGAAAAGCACAATAAGTTGGTAAGACATCTTTTTCTACTCCGGGCAATCTTAGGGGCAATTACGTTCTACAGCTTTTCTCCTAGTAAGCTTCTTCAAGTATTTACGCGGAATACCTGTGAGGCTGGTGGACCCATAGTTGAAAGGTGCGGATTTAGTTTCCCCTGTGTATCAATGCCATAGTTTCCTCCTTCCAGTCTTCTGCTAGTATACTTTCCCGAAGCGACAGGTTAAACAGAGCTAAGACAAAATAATTGAGTTGATCAATGAGTGGCCTGACAACTACAGGATGCAACTTGTCAAAGCCAGCCGATTTGTGTGGGTCTAAGCTTGACAGTGCACCCACAGCCCCCTGATGTAGTTAGTTGCGCGTATTGCATTAGACTTATGTTTTCACAATTTGTCTTTGATTGCATGGGTCTAGCATCATTTATACGATGCGCGTTTTGAAACAACGCGCTGCTGCACTTCTGTCTTAGCCGCGTCTTCTATATCTTGACTACCATCTTCCGATAGGTTACTGATTTGCTGTTTCCAAAAAGCCCTGAGTTAAGCATCCGAATTTCTTTTCCAGTTCTGTGTTAATCTTAGCCCATAACAATATTCCGCTGGCCCCGGTAATCTGATTACCGAATTCCGGCATCTTTTATGATACATGCTACATTAATATCCTCCAAATTCTTTGCACCTTTTCAAAAAATCCTTGCACTTTTTTACTGTTCGATCAATTCTCCGTCATCACCTGCTAGGCTTATTAATATGTCTCCTAGGACGCAAGGGAGTAGTTATTCAGCAGTTGAACACGACTATCTTCACTTAAGTTCTACTTCTATTCGAATGTGTCCTGTTCTTGTTCAGAAACCAGTTGCTTGGTGAGCCTCCGTTCCGTAATTGATTAAAGCTGATGCAGCTAATGTTCCTTAGAGGTCAAGGTTTTGCTGAAAGCTCTTGTGGGTTGAAAAAGTTGAGAGCACATGGACCATTCCTACCCATGGGAGCCTCAACGCATACATATGAAATGAGACCACATTACAATATTATATCTAATTTTGAAGTACAACCAATGAAATGAACTTGACACGGAAGGCTAGCGTGCTGGACCCACGTCCTGGTGTAACTATTTTACTAGTTCACCTCCAGAGTACCAGCAATATTGACAACGTCCTCAATCTCCATACGGAAAATTCTAATCACCCATGATCACAAAGATTGTAGCAGATGCTGCCACCTGCCTGAGCAATTTACCAAGCTCCCTTTCCTTCACCTGCTAGAGGCGGGGTTGTAGCACAGACGATTATCTTCAATCTGCCCTTCACTCTCGAATCATGAAGCAACTTGGATATTTATTCTTCTTGTCGTAAAGGAGACATCCCTGTACTCAAACATGTTAGGTCACTTCATAGTCTAAGGTAAGTTATCGAATGTCTTTCCGACAACAAGTGACTTTCACCAGGGTTGTCCTATTTCTCATTTTTTCGACTTTATCTTAGACTCCATATTGGGATATTCTCTTTCAACATCTCACGATGTTGTCATTGGCGGAAAATTGTTTGATTTTGACTATGCGAATGACATCCTTTTGCTGTTTGATAGTCATATGGCGGCACAGTCAACCTTATTTAAACTCTGGAAAGCGATGCCACGTGGTATGCGCTTCGCACTTCTAAAGCGCAGTGTTGTTGCAGGACTGCACTTCACTGTCGACGAGGATGAATTAGAGGCCTTTAACGGATTCGCCTATCTTGGCAGCTCTCGGAGCTTTGTCCTACCTTGTCAAAAATAAATGTCCTTATTTCATTTCTTGCCAAAACTTGAGCAGAGTTCTTAATCCCACGACAGCTGTAGCGCTAGAAAGGAATTTCCATCGATCTGGAAGTTCATGTGTACAAGGCCACGGTGAGGGTCGTTCTGTTCTATGGTAATGAGACTTGGCTTTTTCCGTCTGATGATGTGAAGCGCATTCAACTCTTTGACCGTCGTTATCATCGGAACATTACCGGTCTCAAATGGCAGGAGTGTATTCACAACGATGATGTGCTCAGGCGGATATTAGCCGGAGATGGTGAGGTTAGACACTTAAAATGACAATTAACACTGAATATGTTGCGTTGGCTTGGACACAAGGTACGTATTCCTCGTCACTGCTTACCGCATTCTTTTCCGACACCAATGCGCCAATCGTCGCATTGTTCTCATCAAACCAATCAGACCGCTTACAGTTTGCGCGCCCGATGGTCTCCTCAGCAGCAGCTGTCACCTGGTCGCGAATGTTGTGCCACAGGTCGCTCACTGTGGCTATGCATTCCACATCACATAGGCGTGCAGCCATCGCCTCCAGCTCAAAACGTTTCGCCACAGTACCGAGGGAGAGAATGTTAAATTTACGCCGATTCACGGCGGGAGTTCAATACATTGATTTATGAAAATATATGTACAGTTTGGTCCGCACTAATTTGTGATCAGTGCCACACTCAGCTCAACGCAGTACACGTGTCATGCGCACTTTACGCATATCACGCTGACGTCCGATGACATAGTCGAGCAGGTGAGCGTGACCACTCCGTGGGTGCGTCCAAGTTGCTATCATTCGCACTCAGTGCAAACCGAGTGTTCGTGATCGTCAGGCCGTGAGTGGCACACAGTGAGAGCAGCCTGTCACCGTTCGCATTCGCTGAACCAATGCCATGCGGACCGATAACATCTGTCCACACCTATGCATCACGCACAACGCGCGCGTTGAAATCACCCAGCAGAAATAGTCGGTCGCTTCTCGGCGCAGACCGTATCACGGAGGATAGCTGAGTGTAGAATTCATCACGCGTGTCATCAGGATAACACATGGTCAGACCGTACGTGCTTATAATAGTGGCAAACTTACCTCTTCCGAGTCGTAGGCGAACAGTCATCAGTCGCGCGCTGATGCCTGTCGGTTCATCCACGAGCTAGCCATGGAAGCGATCGAATATTGCATATCCAACCCCATGATCAAGTGATGCTGAGGCGCCGTTGCCCACCTAGTAAAATGTGTGGCCAGCACCTGCTTCATGTAACTTACCTTGCTCAACGTGCCGGGTTTCACTGAGCGCCGTAATATCGATGTGGTAACGTGCTAGTTCCATCGCGACGAGTGCAGTGCGTCGCTCCGGGCGCTGGCTGGAGTTCCGGTCCAGTAGTGTGCGCACGTTCTAGCACCCAATGCTGAGTGCTTTGCGCGCAGGCATACGATTGCATTGGTGGGCAATCGCACACGAGGTGGTCGTTGTGCTTCGGAGGTTTGCTTGAGGGACTTCACCCGGAAGCTTTGGCTTAATATCCTGATCCACAAGACAGTGGGTTGTTTGGAGATTTGCTTGAGGGACTCCACCCGGAGCCTTTGGCTCAATAGCCTGACCCACAAGGCAGTGGGGAGCAGATCCAGCTCGGGAATGTGATTGCAGAGACAGATTGTGATCTGCTTGACGGCCGTCACACGCAGCCTTTGAGATACTAAAACGATTCATATATCTGTGTTGCGACCGTAGTAGGATACACCTGCGACCACGGCCAAACGCAGGTGGGTTTTGGCGGGTTTGCACCAATTTGACCAGGGGCTGCCTGGCTTGAGGCGGGCAGTAGCAAACCATTGAACACCCGGAGGTGCCCTCCCATCGTCAGAAACAATGCGTGGCGCTCGTGCTCTACGGCAATCGAGCTGTGAGCTTATAACCCCTAGATCTGTGGTCTCCCATGGCTAGGTTTTCCGGAAAGAGGGCCATGGACGACTTCCTAACCTCCGAAGAGGATGGACTAGGATATTGGCAGGGCGCCCACACCTGATAGGAGAACGACTAGGGTCCTCAGCCAAAGCCTTCGATAAAATGAACACCCGAAAGGCAGCGGGTCTAGCATATGGTCAGTTCACTGACTCATGCGGATTGGTGTCCTGGATCTTAGCAGGGAGAAGGGGGTAATCCAGCTTCCACCAAGCGGTCGCCACGAGGAGGCGCCCAGAACATGAACCAATGATACAACAGTAGCAGCAGTGGGTAGACCATATGTCAGGATCTAGCCACCACCAGCCTCAGCCAACGGTAGGCTCTTTCGCCATAATATATATATATATATATATATATATATATATATATATATATATATATATATATAAGATAGACATTGAGCCATTCAAAATCATGGAGACTTATATAGGAACAAGAATATGTATAACGATAGCAAACGGTAATGAAGAATCAACTTATTTTTGTCTTGTCACACGCCGTATGTCCAACTGTTTTCATTTTATGTAGTTATTTCTTTCGGAATCGAGCGTTCACACAGACTTACGTGCATTGTTTCCATTGCAACCGGTTTTGTGCTATTAGTCCGAGTGTGGTAAGCCATCGACATTCTGCATCTTTCGGTCCCCAACCGGGAAGGCATTCCGGACCACCAACAGATAGACAGGATGTGAGCGATTTGATACTTTCAAGGCAGATGATCGGCTGATCACCACGCGGCCTGTACGCGCAAATAGGGTGCGGAGAGGCAATCGCCCGTCAGACATGCGCAGGACATGGCCAAGCCATCTCAATTGGCGCAACAGAGCAAGCTAATGGAGCAGGAGATACATTTTGCCAAAGACGCGTTGTCTGATATCATCACTGCGCATCCGTTGTTGCCACCATACAAGGGCGATCCTCCGCAGACAGGACGAAAGCCTACGCATGTCGTCCACTCGAATCGGCCGAGCTTCGCAACCATACAAAAGTATCCAGCGAACACAAGCATTGGAAACCGTATCTTTTAGCAAAAGCGAGATGTCGCGACGACTACACAGGTATTTCCAAGTAGCAAAAGCCGAGCGAGCTTTGGCGATGCGGAGAGACACCTCTTCTTCAATGGTTCCGTCGGTAGAGATACTGCTCCCAAGGTAGACAAAACTATCCACCCACTCAAGCCAAATGCTTTTGATGGCGAGTTGAGGAAGAATAATTTGCCAATCCTGTGTTAGCAGTTTGCACTTTGTGAGTGCAAAGCACATACGCTTCAATCCCCACACTGATGCAAGAGGTTGATGGCCAGAGGCACAAGTTAGGTATATTGCTTATTTGCATATCTTATCTTTATGTATTGCAACACAATAGTTGAAGTGTTTTTCACTTTCAGCTAATTTGTAATGAGGATGGTGAATGACAGGGTCAAATTGAATGAAGAAGGGACAAGTGACGGCACAGACATGAAGCAAGCACAACAGGTGAAGTGTGATGGAGAACAGCAATCACCACGTAAGGGAGAGTACCGCTCATAAATAAAGGACTGCCATTTTCGGCTGCACCAGCCCTGCAGACAGCCAGGGATATGCCCAAAATAGCGTTAGCACCAAGTTTGTCTTTGTTTGCATATATATATATATATATATATATGTATATATTATATATATATATTATGGCGAAAGAGCCTACCGTTGGCTGAGGCTGGTGGTGCTTATCCTGACATTATGGTCTACCCACTGCTGCTACTGTTGTATTCATTGGTTCATGTTCTGGGGCGCCTCCTCGTGGCAACCGTTTGGTGGAAGCTGGGTTACCCCTTCTCCCTGCTAAGATCATGGACACCAATCCACATGAGTCAGTGAACTGACCATGTGTTAGACCCGCTGCATTTCCGGTGTTCATTTAATCGAAAGCTTTGACTGAGGACCCGAGTCGTTCTCCTATCAGGTGTGGAGCGCCCTGCCAATATCCTAGTCCATCCTCTTCGGAGGGTTTAGGTAGTCGTCCATGGGCCCTCTTCTCCGGTATTCGATTGTGCCGTGTCACTGTGGCAAGCCACAGGACGCCTGCGCCTACAGAGAGACCATGGGTGGCTTGCGCTGCACCACCCACAGCTCCAACCACACACCCCATATCCAGTGTAAACCCGAGGAATAAGACCGGGAGGCATGCGGATGGGAGCCACGTTTCATCAACGGAGCCGGCCCACACTCCTTCACAGGCAAACACAAGCACGCTGTATTTGGGGAATCAAGTGCACACAAGGCGGTGGCTGGACCGTTGTCCGCTCCACACTGAGTGCATGGAACCACTCTTTGAGCCTAGCACGGCCACAAGAACCGTGCACCCCGTCCCCTGCAGCAACGACCAACTGTCTCCTGGAGCCAGTATGGACGAGGTAGTGGGTAATAGACGGCTAGGTACCTTGTCAACATGCACATCAAGCGCAGCCACACCGGGGATGTCAAACAACAACCAATCACTTCAAATGACCCTATCAAATAAAATATATCTCTTAAATAATACGGCTATGCAGACATAACTCTACTTTAATTTAGCATATGAAGTAATTTGGTTAGCAACGAATCCGCGATGAGTACAAAATGTCCAGAAGTTACTCAAAAATGCTACAAACGAAATAAAGTTGACGGAGATAACCACAATTAGCGTAAGCAACGTGGCCAGTTAATATAGGATTATTCAGGTAGGCAGAACAAAGCAAATAGAGTGGAATGAAATTTATCCAGCGTAAAAACACCTAGTTTAAGTGTAAGTTGGTTTAGCCCAACTGCCGTGAAGGAGCATCATGAATGCATATATATATATATATATATATATATATATATATATATATATATATATATATATATATATCTGCCTCCTGTTGATATTGATGTTGCATATACGATGTTCCTACACCGTAGTTGGGTTTAACCAACTTACACTTAAATCAGACCTTTTTAATCTGGAAAAAGGTTATTCCACTTCTCTGTCAGTTTTGCGTGTTTGCTTTCTCTCAAACTCTATGTTGGTTGTTTTATATCCCCGATGTGTCTGCGCTTGATTTGATTATTGACAAAGTACCTGTCTACTCCGTAGACCATCTCCCATTCGCGAATCGCAGTACCAGAAAGAACAAGCTGGCTTCCGACCGGGCCGCGGGTGTGTGGATCAGATATTCACCGTCAAATCCTGAAACATTGATACCTTTTCCAGAGGCCTACCATCGTTGGATTCTTGAACATCCGTGCCGCATTCGACTCGCTTATTCGACCTGCACTATGGCGTTGTTTGCTACGAGACGGTGTCCCAATAGAGTACACTGACATCCTGCGCGCACTGAATTTTCACATCTCTGGCAGAGTGATGGTGTATGGCATGATTTCGTCGTCCTACGCTGCCAATAGCGGTGTACGACAACGCTACCGTATGTACCCGTTCCTCTTCAATTTTGCGATTGAAGACATCCTGTCGAGAGCTCTAGACAGTTGCCAGAATTTTGGTATACAGCCATTACCGGGCAAGCAAGCAACCGACTTAGATTATGCCGATGATATCGCCTTACTTGCTGAGTACTCACGGAGCATGCAAACTATTCCAGACCGTTTGGCGATTGAAGCATCTAGGTACGGAATGTGCTTTGCCCCGTCAAAGTGTAAAGTGCCGCTTCAAGATTGGCACTCTATTGTTCCCTTGCTCAATATTGAAGGTACACAGCTTGAACAAGTGGACTGCTTTGTCTACCTTGGCAGCTGTGTGTCTGCTAGTGGTACCATTATAAATGAACTTTCTCTTCGCATCGCCAAAGCTCATTCGAAGTTTGTCAACCTCTACAACTTGTGGCGTCGTCGGCATATCTCCCTCTTGGTAAAGCGTCGTGTTTACAGTGCCACCGTTTGGGCGGTGTTGCTATATGCAAGCGAATCATGGCCAGTTCGCGTAGACGACATGCGCCGGCTCTCGGCGTTCGACAACGGGTGCTTGAGGAGGATGGCTCGTGTGTGGTGGCAGTAACACATTTGCAACGGTGAAGTCAGATGTCAAGTCTTAGGGAATGCGAGTATTCTCTTCAGCAAGCTGGTTTTGTTGTGCCAGTTAAGATGGTCCTATCATGTCCTGCGTATGTCAGCTGAGCCTTTGCCCTGTGGCACTCTGTTTGCCCGTGCAGGACTCAACTGGAAGAAACCACGTGGTAGTCCATCATCCACTTGGCGACGTCATATCAAATTGTTGACTTCACGTCTTGCCACCATTGGATCCACACGCCTGCATGGTTGGGGACCAAAGGACCAGCCGATGGCTGGAAACAATTCAGCATATGGCTCGTAATCGAATCCAGTGGAGGATTTGTGTGTATAACTGTTAGACTTTGCTTACTTAATGCTTAACGATTAACAACGACAAAAAATTAAAAAATTGGCGTGTGTAAAATAACAAAAATGCTCCGTTGTTTTTTCTATTGCGGCACAATAGTTGGTGTGTTGCTCACCTTCAGTTAATGTGCCATGATGCTGATACGGTGTTCAGCTTCTCATCTTTTAGTGATTTCCATGGTTATGTTTGGCTCTGTCTATTCGATAGACTGCTGACTATGTTTATAATACTACTACTAATAATAATAAACTGTCTAACACCCTCCACCTCGAATGCTGGCTCCAGGAGACTGCAAATCGTTGCTGAGAGGGGGGAGACGGGATGCATGGTCCTCGTGGCCATGCTAGGCTCGAAGATTGCTTCCATCCAGTGTGAAGCGGATTACGGTTCAGCCACCGCCTTGTGTACCTCTGGTACGCATGATCCCCAACATAGACGGGAATGGTATTTCTGTGCTTGATGAATTAGTGTAGACCGGCTGCGTTGATGACACCTTGCTCCCATTCACATGCCTTCTGTTCTTATTCCAGTTTTTGAAGATGACAAGATTCCAAACATCAATAAGGAACTAAATGTGTTCTCTTTTCGTCCTCGACTGTTTCTTCGCTATTTCTTGTGATAATCTCTACCGCAACTTTTCATTTAAATCTATATCTTGGAACTGAGCTGGCTGTCAGAGCGTCCTCATTCCTACTTAATGCATTTCGTGACTGTCTTCGCACGATGACATGGCACATTGTCATGCTAGCAGAAATATTCTTTCTTGATTAGCTTTGAGCTGATGATAACATACAGTCTTTATGGATCTCCACATATTTGCATGCATTGGCCATACCATCAACGATGTGGAGCCTTCCAACTTCATCGGTGTCCATACAACCAAAAATTGTGATTTCTCTAGGATGCTTGACGGCCAAGTTATAGTACTGTGCTTTGTAATCGTCCCCTGAAAGCTGTTGGACAAGTGTGCTGCCATAATTCCCAAGAACGCAGAAGTGATTCTGCTCACTAAATAAAACTAAGTAAATAAAAATTTCCTTTCTGTCCCGTTTGTTGTCTTTGTGTATCAACATAACAATATATAACTTTCGTGCGAGTAGCCCTCAAACTTCAGATTTTTCAAGATATTGCAGGACTTTTTCACAGCGCTATGTATACCATGTTCCTGTCGCGGTTTAGACATGATTGAATGATGCCGTTAAGATACCGATAGTCAAACACAGCCAATCTCCTGCCATCTCAACGCACAGTAACCATGTCCCCTATTCCTTCGATACCGCCGGCCGCACTCTCGTACTGTAATCATTTATTGGCCAGTGCACTGAAATCTCACGGCATCCATTGATGGTTGAGGTTATGTAGACGATTAGAACGGCTTTTGTGATGCACGCGTACGCCGATGGACCATTTCTACTGTCTGTTCTTTGGCGTTGAAACAGGGAATGTAACAGCTCGGTCTAGAAATTACAAACAACTGGCCTAATCACTCAATTCTCTTCACCAGCCTACTCGACAACACTTACGAATATATCGAGTCCCACCGCAAGGGAGCTATATCACCTACTTTCTTGGCATTTTCCATCAGTGCACTTGTAAGCCATTTTACTCACCATTTCTCCCCTGTCATGCAAGCTTATACTTGAGGCGGATCCGAACAGGGTTAGGTGTTGTCACGATAACGTATCATAATAGATTGCAACTGAAATGGTCCCACAGGTGCTTGGCGTCTCCTTGGATACGTGCCAATATATCGGCAATGTCACTGTTTTGAAGTCCAACTACATGTAGGGCAGCAACAGAATATTTTAGCCCTGGTATTCGCCTTCTCATTTTCCACGATTATTGATACATATCAAACTGCTCAACCTAATTGTAGGTGACAAATTCACTCGGGATCCTTGGCAACGCGTAGAAATCCCGAGTCAGATTAACACCATCCAGTACAGAAGCAACAGAGTATTCACAGCTACGCAATCAAGTTGCAAATCGGAACACCAAAGTCGGAGTCTGAACCCAACTTTACACAAGCGCTTATGTGGCACCACCTAGCCGCATGAAATACCATGGACACTGTATGCAGGGTAAGAGAGAAAGGGTCTCCAGGTAGGTGCGTACAAAAGAATGGACAACCAATATTAGAAGTCGAGTCTGGTGGGTGTTTGCAAACCGCGATCGCGACGAGTTCACGGGGGTTGACAGCGAGAGGAGAAACGAGGGAGCGACGCTTCGATGCATACGAAAGGGTGGACAAACAGAATGCAAAACGACAGGTTTAGTGGGTGTGGCAGATTGCAGCCTCAGTGATCTCTAGCGAAGTCCAACATATAGCCATCGGCCTGGCTGGTAGTTCTAGCTCAATGCTTTGCTTCAATTTGCTTAGTTTCCTTCCCACCTTTTTCCATCGTAATCGGTTGTGTAATGACAGCATGGTTCACTGGATCTACAGCTGTCTAACTTGATCAGGGATGCTAGCGCCGGATCCTTCTTTACTTTCATCCTGTGTTGCCTTTTTTCTCCGGCGGACACGAGGTAATCGTTATCGCATTATCGTAAGACGTCCTCAGTCTCATTCGATTCTGTGGAAATGGGATACGCGCCCTTAGCAAGGCTTCTTTATGTGCTCTTCACGTTTCCAGGTAGAGCGGTTAGTGTACTGATTATCCCATCATGCCCAGAGCGAATGCACCCATCTTATTTTTCCACCCTTCTCCGGTCTCAGTTGCTTTGCCGTACCCAAATCACTCCCAAACCGAACGCTTAGTGGTTGCCAACCTACAATTGCTAGCTTGGCGCATTCCGATCTACCGTGCATATAAGTCTACCAGGGATATATTTCTCTAATCCTCTCCACCCGTAGTCTAATGCTGTGTCTCAGTGGCCTCACCAGTCCAGCTTCAGCAAACTAGGACTCGTCTGTGTTGCTGTGTTCGACTTGGCACGTTGCGAATTTACTTTTCTCCTCTGCTTTTCTCCTTTTTTCATTCGGACCGCATCAGGATGCCTACACTGACATGCTCCCATTCGGATTGGATCGTCACCCCACACTTCAGACCTCGTTACTGACTTCTTTCGCATTCTGCAAGCAGCTCATGATTTCGTAGGTTGAAATTAAATTGTACACAGCCATGTATATACACACTGCCTCGTTTGCCTACCTGCCAAGCAAATGTGTGACCATTGTCTTTTGGTCCATTAAGGAAACTCCAGAATTCGGGTTTATGGTCTATTGAAATCATAGCACCATGGCATTTCAGCTGTTTAAATGTCGCCGTCATGCTTCTCTTTGCTCGTAACATTGAATGTTAGCCGCTTCTATGTGACACATAGCCCAACATCAATTACCTTTACATGCATAATTTAAGTATTGGCCATAACTACATGACATGTTGCATGCTTTTGCTTTTGCTTTCCCGCACCACAGCGGCCAACGTCTTATTCTCGTACAACGGTGACGTGAAATTGGCTGACTTCGGTGTCGCTGGTCAGCTGAATTCCAGTATCACAAAGCGAGGCTCTTTCGTTGGGACTCCTTTCTGGATGGCTCCAGAGCTAATCCAGCGTTGTGCCTATGATTTCAAGGTACGTTGGTGGCTATGAATTGCCTTCACTACACTATGTAATGAGCACCGGGCTTCAGTTGGTTGTAAGCCCCACAATTACACCTGTGCTCTGGTTCACTGACACGCACCACAGTTCACTGCTCAAGAGTAATGGGGTACAATGTGATGAACCTACGCTACGTCATGCTTCATTCATAACGCGAGACCGCGCTTTCATTTGTTTCCATGTGTTCTCAGTTGCATGTATCGCAAGTATCCAGCATTTTGGAGTACTCAGTGCCTGATGCACCTGAATGTAGAGAGACCGCAGTCAGTTGAACTCCAGTTGGTTCACGTCATTCTTCCGTTGCTCACACAAAGAATACGGCGGATGTTCAAACATCGTACAGAGGAGCCCTTGGCGTTTGGCGCCAGCTGTGCAAATAGAGACGTTCTCCAGCAATAATACTACTAATAATAATAATAATTGTACTATTGCTAATACTTGTAGGTTGCCGCCTAATTGCTGCCCAGTAGACATTAGGTGCGTCTCCTTCGGCTCCAAATCATAAGCGGTCCGCAGAAAGTGGTAAAGGTAAGATGAAAGGTAGCAACCTCATGGAGAATGCTAAAGGTACGTTTCAGGAAGTTCTAACCTGACCGAAATCATCCACAGAGGTCTCATCAAACGTATGCTTTATCCTCATGAGCACAATAAACAAAACAAAAAGCAACATCAAAGATTAGTCTGTTATTCCTTGATTCTGTGGCACATCGATGAAATCCATCGCATTGATACTGGACCTTACCGTGGTGCGATGGTTTGTGTGCTTCAGTAATCCATCGAGCTATGCTGGGTGGTGCTTTTTTGCATCTTCAGAGCCACTCATACTAGATTGGTCAATGGTTAGAGGCCAGACAAACTCAGCCTCCTGATCCTGCAGTTTGGAGGTTCGAATGAGGATGGCTCCTTATTCCTTAAAACGGAATCCTTGTAGCCCAACGCCAAACCCGCTGCCTTGCGGTCAGGTTTTTGAACGAAAGGCTTTGGTTGAGAATCCTAATCATTCTCCAGTCTAGGCCTGGGCAACCTGACAGTATCCCGCCCACGCAATACAATGGATCACTCTTCAAACAAATTTCTGATGCTCTGGCCACCGCACAAGATAATCAACGGCGCTCTATCTGCTGCATCGAGCAGGGTGGGTAGGGGTTTGGATGCTACTGCTCAAGCCTTCCCGCCTTCTTATTCCCCCTCTTACGCTTTTTCCCTTATGGTCTCGTTCCAACTTCACTTTTATCCCCCAGTTTCCAACCCCCTGATTCTTGGCTCTCCCCCAACATGCTTTGCTTGGCGTTCATCTACTTTCAGCTCACATGCAAACGCGGAGCGTCTCTCCTGTCCTGTCGACAAGCCCATGTCCAACCAAGCGGTCCACCCCAGTTCATCGGCTTCCATTTAGAGCCCTCGATCCTCCTTCAGATTAGCATGCCTCAATGTACGCACATTACTACAGATCGGTCAACAGGCAGCACTTGCCTAAACTTAAACTCTCCATCGGAGACCCGCCTGCAAGACTCGAGCTCTGCGATCCCCTTCAGGTGACACCAGCAACACTTTCCCATTGCGCCTATCCGGTGACGATGCAGCTTCGAGTCCCGGCCGAGCTGGTGTTGGCATTGCTCTGAGTCCCCGGGCTGAATCTGCTCTGGTTGATTGAATCCCAGTCAGTAGCCGGATGTGTGCAGTCCGCTTGGCTGGCTCGTTCAAAGCTTCGAAGTCGCACGGACTACTATTCATCATCGCTGCCTATGCGCCCACAAACTATAGTGATAGTGATAGTGATAGTGACAACTTCTACCGCCAACTGACCCAGCTCCTTCGTCACATAAGAAGCTCGGACACTGTTGTGCTGTGGGGGGGGTCTGAACGCACAAGTTGGAAATTGTCCACTGATGAAATGCATCTAGGCGGTCAGCACGGTGTAGGCTCTCGTAATGATAACGGTGAGCAGTTACTTCATTTGTGTGAAGATGCCCGCTTATTTCTTGCGAGCACTGACTTCCGACAAAGCAGCCGCCGGAGGGTGACTTGGCGACCACCAGGCTTGACGAAAATCGATCGCCTTGCGATCAGTTACCGCTGGAGAGGCTGCGTCCAGAACTGTCGCTCAATTTGGAGCACATGTGTTGACACCGACCATGCACTTGTATGTGCCGACATGCGGATGCGTTTTGGCGGACGCCCACGACGACGCTGTGTGCGCATTGACACCAGCCAACTGACGAAGCCAGCTGTTCCGAATGCCTATCAAAGTACGCTGACATGCGAGTTGAGTAAACGCCCACTGGAGACAATTGATGGTCACTGGTCGCATGTTCACCAGACCTTACTAGCAGTATCCAAATCCTCATGTGGTAAGTCTAATCACCGACAAGGACATTGGGTCTTTTCGCGGTCTCTGGAACTTATTGATGGTCGCCGGCATATTTCGGGTGAAAGCGAACACAGCGAAACTCCGTGCTAGCCTAAAGAGGGACCGCGAATCCTGGTGGTGTCTTCTTGCGTTAAAGATGGAACTAGCCGCTGCCCTTGGTAACCATGGTAAGTTATTCCGTCTGATACTGGAAACGGGCAGCAGGAGACCTAGTGTAAGGGAAACAGTTTGTGTCGAGAGTGGACAGCCTATCCACAATTTCTCGAAACGTTTGGAGCGTTGGGCTGAGCATCTTGAAAAGCAATTTTAATCGGCCGGAATTATTCGATTCCTCACGGGCCAGTGATCACCCTGCTTCTTGGGCTGTCCCATTGAATCCGCCCTCTCGCTCAGAAGTCTAACCTGAGATCAGACTGTTGATGTTGAACAAAGCCGCAGGACTAGATGGTCAACCTCCAGCCCTCTTCAAATTCGCGGGCTCTGCTCTTGTTGATGATTTACACGAATTATTAGCGTAACTGTGGGAGCAGGAAACTGTCCAAACCGACTGGAGCCGCTCCGTTATTGTTCCCATCTTCAAAGGCGGCTCGCGCTCGGAATGCGGCAACCATAGAGGAATCAGTCTGATCTCCATCGCCTCCAAATTACTCGCGTCCATAATTCTCCACAGACTGACTGGCGCTCGTGAAAGCCAGATTCGTGAGGAGCAAGCCGGGTTTCGTCGGGGTCGTGGCTGCATCGACCACATCTTCACCTTGCGTCAGTTGTTGGAGCACCGTCACACATATTGGCGGCCCACCGTAGTCGTGTTCCTCGACATCAAAGGTGCCTTCGATTCGGTTGATCGATGTGCCCTTTGGAATTGTCTACTCAGGAAAGGTGTGCCCGAGAAATATGTAAATATTATCCAAGCATTATATGCGCGTAGCACGGGCAGAGTAAGGGCTTACAGCAGGCTGTCGACACCCTTCAATATCTCCAGCGGTGTGAGACAAGGATGCCCGCTGTCACCTTTCCTATTCAACTTCGCTATAGACGAAGTCATGGAGATTGCATTTACAGGACATGACTTGGAAGGTGTGGAGCTACTCCCAGGAGAACGACTTCTTGACTTAGAGTATGCAGACGACATTGCCCTCATCTGTGACAGCTCCCAGAGTTGTCAAGCTGCACTGGACAGATTAGCACTGGCTGTCAGTCGCTTCGGGCTTTGCTTTGCACCACCGAAGTGCAAAGCGTTCCTCCAAGATTGCCAAGGATCGCCTCCTGTGCTGACCCTTGGTGGGGATCAGTTAGTCGTTCAGAAATTCAACTACCTGGGAGGTTTTACCAGCGCCTTTGGGATAGAAGTTAAGATCACGAACCGTATAGCAAAAGTTCGAAGTGCTTTTGCTAGTCTTCGCCACCTATGGCGCGGGCGCGACATTCCTCTCGTCCTGAAGGGCAGATTGTACAGTGCAGCGGTACGTTCGGCCTTACTGTACGGTTGCGAAACCTGGCCCCTAAGATCGGCGAACATAAAGAGGCTACTTACGTTCGACCATCGGTGCCTTCGCAATTTAGCTCACATCTAGATGGTACACCGAGTAAACAACGAGCATGTTCGACGCCTTGTTTACGGCACAGGAAAAGGAACTGAGCCGCTCAGCACCGTCATTTCATGCACCAGGGTCCGATTGCTCGGCCACGTGTTGCGTATGCCAGCCCAGCGACTTCCGCGACTTGCGTTGTTTGGTCACCGGGGGTGTGGATGGAAGAAGAAGCGAGGTGGCTTAGCGATGGCTTGGTCGAGAGGAATGGAGGCTCGGTTGGATCTTCACGGCTCGCTGGTTGGGGATCAATAGACGATGAACACGTTTGGCTAGATACACTTGCTGACATGGCTAAGAGCCAACCTCAGTGGTGTTCCTGCTGTGAGTTTCTTTGTCCTTCTCCATTCCTTTTAGCCTCCCCCCAACCACAATCTCATTTCGTAGCATATAATGTTACATCATAATTTTTCTCGTTGCCTAGTAGCCGGCTGGTAGCTTTCCGGAACAATGCCCATCCGTTGCTGGTAGCTCAGCTGACATGCAACTGTTGTATTTATTTTCCTCTTTTTATGTATTGCGGCACAGTAGCTGAACTGTTTTACACCTCTAACTAACGTGCATTTGAATTACTTCAATAAAATGGAATCATTGTGTCTGCTTAGGTTAGATGTTAGCGCATGTCATCCCGAATTAACTACTTCGCTATCTAATCCAGGAGGCGGATATCTAAAGTAACTTACCCAAAAGTTGACATCTACCTTTTGGTCTGTTGTCATCACCATCATCATCATTACACATTAGCTGAAGTTGCGAAAGACAATTCAACTATGGTTCCGCAATACATAGCGATGAGTCATATGACAAATGAAGATCCTGAACATTACAGAATACAAAATAGAGAACACACTACTTAGTGACATATTATGCATCACGAGGGAGATCGTGGTTGGTGGAGGAAGATAAACGGGATGGGAGGGACAAAGAAACTCACGACACAAACGTCATTTATGTCGGCTAGTTGCCGCGTCAACTAGTGTATCCAACCAAAGGTGTTTATCGTCCTTCGGATCCCAGCCAGGCAGTCGAGACACAAACCAACGCCAACATCGGAGTTATGGACTTCATTTCCCATGACCAAGTTATTGCTTGGCCTCTCCTCTTCTTTCATCCGCAGTCCCGGCTCGCAAACATCACACGACGCAGTAACCGGTGACCTGGCATGCGCAACACGTGACCCAACTACCGGAGCTGGTGCGTGAAATAACGGTGCTGAGCCGTTCACTCGCTCTTCTTGCAGCAAATACACGACACCGAACATGATCATTGCTCACGTAGGATTCCCACCAGACATGAGCTAAACTGCGAAGGCAGTGATGATCGAACGTGACTGGACTCTTTATGTCTGTCGACTTGATGAGCCAGCTTTCGGGACCGCACAGTCGGGTTGAACTTATGGTCGCATTGTAAAGTCTACTCTTCAGAGCAAGAGTGATGTCGCGTCGGCGCCACAGGTGGCGGAGCAGCGTTTAATCTGTTCATCCTTGCTTAAGTGGAGAAACGGTACCCAATTATCTGGTATATATTTACGACGTCTGGTTCAGTTTGCATTTTCTGAGCCCGGCTATTTGGCTTACCGGTTTTATGAAGTTTCTTTTGTTGGAAATCTAGTTTGTTTCTTGGATGGGCAACCGTGTCACAAGGTGATAGACTTGAGTTGTGCATTTACTCTTGCATTGTACTCCCTTCGCGCGCTATCTCAAAGTAGCTAGAACCAACGGTTCATTTTTTGGCGTCCAGGTCGGGCTACGCATCCGAAATGTACCTGAGTATGAGTTATCTAAGGAATAAGGCTAGAGTATAACTTTGCATTCCTTTGGACTTGGTGCGTGCTGTCTCCCAATTGCCATACAGAATAGCACATTTCACCAGACTCGGGTTCTGATGCCCCTCACGTCTCTGGTTATACCTAATCTACGGCTCGTGGAATCGCAGTGCAACTGCAACGTAACTCGAGAGCTTCGCAACAAAGATTCTACACTGAAAATAACAAACGTCATAACAAACATGTGTTCAAATTTCTTCCTGGTCAGATGTGGCTATCTGTAGAATAAACTGCTATTCACACTCAGGTCATTCGACAATGCGACAATATTTAGTAACAAGCTCTCAAGTTACCTTGACCTGAATACCATAATAACTATATCCACATGAGCAAAATCCCTCGCTGGGCTGTTCCAAGAATGGCTCAAAAACACCTAAACCTCTACGTTTCCAATCCTTGGCACCCGCCTCAACCATCCACTAAATACATTAATCGCATGCCCTAATATTCCACCTATGCATATCGCTCACGTATCAATTGATTAGTGCCGCTACATGCAGTTTCTCGGGTCAGGAGAAATATACGGATAATAATATTTATTATTATTGTTCTCATTATCATTACAGTGGCTACACTTACAGGCTGAACTCCGGTGAACAGTCACATTTGTGCCATTCGATTTCTTAGCCATCGGTGTCAACAAGTGCCTTTTTTGTCAGTTCAGTTTGCTTCCCTACCCGTTGTGGTCCAGAAGCAAAAATCCAAGGGCGCCTCTTCTCTAGACCGAATGACTACACCACGGACATCGTGCTTGTTTCACCTACCATGAATACTCAAGCCGATCTCTTTCCATAGTCAAAACATCACCTTAATGCTGTCAGAGATGCTACTTGTTCTATTGATCACAACCAGGATACCCCGATAGCACAGTTTTCTAGCGCAACTTTCGTTTTTACATGTTTAACTAATTCGCTGTCGTTTAGGTCGGTCAGGTCGCTAAGTTTAGCACTTTGCAGCCAGCCATATGTATGAATATTGCTAATTAGGTCACTTGAATCCACCCGAGACGTCGACGTAGCCGGTTAACTGGAACAGCACGTCTGGCCAGGCTACCTTGCATCATGTTTGCTAAGCTACAGTGGTGACTCAGTAGCGACTTTCTGTTCGGCACAAGAAGAAAGTAATCTCCTACTGGCGGTTGCTGACCATCAAGTGATATCCTACTTGAATTATCGTGGTGTTAGTTGCTTCTAAACCACTGATCTGCGTCATACTGCGGCGAGTCTGTGATCCTCGTGAGGAATTTCAGACTGGAGTTGGCCCAGTATTGAAGGTCGAATAAGACTATTTTGTGGCCGGTGTTAGTCGAAGTGACAACGGTGATCGGCTGCTCTAAGCACACCAATCGCAAGCAGCAGCAGCACCCTGAAGCGGAAGCCCTCAAACCGAATCACATCTCGCCTATCGGTCGATGCACAGCTATTGATTCCGACTAAACATATCGTTGTTAACTACAGGCGGTGCATACCACTACAAGTGTGTCAGTTCGTTTGAGTGCATAGGTCAATGTTTCCACCGCCAGACACTAACCAACCCCAACCCGGCAACGTGCTATTTTCCATGGTTATTTAAATGTCAACTCATACTGCTTATCGAAAAGAGCCGTGGAGGTAGATACCGACCATAGTAGCCTCCCATGGGCCTTGAGAACATTCGAAAACACTTGTTCGCATGCTTTGCTTTGTTCTAAGAATATGTGTATCATCGGTGTTTCGTGCGTTTTTCCAACTTCACGATAAGTTGTTCCTCTAGACACCCCAGAACGACTGACCGGGACATCTTAATATAGCGAGGACGCTTTTGAGTGGTGGATTGCCTTGGTACAGAGAAGACTGGAGGTGTCAAGAACAATTGCTTTCTATCTTGAGGGATCTAATTTCCGCGCATGAAAGATTTTCTCGTGAATAGGTTGTTATCTGATATGCCTAGTCGGTCGGACTAATTTGTGGCTAATCTACCACGTGACAGCCCTCTTAACTAACCAGCCTGGTGGTCACTGGGCATCTGGTATGATCTCTGCTACTATATTTCTCAATAATGACGTGCTCATATGTTATGATATCTTTCGGGAACAGATACCATAGCTAAACAGCTTAAAGTCATTCAGTAGCCCCTAGTACACTAGCGAGTTAGACAAACCATTATACACCATTATGGGCTTAATTTGATTGTGATCGCCATGTGTATCGTTGAACACTGACTCCGAATTCCACATCCGTTTTTTTCATCTGGCGATCTCTGCGACTTCTAGCTTGCTGTCGGGCTTTTATACGGAATAGTGTAACCACTTATCCGCGACAACTGTTGCTTTGCTAATATCGTTGCGACATGTTATTGGCTGCGTTTGATTCTCGGTCAAAACTTCTGGTATCTATTTTACTAATCACTTTCATTTACCTTGTAAATGCAATTAACTCCCGACGCGGTGTGTTCTTACTTTCCATATTCCGACACCTACTTCTGGGCTACTACAAATATCTGTTAATCAATTCACCTACTAAAGGGAAGTAAACGGTATGTCTCTTTTATTGGAACCTATCGCGTACAAACGGTTTTGCACTACGAAACAATGATTCTTACCTTCAAGGCATGGTGCGATACTACGAAACTACATTTCACCAATACCGCCAACGACATGGTCATATGCTCCGTGGTTGTTTTTTAGAGCGTGCGCAGTTGGGTGGGACCCCATCGTAATTGGACTATGAAATTGGGATATGGTGGTTTCCTAACGTTTAGGTCGTCACAGTGGTTACATCTATGGAATCGTTTGCATGCGTGAGTGTATGCACTCTCTTGCTTACATTTAACGAATCATTAATCCGCATCCATTCTTAATTTCCCGTACTTATCCTTTGTCTCGATGTTCATACTGTTTTCAACATTTGTTCGCCTGACTAAATTTCTTCTTTTGGTTGCTGGCTATCTACATGCATTGTACCGTCTAATAAAACTAACGCGCTTGTCTGCTTAGTTTATTGCTAATACTTTTGCTATACAGATTCCCAGAATAGGCCAGCTCACGTGTTGCAACTTTTCATTTGTTCGTTTTTATGTCGTCATGTTTCGCATTTTTTCTTTCCTCTAACTGTGTCACCTTTTTCGATAATGAACGGATTTACGAAACGTGTCAGCAATGTTACAGGGATGGTGCCATAAGATTTATCTCAGAGTAATCCACCTGAAGTCTATTGCACTTTCCCTTCATTATCTGCCACGCTTGCGTGCACTCCTGGAAGCATTCTTCCCGGGCCCTTCGCAAATCCGTTGTCACGGCCTTTTTAAGGTCCACCTCTTCGAAACCGGTCCCCTTGATAAACTCTTGAGCTTGTGAAACTGGGGAAATCGCATGGAGCCGCGTCGGGTGAGTAGGGTGGTTGCTCCAGCACAATTATGTTCTCGTCCAGGAACTTCGGATGCCTTGGGTATTGTAGCATGCGTGTTGTCTGGGTGATACAGCCACGAGTTGTCGTGCCACAACTCTCTCCTCTTGCACTGAACGACGCAAACATCGCAATGTCTTTGCAGACATGATGGTCGATCGTCTGACCCTGTAGCAAGAACTTGAATTAGACCATTCCCTCACATCGAAGAAAGCGATTAGCATAACTGTATTTAGACTTCGAGTGTTGTGTTTTCTTCCACTTTGTCGACGTGGCTGCTTCACTGTGACAACGTGTCTGACACAATTCCCTGAGCACCCGACAGTTTCTGGCCGAGAACATCACCGTGCTGGAGCAACCTCCCTACTCACCCGACCCAGCTCCATTCGATTTTCCCCGATTCCCCAATCTCAATGGGTTTATCAAGGGGACTCGTTTCGAAGACGTGAAGGACATCAAAGAGGTTTTGACAGCGGGTTTACGGAGGTTCCTGGAAGAATCCTTCCAGGAGCGCATTAAAGCACAGCAGAAATGGATGGGAAAGTGCTTTGTACCCCATGTGGATCACTCTGAGGGAGAAAACTCAACGTGTAGTTTGTGTTTGAGGTGGGTCCTTTATAACACCAGTGCTGGAACTTTTCTGACACGGCCTGTTCCGTAGACATATTTGCTCCTGCGCTTAGTTTCGTACTCTCCTGGTATCATCGGCATCGTTTTTGCTTTACTCCTCTCCTATTCCATTTACTGCCTCTCTGCTAAGCCTTACTCCTTTTTGCAACACACGTGTGTTTACATCTTCTCTCAACTTGCGACATGATTGCGGAATCAAGTAGCTCACTCACTTGATGCTTCCATTTCCCAACTACACTATTTAACCCATCGCCCACCCCTCCATTCTTCGTTTTTGGTACGTTGTGTATTATTCCCTGTTTGTTTGCAACGGGAAACCGATACCACCCCCATTAAAGCGCTTCGCATCTGTTTCGATCTTCCAGGTCGATGTTTGGTCCACCGGAATCACAGCGATTGAATTGGCTAAAGGTGAACCACCAAACGCGGACTTGCATCCAATCCGTGCGCTTCTCTTCATTCCACATAATCCACCTCCACAACTGACCGGTGATTTCAGCAAAAACTTTCGTGATTTTGTCGAGTCCTGTCTGGTCAAGGTGCCAGAGAACGTGAGTTCTACAATAATTTCTTGTCAATCCTCTTTACCCTAGCTTGACGCTGCTTCTCAGCTGCAACTAACAACCTGATTAGTCTTCTCAGTTACCGAATACTGCTGCTTTCATCGGTACTGGCCCTCAATTGGTATTACCTTTCTGTTTATTTCTTGCTAAATCCCATTTATCCGGCTCATAATTTAATCCACCTCCTTTCGTTAAATCTGTTTAGAACGGGACGTTCTACATTTCCCACCTGGTTTTCTCTTTTTCTAGTATAAACGAATACTCATAATGTAACATCCGGCTTTCGCTTTCCGGTCTTAGAGCATACTGCCTCTGTACGACCGCTTCCCTGTAAACTGTCTTCTCTAGCTCTGCGTTGAATGGTAAGGCCTCGTTTTAAATTTATGGGGTTACTTTTTTCTGCTCATCACCAGCGTTGCTTTTAACTTACCTTGCTGTGCAGTACAGCTAACTACATTGCTCGCTTATCTGCACAGCATTCATTTTCCACAGCAGCAGCAACAACAACAGCTACTACTCACTGATGCCTCGCTACAACCCCGCTAGCGAAGAAATGTATCACCAAATAAGGGGATGTGGTGTAATTCCTTAATCTTCTCTGCAGACAGCGTTATAGTAAATGCGCTTTGCTAATACCTCTCGGTCGAGAACAACTGGCTATCATGGAAGGATAGGGCGGTATCGTCGCGCCAGCTAGTAGGTAAATTCCTACCAAACAAGGTGGGGGTGTGCCAAGAATTGGAGGATTGAAAACGGGGGATACAAGTGAAGTTGAAACGGGACGATACTGATGAGAAAGCGTAAGAGGGGGAATACGAAGACTGGAAGGCTTGAGCAGTAGCCTCCAAACCCCCACCCACCCTGCTCAATGCAGCAGATAGGGCGCCGTTGATTATCCTCTGCGGTGACCAGAGTGTCAGGAAATTGTTTGATGAATGATTCATAGTATGGCGTGGGAAGCATACTGTCAGGATGCCCAGGCCTAGACTGGAGAACGATTAGGGTTCAGAAACCTAACCGCAAGGCAGCGGGCTATCAGTAGTCCGTTTTAAGGAATAAAGAGCCGCCCTCATTCCAACCCTTAACCTGCAGGACCAGGAGGCTGAGTTTGTCTGACCTCAACCATTGACCAGTCTAGTATTAGTGGCTCTGAAGATGCAAAAAAGCACCATCCATCATAGCTGAATGGATCTCTGAAGCACGCAAACCATCGCACCACGGTAAGGTCCAGCCTCATTGCGATGGACCTTGCAGCTCTCGTATCACTGTATAAGCTGACTTACACAACTAGCTTACTAGGATCACCATTAGAATTAGATTCAACTAAGTGATAACTCGGCTGGCACGAAACTACAACTCTCAGTAGAACGCAGTATTCGGCTCGAAGCGCAAGACTGCAAAACACGTCAGCTACGGCAGTACGCAAAAGACATTATATCTTTCATCAAACACAACTTTTCAATTAATGGTTAGCTTGATGGTTAACTGACCCCGGTGAGTCCAGCCAATAAATGATGTATGTGAACTCGGTGCGCCCAGAGGTCGCATTGATCGACTGCTACAAACGTCCCGTTAGTGCCGGCTTTTTTACACGCTAACCATGTCCTTTTTCACTACCAAATTGATTAAAATCACCGTAGAGCACTATGAGCTAAACAAATTACTAATTTCGTAAATATTGGGGCGTCGGCTTTTGAAACTGCGTTTGAGGGAGTCCCTTGTTCCACGATGTCCGTCTTTAAAAAGTTTATGAAATGAAAACAATTTCCTGTTGCTTGCTCTCATCTGTTTTTCTTTGGCTGTTGTTACGTACTCACATTTTCATCCATACTAATTCCCACTGCTCGATTGTTATCTGCCATTTATCTAAAACGATGCAAAATGAGGCTTTTTCACCAGCTGGATACAATAAGGTATCGAGCATGATCGTCTGTCCTTCACTTGTTTGTTAAAACTGCATCGTATATGCGCAGCAGCTCTTCGTCGAACCACCGTTTGACAATCATTGTCAGTGACACGCACCGCAGCGCTGGAGTTTACGCTGTGTATACATCAAGCGGAGGGCGCAATACGGACGTCGACTAGTATGGACTGCATAATGCGTTTGCCGTTACGACTACTAAGATGTGTAGGTGGTTACTTCCATGGATTGGCCCTAGCTGTCTGCCCATTGAACTGTAATATGCACCGTCCCGTTAAATATGTCACTGCGAATCTCGGTGTTCTTTAAGGCATGAGATCCATTCGGTGCAGTGGATTGCCTTATCATTCCTTTTAGGGATTAACTCATCTATATCACTGTAGCTCATTGATTGGTGCTGAGTTTCATTTTGATAAGCTATCTTTCGTCTACCCTTAGTCAGGTTTCTAATTTGTCTTTTTATTAATATCTGTTATCTCTCCGGCTTCTTGAGCACTTAAAGCATGTGACCTGTTAACATAGGTAACTCCGTGATATGCCAAATACTCATTAAGACCCCCTGTGTTTTGTTGCAACTTTTGGGTTCATGACAGTTATCTCGTTCATTTCACTCTACTGACAGCTAGTTGGCCAACTCCTCACACGACCAACCGATGACGGCCCCGTTTGTCTTCTGTCATGCTTACTGTCCTCAATGCGCTATAGCTGGTGTGCCACTCATCTCGCTGTGGCACTGTTTATAACTCGTTTTGCTCAGTAACCGAGTGTTCGTTTTCGATGCTGCAGTGCAATTCCCAACTCATCGACAATTGTTGGCCTAGTTTTATCTGTTCCTCCAGCGCATGATGTTATCCATTACTCTCAGATGCAATTCGCGTACGCTGTTAGCATCACTTCCACTTCAATGCCTCATATCAAAATAACAAATATTACGCCTTTTATACCGTCCTCATCTTTCTACCCGACGCGGTTACAAGCTATTTGGATCGAGGCGAATCGGCGTTCAGTCACTCAAGCGTTACCAACTTTCTCTTGGCTATGTTGTGAGCTTTACTGGTATTTCGTTGAATATTTTATCTTCGCAAACCGAACTCCAATACTGATGACCCTACAAATCATTGGGTTTCTGTTCCATATATTGCCGCTGAGCCATCTAACCGAGGTGGGCTCAGTTCCTTTTGATGTCCCACTTGCGTTAGCTGACGGTCTAAGGAGGCTCATTGACCGGAAAAAGAATAGTTAACTCTTCTTCCTCCAGCACTTTTGTTTCCTCTTTCTTTGACTTTCCCACGGGACTGTCACTTGCCACCCTTGATTCAACGCACTTTCTACGTATGCATAGAGTTCTATCCTCCCTATATCTTTCTTTTGTGCAACTTTTGGCACACTCACTGTATAATACTTTATCCCATGAAAATCGAGATAACGATCTTGTATTGTTTTGACTCCATAAGTACTCTACCAAATTCGTCAATTGTGTATTCCTCTTTCCCTCCTGCGGTTTATTGCTTCACGGATTCGGAAATTTCGGCTGGTTGTATCTCTCAGTCAATCTCCCCTGTTTGCGTTTAACTCATATGCTCTCCCCTCAGCTCACTACTTTTTCCAGGTGATATCATTTTAGCCGTTAAAAGTGTCTGCTTTGTGTCCTCTTTTGCGTTTGCAACGTTGCCATACTTCTCATTAAGACAGCTCTCCTCCTCATTGGTTTAATTGTTTTGACGAATTTAGCATGAATTAATACTTGCTTATTGTCAAGTGGCTTGGATCCTATTCTGATCATCGTGTTACTCCTTTTTATGAGCTGACATGTGCTTCCCTTTTTGCGCACACCTGCTCTGCTTCACTTCAGACAGTCTCTTACACTACATTCAGCGTTTAATTGGTTCAGCGGAAGTATTGGCATGTCGGCACAAATGGACTTTTTCGTAACCCGTTAACGTTTCTTTGACGGTAAAACCAAATTAGACAGGTATTACAAACCACTATGTTACAAAGCGCCTGTGTCACTGGGGTTTCTGATGCATTGAAATTCGCTTGTTTTCTTTTCTTTTTCGTTCTCTCTTCTGATTCAGCGCCCTGCTGCTTACGAGCTTTTGCGTCATCCATTCATCAAGAGAGCCCGACGAAATAATGCCATTTTGCAAGAGCTTATCGAACGGTATCGCCGTTGGCGCGAATCTGGTATTGATGAGAATGCTGATTCTGACGAAGACGGCCTGTGAGCTTCTGTTGCTTCGTGTTGTCCTATGTTCTAGACCGCGGTTCATTTTGTACCTCTAAAACTCAACTTTATAACATATTATCACTGGATTCAACACCTAGACTAACGGCCTGTGTCATTTGTGCCAGTGTCTCATCTCAACAAATGAATCGAAGAACTTACTACTGCGTGTCAACAATATGATGTGCTTGCGAGACACTGTTTGTGTTTTACAGGGACACCAAGTTAGCTCCACGGAAATCTGCTACTTAGTGTTTGACGGCAGACCGTGTGGTACCGCACGACACTTTTTCCCAACGTCGCCGTTTTTCATGTCTGTCGCAATTATGCCAATTTTTGGTTTGTCAACACTACATCTTGCACAAAGTTCGAATGTGTCCGACCGTGACGTGGCAAATCTGCACAGTGAAACCAGCTTTCATCAACCGGTGCCACTTCCTTACATAGGGTCCTTGTGATAGGCCATTCCTACGATTTGTGGCTACTTCCATCCTCTAACTGCTTAACCTCATTCTCTGACAGTTTTCACTTAATGAGCGCTTTTTGCCCTTCGTTTTCCCGTTCCCGTTTTAGGTTCGTTCATTGTTGTTCTCCCCACAGCGACGCATAGCCGTGCCCTCCACACCTCCTCTTGGATCACAGTTGGACAGCAACCGAACTATTTTTCCGTTGCCCTTCATAAATTAGCAGCAGCGTCGCACTGATGGTGTGCATCTCTTTAACATTTGTTCACTTATGTTATGAAAAGCTACGACTGGGAGAGGTAGCATGGAGCGAACGTGCTCAGTCACGGCTACCTTACCGTTTATGCAGGGTCACCGAGAACGTGCAGCCATACGTCATAGCATTACAATGTGGAACACTGAGACGATTGATTCTTGAGCGCTGCATCTCGAAATCCTCCACATTTTGTGCTCTGCTTTTAACCGACACTGTTACTGATTAAAATAGTTTTGAGGGCTCATTGAGTATCCGTCTTAGTGGCGCAATGCTCCATCTTTCGAATTAGCCAGTGACATCCAGCAGGGCTGTTTCCAGTCATCTGATCTCATGTGTCATGCAACAGTTGAACATCGCATTACCACCGTAGAAACTCTGACCTGATTTCTCGGTCCACTATGTCTCTCCAAATCCGTCTAATCTACTTTCCTCCATCGTTTATCATTTCTGCCGACAGTAGTGAAGACCATAGAAAGACCAATGATGCTGAACCCACTGGAAATTCACCCGAGACACTGAAGTGGGTCTTCGATACGGTTCGCGCCTCTCCTGCTACTGCAGCTCAAATTGCTCCCCGGGATAACGTCATCGTATCGGTGGCCACATCCGATGCTCAATCCCGACCCCGCTTTGCTGTCGTTGATGCCCCTGCTTCTCGCAAACTGCTTCAAGGGGATCACAGAGAACGAAAGAACTCTCCGGAAATGAAACCAGACAGCAATCAGTGAGGTTTTATGCCTTTTCATTAGCACTTGTTTCCCACTCGGACCTACTGTATCCCATTACCCGGACAATAGTTAACAGTGCTGTATACGGTTATCATGAGTTTTACATCTTTTGTCTCCATACTTTCCATCATAAGAGTAAAGTATGAAACGCAACGGGTACTGCCATTTCCGCTGCAATGCTCATTCGCTCTTTATTTTCCCACTTTGTCTTAGTGTTCAACAACCTCCCATCCCATCTCATGCTCCGATCTCCCGTGTGCCACCCACGGAAATCACCGTTGTCCAGACGAAATATGTCTCTGGCATTCCGACACCACGTCCAGTGCTTTCCAATCAAGACCACTCCTCATTCCCCGAAGGTCAACGGTCCCCGAACGACCAGCTCCAACAAACCGGGCCTGCAACACGTATCCAGATTAGGCCACAGGTCAGCATACAACCTGCGCCACAGAAACAACAACCTCAGCATAACCAGCAACAGCAAGTCAAGCGGATTTCAGTCGCGGAGTCCAATTCGCCCAACCACTATCCTATTGTTTTGTCAACCCAGAGTACGTGTCAGCAGCGTATTTTCGCTTTTTGTTTCATCACCTCTTCGCTGTTCGGTCAGTTTATTCGGTCTCTTTGTGTTCTATTCAAGAGCTTAGAACTTCCATCTATTCAATGCTCTTCGCCAAAACCCTTAAGAACTATGCTTAAAATTGACTAACCGATCGTAACTATTCGGTCTCGTTTTTCTTTTCTACTTCCGTAACAGGTTACCTTTGTCTCTTACTTCCACATTTAAACTGGTGTTGCTCGCGTACTGTTGCACAGCAGGACAATCTGTTGGCCGGCTGGAAAGCAAGAACAGCACATCACTTTCTGGTTGCTGCCTGCCCGTCTTAGTCTCTATGGTCTCTCAGCTAAGGTTAGGACGTGATCTTCATAGACTGTCTCACGCTAAGGAATTCGTAATGCAAAATCTTGGGTTGGTAGCGCACATCCAGATCAAATTTCTTTTATGGAGTAACTTAAATGTAGTGTCTAAATGCATAGGCTGCGATACTAATTCTGATAATTATAGACAACCTGAATAAGTACGCGGATCGTCCCACCAAAGAGTGGTGTAGACAACGCTTAACTAGTGTAGTGAAGAGTTTAGCTAAAGAGGTGTAAGCTGAAGGAAATGTGTGTAGCCATTATCCCCGAGACGTAATTGGTATACGGTTCACCGTTTTTGACGTACACAGCGAGGTGTACAAGCAGGGTTAAAGTGATGCAGTGCGGCAATCCTCTGGCTCCGATGTCATTTCCGGCCAGTACAATCATGTACGGATAACCAGATGATGACGCAGATGGAATGGATCTCTGAGGCATCCATCGGCTTGATGGAAGCACCGAAACAGGTTTCGGTGTCCCTAACTCCGTGAACTGGCGTGTGACAAGAAGCCTTAGAATCGACCGGGAAGTCCGTGGATGCCAAGGGTCATTGAGATGGTGAAAGCTAGTGCTCTTCCATCTCATTTGGAACACGGGTCTGAGAAAGCCATCAGCGAGACAATAGCTGAGAAGGATGGACTGTTGATCCATTCTCAGGGTTGTCGGCTAGCTCGTTGGGCAAAACATTTTGAAGAGCACTTCAGCAGGCCTGCTACGACATTGCCGCTTACCGAATCGCTTGAGACGACGTGGGGAGTAGATCTCACACCTCCCACTTTACAAGATTTTCTACTTGAGCTTTCCGTGTTGAAACAAGGTTCCTGGACCCGATGACCACCCCCCATCTTTGCTAAACGATGGAGGTGACTCTTTGTTGACTGGACTTGCTTTTCATTTTTAACACGATTGGGGACATTCAAGAAGTACCTTCAGACTGGCGACTGTCACCTGTCGTGTCCATCTTCAACGAGCGTCAGCGTAATTTGTGCGAAAATCACCGAGGTGTTAGCCTTATTTTCATTGCCCCAAAACTTCTCGCTGGTATCATTCTTCGACAATTTACTGGTCCCCATGAGGACCGAATCACTGAAAGCCAAACTGGCTCCCCCTCTGGCCGTGGTTGCATCGACCACATATTTACTCTTCGCCAAGTTTTGGTGCAGACACATACTGACGACCGACTATGGTGGTTTTCCTTGACTTGAAATCCGCCTTCGACTGTGTTGACCGCACCAGCTTGTGGCACTGCCTGTCCATGCAGGATGTGCTGGCTAAATTTCTTTCGACAATGCAATCTCTCTACTGATGTCGTGTAAGAGTTAACAGGAAACTGCTTCCTGAGTTCCGCACGACAAATGGAGTTCCCCACGGTTGTCTTATATCTCATTTCCTCTTCGACTTTGTTATCGAAATGATCGTGCACGTCGGTTTTTTCAGACTAGTCTGAAGTGGAAATTCTGCCAGGCGACCGACTGATAAACCTGGAGTATGCGGACAACAGTTCTCCTTGACTATGCAAACACTATTGCACAGACTTGGGCTTAGCGCTGCACGGTTTGACACCTACTTTGCACCTTCAAAGTACACACTGCTGTTTCAGTACGGGACAGACACACACCCCGTTTTAGCTATTTCTTAACAGGCACTGGAAGTGGTGGATTGGTTCACCTACCTTGGTAGTTGTGTCACCTCTGGTGGTCACATCACTGAGGAAGTTGCTCCGTGTAACAGCAAGGTCCGTGTGGCTTTCCAGAGACTCAACCATCTATGGAGACGGCGGGATATCAGCCTGTCAGTGAAAGGTAGGATGTGTAACGCTGCGGCGGGATCTCTGTTACTGTATGGATTAGAGAACTGGCCAGTTTCTCGACAAAGACATTAAACGCTTGGTCGTATTTGACCACCGGTGCTTGCGGAGCATTACTCACGTTTGGTGAGAACACCAGGTGAGCAATACTGAGATCCGCCAGTTGGAGTTTAGCAAGAATTAATATGGCAACTCACTCGAGTGCTTGCTAAATCTTAATCGCTTACGGTGGTATTCCAAGTCCTCCGTATGCCCGCTGACCGGCTTCCTCGGCGCGCATTATAGGCCGTGACGAAGCAGCGACAAAGCCAGTGCATGACGTGGTGTGAAGAAATTGACTGATAGACTTGGTCAGGCTGGCGTGTGCCAGCTTCTTGGATGGGGACCTCGGGATGGTCCACACCAATGGTTGGAGACCATGTCAGGCATGACACAGTCAGTGGCGTTCTTGTTTTTCGGTTTCTTACATCTGGTTGTCAATTTTTGTTCCACACTGATTAATTTAACGCATTTCCCTCTCGCTTTCATTTTCCCTACGTTCCATTTGCACCCAACCCCACCATCCGACCGTTGTTATTTACTGTTATTCTTGCGATGTGAGTCATGGCAACTGCGTCCCCTGCACTTCGGTGCTCGGGTCATGGTTGTTCTACTGAACTGAACACACGAAATGATTGCCAAAACACTACGGTCTGTTGGTTGTCATATGCCGAAATGGGAACCCACGCATTTCTCACTATTGATGATTTAAAATGTCGCCAGCTGTACCCCGTAACGTCGCTTCGCTGCCACACGACCATCACTAGTCGCTCGCGCACTGAGTATATTGCGAGGACGCCCACATCTACGTGGATTCGAACCGGTGCCTTTATGGTTGCAAACCAAGCGCACAGACCACTCGGCTACCAGCCGACACTACCGTGGATGGGTATATTGCACGTCCTGTATCCTGCGTATGTTCGTCTGAGCTACCTTGTTTGTATCATATTTGTTCCTTACTTTGTGTGGCGAAGCTTCTTGAAGAGACAGTCCATGATAATTGGTGTGTTTATGTGTGTCAGTAAGTTGCATTCATGATGTTTTCACCGCAGTTGGGCTAAATCAACTTGCACTTAAACTAGGTGTTTTTAAGCTGGATAAATTTCATTCCACTTTATTTGGTTTGTTCTGCCTACCTGAATAATCTCCTGTTAACTAGCCACGTTGCTTACGTTAATCGTGGTTATCTTCGTTAACTTTGTTTACTTTAGTTCATTTTTTGAGCAACTTGTGGTCATTTTGTACTTATCGCGAATTCGTTGCTAACCAACCTACTTCATATGCTAATTTAACGTAAAGTTATGTCGACATAGCCGCATGCTTTAACAGATTTGTTTTATTTGACAATGTCATTTCAAGTGACTGGCTGTTGTTCAATATCCCTGATGTACCTGCGCTTGATGTGCATGTTGACAAGGTGCCTACCTGTCTATTACCCACTACCTTGTCCATACTTGTTCCAGGCGTCAGTTGGTCGTTGCTGGATGGGACTGGGTGCACGGTCCTTATGGCAGTGCTAGGCCCGAAAGTGGTTCCATGCACTCAATGTGGAGCGGACTACGGTCCAGCCACCGCCTTGTGTACGCTTGATTCCCAACTACAGCGTGCTTGTGTTTGCCGGTGAAGGAGTGTGGGCCAGTTCCGTCGATGAAACATGGCTCCCATCCGCATGCCTCCCGATCTTATTCCTTCGGTTTTACACCGAATATGGGGTGTGTAGATGGTGCAGCGCAATCCACCCATTGTCCCTCTGTAGGCAGAGGCGTCCTGTGACTGGTCACAATGACAGACAAATCCGAAATCGGATGCAGCCAACCCAGCGGTCGATTTTACATGGCAGCCTTAGGTCCCACTTCAGGCCAAACCACAGTATCTGCATTTTGGCTTCTCGCATCCCTGTTGTATGAGCGAGTTGATGGCGTGCGTCGCTGATGTCGCGAGGCTTTGGATTCGGTTTCTCGTGAAGTCGAAGATTGCAGACAACGGACGAGACACAGCAGGACGAAATGGCTGTCTAGTGTTTTTCTGGATGTGTGGAAGCCTGCTTAACCGGAAGCTAACTGCGATGATCCCCGCATTTCACTTGCTACTCTTACCGCCATATTTTTAAAAAATTTGAGCTTAGAACCCGAGGTCTGTCATTTCTGCAATTTCGCTTATCTTGGCTAATGCATATCCAACTTTTAGCTTTAGGAATTATGAATAGTGGAGATTTTACGTCACACTTGTTCACTTGTGGACAGAGAAATATCCCAGAAAATCGAACTTCCAGATTGTACTCCGCATCTTTTGAATGTATTGCTGCTATTATCTGTCTCAAAGTTCATCGAGAAGCTCTTCTACAGATTTTAGACAATACACAATCGTCGAATTTTTGTGTCTGAGGGCGTTAAATGAACAGTAGCCGCACAATGCACCCAAATCCGTCAGAGGGAATTGGAGGAATGTCTTTAGCGAGCGAATTTTAGCCTGGTTAGTTAAAGATAAAAACTCGATTGCACAGCCACGGTTATACACCGGGTCCATCGACGTATGATATTCCGGTGAATCTAATGTTTATGAAATGGGAGCATAGTTGCGGATTTCGCTGGTGCGCGCTTTCATATAGCAGAAACTGACAATATTACACATCAATTTGCCAGCACTGACACGGTGGAAATTATTTCCGCACTTACGGAAGGCAACATTTATCTATCCTGGACCTCGTGCATGTGATTATTTGCCTCTGCAGCTGTCGTATGCCAATCAGCTTTGAATTGTGCAGGTTGAAGAGTTGGACGTTCCAAAACCATTGGCTGAATGTGAGGACACGCTTGCGGGCGAGCTTAGTTTCTTAAGTGGCCTTTTTAAGATAGATGGCTATCCAGATAAGTTTGTTCGGAAAAATATGGAGTGCCGATAAGTGAGAGCCAAACCAGCTTCGGTAGAAAAGCGGTTTGTTTGTTGTTGTCCTTCAAGGGGAATGGAATAGCACAGGCAACGCATGGAAGGTTATTCGACGCTATGACCCATACCTACTACGGAGCAAGCTTGCGGCGAAGCTTTACTTCGACACTAATCGTGAGACATCAACTCAGACACACTTCCTTGGTCAAGTGCTTCTTATTGTGTATATTCCTTCTCTTGTTCATGTCGAGAAAAGTACATCAGAAAAACCACTAGGTGGGCGTCTTCGCAGTATACTCAGCCGGCGCGCGACCGGTGGTGGTCGCGCGGCAGCGAAGCACCGTTACGGCGCACAGCTGACACATTATTATTATTATTATGTCTGAGAGAATATGTGAGCATCTCCCAGCTAGTCTACACAGTGCTAGGAGTAAAACTGTGATGAGCGCCGTGTTGGCACATCTGCTTAATTCTAACCACCAAATCAACATCCACCTATCTTTCCAACCCATTTACAGTCTATCTGGATGCTTTTCTCGAGCGGTAAAATGTCACCTACTAGCAGCAGCTAAGGCGATTGCTATCCACCACCAGATCCCAGACTTATGTGCTCAAAAACGGTTCGTTCAAATTCTATGTTTACCCTGGCCCACTATCACAATTACTCATGTTGAGGAACACGCCGCTGACAAGTCATCGACAACTTCTGAATCGACCCCAGCATTTACATTCCGAACACTTTGAACTTTACTATTATCCGATCTTTTACGTTAATCTTATTCCTATCACTTGTGGTGTTTTAGCCTGACAAGCGCCACCGAAAACGAGCTTGTCCGCTAACCTGTTGTTCTGGTGTCCACGCCTTGGCTATTTTTTCAATTGAATGTGGCAAATTTGAAGGTGTGCTTTCTTCGGCTAGTTTCTCGACTTCATCGGTTTTAGTTTGATTCTATACATTTGAATTTATCTATCTAAGTGCCTTCATTGTGAGGCAGTTCTATGGATGTCGAGATGAATTGCGTAATCACAATTTTCACCTGACACCATAGGGTTTTTCTCGTTTGGCAAATGTACTCTATTTCTGAAAAATGCCATCCCAACCCGAAGATCTTGTAATTCACAGTTGTTGACAGTCAATTGTTGAGTCAAAACCTTCACTTGAAGCACTGTTTGGTCGTTTACTCACGGTGGTGGTTTTATTGCTACTTTTCCATGTTTCATAACTACGGAGAAGGGCCGACGTTGCCATTTGTGCTGTTGGCTAGATGGTTTGCTTTCAACACTGGCATCCAAATTTGCCCAAAACCGTACTCGCTTCTGAGGATCGAGTACACCGCTTCCTGATTGCCATCCACAACACAACGTGAGGTCACTTTATCCCCTATCACTTCATCTTTATATCGGATTTATCGGCAAATCATCAATTCCACTCGGCTTGACGTACAACTTCAAACATGAGGCGTCATATGTGAAGCCAGTTCTTCCGCACAACTGCGTCTGTCTCCACATATCTGTGTGCAAACATTCGATTACATGAATAAGTTTACCAGGTGAACCGAATACTGGCCACAATGCCTCACGGTTCACTGTATTGAACGCTTTGCTGAAGTCGGAAAACAGCTGGTAGCCTGGTTGGTTTCTTCTACTGCATTCATCGTCTAATTGTCTGGCTTCAAGCGTCATGCCGGTTTTTCTGCAGCTTGTGGAAATCCGCATTGTTCTCCATCCACTTTGGATTCCAACTGGTTGGTGACATGCAATGACTTATGGCGGGCACAATAGCGATTGCTTGACAAGTCCCGTCGGATGATCGGAGTGGAGATTATGAAACCAAATGTACAAAAGTAACATAGAAGAAGAAAGAAATCCTGGTTTTATGTGACTCACCAAGCTATTCCACATGAACACTGATGTAGGTTTCCTCACCGCTGTGTTACTAAAAGGGCCAGTGAGCACACAGTTGGGTTGAAGTTATTTCGTCCTCTGAGTGAAGCGGACTATGTCACCTAATGCGAGGATGATAGTATGTCTCTAAGTCGTTTTTGGAAGGCGGTAATGTTGAGGTCACAATAACGGGAGTTGGAAGGGCGTTCCATGTGCTGGATACCCGAAGGGAGAAAACGTTTTGTCGACAATCACGTCGTCCATAGTATGTAGCTAGTTTCGGATTGTGCACTCTCAGGTCTGTACTGTGGCTGAGTTGCTGCAGGCCGCGACAAGCGTGATTTGAGTATGTCAGTATTAGGTCATCCGTGATGGGGTCTCCTTGCTGACGCTGTACAATCCAAGGACTTGCAGGCTGTATTGGTAGGGGAGGTAGAACGAACACCTAACGAATCTTGTCGCTCTACCTTGTGGAGTTCCACGCGCATCAATATCGTGTTTGCGCCAAAGACGCCAGGCTTAGATCACATGCTCCTCGGAGAGCCTCATGTAGGCTGCCAACATTTGCGGTCACATAGATGGCTCGAACTTTCCGAAAGAGTCAAAGGTGCTGACTGTCTCTTTGCAATACCATTTCAGCCTGTTTCGATCAACTAAGATTGCTCTGCACAATTACTCCAAAGTCTCTTTCCTGGGTATCACGTTGCGACTGCCGGCCCCCAAGTCGATATTCATAGGTGCACGGATGGCGTACGCTCACAACTTTGCATTTCGCCACGTTGAACTGGAGCTGGTTTCGGATGACCACATATCGAGATCTCTCTGTAGTGCCGCGTGATCGTCTTTTATCCTGACATTGTCTGCAAATATCCGGTTGTTCGGAAAGTAATTTCGTTTTTCCCAACGTAAGATTTGATTGCATTTTTTCACAGCCAACTTCACACTTAAGCTGCATACTTTATATTTTGACTGGTAATATAGCAAGCTTTGCTTGTGCAAAAGTTCGATTTATTCTATGCAGTAGTTTTTGGTTGTTGTCCTTTCAAATATGGGTATTAAAAAGCATCATTTTATGCATCTTCTACTTTTTTACCGTCGAAAAGGTACAAATGCTATTCAAGCAAGAAAAATTATCACATGTGTATGCAGATGTATTGACAGAACGCAAGTTGCTAAAACGGTTTGCAAAATTTCGATCCGATGTTGACTAATCAATTAAGTTCAATAATTTTCAATTCATTAATTGCATCAGTTAATTAATTACTTTGCATTTATTGATGCAAACCGGCGAACAACAGCTTGTGAGGTCGCTGAGAGCTTTAATTTATCTAATTCGACCGTTCATGATCATTTGAAACGCCTAGCTTTCATCTCAAAGCTCGGCATATGGGTTTCTCATGTTCTTACGGAAAGAAATTTGTGCCGTCGCGTGGTTGTCTGGTTTATTTCTCAAACGTCAAAAAATGATCCATTTTTGAAGCTCTTCGTCACTGAGGACGAGAAATAGGTTGTCTACAACGATGTTAAATGCTAGAGATCATGGAATAAAAATGATGAACCGGCTCAAACCACTTCCCCAGCCGTTATTCATTAAAAAGATGATGTTATTTGTTTGGTACTATTTCACAGGAATCGTTTATTTGGAGCTTCTACCGGACAACACAATGATCAATTCTGTAGTGTACTGTCTGTCATAAGCTGAACAAATTGAATGATTCCCTTAAACAGAAAAGGACAGAATTAATCAATAGAAAAGGTTTAGTGTTCCACAAACATAATGCCAGACCTCATACAAGTACAGGTAACTCGTCAAAAACATTTACTGCTTGGATGTGATACACTGTCACACCCATCATGTTCTACAGTTCTGGTACCTGATTATTATTTGTTTCCGTCTCTACAAAATGTTTTAGACGATAAAACCTTTACTTCAAATAGGGTCGATAATCACCTGGATCCGTTTTTTGCCAGTAAAGAACCAACTTATTATGAGCGTGAACTCAAACCATTGCCAGAAAGTTGGCAGAAGGCATTGGACCTGAATGGACAGTATATAGTTCAAAAGATCATTTATTCATTATTAGAAACTCGTCCATCATTTTCATCGGGTTACTTTCCAAACAACCAGATAATTAGAAGTCCGGTTGTGGTACACTGGCAAGACTGTTGGTGAACAAGCATGCACCTAGGATCGATCCTTGGGGCACACCACACTGGACTTCGATTGGGTCAGAAATGGGGATGCGGACTCTCACATTCAGTTGATAGTGAATGAGGAAGTTGCTTATCCAACGCAGCACAGTATCACTGGTTTCATAACTTAGTGACTTGTGAAGGCGAATGTGGTGGTCCAGGCGGTTGAACGCTTTAGAGAAGTCCAGGTGGACGACGTCGACTTCTCTGGCTTAGACTGATTCCGTCCAGCCTGGTTGTAGTGCAGTATTGTTATCGGCGGAGTCCTTGTTATTGTGACACTGTGAATTTGTTGCTCTTAAGTTCTGCGATACACCTTTGCATAACACCAGAAAGAAAGTGTTTGAACGCCAATCAGAGGGCTGCGCGCGATTCCCATTCTTGTAAAACGGAGTGACTATTCCATGTTTCCATATGGCCGAGACCTGAATTTTATCAACGGATTGTTGACACTTCTCCGATAATAACGTTAATTATCACTCTCCCTACAGCCCAGCATTACTAAAAATCAATACTTCTTTCCAACTTTTCAAACTAGTGTTTGCGTTTGGTTTACCGACAAGCCCCAATAGGGCGAAACGCATCTGGTGCTTTTCCGGACTAGGCTGTGCTATGCAGCTTGTGAACTGCTGGGATGAATACTTTAAAAATTACAACTAAAATTCTGCTACTCACTAGTAACTACTTTCCATTGCATCGAGGCTTTTGAGAATCAGCGAACGGAACACTGCGTTGTGTAACCGTTCTTTCTTTGAAGACACTCGCGGAAATTCCACCAACCATTTTATGCGCATTAGTATGAAGCTTATTTTCGAACCCTCTCTATCCTTACTGAGTTCCGTTTTTTTGTTTTTCTTTCAGCCTTACTTTTTCATGAGTCATTATTGACGTAGGTCTCGACTCGTTCAGGGACAGCAATAGCAATGCACTCTGCACCTATTGACTTTATTTCGCTTAAAATACACCCATCGGTAACAATACTTCCTCAGCCCTCTATTAACCAATGTTGGAATGAGAATCG
The DNA here is from genome assembly GCA_944474145.2 of Dicrocoelium dendriticum. Classification (NCBI taxonomy): domain Eukaryota; kingdom Metazoa; phylum Platyhelminthes; class Trematoda; order Plagiorchiida; family Dicrocoeliidae; genus Dicrocoelium; species Dicrocoelium dendriticum. The sequence goes on along the minus strand of OX104066.1, from coordinate 88,314,212 downwards.
TCTTGAATCTGTTGACGTAATTTTCCTTTTGCACTCGAATGTTTGCTATAACATATTCAATCATCTCCGCGAAACTGTCACAGATTCCAACAACGCATTCACTTTCTTGTGCTGTTTATCCTAGTGTTCTGTGCATGGATTGCTTCAGTCGTGCAGTGGACCTAATTTCTTTTTTTTTGCTCGTTGGTTTCCTCTCAATCGGCCTTTGTGTGGGTCATTTTTTAACCTGTGACGGGTCCTTTACAATCGCATGCATTCTTTTTTCTCACATTTCATCCAGACGTTGGTCCTTTTGACACGTTAGTTCAGCGACGTTCATCCCAACCTGTCTTGGGCTTCACTCATTCGGCTGCCGAAGGTCCACATCGGACACCGAACGACCCGTATCGCCACGGACCACCAGCAAGGAATGATTTGGCTGGCAACATTCCTTCACCTTGTCTTCGCCATCACATACTTCCTTTGTTGGAAAATGTGAGTACTTGCCTTTATACCGACTTATGTAAGATCACTAACGACTCGATTCCACCCACAGCACATTCGGAAAAGCAGTGGACTGCGTTTAGCCTTACCTTGATTGCTCTACCGCACACAACATAGTGGGTAGGCGAAAACAGTATACTGTGGTCACTTGCGGCTTTTCTCCTTTTTTTTCTCTTACCACTCTCTATCTCTATTACTAGTCATAGTTACATGGTCCCAAGTGCAACTACAGTACTACATCAGCCTTGCTTACTCCACCTGTATTTCCATACTACCCATTGATATCCCTAGCTTAACGGTGTCTTGCCTGATTACCTTACACTTTTTCTTGATGTCTAGGTTGGCAACCTAGAGCTGAGCTGTCAGTAGGTTGCATTTGCATGTCTTCGGAACACTCAGTGTCCACATTGGACCTATCCTCGAAGCCGGCACTGCTAGTTGCGCGCCTCCGCGTATAATGACACAGCGACTACAGATTAGCTCGGAGTGGACATCGACCTCAACTCCAGTATTTGGTCTGAGTCCTCAGGAACTACTGTTTGCAGCCCAAAGAGTGGTGCTGAATTTCGTCTGCGCGTGGTTGTCACATATGATTTATTCCACCGCGTTCTCGATGCTGTCACGTGCTACAAGCCGAGCACATACCACTTCATCTCTTCATTGTTTTGCAACTTTCTCCGACATAGAGTGCCTAATTTCAGCAACTCACGGTGAATGCATTGGATTGTTGCTCTTGTGTGGACTAATTCATCTGACGTGTGTGAACTACATCATGTTCCTGTATGATAATCGCAAACGATACACCTGATCGTTGTCACAACTGTTGTTGTTGTCGTCGTCGTCGTCGTCGTCTCGTTACGACTATAGCTAATTGGTCATTTCAGCTATTTTGTTTGCTGCATTTTGAGAGACGGGTGAGCAACAGCTGAAGTTAGTGCAGGTATTGTGACAGTTGGACCCACCTTCATGAAATTGGGGCACCAGATTGTGTCTTCAACTAAAAGATGTTCAGACAATCACTAAACTATGGCGAACTCAGATGAGCTCGTTAGACCAACGAATGAAACTGCCCGACGCACGTCAGTTGAGACGCATGCGCCTGCCACTCACCGACGAGGTCAGTGTTTTTTCATCTGATCTAGGATGACAGAAGGCTCCAGGTTGTGGTCGTTGATTTGTCAACGGGAACCAAAGTCACAGACGCCTATGCTGCGTGTTGTGTTAGCCTCTGGACCCCGAATCTACGCCACCGGGCATTGGGCTACGCTTTGAATCCCCTCTCTGACTGAGAGAATACGTCATTTCCATGGTAACTGTTAACACCTTTGAAACGAACCCGAATGATCCATTAACTACATTGGCTTATCTGCCCACCAGAAAATAATCTTTGCCATTAATCTTTGTCGTCTGTTTCCTTCTAACCGTCTATATTACGTGAGCATTGTTAGATCCTCTTAACACATCATCGTTCACCATGCTGCCATTTTCATTTGGTCTTTATAGTGGTCCGAGGTAGCCGCATGCGCCCTCTGGCGGATTATCCCCTTGTTAAAATGTTCTGCCTCACCATTAATGTTACCATTCAGGGGACGGTGTTTGACCTACTCAAGTTAACCCGGCTAGCTTGTACTGTACTGTTGTAACGCTCCGATGGAACTTAGGTGTCCATATTCCGTGTAACATGTGGACATGGCAATCAGGTCACAAATTTGTTGATCGTATCTCTCAATGTTACCATTTCATCACCATGAGTTTCTCGTGGCACTTCAAATTTTTACCACGTTCTCCAAAGTACGCGCTTTCTTCCACCTGTGTTTGGTGCACAGTTTAGGAATGGCAAGTGAGTTTTTTTTGCCTCACCGCTTGGGATTGCGATAGAGGCATTATATCCTCGAATTGAAATCTTGTACGATTGTTCATCACAGGTAGTGAATGTGTGCGCTATCGCTGCATGAAACTCGGGATTTTGTTGATATAGTGTCTTTCGGTCTTTGTCAGCCTTCTACACACTTCGAGTTTCCCCTTTCGTTTCATGTTTACAAGCACAAACACGCTTGGCGACTACATTGTTCTAGCTGCATCCGTTAGCTCACTTCTCCCTCCCCCAGACCGATTCCAGGGGATTGATAACGTTGTAGGCACATGTTGAATGGGGCGTTGGGTTTAGGTTATCTTGATGACTGTAATCTGGAAACACGCTGTTTTATTCACTAGTGGTTTCATCCAAGTTCAGGTGCGCTAATCACCTATCAGCGGATGCAGTTACTGACAGCATTGTTCGAGCGTCCTACAGTTCATCGGGCAGGATTAAATTTTTACTATTCTTTGTGCTCTGAACTACTTCCTTGTTGTTTGTCGTCTAACGAGCTGTTAGTTGGCCGTGATACTAGTATTCTGCTCCCGACAGTACCCTACCGTATGTGGCACAATGATTTCCTTTCCTGCATTACACAAGGGGAAACCTTCCAACTACTCTCATGGGCGTTCATTACAGATGAATCAATGGCTTGGGATCAGCCAAACAGCCTGACCATTCTCCACGTTAGGTGTTGCGGAGAAGTCGTTTACCTACTTACCCGAAACCGTAACAACTTACGATTTATAAGCTATATATATGGTTGGCGGCATCCGGTTTCGGATTTGCCTGTCACTGTGGCCAGCCACAGGACGCCTGCGCCTACAGAGGGACCATGGATGGCTTGCGCTGCACCACCCACAGCTCCATCCACACACCCCATATCCAGTGTAAACCCGAAGGAATAAGACCGGGAGGCATGCGGATGGGAGCCGCGTTTCATCAACGGAGCCGGCCCACACTCCTTCACAGGCAAACACAAGCACGCTGTAGTTGGGGAATCAAGTGCACACAAGGCGGTGGCTGGACCGTAGTCCACTCCACACTGACTGCATGGAACCACTCTTCGAGCTTAGCACGACCACAAGGACCGTGCATCCCGTCCCCTGCAGCAACGACCAACTGTCTCCTAGAGCCAGTATGGACGAGATAGTGGGTAATAGACAGGTAGGCACCTTGTCAACATGCACATCAAGCGCAGCCACACCTGGGATGTCAAACAACAGCCAATCACTCAAAATGCCGATATCGAATAAAGTAAACGCATATGACGGCATAAATACTCGCTAAATGAGCATATAGAAGAAATTGATTATAAGTGAATCCGTGATAAGTACAAAATATCCGAGTTATTTAAAAAATACCACGCGATACAATTACGCAAGTTTACCACAATTTCCATGAGCGACGTGTGCAAGTTGGGAGAAGATTATCAAGTACGCAGAACAAACCAAATAAAATGTAATAAATTTTATCCACATTAAAAAGACCTAGTTTAAGTGTACGTTTGTTTAGCCCAATTGCAGTGAAGAAGCATCATGAATGCAACATCAGTCTCAGCATGGGGCATATATATATATATATATATATATATATATATATATATATATATATATATATATATATATATGCATGCATGCTAGATCTTGATAGATGATCTACCCACTGCTGCTACTGTTGTGCCATGGGTTAATGTCCCGGACGCCTTGTGGCGACCGCTGGGTGGGAGTTGGGTTATGCCGTTCTCCCTGATTAGATCCAGGACACCAATCCGCATGCGTCAGTGAAGTGACCATGTGCCAGACCCGCTGCCTTTGGGGTGTACATTTAATCGAAGGGTTTGGCTTAGGACCCGAGTCGTTCTCCCGTCAGTGTCCTAGTCCATCTTCTTCGGAGGTTAGAAAGTGGTCAATGGCCCTATTCCCGTAAAACCTTGCTATGGGAGACAACAGGTTTATGGGTTATAAGCTCACAGCTCGATTGGAGTAGAGCACGAGCGCCACGCATTGTCTTTGACGGTGGGAGGGCACCTCCGGGTGTTCAATGGTTTGCTCCTGCCCGCCTCAAGCCTGGCAACCCCTGGTCAAATCGGTGATGCACACGAACACCGTAAGCGAAAGCCGCGTCATAAGCACAAGACATCATGGTATGAAGATATAGTAAACAGGGAAGGAGCTAAGACACAGCCTTGCTTCACACCAGAGACAACTGCAAAGTCTTCCGGGGTCTGTCCACTCAGTCGCACCCTCGCCCACATTCCACTGTGCAGACATTCAATTAAACTTACAAAATTACTCGGACAACCAAAATTACCCAACACCAGCCACAATGCCTCGCGGTTCACCGTATCAGATGCCTTGGTGAAATTAACAAAAACCGAGTACAACGGCTAGTGTCCTTCTCTTCACTTCTCCTGCAACTGGTTAGCCGCAAACACCGTATCTGTGGTGCTAGGACCCGAACGGAATCCACATTGCTCTTCCGCCACGTTAGGTTCCACAACCTGACTGACGAGGCGGTTGAACAGGATTTGGGCCATCACCTTGCCCCGACAGCTCAGCAAGTTGATGCCATGATAATTCGTTGCACATTGCTTACTTTCTTTACGCTTGTACAGTGGTTGTATAAGAGCATCCTTCAGCTCAGGAGGCACCTTCTCCTCAATCCACACGCGTTGCACCAAGTGGTGCAGCGCATTCACCAACACAGTTCTGCGATGTTTCAGCACTTCAGGCAGGATCCCGTCGACGCCAGCACACTTGCCATTTCGCAGCTGAACAAGTGCTCTCATTCAGTATCGGCGTGTCCGCCAGACATCTTCACCTCGTGCTGCTTGAGGCCGTTCAAAGTAGACCAGTCAATCTCCGAACGGTTGTTCAAGAGACACTCGTAGTGTTTCCTCCAGATCTGCATTATATCTGCAGTCTGTTTGCAGGTAGCGCCTGAACTACCATCGAACAGCTTCCTCGGAGTTTTCATTCTCGGTCCATACACCGCATTCAAGGAGTCAAAGAATTCCTTGTGTTGGCGGTGTTCGGCGTAGCATTCCATCTGCTTCGCCTTCTCCGTCCACCATGCACTTTTTATGCGGCGGTGCTATCGGGTCAGTCGCCGTCGAAGTTTGCGAAACTGACTCTTCTTCCCCAAGTCTCTGGGGTCTGCCACATGTGCTGCAAATGCTGCATTCTGTTCAGACACCAATACGCCATTGGTCGCATTGTTCCCATCAAACCAATCATGCCGCTTACAGTTTGGGTGCTCGATGGTCTCCTCGGCAGCAGCTGTCACCTGATTGCGAAGGTGGTACTACAGGTCACCCACTGTGGCTATGCATTCCACCTCACACAGGCGTGCGGCCATTGCCTTCTCCTACTCAATACGTTTCGCCACAGTACCGATGGAGAGCATGGTTATTTACGCCTTTGATTCACGGCAGGCTCATTGTACGTACTTTTTCCGCACACGGATATGCAATTTGGTCAACACCAGTTTGTGATCAGTGCCACGCTCAGCTCCACAGTGCACGGTACACCACTCGCATGTCATACTGACGTTCGATGACATAGTCGAGCAAGTGAGCGTGACCACTCCGTGCATGCATCCAAGTTGCTATATCACTCGCGCTCAGTGCAAACCGAGTGTTCGTGATCGTCAGACCGTGAGTAGCACCCGGTGAGAGCAGCCTGTCACCGTTCACATTCGCTGAACCAATGTCATGCGGACCGATGCACCGCACCCAACGCGCGCGTTGAAATCACCCAGCAGAAATGGTTGGTCGTTCCCGACACCGACCGTATCATGGAGGATACCTGAGTGTAGGATTGATCACGCGCGTCATCAGGATAACACGTGCTTATAAAAGTGGCAAACTTACCTCTTCCGAGTCGTAGGCGAGCAGTCATCAGTCGCGCTCTGATGCCAGTTGTTTCACCCACCAGCTGGCAATTTAGGCGACCTTATGGTGCAAATCCGACCCCGTGTTCACGTGGTGTTGAGGTGACGTTGTCCACCCATTCGAACGTGTAGCCAGCACCAGCTTCATTCAAATTACCTTGCTCCGCGAGCCGGGTCACATTGAGCACCGCAATATCGTTGTTGTAGCGCGTCAGTTCCATCGCGACCAGTGCAGTGCGTCGTTCAGGGCGCTCGCTGGAGTTCCGGTTCAGTAGTGTGCGCACGTTCCAGCACCCGATCATGAGTGTTTTACGCGGTCACATACGATTGCATTGGTGGGCAATCGCACGCATGGTAGTGGTTGTGCTGCAGTGGCTTGCTTGAGGCACTCCGTCTTGAGCCTTTGGTTTAACAGCCTGACCCACAAGGCAGTGGGTGATTTGGGGGTTTGCTTGAGGGACTCCGCCCGGAGCGTTTGGCTCATTAGCTTGACCCACAGGGCAGTGGGGAGCAGATCCAGCTCGGGAATGTGATTGCAGAAACAGATTGGGATCTGCTTGATGGCTGTCACACGCAGTCTTTGAGGTAATGAAACGATTTTTATATGTTTTGCGACCGTAGTAGAATACACCTGCGACCACGGCCAGACGCAGGTGGGTTTTGGCGGGTTTGCACCAATTTGACCAGGGGCTGCCTGGCTTGAGGCGGGCAGTAACAAATCCACTCAACATGGCTACTTATACACACATGGTTGGCGGCATCCGGTTTCGGATTTGCCTGTCACTGTGGCCAACTAGAGAACGCCTGCGCCTACAGAAGGACCATGGGTGGATTGCGCTGTACCATCCACAGATGCAACCACACATTCCTTATTCAGGGTAAACCCGAAGGAATAAGATCGCGATGCATGTTTCATCAACTGGGCTGGCCCACACTCCTTCACAGGTAGTCGGCCGGTGGCCGAGTGGTCTGCACGTTTGCGTTGCAACCATAAGGTCACCGGTTCGAATCCACGTAGGGGTGGGCGTCCTCGCGGTATACTCAGCCCGCGCGCGGCTGGTGGTGGTCGCGCGGCAGCGAAACGCCGTTACGGCGTTCGGCTGACACATTATTATTATTATTTATCATTACCTTCACAGGTAAACACAAGTACGCTGTATTTGGAAATCACTCGCAAAAAAGACGGTGGTTGGACCGTAATCCGCTTCACACTGAGTGCATGGAATCACTTTTCGGGCGTAGTACTGCCACAAGGACCGTGCACCCCGTCCCATCCAGCAACGACCAACTGTCGCCTGGAACAAGTGTGGACAAGGTAGTGGTTAATAGACAGGTAGGCACCTTGTCAACATGCACATCAAGCGTAGCCACATCGGGGATGTTGAACAACAGCCAGTCACTTGAAATGACATTGTCAAATAAAATATATCTGTTAAAGCATATGACTATGCCGATATAACTCTTCGCTAAATTAGCATATGAAATAAGCTGATTAGCAACGAATCCGCGATAAGTGCAAAATGCCCAGAAGTTACTCAAAAACTTCTACAAATGTAATAAACTTAACGAAGGTAACCACAATTAGCTTAGGCAACGTGGCCAGTTAACAGGAGATTATTCAGGTAGGCAGAACAAACCAAATAAAGTGGAATGAAATTTATCCAGCTTAAAAACACCTAGTTTAAGTGTAAGTTGGTTTAGCCCAACTGCGGTGAAGAAGCATCATGAATGCAACTTACTGACACACCTAAACACACCAGTTATCATGGACTATCTCTTCAAAAAGCTTCGCCACACAAAGTAAGGAACAAATATGATGCAATCAAAGTAGCTCTGAGGAACATACGCGGAATACAGGACGTGCTATACACCCATCCACGGTAGTGTCGGCTGGTGACCGAGTGGTCTGAGCGCCTGGTTTGCAATCATAAGGTCACCGGTTCGGATCCGCGTAGAGATGGGCGTCCTCGCAATCTACTCAGCGCGCGAGCGGCTAGTGATGGTCGTGTGGCAGCGAAGTGCCGTTACGGGTTACTGCTGGCGATATGTTAAATCTTCAATAGTGGGAAATGCGTGGGTTCCCATTTCGGCATATGACATCTAACCGACCGTAGTGTTTTGGCAATCATTTCGTGTGTTCAGTTCAGTAGAACAGCTATGACCCGAAGTTTGTGTAAGCGAACATATGTTTTCGGCAATTCTTCATCAGACTTGTACAGTTACTTGAAATGCAAACTTTTTTGTATACAGACCCAACGGGTCGTCAGTCAACCAAATTGAACTTAGTGCGCTGTGACACACCTTCGGTTAGGTTACAGTTGTAGTCCTACGTGCGTACAGGTCAACTGCAGTCCGTCCTGGCCAAGGTAGGCTCAACGCGTGAGTGAACCGTATCTGCGTGCACAGTGCTGGTTCGTACAGCCGAATGGCGATGGCTTCTGCGGCGTCTAATATCCGCTTACGGAGATACCTTGATCGATTTTCTGGGGCCTGATAGATTACTTTGAACGAGTCAGCCGACTTGGTGGCGTGACCCGTATCCGCAAGATGCGTGGCGATGGCAAAATTGGTGACCTTTCGGCCTCCATTTCCGAGCCAGGCCGGGTAGTGTTCCTTCACCCTTTCGGATAAGCGTCTTGTCGTACGACCAACGTATCCTGCCCTACAGGAACAGGTAAATGAGTATACACACCTTGATTTGGTGTGGGCAGGCAGTTTATCCTTGAGGTTTAGTCTCACCATTGGGCTGCTGGTGAACCGGATTTGCAACCTCGCCGCTGGGAATGTATTCCTGAGTGTGGCGTGAGACGGCGGAATAGATTCTCGGATACTATTTCCCCTTTGTAAGGCAGTTGTAGGAAAATGACCCGAGCACCGAAGTGCAGGGGACGCAGTTGCCATGACTCACATTACAAGAATAACAGTAAATAACAACGGTCGGATGGTGGGGTTGGGTGCAAATGGAACGTAGAGAAAATGAAAGCGAGGAGGAAATGCGTTAAGTTAATCAGTGTGGAACAAAAATTGACAACCAGATGTAAGAAACCGAATACAGTAATGCCACTGACTGCGTCATGCCTGACATGGTCTCTAACCATTGGTGTGGACCATCCCGAGGTCCCCATCCAAGAAGCTGGCACGCACCAGCCTGACCAAGTCTATCAGTCAATTTTATTCACACCACGTCATGGACTGGCTATGTCGCTGCTTCGTCCAAGTTGGTATAGCCACGGCCTATAATGCGCACCGAGGAAGCCGGTCAGCGGGCATACGGATGACTTGGAATACCTCCGTAAGCGATTAAGATTTACGAAGTACTCGAGTGAGTTGCCAGATGAATTCTTGCTAAAATCCAACTGGCGGATCTCAGCATTGCTCACCTGGTGTTCTCACCAAACGTGAGTAATGCTCCGCAAGCACCGGTGGTCAAATACGACCAAGCGTTTAATGTCTTTGTCGAGAAACTGGCCAGTTCTCTGATCCATACAATAACAGAGGTCACGCCACAGCGTTACACATCCTACCTTTTACTGACAGGCTGATATCCCGCCGTCTCCATAGATGGTTGAGTCTCTGGAAAGCCACACGGACCTTGCTGTTATACGGAGCAACTTCCTCAGTGATGTGACCACCAGAGGTGACACAGCTACCAAGGTAGGTGAATCGATCCAGTGTGCAAGTTAGGATTATCATGTACGCAGAACAAACGGAATAAAGCGGAATGAATTTTATCAACATTAAAAATACCTAGTTTAAGTGTAAGTTAGTTTAGCCCGACTGCGGTGAAGAGACATCCTGAGTGCAACCTCATCCTCAGCATGGGGCACATTTTGGCACATTTTCTGTTTACAGACTTGTCTATATATATATATATATATATATATATATATATATATATATATATATATATATATATATATATATATATATATATATATATATATATATATATATATATATATATATATATATATAGGTCTTTAAAGAGACCAATTTGCCATTTTGATAGGGAAATGAAAATCTAATGTTCAATGAGGAGGGAGGAAGTAAAACGTTAGCAAAATAGTTTTTTTAGTTTTGTGCATGCCGTTTTGCGTTTTTTTTGTTTAACAGGATGAAGAAGTGGTAGAACAACATTGACGCCATTGGTTCCTCTTGCGGGCCATATTCTCTAAGGCTACTAATTACTGGGAATCCGCTTCACTTGGTAGACGCACGGATCCAACTGGCGCTACACGCGAAGTTAGAATTTTCATGCTCCTTTTCCAGGTCATCGGTTGGCCGCCTCGGCTTTTTTCCATTCGCGTCCAGGAAGTGCAAATAACGCTCTACTTGGAAGGCGGTGGGGCGGCATGCGGAGTACGTGACCGAGCGAAGGCAATCGGTGCTGGATGATCATGCACTGGAGACAAGGACTGTCCGCTCCCATGACTCTGCTTCTAACTTCCTTTTTGCTAACATGGTGCTGCCACCTTACGCTAGCAATCGAAAGCAAGCGGCGGTTGTCGAACTGTGTCCGGTTGCAGAAGTGGAGAGAAGAGAATCCGGGACCGTTCAATTCCGGTGTGGTACTGTGTGATTATGTCAGAGGATGGAGCGGCAACAGTGATATCGGAGGAAGCAGTGGTGGTCATCATTGACTGACCAGACAAACACGGGGAAGTATGATTCAGGGAAAGAGTAGATAAGTGTCTGACGTGTGATGGAAGTGTTTGCAGTGGTAGCTTGAGAGCAAGCCATCAGTAGAGCGGAGAGTGCAGTTCAGTTCCATGGTTCATCAGCAGGCGAGATACTACTCGGTTGTCTAGGCCTAAGTCTTAGGTGGCCGCCACTCCGAACCTTTGGCTCAATAGCCTACCCGCAAAACAGCGGGTCGAATTCAGGGAATCGCGCCCATTGGAAGCCGGTGACCGATTACTCGTTTCATACGCCTTTCGTTTGGTCAAGTACCAAACAGGGGCTCAATCCTCCCCACGATGACATCATCTGACAACTGGAATACCATGCTCCACTCTAGGGAAACAAGGGGCAGTGACTTTATTTGGTAGTGAATCACATCCGCCACGTCGCCGTGTTGTTGAACGGACATATGTGGCTTTTTATAGGAAGAAAGCTTGCCAGACGACAACTAACCGCGTCCTGGAACACTGCCGCCGAACCATTCGCTGGAACGGGCAAATCCCGAACCACCCAGCTGGTACCACTAGGAGGTTGTTCTGCAAGCCAGCCTTATAACCTCTAACTCTTCTAGATTATAGCACGGACGTCACGGATTGTCTGTGACGATGCAAGATCCCAACTCTTGCTCAGGGAGTTGCCCTGCAGTTGTCTCAGGTTAGACAGACTCCAGTTGGCAGTGTGCTGACTCTCAAACCTTACTTGCAGTGAACTGTATTCGCAGATCTTTCACATGCTACGATGGAGAAACGCCTTGACAAATCGCCACATCCGTAAGCTACTTGTGGCCGACCGAAGCTATGTAGTCAAACGTCCCGCTTCTCACTGCCTTGGGCGTTCGACTGACTTGGCTTAGCGCGAAGCATGCCGACATCATCATCATACACGTTAGCTAAAGGTGGAAAACACTTCAGCTATTGTGCTGCCATACATAAGAAAAGTGAAGAAAAATGCAACAGGCACACCGGCTGAGTCAACAATAACGGATGAACATGGTTCCGGAGAGCTAACAGCCGGCTATTGTGCAGCTAAAAAGTTACATTATGCCTAGTAAACGAGATCCTGGTTGGAGGAGGAGGCTACGTGGGAGGGGGATGGACAGAGAAACTCATAACACAAAAGCCACTGTGGTCCGCTCCTAGCCACATCAACAACTGTGTCTAGCCAAACGTGTTCATCGTCTTTCGGACTCGAGAGGTTCCAGCTGAAGCCAACTACGAACTAAGAGCCTTTTTTCCTATTGATGAAGTCATAGTTTGCCTACCTCTCCTCTTCTCCAAGCCACACCCCTGGCGCACAAACAATGCACGTCACGTGATCGGTGGGTTGACATGCGCAACCCGTGGCCCAGCCATCGGAGTCCGGTGTGTGATGTAACGGTGCCGAGCGGTTTACTTCTTTTTCCTGTGACATAAACCATGCTCATTGTTCACAAGGTGTTCCCACCAGATGTGAGCCAAACTGCGAAGGCACCGGTTGTCGAACGTACCTTACCTTTTTACCTCTGCCAGTTTGATGCGCCAAGTTTCATAACCGTACAGCAGGGTCGTACGTACTGCTGCATTGTACACTCCACCCTTCAAGGAGAGGTATCGCGCCGGCGCCGTAGGTGGCGAAAGTTAGCAAATGCGCATCATGCTTTTGTGATATCTTCAATTCCAGCGAAGTTGATACAACTGCTGAGGTCGTTGAATCTTTGAACGACTTCTAGCTGATCCCCACTAATGGTCAGCGCAGGAAGCAATCCCTACCAATCTTGAAGGAGAACTTTGCACTTCGAGGGAGCAAAGTATAACCCAAAACGGCTGATAGCCGGTGCTAATCTGTATATTGCTGTTTGGCACGTTCGTGAGCTGTCACAGATTAGGACAATGTCGTCAGCATATCCCAAGTCAAGAAGTCGTTCACCTTGGAGCAGTTCCACATCTTCTAAGTCGTGTCCTGTGAATGCAGTCTCCATGACTTCGTCAATAGCGAAGTTACACATGAAAGCTGACAGTGGACATCCTTTTTACACTGCTGGAGATATTGAAAGTGAGCGACAGCATGCCCTCACTCGGCCTGGGATACGCGCGTAAAGCGCTCGGATAATATTTGTATATTTCTTGGGCACATCCTTCCTGAGTTGACATTCCCAAAGGTCACATCGATCAACCGAATCGAAGTCTCCTTTGATAGCCAGGAACACGACAACGGTGGGCCGCCAATGTATATGACGGTGCTCCAATAGCTGACGCAGTGAATAAGTGATCGATGCAGCCACGGCCTCAGCGAAACCCGGCTTGCTCCTCACGAATCTGGCGTTCACAATCACCAGTGTGTGAAGAATTACAGTGGCAAGTAATTTGGTGGCGATGGGGATCAGACTGATTCTTCTATGATTGCCGCATTCCGATCGTGAGCCTCCCTTGAAGATCAGGACAATAACGGAGCTGCTCCAGTTGGTTTTGACAGTTTGCTGTTCCCACAGTTTCACTAATAATTCGTGTAAATCATCAACAAAATCAGGGCTCCTGAATTTGAAGAGGGCTGGAGAAAGGTCATTTGGTCCCGCGGCTTTATTCAACTTCAACAGTCCGATCTCACGTTTGACTTCTAAGCGAGAGGGCGGATCTAAGGGGTCAGCCCAGGGAGCAGGGCGATCACTGCCCGTTGAAGAATCGAACAATTCCGGCCGATTAAATTGCTTTTCAAAATGTTCAGCCCAACGCTCCAAACGTTTTGACCAATTGTGGATAGGCTGTCCACTCTCGTCACAAATTGTTTCTCTAACACCAGGTCTCCTGCTGCCCGTTTCCCGTATCAGTCGGAATAACTTCCGATGGTTACCAAGGGCAGCGGCCACTTCCATCTCTGATACACGACGGGACCACCAGGATTCGCGGTTTCTCTTCAGGCTAGCACGAAGTTTTGCCCTGATGTCATTACGAGTCTCCTGTTCGCTTCAAGCCGGAATGTGCCGACGAGCATCAGTAAGTTCCAGAGACCGCGAAGAGACCCATTGTCCATGTTGGCAATTAGACTTACCACTTGAAGATTTAACTATTGTTAGTAAGGTCTGATGAATATACGACGAGTGACTAACTGTCCTGGATGCTAGCATACCTCGATACGCATTCTGAACATCTGGCTGGTGTCTATGCGTTCACGGGGTCGTCGCAGACGTCCTCGAAAACGCACTTGCAGTTCAGCACACACAAGTGCGTGGTCAGTGTCAACACCTGTGCTCCAAATCGAGCGAGTTTTGGACGCAACCCCTCCAACTGTAAATGATCGCAATGTGATCGGTTTGCTTCCAAAACTGGTCTAAATCTGATGGACGCCGTGTCATGTTCCGACTGGTGCTGTGTCAAAAGTTGGTGTTTGCAAGAAATAAGCGAGCATCTTCACACAAATGAAGCAATTGCTAATCGTTATCATTATGGTTGCCTACACCATGTTGACCGCCCGGATGCAGCTTATCAGTGGACAATTTTCCAGCTTGAGAGTTCAGATCCCCAGCCAGCACCTGCAGTTGCCTCAGGCCAGATAAACTCCAGTTGGCAGTGTGCTGACTCTTAATGCTTACTTGCAGTGAACTGTATTCGCAGGTCTTTCACATGATACGATGGAGAAACGCCTAGGCAAATCGCCATATCCTTAAGCTACATGTGGCCGACCGAAGCTGTGTAGTCAAACGTCACGCTTCTCACTGCCTAGGGCGTTAGACTGACTTGGATTAGCGCGAAGCAAGCTATCTTCTGGTTATCTCACTGCCTGTGATTCAGACTACTCAGTTAAGCACCATAGTTGGGAATCCTCGGACGATGCTCGCGTTACAAGATCTCTACCTTCCCTCGTTTCTGATCACTGTTTTTCATCTTGTCTAATAGGAAATCCATTTTAAATTTGTTAACCACACTAACAAGGCAGCAAGTAATCTTGCGAAAGTAGGATACAATTTCACATCACATCTTTTAATGTCCAGACTGTACCAGATCGGTCCACATTCGAGAGCTCTTATTTTATTTTCGCTTTATGTCCGAAACACCCTTACATTCCAATGAAAATGTGGTTATTTGACACAGTTTTAATAGGGGAGCTTACACTGTTCATTTCTGCGGTGATGTCCGTTTAACGAATAGCAGCATTTAAGTGATTGCAGGCATCCTCAGCAGACACATGGTCGATGTTTTTCCCAATGTTAATAACCATAGGCACCAGGGCAAATTGCTCTTTCATAGCCTCATCACCTGCTCCTACTGAATGCAACCCGAAAACATGTGACTAATTATTTGAACAACCGCTTGCACAATTCGAGTGGCTAGGTATGCAAATAACATGATTTTTACGATTGATGCGAACTATCAGAGGAGTCGCCTATCTTTGTCGGATAGATGCATCTGGGATTGCTTAACTGCGGTTAGCATTTGCGACACAGCACTAACTACAGGCTGTGTATTAGTAGCACAGATTACTAGCACCAGTTTCACTACTACACTTTATGGGACCTACCGAACTGGTGAATGCACTTGCATCAAGCTGATCACATCACCCCAGTATTTCCGGTTGATTTGATCACTCATGCGTCCCCGCTTTCACTCAGATTTCCTTCACCGTTGATGCAGCGGACAGCTTACACTTCGTGTAGCCAAAACATCCCCATCCACATTGCAACCGCTCAGGTGTGGCTGACAAAGTAGGTGAACCAAATACGACTGACTCGCCTCCATGCGCTGCGGAGTTGGCCCTTAGGTTGACATCAACCTCCAGAACTGTGTGTACGTCGCACCTCCACGCATGGCCGCATTTCATCACCAGAAGTAAACCAAAGCCAATCTCATCTTCACATCCTTTCGCTTTCATAGCGTTTTGTTCTCCTTCCACCTTTTTTCCTCTTATTCTAACTGAGTTTTGACATTCGTACCTGGGATGTTTCTATCGCAGCTGCTGAATTAAACCAGCCTGTGTATTATTGTCGTTTTGAGTGATGCTTCGCTGCGCCTCGGGTTCTTGCTAGGCTTGTGAAAACTGATCAAGCAACTTACATCACGTTTCCCTGACTTTGACATCACCTTTGATGTGCTCTTCCTGTAGAAAGCTAACGAAGATGTATCACCACTAGGCCAACCACAACTACTTTTCTCATTTCGCTATTTAGCCTATGCAACCGCAATCATCTGTGCTCTCCGATACTTTTCTATCCGCCTTTTATTTCACCAATTTACTTTCGGTCGCACCTCTTTACAGCTCCGCGGAGTGTACGATCAGATTCGAAGTGGAGCTGCCATTTCAATCGACGAGCTCATCTCGGCATTCGAATCGGTCGATGCGACATCTCCGTCTTACACCGCTAGCTTTCTCACTGAATTGCTTACACGTGCGTTGGACAGCAATCCGCGAATTGGATCTCAAGTGAAGCGACGAGCGATTGACCAGCTCCGAATGAATCCCTTATGACCAAGTTTATGTGGTTAGTACATTCTGCACTATTCTTCGCTGTTTATCCATTCCGGTGCATTCTGCCTTTGCCGTTAGTTTTCCCTATCGCGCTGTTCCATTTAACGCTTATGTTTACTCCTTAAACGAATCAGCGTTCCTGTTCCTACTACTTCTGCGTCTAAACCCGTCTCTCTTCCTTCTTAAACATCAATGTCAGTTTTATTTGTATAATCCCTGTGTTTCTCTAATTTATCACTCGCTAAATCCTATTAGTACAATCCTTAACATCAGTTAGGTCGCCTCACCTACTCAGTCAATGGTTATGTGTTACGGCGCCAGCAAATTGCCGCGATTTGTAATGTACCCCACTTCAGGCTGATGTTTCCGGCAATGGTATCAATGTATGTGGTAGATAGTTCCGTTTTTATGTGATGCTCAATAGTGTCACAGTCTTCACAGTTTTATCACTCGACAGGCCTAGTACCTAAACCATCATGATTGGTTCAGTTGATCAGTGCAGATGGTGAATGTGCCATCATTCTTTGCCTGCTCCACCGTGAAGTCGTGCATTTGCCACTACAGATCAAAACAATCCATGTCGCAGTTGTTGACACGCTCATAACCATACATCTCACGCCGTATCACGTGAAATCCGTAAGCAAAGTCATATCTTTTGAATATTTTATACCATCGATCCTCGGTCGAGTGGCAACACAGCCTTTTTATTGCCTGCAGTCTTGCAACACAGCTTTTATAAAGTAAAAGCTGTCAGTTTCATACTGTGTTATCTCGCACGTGTTTGCATTGCGATAATCGAAATCCTCCACCTCATGATTATTATATACCTTGTAGTCCCTTCCAGTCTGATGTCGCGATTTCCTCTCTCGATTAGCCTCATCTGCATTTCGATTTTTTCCTAATAGTGACTGTCGTGAATCGCCAATGAGCGAAGAGTTCAACTGGCCTATCAGACTCGTCGCGTTATCCATATCCCTTCTATTTGGTCCACCTCGGTCCGGACTTTCGAATGTGATTTCTAGCGATTTTCGACACATTTGCCGCTCAAAGCATTCTCCTCGTGCTTTTGCACTTTACTTCCTATCCACCCGCCTTCATTTCACTTCGTTGGCACCTGTACAGCCGGTCGCATCACTCGGTCAATTTCTACCTGACTATACTTTAATATTTGGTACGGTGTCTCTTTTTTGTACAACCTATCACATGTGATTGCTCTCACGATTATTTCTCTACCTGTCCTTTCCAGTTGCATTCTTTCATTGCAAACTTTTTCTCTGTTCACAACGATTTCTAGAAAAAATGAAATGAGGCTGTAAATTCACCTCAATTCGTATTGCTTCCAATCTTGTATATGTTCAGTCACTAACACCCAGCGCCACTGATTATCTTTTCCGCTTAACTTCGCTGTCTCGACTTTTCTTTCGACCGCATCCTCTTCTTCATTTCATTCTACACTTGCCTAGGTACGTCTTCCATCGTTGGCATCGTACATGAAACATCCTCAATACTAGTGTCATTTTACTCATGCGTTGTCTAGAATCGCTTCACACACTCTCTGCCTGATCTGCGATGGAATTTACTGTGCTGGATCGTGACATCATGGTTAAATTTCCCGGCTGATGGCCCATTCTCCGCAGACTCACTGCGGCTTGGTATGTGGGAAAGTGAAATTGCTTTCCTTGATCACCCCTGTCTCTTGCAAGTGTCTACTCTTATACTTTAATGAAACAAATGATTATTATAGACTGGGATTCAGATACTGGTTGCGACGGCGGCAAGTGATACTAGCTCTAGATACCGGTTTCTCAGAAGTACAAGAGTTGCCCGACCAAACGTGTATTGTGCAGAGCTGGACGGAGCTGAGAGCAGATTAGCAATAGCACCGGAGCAAGATAGAGCACGACTCAGAGCAATCGAAAGTGAACAGGGTATACAATTAGTGAAACTGAATGGACGATCGGAAGATACAAAAAACGATCAAATTCAGTGTCGAAAATACTGAGTCCACGTTCACTACAGATGTCTCCTCCCTAGAAGGCTGAGTGAGGAAAGGCTTTGCTAAAGATATCAGGAGGGGAAATAAGGGATGATGAGAATCGATTATCAATTACGATCCGTCTTTCATGGGCACGGTGTCTTGGTTCCACGAAAAATATACATTATGCTTATTACCAATAAATAGAGTGGGCGCAGACATCACAGAAACGCGGCGCCTGGAGTTCAATGGGTCTGAGCTTGTTAGCTGGAGTGCATCGTCGGTGCGAGCTCGTGGGACTGCAAAATCTGGTTAGTCTAGAAAATAAAGCCGATAGGCCATTTCTTTGCTGGCACGACGTTGCGCTTGGGAGGTGTCACTTCTCCCGGTACACCCTAGCCAACAGCCAAAACGATCCACGTCCCATGTAGAAATCCAAGCTTCGTCGTTTGGAAAACGTGCTTGCAAGCCAAGCCGGCTGTTTTCATCACCTGTAAGTGGAATTGCGATCTCTCAGAGGCAATGTGATGGGGCCTGAGGCTGCGAGCAGGTGGGCAAAAAGATGACGCGGTTTTTCGGGTGACTGGAATGCGAAATTCTAGGAAGGCTTGGGACGTGGTCGAAGCACGCGGCATGACGCCGTGTAAAAAACGAGATGAATAGTGTAAGCAAACAGTATTGCGTCTTTTTAAGTTTATTCAAGCTTCCTGGGTTATGCTTTTGTAGAACATTTTTGGTTGACACGTGGTTAACCTAGGGGGGAACTCAATAAGGCAAATGACAAACGTTGACAAAATCTGAAATACGCACCGAACGTTCGAAATGTCTACCACGTCGGTCAGTTGCCCAGGATTGAGGCTAGGTATGCAGGGGGTCAAGAGTGACTTGTACGGAAGATGCCGTTGCAGTGGGTGTACTTGTGTGGTCGGAACAGGTGAGATTATAGTCGGGTCTTCGAAGTAGGCAACATTGAAATAAGCGATGAACATTATTGTTCGTTGACCATTCTGGTTTATCGTGGAGAGGGCTTCTGAGTTTGTTGGAAACCCTGAAGTGGCTAGTGTAGAGAGACTGGAAAGGACGGCTGTCTGCGTTTGTGCGAACGGTAATGTGAGTTTAGGCGAAGTATCTCATCGTCAATTTGAATCTCTCTGTTCTGCTCAGGAGAAGGAACCGGGCGCAGCAAACACATGCGTTGAGATATAAAGTTAGTCGGTAGCATACACAAAAGCAAGGGGAGTGAAAGGAACTCTCCTGGCATCTTAATTGATGTGTCGCAGACCAGCTCCACACGTGTTGGTATGTACACTGATCCGTCAGAAGGAGGCAAGGGTCCTGCCAGGTCCAGGCGTACGTGTGAGCATCTGGGCTCTGGTGCGGGAATTAGCCGAGTGGGCTGCGGATGTGACGTACTTGGCAGTGAAGATGAGCTTGAGCTAAATTATGAGGATCTTTGTTTTCGCGTGGCCAAACAAAACGTTCGGTGAAAAGTCCCATAGATACCCGGACACCGAGATGTGATAGTACGTCTGAAGGAGACAGGCACGAGCGGTCTAGGATAACCTGTGAAAAAGTCACAGGATAGTTTCTTCCGTGATTTGGAGAGGAATGGGTTGCACAAGCAGTGAAGTGGACTACATGATGCGTTGGAGGTCTTCGTGCCAGTAAGCAAAAACTGAAGGGTGAGGTTGACACTTGAGAGAATGTCGGCGACGGGGTTGTCGACACCTGAAATATGACGTATGTCAACAGCGAACTGTGTGAAAAAGTCTAAGTGGCTGGTTTCCCGTGGTGAGTATTTGTCGGAGGCTGTGTTGGTGAAGATGAGAGGCTTGTGGTCAGTGTGGGATGTGAAAGCGCCACCTTTGAGGGTGTGCTTCAAGCGGCGAATCCTTAAGAAGATAGCAAGCAGTTGTATACCACGCGTGCTGTAGCTGGATTCCGCTGGTTACAGGCGTTTAGAGAATAAACCAATAAGATGACATTGTACACCGACATGTTTCTGGAGGATAGCTCTTACCGCGACGCCTTAGGCATCAGTCGTGATAATGATAGGTGCAGTAGATTCGACATGAGTGCGGAGAGTTGTGTTGAAGATAGCATCCTTTAGCTCGGTAATGGCTGTGTTTCAAGTGTCCGGATAAGCGGACTTACGTTCATTTGCTCTTAGGAGGTCAGTCGAAGGCCGCATGATCTGGTCACAGCGGGGAATGAAGCGTCGATAGTTGACCAAACCACAAAAGCGACGGATCTGCTTGAATGAGGTCGGAAATGGGAAGTCCTTAGTTGCGTGGATCTTATCAGTAAGAACTGCGATACTGGGCGATGAGACTTGGCGTAGGAGTTCTACTGTTGACTTGCCGAGTTCCGGTTAACTGTGACACCGTGTTGGATCAACCGCTGGAAAAGAGAACAGAGATGGTCGAAGTGTTTTCAGTTGAATTGGCTACTAGACGAAGTCTATACCACTATTGACATCGTGAATGAAGCGTTGGGAAATTTGTGCCGCGTTGTACAGTCCGAAAGTCATGTTTTAAAATTCGTACGGGCCGAAGGGAGTGATGGCGGCTGTTTTAGAAGTGGCTTTTTCCTGAACAGGTTTTGGGAAGGGCACGAACTAGATCCATCTCACTGAAGGCCGCCTTACCTGTGAAGAATGTAGTGAGGCCCTGCATGTATGCTATTGGATACCTGTCTGGGACGGTTAGCCTATTGAGTGTGCGGTA
Source organism: Dicrocoelium dendriticum (assembly GCA_944474145.2). NCBI lineage: Eukaryota > Metazoa > Platyhelminthes > Trematoda > Plagiorchiida > Dicrocoeliidae > Dicrocoelium > Dicrocoelium dendriticum. The sequence continues at coordinate 88,293,163 of OX104066.1, read as the reverse complement.
GTCACCGCATTTGGGCCATTTACTTTATTTCTTAAGAACCGTCTGCAGTGGAGAGTACCAAGTACGGTCGGAATGGCGGATTATCACGAGTTTGAGCATGTGCTCCAGCTCCGCTGTAGCTACGTTGTTTCTCGAGTGAAATTCGATATGAACGGCATGGGGTGGGTGCGTCATTTGTCTAAAAGTGGTGCGCGACTTGGCATGCCACGGGCAGAGGCACGTTCATTGGTTCAACTAGCATAGGGTAATTGGTGGAGATCCGGTTATGATAGCGGAGATGCCGGCTTAGGTGTCAGGTACAGTAAGCGTCGTTGCTGAGTTGACTACTCTCTTTTGATACGCGTCGTCCAAGAGGTCGAAATTGCTGAGAAAGTCCATGTTGATGATGGCAAACGTAGCGGTGGTTCTAGTGATCACCAAACGAAAACTTATGCAGAAACCGGAGTTAATAGTTAAGGATCGTTAGTCGTAAATTGGAATGAGTGTGCTGTTGGTGGCAGGAAGGTTGATGGTAGACAGCTCCCCAGGTGCAGTCTGAAACTCTATTTAAGAGCAAGTAGAAAGGTTTCTGTACAACTCTAGCGAATTATGAAAAATCAAAAACATTTAGTTGTGAATCATCAGCGGTTGTGTTTGGTAAGTTAATCGTTCATCCTTGTTCGGTTAGGAATTCGTATTGGTGTCATTATTCCCGGGCATAAGATGTCTTGGCATTGTATGTGCATCGTTTCACAAATGCACAGGTTTCCGAAATAATCGTTAATACGTGTTTTAAAGCACTTAACAGAATCGGCCTCTATTGATCTTCCTGGTAGTGTGTTCCATAAGTTTACGATTCTTCGTTCTATACAAAGCTGATGTGATACTTTGTTCATGCAGGGGACCCTGAGTTTGTAACGGTGTCCTCGGGTGTTACAAGGTTCCCGTAACCAATCTTGCATCAGCTCTGGTGTCAGCCAAAATTGCGGTTCCAGATCTAACAGTTCTTAACATAAAGGAGGCGACTGCACTCACATGGGTCAGTGCCGCTGGTCGCCTCTACGTCGCAGTCCGAACGTTTCCTTTTTGCGTCGAATTAATGGTACAGGGTGTACTGCAACGTTTGGCTTGCGAACCAAAACGGCAATGCTACCTGAAGGGTCGTTCTGGCTAGGTGACTTGTGGCTTATGTTTCTCGAATGCCTGGCGGGACGTTGAATGCCAGTTTCGCTAAGACAGTAGTTAAATTCTGCGACGCTGAGGTAGCGTTTGGACGACAAGAAAGCGAAACCGCGTTGTGACTACATGATAGCTGTGACAAAGCTGGAAGACACATTTGAGTTAGGATGAAAACCATCCGCTACTGTGTCGGCGATCTTAGGGAAGTCGCCAGGCGACGGCGATCTAGTCGCTGTTTCTAGCTAATGCTTTAACCAAAGTTCCCACCGTAATGGCCCATTCATCGGTGATGTACCATTCGACTGGCGCACCGCGCTGAACATGAAGGAGCGTTTCTTGTCCCACATCTACCGACCTTAAAAAGCTGTTTAGGGCAGACGCACTTTAAGAGTATGGCTGTGTTTTTGACTGGTTTCTTGAATGTGTAGTATAGAGGATACGGTTGCGATCGTTTCGTTTTTTTAGTGTTTCGTCGCGGAATGTTGTCGATACGCATTGGTGGAAGCGACCCAGCCGAATCTACTTCTCGCAACTCAAAATTCCACTGCAACTAAATCCGTCAGAAATTCGAAGTCAACCTCTCATCATAAATAAGTAAACGGTAAATCACTTTACAGTGCGGGACAGTGCAACCTAGTGGTCTGACCATCATGAGTGTTATAGTAAATTTGTCTAACCAATCCAATCTGCAAGATACTTGATGATACATGGTCTACCCGCGTAATAGTTGCAATGGAATTCAAATCAGCATGGCAGTTAATCGGTGATAAGGCGGTGTAGCAGTTTGCCATTTTCGTAAACAACTTAAACATTTTCTGGTTAATAATGGTCTCGAACCAATCATAAGGCCAGCATTTAGTAATCTAGCCACGGCATGGCTTTTCCTAGAGAACTCGCAAATTACGGCGCTTGCTCTGTCGCAGGCCTCGGCATGAGGTAACATCACACACTCGCTGAGGGCCTGTTTGGCGCGATCACGGAAACAATATAGAAAATAACGTGATTGTTGTTCACAGTCGAACATTCTGTCTACAAAAAAGTATTCGAACTACCTAACGAATTCCCAATACGTTGTCGGGTTGCCATCGAATTAACCTAACTCAACCCGTGGAAGATTTAGCTATGTAGGTTACGATGGAGATAAGCTATTCCGGAAACGTCTGTGATCATGTGTCTCGACTGCAGCTACTCGGCACCGCTCAACAAAGTTGGTTGTGCGCTGATTTCTTCACTTGAACGATGCGTAGTCAAGGACGCAACGTCTTAATTGACCATAAGTTCTTCAACCTACCCGGAGCTTGGCCATTTCAACTCCTAGCAGGTTTTTCGGCCTCTAATTGTCATTTTTATAGTTTACCCAAGTGCACAACGACTGTCAAACAACGGGAAACGTTACTATGCTCACTTGTGGTTAACATGCAAACCAGAGTATGTAGTATTTTCATCGTGATAATCACCAGTGACTTTCCGGGATTCTTCGCTTGTAAGGGTGATTTTTCTTAGGAGACATTAACCCACGTGACCACTCCAAGAGAAGTTGTTAAGTATTGTACTCCAAATTGAAGCGCCGTTGACTACTTGCACTACAAGGGAACTATTGATTACTGCGCTTAATTCTTCACTCCAAGGCGAGGAAGCAGTGTTGAGTACCGTAGGCGGTAATGCACTTGGGAGCCATGCGCTTACGCATTTCCACTTGAATCAAAACAACAAATCCAGAACTGTGTAACGGTGTCATTTACAAACAATTAGAAACACAACATGCACAGCACCTCAAGGATTTACGTTTCCAGGACAAATCCATATTAATAACTTCAATTCGATTTAAATAATCGAGAAATATTGCTTTAAATGCCACCTGCATAAACTAACGACGTCTTAGTACGCGGCGCTTTTATGTGACGAATTCATGTTGACGACCAAAATTAGGATGCATCGCGGAGCCCTGGACGTTGTGTCTGCGTGTCATGCACAGTGAATGTTTGGCACTGAAAGTGTGCAACGGTACACGAACAAAATGGCTTTCAACCATGATCTCTGTCCACAGCAGTATTGAAGTATTACGATGCCGCTAACAATGGGAGGTAAACGGCGCAAGGGAATAGACGATTGAGACAGTCAAATGCATCGTGTGAGGTGTTACTCAGATGTCTGTCGCAGGCGGTGGCACGTAATAGGTATGTCGATTACGGGAACACGGCGAATATTTAGTTGGGCTGAACTCAACGTGTACGGACGAAAGCTACAACGCGTGGAGAGCTGGTAAGCAAGAGCAGAGTAACAGCGCGACTCACAAAGAGAGAAAACGATCGTAATGTACCATCAACAAAACATGGACGATCAGAAGGTAAAACGAATGCAATCTAATCTCTCAAAACATTGAGTGTGTTACTGTTTTATGCTCACTACGACCGAAGATTTGACTGGATGTACCAGATGTAGCGACAGTGATCTTGTGCACATTAGGCCGAAATGAGAGCAACTTGTAGTCAGTACATGTAGTGAGACCAATACCCAAATGGAAAGGAAAGAAGGACAAAGTTAACTTGGGGTCATATATTCAGGATTGCGGTCTAGTGCACGCAAGCTTTGGTTTGGGGCAACATGAGGGTTGGATACTTGGTAATGTGGATCACTGCAAACGGATCATTGACCGTGACGAACGCTTTATAAATTATAATATTCGGGATTTTCCTAGGGTAATTTTCACCGTAAAGTATGCGAAGGATCAATGACCCCATTGGTACGTTGGTCTGATCTAGTTGATCTTTGGTGGTTCATTTACTACACTTAATTAATCTTCTTATGAACATCCGGTCTTGCACACTGCGGTGCGTTGTGCAGCTACGTTGACTAAATACTTCCTGAGTATCAGATCACCACGCATTGCCCTATCAATCTAGCCTTCTGGGTGGGGGTGCAGCTACCATCGATTGTCGTAAAACGTACTTCTCCGTGTGTAAGATTGTTCCCACATATGGAATAATGGTTTATGGCGAGTTAAAAATCCGTTTGGACTGATGAAACGCCGAAACCTTGGGACAAATGAAATTGCCTTCATCATGCTCCCCAATGGTTCAGTTACTCATGACTCCGCTTCAATTGCCGAGGTTCTGAATAGTCACTTTAGCCTATCCTTCTAGTCAACCAACAGCTTTCGCACGCTTCACTCGCCCACCCTAACCTCTGCACATCTATCTACCGTTGACTTTTTACCCCGTGGTACAAGCAAGCAGTTAACGACTGTTAAGTAGTCAAACTATGAAGGTCCCGACGGCCTCCCCTCTATTGTACTGAAACTTGGTGGCCCAAATATGCCAGTTACCCTGCTTAACCTGTTCCGTCTATCGACGAAGGCTGGGAAAGTACCTACACAGTGGCAAACCGCTACGGTTATACCACGTGATAAAAGAGGGCCCAAACGTGACATCTGGAACTATCGGCCCATTAGCTACACCTCCATCATCTTCAGAATGATGGGGAAACTAATTGCCCCAAAAGCAGTGGACTTCCTACGGGCACACGACCTTATCAGGGGCTCACAATTTGGATTCCTGAAAGCACGTTTCTGTTTAACTTGTCACTTGGCTTTCCTTAACAACCTTAATTTGTCCCCAGATTTACGGATGTTAGCACTGGTCATTTATATTGATATGCAAAAGGCATTCCGCCGATTACCGCAAGCCAAGTTGAGGAATAAGCTAGCTTCATTTGGCTTCGGGGGCCAGCTACTGGCATGGCTCATGTAGTACCTGTCGAACCGAACTCAAGTAGTTTGGGTTAGTGGCCACATTTACACGACTAAACCAGTGCTGAGTGGTGTAGTTCAGTGCAGTGCTATCAGCCCGCTGCTCTTCTTGTTGTACATAAATGATATATTCGATGTTATATGCCTTCGCATCCCATACCCCTTTGCAGACGACATTAAAATAGTATAACTTTTCAATCTTACAGAAGAGCTCTATCCTTCACACAGTTGCAACCGATCTGAAGGCATTGGAACTATGGTGCACCCATTGGACGTCGTTTTCACAGGAGAAGTGTACTGCCCTTCTGTTTGGCTGCACAATAGTCCAGGGGACCCTTACGCGTTGTGGAAGGCTGCTAACCGGCAGCAGTACCATACAATACATAGGCCTGCACTACTCTGGCTCGTTAAACTTTGCGGAACGCACCACAGGTGCGGTGGCAAATGCTCGCAGTCGCATAGGCCTACTATTCAAAACACTTACGACGCGGGAAGCGAGAGTTCTTCTATGCACGCTAACAACGCTACCACTGCTTGACTGTTGGGCGCTGATCTACAGCAACGCAAGGAAAGAGCTCGTCAGCGAACGTGGGCTAAGCACCTAATGGGCTCACCTTGGCAATTATCATACGCACAACGCAGCAAGACCTTGCATCTCGACCCGGTATAACTAGGAAGAATGACTCTTAACCTCCTCCTCATATTCGATATAATACATAAACCCGTCCACGCTCCTAATTTATATGTGCAGTTCAAGCAATGTCTGACATACTTTCTTCGGAACCGTGATAAGTTACTAATACTGGAAAGACCTAGAACCCAAGTCCGCAAAATCTTCCAACTGAACGGCTAAACCCACCTGTGGAGCCAGTGACCATCCAAGCTGCGAGAATGTAAATTATCGGACGTCTTCCGTAGAGAGATTTATACCTTATTTACCGTTAAATATCCTATTGGCCTCCTGAAGAAAACCATGCAGGAAGAAATGGCAAACGAAAACACATTGGCGGGCTACTAACGCCCTGACTCCACTCCAATTGTCAGCACTTTCTCGCTGTCCGCTCGACAGCAGGGCAGTCTTGTTTTGGTAGTAAATTACTATGCCATTGCTCCCACATCCCTTTCGATCCTGCGACATTCGCGATAAAACGCAATTCAAAACTACATGGACCTTTATCGTCCTACATCGCCAACAAAGCCAAGGAGCAAACAGTTGTAGAATAGGTGACCAGGTGTAGATAGGCGGCTGCCATCCTTGCCAAACTACTTCACGCTCACCTACTCTAAACCTGTACACATGGCCGCCGCAAGCCATCGTTACTCTAGTCTTCTTACATTCCCTGTAGCCCGTCTTATGAATCTTCTAAACTCCAGTTTTGGCCCTCTTTATTCGATCCTTCCCTGTATTTCTCCGATTCGTCACAAAAGCCGAAACACCAACATTATTACAGTATAGCTGACCTCGTATATTTGGGTGGCTCCACATCCCACCGAACCTTTTCTATTCTCCTACTTTTAGTATGCTTGGAGGACTGCCGTGTAACTGTGCTTAACTAGACACACGAACAATCCCCACACAGCTGCCCAGTAATTCCTTTAACGCCTAGTATTCTCAGCTTGGCCCTTTTATATCTGCTCACCTGGACCGCTTAGTAGTGCAATGCCAGCATGCATATCAAACTCATGATAGTCTGGTTGAGTATAAGAAGATGGGTGGTTCTCATCGCTTCTCGGATCGGGCACCCATACCCTTCTATTTCACAGGAATGTCTGCTCTGAGCTACGTTTCAACTTCATTCTTCCCACAACTCACATTCTTTTATTACTGTCCACCGAGTTACCCACCTGTGGAACCAGGACTATATTCTAACTTCTAGCCCATCCTGTAACTGGATCTCATTCATTACCTCACATACAGGTCGACCCATACCGATGCCTAAGTAGAATGATAGACGGGCTGTAGACCCGAAGTTCGGGGTGTATCACAGGTTGGGAAATATCCTATCCGTCATCCTTATATCCCTCTTTTTCCGAGCATACCAGGCTAACGGCCCGCACTGGTAATCCCATTCGCATCGACAATCTGAGGCCACCCCAACCCCTCGTAGTTATCCATCTCAACTCTACGGTTTATCTTCTTTTATATATCATTTAAGAACTTCGCTTACCTGTTACATCTCGCTAAATGTAAGCCTTAGTGTATGTCGATCCCAAGACGCCATTGTTACCAGGACACTCCAACTTGCTTCTTGCTTTATTTATTTACTTCTATATTCTAACTTAATTTTAAGTTCTCGTTCCCACGCCTATCTATTCGCAATTGCAGTCGCGCACCTAGTTTCCACGTAGCTAGCTCCCAAACTACGCATAATTGCGGGAGCTTGCATAGCCCTAGGACCTGGTTGCTGTTACCTGTACCCTTATTATGCCTAAATTCCTTTGCTTACATCCGGCTTGTTTTATTTGCTCCATAATAAGGGATCTCAACGGGATAGTCAGCGGTCCACTGCAGAAATAGTTTGAGGCCCAGGCTTTTGTGAACCCACTTTCTCCTAACTTTGTCCAGTTTCGCTTAGCTTTTATCTGTTATATGCTCATCCCTCGCTATTGGAAAGATTGGCTGACGGGCAGCTAAAAGCCCAGATCCCGTTTTCAGCCATTTTCACATCTTTGTCAGTTCATATTCTCTTGACTAGCTTGAAAGCTTGCTATGTGTCAGAGTGCCACTGTCATGTCGAAAAGTTAGATATCCAGGACATCTTGATCATCACTTCATCTTATCTTGGCCATCACTACGAAACTTATCATTTACCTGTTTAGAGGGTTGCATATTCCGGGAGCCCAGAGAGCGATTCCAGAAGACAGATCGAGTTGCAGGGAAACTTTTATTGGTTCAGCAAAAGATTCCCTGTTAGCTAGCTATAAACGAACGACACCGTGGACGCTCTAGCTAGGGGAACGGATCAAGCACAGCACACAGGGCAGTTGCGCGTTGCAACCGAAGCGAGCGCCAAGCAAAAATGGCGATGAGCAAGTAAAGCATTCGAACTCAGCAATCAGTTCAACAAACCACACCGGTTGCCTAAGTGTACAATTATAGAATTTTGGTTAGAATTTTACACAAGCAAACCGGGGAATCTCCAGATTGCTACATAGCCCTCTCCCAGAAGGGACTGTGTAAGCAGTCCTTCGATCTACGTGAGGACTGTCCGTCGCGGGCCAGCCTTCTGCGAGACCAGGTTGTGAAACCCGATGCAGCTGCTGGGGGAGAACCATGCAATCGGACCTTAGCGGGCTCCCACCCGTGTCCTCCCTACGGTGTCGAAACGGTTAAAAAAACTGTTTGTAGGGGGGGACAGTTAATAAAGTTCACGTATGCGGTTGAACTGGAAGATCGTTCCACTTGCAGTTGACGCGCGGGGATCCAGCGAAAGTGAAACCGAGGTGCAACCAACCGACGGTGTGTATGGAAAGCAAAACGAAAAAGCAGCATAAATGCATAGCAATACACAAAAGAGTGCAAAGCGAAAAACGTGCAAAGCTGTTTTGGTGTTTTCAAAAGGTTTTGCTCTTTTTTGGTAGTTTCAAAACGTTTTGGTCTTTTTTGTGGATTTTCAAAAACGTTTAGTAAGAGCAGAAAATTTCTAAGGCACGTTCTACGTAAAATAGTAAGTGCTGACGAAGTCTGAAAAACGAACCTTAGGTTTGAGCTTCCTACCGCGTTGATTGAGAGTAGGGCGGGTAGGAGTGCTGTCGGTTGTGGTTGTCGGTTCTGCTGGAGCGGACTGACTCGTCTGAGGTTGCGGTGCCGGCTGTGATGGCACGGGCTGTGAAGGTGCTTGTTGCACCGGCGAGTCAGACTTGTCGAAGAATGCTGGCTTGAGTCGATCAATGGTGATCGTCTCAGTGGTGTTGCGTCGTGGCTTGCTTATGTCGGGATCAGCTTGTTGGGCAGCAGCCATAGCGGATAGATCAATGTTGGTGCTAGGCGATAAGCTGATCTGTTGAATGCGTGAAAGCGCATCCGCGACGGGATTGAGAGCACCTGAGACATGACGTACGTCTGTCGTAAACTGAGAAACGTAGTCTAGGTGTCTAGTTTCCCGCGGCGAGTACTTGTCCGTTGCGCCATTGATTGCGTAGATCAATGGCTTGTGGTCGGTGAAGACGGTGAAATGTCGACCTTCGAGGTAGTGACGGAAATGTCGGATACCTAGGTAGATAGCTAACAGTTCCCTACCGAAGGTGCTGTAACGCGATTCGGCAGGTTGTAAGCGCTTTGAGAAGAAACCTAGAGGTATCCATCGATGGTCGATGAGTTGCTGAAGAACTGCACCGACGGCAGTGTCTGATGCGTCAGTCGTCAGAGAGAGTGATGCAGATGTGTCTGGATGGGCGAGAAGCGCTATGTTGGAGATAGCGTCTTTAAGCTTCTCGAAAGACAATTTAGCGTCGTCTGGAAAGTGAAAAGAGCGTTGTTTACCGCGGAGCAAGTCAGTCATTGGTTGAACAATGCTCGCGCAGTTAGGGATGAAACGTCTATAATAGTTAACCAGGCCAAGAAATCGGCGTAACTGCTTGAAGGAACTGGGAGCAGGATAGTCCTTCAGTGCCTGGATTTTGTCTGGCAGGGCTTCGATACAAGAGGCAGATATGCGGTGGCCAAGAAAGTCGATGGAGCTCTGGCCAAGCTCGCATTTATCGGGGTTGACGGTAACCCCATGCTGGGTTAAGCGTTGGAAGAGAGCGTCGAGGTGATGAAGATGTTCTTCATCAGAAGAGCTCGCGATAAGAATGTCATCTAGATAAGGATAAACGCCTTCGAGTCCTCGCGTTACATCATGAATGAAACGCTGAAAAGTTTGAGCAGCGTTGCTGAGGCCGAAAGGCATTCTGAGGTACTCGAATAGGCCGAATGGCGTGATGACTGCTGTTTTAGCAATGTCGTCTGGCGCGACAGGTATCTGATGATAGGCGCGAACTAAGTCGACTTTGCTGAAGATAGACTTGCCAGCTAGAGCTGAGGTCAAGTCGTGCATGTGTGGAATAGGGTATTTATCCGGGACGGTAATTTTGTTAAGTGCCCTGTAGTCACCACAGGGGCGCCAGTCACCGGATTTCTTCGGCACCATGTGTAATGGTGATGCCCATGGACTTTTGGACGGGCGGATGATTCCCAGTTCGAGCATTTGCTCGAATTCCGCCTTAGCAGCTTTGAGCTTGTCCGGGGCTAGTCGGCGAGGGCGGGCCGAAACAGGTGGGCCCTTAGTGCAAATGTAATGCATGACGTTCGACGTCACAGGAGGCAAGTCGTTCAGGACGCGAACGAGTTTAGGGTGCTTGCTGAAAAGCTCTAGAAAAGGCTGTGAAGCTTGAGGTAGGACACGAATGGGAGTGATAGCAGCCACGTTGGCGCTGGTCCCGATAATACTGAGCTGTGTCCTGGAGTCGATAAGCTTCTTCCTTTTAGCGTCGACGATGAGGTCGAAGCGTTGGAGAAAGTCTATGCCTATGATGGCGAAAGGCACGGCAGCGATTATGAAAGGCCAGCGAAAGGTTCGCCGGAGGCCTAAATTGAGCGTTAGCAGCTTTTCGCCGAAAGTTGCGATTGGTGTGCCATTGGCGGCACGCAGCTTGGTCGGCGATGGTGAGACGACCTCATCTGAGCTACGGGGTATAACGCTAACTTCGGCTCCAGTGTCGACTAGAAACTCGATGCCGGAAGTTAAATCCCTGACGCGGATGAGGCGACTTTGGTGTTGGCCAGTCGCGTCCGTCGCCGTTACGGACCGGCCGCGAAGTTTTCCCTGCTTCTCGGCGAAGTTGCAAGGCTTTACACATTTATGAGCTGCGGTACCAAAGCGCTGATGATACCAACAGCTAACTTGCCTGTTGCTAGACCGAGAACGTTTGGAGGGCGATTTTGAGCGGCTAGGACGACGACGGGTCATAGTAAGCTGTTGCACCTGGCGACTAAGTGTCGCAACTTGTGCCTGCAGGGCTTCTATGGTTGACTGTAAGCCAGTGATAGAATTGCCCTGGGACGCGACGGCATGGACCTTGCTGGCGTTGGCCTGTGGCTGTGATCGTTCAATAAATCGATCCGCTAAGTCTGCTAGTTGAGTGAGCGGAACGGAGCTCACTGTAGCGAGAATCGCTTGTGTGTTTTCCGGTAGCCGCTGTAGCCATAGTTCGCGAAGTAAAGTCTCGTCCATGGTTGATGAACCAAGGAGTTGCTGCATCTCGCGTAGCAGGGTTGAGGGCAGTTTGTCGCCCAATTGCAGATCCCTGAAAAGCTGTTGCAGGCGACCTTTCTCAGAGGGCATAACACGCTTAATCGTGGCCTCTTTGAGAGCCTCATAGCGGTTTTCGGTCTGAGAAATGATGACGTCACGAACCTGCATTGATATCTCCTTGGGGAGATAGGATAGGAGTTTGCAATACTTCGCGTAGTCGGAAGTGATTCTGTGGTTATAAAACCCAGCCTCCAGATGAGCGAACCACAAAACAGGATCCATGTCCCAAAAAGGTGGAACTGAGAGAGATACAACGCTAAGCAGAGACTCTACCTTATGGTCTACAGATTGCATGATTTGAAAAAATGACGCGAAAAAATAGGCTACCGTATGCAAAAATAAAACCGGAAAATATGAAAAATAAATGGAACGAGCTCACCGGAGAAAAGTTCGAAATATCCGGCGTTGAGATTGTTCCGGATCCGGGGTCACCAATTTAGAGGGTTGCCTATTCCAAGTTCAAGTTCAAGTTCAATTGGGACCGGAACAGTAGGAAAATCCCGCGAATGTTCCACCTTTGAAAACGTCGTTGATCCAACAGGGAAACCGGTGCCTTGATGTGCCAAAGGAGAGCCAAATCAACACACACGATTCATATGGTCAACCAAACAATGCCCACGTGCCCTGCACTAGCAGTCCCCGCTGTGCCGGCCACGTGAAGAATAAAAGAAAACAGTAGTGTCAGTAAAGAAAAGAAAACAGAGAAGACAAGCTAATCGAATATCGTAGGCAATATTAAAATGTAAGTTAAAATGAGTTAAAGAAGCGTAAGCCGTAATAGACGCAGAAAAGTTTAAGACACGAAGGGGAAGACTTTAAACTGCAGACCGAGAGCGTCAAGTCGATGCTCGAACTCTTTCAACGTCGGTGCCATCACGACGTCTGCAGGCAATGTGTTCCAATAAGCTATAACCCTACGCGATAATCTAAAAGTTGCCAAAACCCGGTCAGACCGGGGTTTGTGCAACTTTAATGGGTGGCCACGAAGGGTTGGCATTCGAGTTGGGCGAAACAGTCCAGTCAAATCAGGACCAATCTGACCCATCAATATACGATATGTAAGGACCAAGTCGCCCCGAAGCCGCCTGTAATACATGGAAAACATATCCAACTTACGTAGCCTCTCCGGGTACGTCAGCTTCTTTAAGTCGTACACCATTTTCGTCCCGGACCGCAGGACTCGTTCAACTGCCATCTTATCACGAACCAGGCATGGAGGACAAGCCTGGACGCAGTATTCTAAGTGCGGCCTTACAAAAGCCGAAAATAGTCTAACAAACATGTCGGTGGTCATGATCCCGAATGACCTGCGGATCATCCACAACATGTTGAAGCCTTTACGAGCAGCTGCCTTCCAGTGTTCACTGGACTTGAAGTCAGATGACAGCAAAACACCGAGGTCAGATTGGAGTTGAACTCGCGGTACCTCGTTGCCGCCAAGCAAATAACGCGTCGGCGGGTCATTCGGACCAACGCGTAGAACGGAACATTTCCCTAAATTAACTGGCAACTGCCACAAAATTGACCAGTCCCAAAGTCTATCCAGAGCCCCCTGTAGGGTCAGTGGACCAATCGGCTCTTCTATCGTGAACCAGAGTTTTAAGTCATCCGCAAACATTAGGGATGGCACACCCAATTCATCAGGTAGGTCATTAACGTATAAAGTGAAGAGAAGGGGGCCAAGAACCGAACCTTGCGGCACGCCACTGAGAACACATTGGCGGAAGGACAAGCTTGAACCCACCCGCACACACATTTCCCTTCCGATTAGGAAAGCTGAAATCCATCGTAAGACTGGTCCAGAAATACCAAAGGAATTCAGCTTGTACAAAAGGCGCGAATGTGGAACGGTGTCAAAAGCTTTGGAAAAGTCAATAAACAGCACGTCTACTGCCTTCCCGCAATCAACGGCTTCGGCCCAGTGTTCACGAGCGGTTAACAAGTTAGTAAGGCAAGAATAGCCCTTACGAAAACCGTGCTGAGAAGGATTAAGCAAGTCAAACGCTTTCAAATGTCCTTCGAGAGCGTCCCTCACGAGCTTTTCCAATAACTTGACCAGCACGCTCGTTAAACTGACCGGTCTATAGTTATCAGGGAGGTGCTTATCACCTTTCTTAAAAATGGGGCAAACAATAGCCTCCTTCCAGTCCTTGGGTAGAGAGCAGCCTTGTAGAGACTTCACAAAAAGATGCGTAATCGGAGAGCAAAGTTCATCAGCCAACTCGTACAACAGTTTGGGATGAATAGCATCTCCACCGGCAGCTTTACTAGGATTTAACTGCCTCAAAAGCCGGAGCACTTGAGCCTCGGTTATAGAAACCTCCTCCAAGTGGGAGCCCTCAGGAACTTTTGCCTGGAGACTGATATGCGGCGGCTGTGACTCTCTAACATAAACCCCAGCATACTGTTCTCCAAGGAAACAAGCTTTTTCGTGATCCGTGACAACAGCAGTGCCGTCCGAGCCAAACAATTCCGGGAGCCCAGAGAGCGATTCCAGAAGACGGATGGAGTTGCAAGGAAACTTTTATTGGTTCAGCAAAAGATTCCCTGTTAGCTAGCTATAAACGAACGACACCGTGGACGCTCTAGCTAGGGGAACGGATCAAGCACAGCACACAGGGCAGTTGGAGAGCGTCGGATTAATCGAAAACAGCTGATCATATTTTGGGGGCGGTACTGTTTGCTGTACTGGCTGATGGGGATGAATGATATGAAGTACGTTGTTAAGGCCTGATAAGGGTGTAATAAAGGTATATTGATTTAGGGGAACTGAAAATGGTGGTGCATTATTTTACGATGTATATGATGGTTTTTGTTTTAGTGTGCAGGTGTTGTTTCGTTTTCGCTGCAATGGCTGTGGATGATCCTGTTGCTTTCCGCGCTGCTTTTCGCCAATATTATAAGGCATTCGGTGAATTCGAGGAAGATTTGAAGCGGTTTCAACTTCAGACGGCGACCAGATTCTTCACTGCTTGACTTTGAACTTGGCCCGCTTCACTGAACTGAAAATTTGGCTTTTGTCACTTTTCTTCTGATCCAAAAGGACTTGGAAGCGCTAAATTACCTATACGGTTCTCTGCCGTGTATAGTAGTGCATGCAAACCACGTTCATTCTACCCATCCTACCCAAATACTTTCGCTCAAGTATTTTCTACTGCTGCTAAAGACTGACTGCTACATTGGATCTGGCGTTTTTGCTTTGTGGCATCAAGATACTGCAGTCTGCTGTAGCACTTTTCCTGACTGACTCGACTTTGAATCGCCTGGCTCGTATCCCAGTCACAACCAAATCCTTCCTGACGTCGCTACGGTCCGCCTTTCCACATCTAACCCTTCTGCCAGCAAGTGAACCAGGGCTTTCGACTCTTCGACTTTTGGGCTGCTATCTTTGCTGCTGCATACTTGAACCTACCCGTCCCAAAGGCTTCTTGTCTTCCGTGAGTTTGTTCTTTGCTGTTTTCTCCTGCATCTGCTTGCTCGTTTCGCCTTTTGCTTATTCTTGGTTCCACCTTCCAAATAACTATGGCTTTTGATACTAACGATAAATGTGGCGAGCACAGTTGTGGCACTGCAGTCACGGAAGGCATACAGTGTGACCGATGTTTATTATGGTATCATAGCACCTGCTCTAGGTTAGACCGTTCGTCCATTGATCTGTACACCCAGCATCCCCAACTGAAATGGATCTGTTTTCACTGTGTGTGCCTAGCTGATACTTGTGCTCGCTTATTACGCGAGCGGCTTGATGCTCCTCCACAGTTGCCTGATGTTCAGAGGGTAGCTGACGCGAAGTATCTGCAGCGGCTCTCCACCGCAGAAAAAGTGATCAGCGACCAGGCTTTGCTCATAGGTGCACTGCGAGGGAAGATTGACGAGTTGCGCGATTCTTTAAATAGCTACGCTCAGAGTGCGGAGATTGCCATGGGCAGGCAAAGAAATGTTCTTATCTACAATCGGGAGGAGCCGGTGATACACGAGGCAAAGGCTCGACGAGACCTGGACAGGAGACGAATACAGGACATCCTCCGCATAGCCGGGATACCTTTAAACGTCGGTATCAAAAGGGTGCATCGTGTAGGTAGCTGGAGAGAGACTGGTGCACTGCGTCAGCAAGGATTTGCTAGGCCGATTCTGGTTGAATTTAGGAACCCTGTTTATCGTGACCAAATGCTTAACCGAGCCGGCTTAATCGAGAGTCAGACTAATGGCCGGTATCAGGTGGCCCCGGACACACTTAGCTCACATGCCAAGGTCCCGCGGGTATGTCAGTCGGAAGATACTAATAACCGCTTGGCTGGCGTGTCTGCGACCTTGGTTAAGGGTACTCCTTTACATGGTCCCCGCATTGCATCAGTGCCTACCAGGGATGATTGTCCCACTGCAGCGGAGGTCGTTCCTTCGAACTACCACACCACAAATTCAGTATCAGATGCAGGTACCGCGAAAGGTGCTTCCTCACAAGTTAGTTCACCCGGAGGTACTTACAGCCGATTGATTGTATACCCTGCATCTCCGGCCGCTGGGGTCAGAGTCAGTCAGCAACATGCCACGATCACACCAAAAGGAACTGGGTGGGATTGCACTCCTACCACAGCGACAGTTGTCTGCTCGAGTCCTCAAACAATGCAGGTTGCAAAGGGAATAAGTTCATCGGCAGTTCATCGGCCAGAAACTTAATTTCGCGCGTCATACCGATTCAACCTTCCCGGGCAGTTGCGCGTTGCAACCGAAGCGAGCGCCAAGCAAAAATGGCGATGAGCAAGTAAAGCATTCGAACTCAGCAATCAGTTCAACAAACCACACCGGTTGCCTAAGTGTACAATTATAGAATTTTGGTTAGAATTTTGCACAAGCAAACGGGGGAATCTCCAGACTGCTACACCTGGCTCCGCTGCCCGCCATGAGCTGATGAAACTCAGACTTAGTATTGGTTGGACAACTAAACCCTACATTTTAAGACCTTACTCTTCTTAACTTATAATACTATTCATTCATTGTGCCTGACGCAGTGGAACAGCCAGAACCCGCAAAACCACAAGTGCGCTTGCGCACCATACATCCGAGCTTACGTTAACCGAACCTCCACTGTTAGATAATGACCCACCTATATCACATCTAAAAAGCAGTAAAGAGTTGCCCCGAAACTGGCATAACGGTGGACACTTAGTGTACTCAAGTATGAGGAAAACATATATTCCCAGCCAATTCGATCCTACGGTTTTAGAGCCATGGTGATCAAGGCCTTGCTTAACGGCCTGAGCAAAAGTATCAATGCTACAGCCTTTCCTTACCAAGAACGTAAAAACAGTGGTACTTTTTGCAGGCTCCACCACAGGAATTGCAAGCACGTGAGTTCATTTTAGCCAAATGAATATGGAGCTGGTCTGCTGGCTCCAGCTGGTCAAGGCATATATTGTCCGGCACTAGAATCTCGACCACATAAAGTTATCGAAAACGTATATTGCTCTCATTGCATTTTGCCAAGTTTTGTATCCTTACAAGATTGCTCGGGGGCTCAGCTTACCATGGGGTAATTAAAGCAAGTTCACAGATACTGCGTTTACCTTAGGTCCCGCATGGATCGATTGGCATGATCGCAAAGTTATACGCATTAACTTTTATTTTCAATTACTTACGCACTTAAAAGCAAATTCTTAGCTTGCAGGTCACACATGTAGTGCAACAGAAAACATGCTCTTTCTGTATCTTGTAACGTTGTATTTTATGGTTGTTTTAACCTTCGAAACCTCCATTTGTTTTACTGACTGCACGTCCGTTGTCACAAACCGTTTTGGTGAGTACCTCGCTGCACGTTTCTCGCTCTGTCTGATTCGCTTTCTATTCTTGTAGCCCACACAATATACATTGGGTTCAGTCGCCTCCGACCTCTATACTGTCGTATTTGACACGCCTTACGTGTTATTGCTTAACGACTAGTATCCCAGGCTCTGCCCAACACACGTCGCAACCATCGCTACTTCTGTGCTGTGCCCCGGCCTATTACTTGCGTCTTGTCAATTAGAAACTATCGATCTGCACTGTTTTTCCTGTTTTTATTACTTCCTTTCGCGGTTTGCTTGGACAGCAGGACCGCAAGCTTAGCAAAAATTAACGCAGGCCGTTATTCGCAGTTTTTCATAACCTGCTAACTGTCAAGCATATCGCATCAATTTTGCCAAAATAATGTAGAGCACCGACTGTTTGCTGCGTTTGGTTTATTTGTTTTATATTTTCACAATTGGCTACCCTTTAAGGCGCTTTAAGCTGGTAGTCCAATCCATTCGGTCGCCTACCAAAGCCACACAATGGCTTAATATATAAATGACACACTGCGTATCTTGTGCATGCTTAAAGAATTGCTTTTCCTAGTTGCATATATTACGCTAACACGAAAATTTATGTCCAGCCTTATGATTTTTTGCCGCACATTATTGCAATCAATTATTTTATTTCTCTCGTCTAACCTATTTCTCCTACACTAGTTACACATTTATCTGGATAATGGCTTCGCTGCTTTGTCCATCTGAAGGACGAAAATGAAAACGCGCCTGCGTAAGCTGACATGGTTGATAACGCAAACGCACTGGAGAAAACGGCAACCTAGCATTTATATTTTATTTGGAATCGCAGCGTTACAAAACACATGAATATTAACACCTGAAAACATCATTCACGAGCATGGTGCGTCTGTGCATTTTGCCGTGGCCCTTTTGGGTTTAGTAGCTCGCAGACGTGGATATGCACTTCTTCTTCACAGATGTAATATGTCGCGTAGCTTGGTAATAGAAAGAATTCTGAAAGCGGAAATGTGATATATATGCAGGACGAAAAAGGCGCACTAATGGAAGTAACTAATAAAAATGTATCAGCTGCACGCTGTAATGGCTGCCGCCAGTAACACGCGGGATGAGTATAACGCGCGGACTCTCACCTCCCACGTGCATTCGAACCCGCGCCGCAAGACTATAAGACAAGCTCGTTACTTAGGGTCGGATTTAACTACCTCTAAGCTACAATCCGACTCAAGGGGAATGAAGGATTTCAGGCTACCCAGTGTTTGGTAAGTCACCGTAGGTACGGGCACTTGTGTGGTAGCATCAGGATGGCTGGTTAGTGGTTCATCAAAGTATGCCCCTGTGAGGCGGTCGGCCGCCCTCGTTGATCGGTGACAATTTTGGTCTAAAGTGAAACGTTTCGGGAGCCGTTGCAGGGCTGAAAGGGCTAGTGTGGTTAGGCCTCAGAGCGGATAAAGACAAGATTGCAGGTAGAAAGTCCGCTGTGCATTTGCATTGCTCTAGTCTGCTCATGAGGCGTAATGAAGGCATGCGCTGAGCTATGGACGACGCAAAGTTAGGCGGAGTCATGCCCGACGATGCAGTTGGTGTCACCCATCCTCCTTGCAACTTTGGCGTTGTGCAGTATATAACCTCTGCTGGTGCACACTGCGTCATCATTGACGCCGCTGCTGCTGCCTAAAAGTAGGTGCGCAACGTTTTCGCTGCAGCTAGGGTCGGAGGAGGCGCAGAACGAGACTTATGGATGTCTAGGTAAGCGTTCAACTAAACCGTAGGCTGCTGGGTGTTACGCTGTGGTATGCATGCGGCTGCAGCCCTAGAAATTGTAAATGTATCTAATTGTGAAGATTCGCAGAGCGTTTGTTGGTCAGTTGTAATAGTGGATGGGCATCCTTTGTGCGTGGCGCGAGAGTCTGATAAGGCCTGGATAACAGTCGTCGCTGTGCAGTCTGTAACTGGAATGGCTTTTGGCCATCTGGTGAGTACCGACATATTTAAGAATGTATACGAATCTGAAGGAAGGAGGCAAGGGACCTGTCAGGTCTAAGTGCACATGCGAGAAAAGAGTCCGTGGTGGGAAATGAACCAAGAAGACTGCGAGAGCCACGACGTGTTTTAGAGCGCTGGCGGTGAAGGCAGGCGCTAGCCCAGGTATGAACATCTTTGTTTACGCGTGGCCAAACTAAACTTTGGGTGACCAGTTTCAAACCTGCACGGATACCGAGATTAGTGAGTGCAGTGACTCCAGTACTGCGTCTAAAGAAGACGGACACGAGGAGACAAGGACATCATGAGGAAGGGTTACAGAGAATGGTTTATTCTGCGGTTTGGAGAGAAACAGGTTGCACATGTAGCGGATTTTACTGCAGAGGGCGTTTTATGTGTCCAGCTTGAGCTGAGCCGGGGCAATGGCGGCAAGGTCGGCGGTAGGCAGAGACTGGAGAGTAAGGTTTAGGAGTGTTATATCGTCGACACCTGAGACATGGCGTATAGCAGCAGTGAACGACGTGACTAGTTCTAAGTTGTTTCTCCGAGGTGAGTTTTGGCGGCGGTAGATTTAATGGCAAAGCTGTGGGACTTGTAGTCAATATAAACCGTTAAACCGTGACCTCTGTGAGTGTGTCGTAAGTGAGGACCGGCTAAGTATATAGCGAGTACTTCTCTGCCAAACGTGCTGTTGAAAGTTTCCTCTGGCTGCAGACTCTTGGAGGAGAACACAAGGGGTTGTCATTGCCCACCAACGTGTTGTTGAAGGACCGGTCCTACTGTGGCGTCCGAGCCACTAGTCCTAATAGAAAGGGATGCGGTCGATTTGGAAACAGCGAGGGGGGCTACGTTAGTAATGGAATTCTGGCGGTCGGTGAAGGCTGTCCGTACTTTGTCAGGGACACTGAACACGTTCATTCCCGCTGAGGAGATCAGAGGCTGCGTGTGCTGAGCGCAACATGGAATGAAGCGTCGATAATCGTTGACTAAACCGCAACATCCACTGTGGTGCTTGAACAAAGTCGGAGCAGGTAAATCTTTAATTGACTGCATCTGGCCAGGAAGGGGTACGATGTCAGACGACGCAACGTCGTGGCTTAGGAATATTACAGCTCCTTGCCAAGGTCGCACTTAATTGGGTTGACTGTGAGACCGTGTTGGATCAAGCGCTGGAAGAGACTTCGAAGATGTTCGAGGGGCTCTTGTTCCGAGGAACTGTCTACTTAGCTACCATGGTGGCAGAAATAAGCAACGTCTAGGCCACGAGTGACATCGTGGATGAAACGTTGAAAGTGTTGTGCGAATTCGCACAGTCTAAATGGCATTCTTAAAATTTCAACCAGGCCGAAAGTAGTGATAACGGCTGCTTTAGGAAGGCCGTTTTATTTTACAGGTCTCTGCTGCTTGGCGCAAACCAAATCGATCTTCATAAAGATCGTCTGAATCGTGAGACATGCGTAAGATCCTGCATGTGTGGAATGGGATACCTAGCTGGGACGGTTAGCCGATTGAGTGCGTGGTAACCACCGGAAGAGCGCCAGACATCAGATTTTTTGGAGATCATCTGCAGGCGAGAGGAGCAAGGACTGTCGGAAGGGCGGATTATTCCAACTTAGCTTATGTGCGCAAACTCCGTCCTGGCTACCTTTAGTTTCCCGGGTATTACTCGGTGTGGACGGCATGAGACAGATGGGCCATTCGCCTGTATGTGGTGCGTGACTTGGACTGCCACGGGCAAAGCTGCGTCCACTGGCTGAACGAGCTTGGAATACCGGGAAAAGAGGTTGGCGAAGTCTGGCGCGGTCTAGGGAAAGCCTAGACTGGTGTTATAGGTGCGATCTCACCTTTGTTGCCATGTACACTGAGATTTGTTGCAGTGTGATCTATCAGATGGCGTCTCGCCTAGACCAAGCGGTCGAGATGCCTGCTAAGTTTACTGCCGATAACGCCAATGTGGCCTGCAGGGACGGTGAATACCCATCGGAATGTGCACCGAAGACCTAGGTTCAAGGTAAACGACTGTCGACCGTAAGTGATTATTGGCGTGCCCTTGGCGGGGCGTATGCTTGTCGAGTAAGAAGCGATGGGCTTACCTGGTATAGGGGAATGACGCTGACTTCCACCTCGGTAGCAACTAAGCACTGGATATCCGGCTAATTTTATCCAACCCATGGACACCAATCTTCCACTCGCATATTGCTGACGATATCAAACATTAAAGAAAGGAGCAGCACAATTACCGGCACAAACCACATAACTACGTACACATACCCAGACATTTACTTGCCTACCTACCACTACACAAACATATACGGCAAACATATAGAAAGTTGCACATTCCTGATCACGCATTGTTATGTCAAAATGATCATACCTGTAAAGACGCGCCTTGTCTTTTCGGGAATAAAAGCTTTATTTATGTTATTTATTTATAATCTTTATGTAGCTGATGACTTTTGGTTTCGCTGAGAGAGTTAGTCGCCATTACGTGCAGGCCTGAAAATTTCCCTGCTTCGTGGCGGAGAAAAAAGTATGACTGCTCTCATTTGTGGGCTTCTTTTCCAAAACGCGTGTGGCAAAGGCAACAGCTTGTATTTTTACGCTTCGAAAGAATGGGTGATAAGCTAGATCGGTGATGCTGCTTACTGTCTCTAGAAAGTTTTTCGACTTGACTTGGTAGCGACGTTATTTGAGATGATAAGGCGTAGCTTGTTGAGGGTTCAGTAGTCGCAGTTGTCTCCGGGGCTGCGAAGGGTATAAGTCGAGTAAAATTACTAGGTCCGTTCGTTAAATGAGGGCGTCCAATGACACCGTCTGCTAATTCTGCAACAGCTGCAAGAGACATGGCTCTTGCCACGTTGAGGGTGGCCGGGTGGTTTTCGAGAGACGTTGCATCTATAAAGCGCAGAGAATCCCAGCTTCCATGCTGTATGTGCTGGTAAGCCGTAGCTAACGGACTGACGCAAAGCGTTTTGCAGCAGGGGTTCTTCGGATCAGCTGAAGTTCCAATGACTGATGTATAGCTGCAACGGAAGTAGTGCTGTCATACATAAAAAAGCAAAGTTAATGTATATGGTAAACACATAAATGAAATGATAAAACTGAAATAAATCCATAAAATATTTACGGTAGCTCTGAAGGAACATTAAAGTGAAAAGGTTAGGAGCAAGTATATACGTGTTAAGATGAAAGCATTTATCAGTTCCCTTGTAATTTGGTAAATATATATGTAAGTAAATTGTTAGAATGACGGAACTACTTTACTGTGTTGATAACAGCTAAGGCATATTGTACTTAAAAAATTTACCACTGAAGAAACATTATAATAAAGTCTATAACCATTTCCACACGCGTTTCCTTGCAGTCGTTTATCGCTCCTTATTTGCTTTAGGTCACACACTGGCTCGGGCAATAGCTTTTGCACCAAACCACAAAGCAGGTTTTCGGCTTACCTAGAACCCCGTTAGTTACGGACTTCGGGATATGCCTAGATGCTGTTGCACCTGTCACAACAAGACTGATGGCATCCTGTCCCTTATCTGCGGCTTTGTAAATACTTGCTGCAGTCGGACCTTATCAGAAGACTGAATCGTTGGATGCTCGCCTGCTTTATGGTCGCACATTTCGTATCGGGAGGATAGTAAACTATGATGTCGCTCACCTGGGAGAATATACTTTGCGGAATCCCAGACATATGTTGATGTTATTTAGCAGAAGGTGGATTCTAGCAAAAGGTGGATGCTAAACGCGCAAACCGTAGCCATGGGTCACTCTCCGTAAATGTGTGGAGGCTAGCCCGGCGACACTAACCACGTACGTAGATGGTTTTCATAAAAACTATGCATCATGAGAAATGAGTAAGCATTTGCTTCAGATAAGAAAGGTAAACGACAGCGAGTAATGAAGCAAGACGGCACTGGAACGAAATCACCAGAATGACAATTCTACATGTCGGACTGCGTGTTCTCTTCCGGGGTCACGTTAAAGCCATGTCAAATACTGGGTTGTATAAAAGTTGGAAGAGACTGTACTCAACGTTTGTTGTACAGACTAAAAAATAGGAAGCGGATCAACTAACGCGAGAAACCGTGCATCACATTACCCACAAAAACAATTTGCATCAACTTCAGTTTCATTTTCCGGTGGGAATGAAACGATAGGAGAATCTCTGAGGGTCCTAACTTGAATGGGTCGTTGCGCCAGGAATGAATGAAGCGCTCATTGTTCTTCATGGCTGCGAACCGGAGCACCCGTATCGCACCCGAGCCAAACAGTTAATGCCCACATTTCCTGCTCTAGCAGTCCTCGCTGCGGCAGTCACATCAACTAAGCAAAGGCTAGGAAGAAAACTCGAAGGTACAGCATAATGAAGTGCAATTGAACAAAGAAACTAAGGCCAATGCAGAACGAAAAGTAAGGAAAAGAACATCGAAGTATGAAGATGCTGGTTAAACAGGAAAATGAAACGGTTCGTGTCTCCAACCAAGAGCGTCAAGTTGCCGCTGCATCCTATTAACCGTAAATATCCTGGTACCACTTTCCGGAAGCATGTTCCAGCGCTTGTTTACTCGGCGTGACAGCCGTTTTTTAGCCCTAATCTGAGCTGGCCCCAGTTTGCCCAGCTTCAATGAATAACCTAGTAAAAATTCAGTCTAGCGGGACTGAGTAGCCTACATAAATCTGGACCAACCTTCCCAATTAATCTATGGTAGGTTAGAATTAGCGCAGCGAAGATGGCCTGCGCGAACAGTTATAGCGAAACAGGTTGAACTGTTTCGCGTGTGGTTTACTTCAGCCCACGAAGTCCATACCTGGCTTGGTTGGCACATGCCAGGAGCTACATGTGTCGGCTTCGCTCCCTGCTTATGGGGAACATTAATTTTCCTCGTATACTTTGGCTTGAGGTACAACTGTTCTCCGGGCACTCTGAAACCGAGCCGCTAGTTATGTAGATGGTATTTGGAAGGGGGCCGCACAACATGTCTGCCAACCGACGCGCGGTATACAGCATAACGCTCCATCGTGCCTGGACATACTATTAAGTAGTTGCTATCAACTTGTACATAAAACTCAAGTCTTGGATACTCTGGCAGCTAGTGACCAGCTTATGGTGTTAGCCAGCCTAGAGCTGACGCTGCCCTACTTACTTTCGTCCGAAACGTCCTAAAATTATTGAAAGACGGACTTCAGTGGACTAAATCGAGCCGCTAGTGAAGTAGATTGGTCGCTGCGGAAGGATTACTCAGTTGAAACCATTTAAGCTGTGATAAAAGTGAGTGTACGCTCGTTGTGCACACGTTTCTTACTTCTCTGCTATCGGAAAGCTGGACTAGTTAAGCCACCTTGGTCCGACGGCGACGGGTAGTTTGGAATAAATTTCTGGTGTCTGACTACCGACGATTATGAGGCGTACAAAAGGCACCGGAAGCTAAGCAACAGCGTGACAACACGAAAGTGTCAGCAGCTCGAAAAGGAGCTTGCGACCACAACGAAGCCGGCCCTACCGATATAGAAAATAGAGTCTAAGATATAAAACTTATGATATTTATCTAACAGATATGTGTGCTTGTCGGGCCAAAGGTCCATAGATAAATAACTTAATTATTGCTTATCGTGCAATGCGAGACACGGCTATGTAGACTTGATAATGTATAATGTGTCCAATGATCCTACAAGTCTCCTGTATTATCCAGGTATACCTGTCTCATGCAGTTTTACTATAAGATTCATAACCACGTAGACGCCTAAACAATAAGGAACTCCTTATTCGTATCGGTTTAGATGGCTCAGTATCCACTGAAAATGGTACACGGAGACCTTCCGACCGTGGACTAGTTATAGGTTGTCCTGAAATATCTTGCGTGTGTGACATACCAACTGCATTCTTAGCGATTTCGCTAAACATTAACGCTTATTTACCATTATTTGTTATGCTTACTAGAAAAGTGTGTTTTTCGGCCACTTAAGTCGTGCCTAGTTACTGCGGGGTATCTCGGGCTATATAGAGCATTGCTAGATAGGTATGACTATTTAGAACTTACACCGCTATGCCATACTTTATATTTTAAATTTTTTTATACCTGTTTGCAAAGCAGCATTTATAGCAAAAAGGAATAAGGTTATTTTTTGACCAACATTTAATCGCGAATAGCTCGCTAAATACCGCGTGTATCGCATCGCTTTTATTTTACCGTAAACAACTTGTTCTGTGCAGTTTATTATGTGATAGTTTTTAAGAAATTCTAGTTTTATAAAAGGTTTTCTTTTGTTCTGATAGTTACTCGTTTCGAATTTGGCGCTAGAAATCAAATTTAGAGCAAGCAATATTGAATATTTTTTTGTCAACTTGGATTTTCCTAGTTAAGTAAGCTGCCTTGGTATGTCCCTTAATTAACGCATTTCTTTTTCGTGTTTTAATAATTGATTTTAACCTTTTCTTTCTTTTTAGAATCACGCCACTCCAATTTCTTTCCGTTAAATGTTCCGCGCATTAAATGTGCCGACTGAGCACGCCGAAATACTCAAGAATTTATAATGAACTGTAGTGAATTGTATCCTGATTCCAACGAAAACATGCACAACTACGGCTCTGCGCAACTTTCACAACAAACAAAATCAAGGCGCACAATTATCAGCTGAAGGAGCCAGAAGAATTTCTAGGTGGGCGCGTACAACCACTTCAGCCTTGCACGCAACAAACTCTACGCATTCGTAATTGGTAACAAGGAACATACGCTCACACTGTTCCCACTTACATGCAAGCGTATGAGATGAATGTAAATATTGATCTGATCCCTTACAGGCACAGCATCTATCTAGTCTAGAAATATACCTATTTATTTAGTAACTTAGGATTTTTGCTTACGTGAAGCGGCGCCTGTGCCCCACAAGTGACGCAGCTGTGATAGTGGGCACCGAGGGGGCAGCCTCCGACCTCCGGCACTGAAAGTGCTTCCGCATTGTCGGAACGCTTTGCTTCTGTATCTACAAGTGGTCGTGCACAAACGCCGTGCTCGACGTGCGCAGCCCTTACTGCACCCTAGGAGCTTAATTGCGGGGTAGAAGTGGTCCGCGCCTACTCACTATGCTTGATTTCATAAAACCTGCCGGCCCACATGGACTTCAGCCGCTAATGTTGAAGTCCTAATCGGCCATCATCTCGCCTGCCGTGACGGATCTGTCCAACAGATCACTGCCCAAGGGTGCATTGCCGAGCGCTTGACAATGATCGGGTGTATAACCGATCCCAAAAGATGGTGGCCTATGCTATGTGAACTAGCACTGGCCGATTTTCACACTGCTTTGGCGAAGGTGCTCGAGAAGCCTGTGAAAATAAATAAATAAATAGCATGTTCTCGAACTTGTCGAGGCACCTCAAACCAGACATGATCATCATTTACATGCACTCAGGTTACGCAACAAACGAGTTGCTATGTATCTAATCGGCAGTAAGCCAATAGTTGTTCAGGCTGTAAAAATTGTAAAAGTAATCATAAGGAATAAAGTCGTCAATGAATGACGATACATTGGGTTCTGGCGTGCTTAGTGTAAACAGTCGGGGCACTATATGTGTAGTGAAAACGATAAATATAGGCAGGGAGCATCATATGCTTGAACGTGGCAGGAAAATATTGAATTATGATTTTACTCGACTTGCCAAAATGCAGTTGTGAGCATTGACTTTATTCAGTGGCGAGTCACATCCACCAAGTCGCAGTGTTGTTAAACGGACATTTGTGGCTTTTTATAAGGAGAAGGTTTGCCAATCGAAAACCCACCACGTCTTGGAACACTGTCAAAAATCCGTTGATACACTAATGTACAACTGGCAGACCAGCTTGCCGACTGATTTCACACTGGTTATCCGCAGTCAAATAACTTTCAATTTCCTCTGTTAGTTGATCAGGTATCTTCGTCACGGCAACTATAATGGCTGGGCAAATGGAGGATGAAAGCTATACGAAGAAGCGTCTTTATGAGTGTCCAGGTGAGCAACCCGTCAGTTTCTTGCGTCTGGATTTTTCAGGTTTTTGTATACAATTCAAAAGTGTGAAGGCCTCGTGTCCAGCTATCATTACTGGACAACGTTCGTGGTAGTGAGTGCAGTTGTATCCATTAGCTATACAGCCATGTTCCTTGCAGGTCATTGTGGGGTACTATGTCCTGTCCCGGGCAAAAACGGTTACTCAGGTTAATCCCAGGTCCCCAAGCAATTCTGGACCTCGGAGAAAAGGGAAGGTGAGAGACAACAAAGGCCGCAAAGAACAAACGTGGAAACAAACATTGTTAAAGTCCTATGTTATGACATTTAGAGTGGAGACAAATTGACGTACAATTTGCAAAAATGATTGTGCTGAAAGTGTCTTTTGAACGTTCTATGAAAAGCAATGGCCGTATGGGTAGATTGCTACCATCTACATGGAGTACAAAGCGTCGCGCCAATAATCAAACCACGCAGTTTCGTTTTACTATGATGCAACTATTGCGTGGGAAGCTAGAAAGCAGAATTCAAAGACCAACAGCGTTTGAATGGTGGATGAGCAGCTGGTAGACAGCCTACTTCTATAGGGATCGCAGAATAAGTAAGGGAAGGTATAAATGGCTTGCGACGAAAGAGACTCAAAGGTAAATTGGTGCTGTCAGCGGCTAGATAGGACTCAAACGCTGAGAACGTCTTCGAGGGATCAAGAGAGAAGGACGACACGAGGGTACTAAGAGAATAGTGCTATGGTCGACTATGCGAAAAGCCTGTGGGAGAGCTTACCTCCTACATAAGTGAGTGTCGGAACCTTCGCTGCAAAATCACACAGAAAACTAGGTGAGAAAGGATTGATCGATAGAAGTGAAGTAATAAAATCAGTTAAAGGAAAGCGAAAGTGCGAAACAAATGTATACGTAGCGTCTTGCAGTGAAACGCGTTATTCTAGGATGCTAAGCAAACGGCAGTAGGGTATGCTGATCCAGGAAAAGCCGGTGAGTCTGTTGGACAAATATATGAGTAAGTGTCGCAAACATAGCAGCGAGTAAGTGAGAAATGAACACCTAGAAATGAGAAACAAACGGGCGTTTGTGTGCTGCCCAGATGAGAGGTGATGAACTAAAAAGTTAAGAAAGGTTAATTGACGGAATGGGCAGCGAACAGCCGGAATGCAAGCGTACATTAAGGTTGCTGATGATATCAGAACATGAGGTCTAACGGCAGCAGCTAGGGTGCTGAGATAGTAGTACCAAGCTGGATGGAGTCAGGGAATGCTAGCTAGAGTGCTGGAGGATTGCATGTAAAAACGTATAAGACCATGAAGCGAGTAAGGGATAGATGAACCTCTAGAAATATGAGTCAAAACAGCAGCTTGCGCTGAAGGTATGAATATGCTTGCACGAGAGAATAAAGCCAAGAGTGGTCTCGTGATGGAAGGACAGCGAACGGTAAAAGCGCAACCATACAAGGAGATTGCTAAATAGTTCAGAGCATAACACGCTAAGACGCAGCGACGCGCACTTAATCAAATCATGCCGGGGTGCTAATGGAATATAACTAAAAATGCCTGAGCCGAGAGAAGCCAGTAAGAGAGCTGAACTACAATTACTTACGTGTCGCAGACGAGTAAATGACAGCTGAGCATTTAGCAAGGGGCAGCTGTGCACTGACCGGATGAGATAAGGAGGGTCGCCAGAAGAGAGCTAAAAAGCTTGAAAGAAGAAAGGACTGCAGACATGAAGAATACAAGCATACCTTAAAGTTATTGCCGGGGTCACACCATATAAGGCTGAAGCACGGCGGTTCGTAGACACACATTTCATGCTAGGATGCTGGGACAATACCACTTTGGACAGAGCCAGTGAAAGCTAGTATGAGAGCTGGACGCTTGCAGGTGAAAAGGTGGGGGACGTTACAACAATTAAGTGATATGAGAACGTCTAGAATGGAGAGCCTAAGGAGCGGCTGTGCGCTGACTCAATGAGTCAAGAAGGAGTGCTAGGAGAAAGCTGAAAAGGTTACATAAAGAAAGGACATTAACCAGGCAGAATGCATGCATACATTAAGTTTGCTGAGGACGTCGCAGCATACGTGTCAGAGACACGCAGATACTAAGTCCTGTTAGGGTACTAAGATTTTACTGCTAAGGTATATTGAGCCGGAAAATGCCAGTGAAAGATCTGGACGCCTACATTAGCAAGTATCACAGACGTTATAGGTAGCAACGGATAAAAGAACATTTAGAAGGGTGAGGCTAAGGCGCCACTGTGCGCAGACCACAGATGTTATGTTTGCTCTGCAGAAGAGAGCTAAGAAATGTTTCAACGAGAAAGGAAAGCAAACGGATGAAGCGCAAGCATACAATAGGGCTGTCAGTTATTTCAGAGCATAAGAGGATAAGACACAGCGACGCGGATAATCAAACCAAGCTGTGGTGCTAATGGCTTATAACTAAGGAAGCCTGAGCCAGGAGCAGTAAAGAGCGTAACTACCATTAATTAGGTGTCAGACGAGTAAGGGACGAATGAACATTTAGCGGGAAGCGAGCAATGGATAATTGAACGTCTAGCAAAGACAGGTTAGGAGCTGCACTGCACAGCCCATCCGAGTTATGTTTGCTCCACGGAAGGAGGCCAGGGAAGGTTTCATGTTGGAAGGACAGTGAACGGAAGGAGGGCAGGCATATAGTACGACTGTTAAATAATTCAGAGCATAACAGGATAAGAAGCTGCGACGCGCTGATAATCAAAACATTCTGGGGTGCTAATGTAATGTAACTAAAGAAGCCTGAGCCGATAGAAGCCAAGGAGAGAGCTGAACTACAATTAATTAGGTGTCGCAGATGAAAAGGTGACAGATGTGCATCTAACAAGGAAGCCTGGGCCGGGAAAAGCCGGTGAGAGAGCTGGACTTCAGTATAACTAGGTGCCATAGACGTAGCGAGTAATAGGTAAATGAACGCCTGGAGTGAAGCGGCTGTGCGCGGTCTAGTTGAGTTATGTTTGCTGGACAGAAGAGAGCTAAGAAAGGTTGCATGATGAAGAGACAGAGAACGGGAGAAGCGCATGCATGCAATATGTTTGCTAAATAATTCAGAGCAGAGGCTAAGACACAGCGACGCGCAGATAATCAAATTATGCTAGGATGCTAAAGGTAGCTGGAGCTGGAGAAAGCCGGTGAGTGAGCTGAAGTACAATTAATTAGATGTTACAGACAAGTAAGTGGCAGCTTGGCATCTATCAAGGAGCGGCAGTGCGCTGACTTGATGAGATAAGGAAGGTCGCCAGAAGAGTGCTAAACAAGGTTGAATGAAGAAAGGAAAGCAGACAGGAAGAATACAAGCATGCGGTAAGTTGACTGAGGGAGTCACATCACGTGAGGAGAGCTAAAAATCGTGAATGAAGAATGGACAGAAAACAGGAAGAATGCACATTAAGGTGGACTGAGCCGGGAAAAGCAGATGAGAAAAGTGATCTACGATATAAGTAAGTGTCTTAGATGTTGCAGTGGTTAATGGTTAAATGAACGTCTAAAAAAGGGGGCTAGGGAATAGCTGTGCGCAGACATCATAAGATAGGAATGATTGCCATAAGAGAGCTAAAAATTTTAGATAAAAGAATTACGAACGGGCGGAGCCCAAGTGTACATTAAGGTTGTTAAATACGTCAGAGCATCAGACTCTAAAGCGCAGCGGTGCGCAGATAATCAAATCCTTTTTGTGTGCTAAGCTAGACCGAGGCAGGAATAACTAGTGAGCGCTGGACTTATATAAATAAATAAATAAATGGTATATTCTCTATAAAACGAGACACACCTCTAAAGGCATGATAAAATATGCATACATGCATAGCTTCTTTGGAATATTAAAACATTTCGTTTTCATGAAAGGAATAAACGAAAAGATGTAGTCCATATGTGCAAGCATATTGTCGGGTAATAGTCAGATCAAGGACCATGATGGCGCTGTGGCGCGCGAAAAACTTTTGCGTCAAGATATAAGTGTGGGGGGGGGGGTAAATTTGCCATGTAGTGATCCATGAGCACAGGAGCCCAAGCAAGGTTTAGTGCAATCAATGACCATTACGAAGCCGAGATGATCTGTACTCCATGAAAGCATTCTTCATATTAAAATCGGTTGCACAGGTTGGATGTAGAAAGCTGAGGAATGCGTCAGTGTGAAATGTATAGCTGTGACTTTATTTTGCGGCGAGTCACATCCGCCACGTCATAGTGTTGTTAAGCAGACATTTGTGGATTTTTATAGGAAGAACGTTTGCCAGGCGATAACTCACCACGTCCTGAAACACTGTCGGAGCTTCCGTTGAACTGTAGTGCTAGTCGGCTATGCGTCGTATAAACCGATTTTGCACTCTATTATTCGCAGTCGGTTGACAGCCAAAATTCTTCGTTGGTTAGCCGAATGGCTTAGTAATGATCCGGCAGTAGTCGTTGAAGCCAGTCAATGATGTAAATGAGTCGCAGAGTCGAATGACAATGATGCAGGTGAGTAACCACATTGTTAACAGAGACCGGCTTTTTCTATTATATTTTCCGGCTAGCAACCCGTGTTTAGCTATCCATACTGGACTTGTCATAAGGACGGTGAGTGCAGTTATTTCTTGTGTCTGAATATGTCCGTAACAGGAAAAAATTCTATTCTCCGCAAAGTGGACTAATACTTCCTTCAAATATAAGTGTAATTGTCTCCATGGCTAAGTGAAAACTCCATGAAAGGTCATCGGAAAAGCCGCTTATACGCGCAATGCTGTCCGTGAAATGACATCAGAAAAGCTCCAGGTGACTGGAGAAACGGCATGTTTGAGGTAGTGGAGGTACTCATGCCAGAATTGTCTGTCTTCGGTTGTGAAACAGTGGATCCACGTAAATAAATTATTCCAGGTGAGTAAATTGTTCTACTGTGAGTACGAGGCGAGCTAAACCCATTTGTTTAGACCCAGTGGTGGTAGCTTCTCCAGAATGGCGGAAAGAGCTCTACTTGGAACGATATGTGGGAAGATGTTACAAATGTTGCGGAAAGTAATGGATAGATGAAGGTCTAAATAGAGCGAATAAGGAGTGGCTGTGAGTAGGTTTGATGAGATAAGAATGATTGTCAGAATAGAGCTAAAAATGTTAGATTAAAGGACATCCAACAAGCGGAGCCTAAGCATACATTAAGGTTGTTAAATACTACACAGAAGTCAGCATTTCCACAAAAAGTTAAAATGTCTAGACAGGATAAGGAATATGACAGGAGAGCTGCTATGAGATACAGATATGTTAGAGTATGGTCTCAGCTGCCTGCTGGCAGTCATGAGGTAAGAAGCAGAACTCCGGGGGGAAATATTTGTAACGGCAGTTGCGGACCAGCATTATTTTTCCTTGGGATTAGGTGAATTCGGATGAGGAAGACGCTTAAATGTGATCAGGTTTATTTTCCCACAGTTGGTCTGCATGTCTGTTAATGCCTAAAAGAGTAGAAACATGACTGTGTACTGTGCATAGATTTTTCATTTTTTGCGCTTTTCCCCTTGCGTTTTTCTATGCGTCTTGTACATCCGCTTTAATTGACCGTTTTTCATATACACAAATCTCGACCTCGAACGGCGCGTTCTGCTTTCCTGCGGCGGCGCGTTGCGATTGTTTTCTGTGTGTTTTGGAAGTCTGAGCTACGCAGAACTGACAATGGAATAACGTATCAGGGAGTGTGCTATATCAGAGGTTATTTCAACCGTCACTACTGAAGGTCAGCGTGTTGATACATTGATGTGACACTAATCCTTTCCTTCCGGTGCGATGGCTTGAGACTAGTTTTCACTCCACTACATATTTGGTGACCCCAGTTTTTCTATTTTCCTACTGGAAAAATTTTCAGCTTGCATAAGATCGTCCAGTACCGCTCCCCACACTGACTTCCGAAAATTCTGTTGGTTTTTCCTTACCGACTTTTGACATTAACAATTCACACGTCTGGTTTTTACAGTTAGAAGCTCTGTTCCGTTGCTGTGAAATCACTTCTCAACGTTTTATGCTTTCCTGCGCCGCTGCTCATCTTCTCATGCACATAGCCGCCGATGTGGCTGACCTGCTCGACCCTGTTCCTACCGATTCGCCCTACGATAAGCTTAAGACTGCCGTTTTGAAACGCCTTACAGTTTCTGATGAGACCAGAGTTCATCAACTTCTCTCCGGATTTGAACTGGGTGCTCGTTCACCATCAAAGCTTCTCCGTTATATGCGCTGTCTCGTAGGTTCTTCTAAAATCGATGACAGCGTCTTACGTAAACTGTGGCTAAAAGGTCTTCCACCCAACCCTACGGCGCATCCCGCTCTATCCGCTGACGATTTGTCAGTTGATAAACTAGAAGCAACGGCCAACCAAGTTTAGGAGTGTTTCGTTCAACGCCCAGTTTGGCACGCTGTTGTCACCCCACCGCAGACTTCCTCGTCATCACATCCCATTGAATCCATTTGTCAGAGACTGTCCATACTCGAACTCGCCGTTAAGAGACGACGACACCCTCGCAGTCGAAGTTTTAGATCAACTTCGAGAAGCAGAAAGAGACAAGTTAGGAACACTGGACAGCATATTTGCCATTATCATCGACGTTTTGGGGTGCCGCTAAAATTTGTCGTTCTGGTTGCTCGCATCCGAAAGCTTTCCACAAGACTCAACAGGGAAATGCCCCAGCCAGCCAGTAATGGCGACGTATTTGGCTGGCCGATCATCTAGTCGTCTGCTTTTTGTCCGTGCTTCCATAACCAACCATTCCTTCTTGGTTGACACTGGAGCCGATGTCAGCGTTCTGCCTAATTGAATGGAAAAACGCTACCGCATTCCAACAGGACCTACTCTCCAGACGGCTAATAACACGATAACCTAGACCTACGGCCAGAAATTGCTTACTCTCGATCATGGTCTTGGACGAACATTTTCTTTCGTTTTCCTGGTCGCAATCGTACAACGCTCCATCATCGGTGTCGATTTCCTTACCCAATTTGG
The DNA here is from genome assembly GCA_944474145.2 of Dicrocoelium dendriticum. Classification (NCBI taxonomy): domain Eukaryota; kingdom Metazoa; phylum Platyhelminthes; class Trematoda; order Plagiorchiida; family Dicrocoeliidae; genus Dicrocoelium; species Dicrocoelium dendriticum. The sequence goes on along the minus strand of OX104066.1, from coordinate 88,259,199 downwards.
TCTTATTGCCGACTTACGTAACAGGGAACTTCATGATAATATCACCTCCCTCACCACTCCGGGCAGAGACCCTTCGATCTGCTCTAACGGACTTCGCATGACTCCAACTACTAACACTGTTTTCATCGAATTACTCCAACAGTTCCCCGCGTTGTACCTGCCGTCCAATAATTATCCCGCACCTGCACACGAGATTCTGCACCACATCATTACTCTTGGACCAACGGTCACGTCTCGACCTCGCCGACTACCACCCGATAAACTCGCCAACGCCATAGCCGAGTTTAAGCGCATGCTCCGTCTTGGTATCGTCCGGCCTTCTAATAGCCCATGGTCTTCAACTTTACACATAGCCCCCAAGGGGTCTCGTGGAGATTGGCGACGTTGTGGTGCTTACCGTCAGCTTAATAATGCCATTGTCCCTGGCAGGTATCCGGTGCCACATATTCATGACTTTTCTGTTGGCCTAGATGGCAAAGCAATTTTCCCTAAGATTGACTTTGCTGGGCATGTTACCGAATTCCTGTCGCCCCTGACAACATTCCCAAAACAACTGTAACCATACCCATCGGTCTTTTTGAATTAGTCCGTATGCCTTTTGAATTACGAAACGCCGCACAAACGTTTCAGCGATTAATTAACCAGGTTCTCTGAGGACTTGATTTTGTATGGGTTTATATCAATGACATTCTCGTGGACGGCTCTGACCACGAAGAACATCTCCTTTATCTTCGCTAACTCTTTGAGCGTTTTGAGCATTGTGGCGTTACCATCAACGTGGACAAATGTGTCTTTTGCCAGTCCAGTGTTGACGTTCTCGATCATCGAATCATTCGCACCGGAATCAGTCCACTCCCGGAGAAAACAAAAGCTAGCACAGAGTATCCGATGCTGCAGTCCTACAATAGTCTGTGCCGTTTCCTCGGTATGGTGAATTATTACGGCCGCTTCATACCTGATTGCTCTAAACTGCTTCACTCTTTAACAGACTTGCTTAAAGGAAAGACGCGACGATTCAAACCCAGGGACGAAGCAATAGACGCTTTCGACATGATTAAACATGCCTTGTATAACAATAAGCGTTGAGCCATTTACGGACTGATGCTAGTACACCTCTCCTCCTTAAAATCGATGCGTCACAAACCGCAGTTGAAACCGTTCTGCAACAACTCATCAATGGTCATCCCGAACCACTATCCTTTATTCCCGTAAATTGCAACCCGTACATACTAGGTATAGTACCTTCGGAAGAGAACTTTTGTCATCTTTCTCGCCATTAAACACTTTCGATACCTCATCGAAGGTCATTCATTTACCATTCTAACTGATCACAAGCCACTTGGTTTTGCCTTTTGGGGTTCTTCGGACCGTTTCCCCTTGAAACCAGACAACTTGATTACATATCGCAGTTCTCCACTGACATACATCATATAGACGCCACAGACAATGTGGTAGCCGACGCAATGTTCCGCATTTGAATTCACGAAATTTCGCGTCCGACCTTTGATCTACAGAAAGCTGCTGCTCATCAGGAGGGAGGTACTGAGTTTAGACAAAGGAAATCAAACCCTTCTATCAAACTTACCCATCTGTTGCTTCTTAACTCTGACTCCAAAGTTCATTGTGACATGCCTACAGGTAAGCCCCGACCCTACGTTCCCCAAAGTCAACGCCGAGTCGTTTTCGACCATTTCCACGGGCCCTCGCACTCAGGCATTCGGGCTACTGTTAAGTTGCTCTCAGATCGCTTTGTTTGACCCAATATGCACTCTGTCATCCAACAGTGGGCAAAGCACTGTGTTAGTGTCAGACCAGCAAGATCCATCGCCATACAATCACAGTCCCTGGCACCTTTTCACTACCGGATGCTCGCTTCAAGCATGTCCCTTTGGATATCTTTAGTCCTTTACCACCTTCCAACATTTTTCAATACTTGCTGACATGTGTTGATAGATTTACACGTTGGTCGCATGCAGCGCCATTACGGGACGTTTCTTTTGAAACCGTAGCGCGAAACTTCGTTGAAACGTGGATTCCCTTCTTTGGCACACCTGCTACTACCATGCCAGACAGAGGTCGGCAGTTTGCTTCTTCGTTGTTTCATGACCTTAGTCGTTTGCTCGGCTGTTCTCACCTACGCACCACCACTTACCATCCCGCTGCCAATTGTTTGATCGAACGCTTCCATGGCCAACGGAAAGCTTCGATTACCGCTTCTCAGTCGAGTACTCAATGGTCGGAGACTTTTCCAAATATCCTACTTGGCATAAGTAACATGGTCAAGGAAGACCTAGGCTGTTGCCTTGCTGAGTCAGTTTTTGGTACGCCACTTAGGCTTCCCGAAGAGATGGTGTTGGATTCATGGGTCACTGGAGAAATGGATCCTACCTCCTATGTCACACGCCCGAGACAATTCAGCTCGGTACGCCCAACACCTCCACGAGTCACGCCTCGTAACCCACAGGTCCAGCCAGATCTTCGCGACTGTCACTACGTTCTGGTGCGCACCGGTATTGTTCGTAAACCTCTGACACCACCCTACGATGGTCCTTACAAGGTTATCGACCGCATGGACAAGTATTTTGGGTTAGACCGAAATGTCTGCAAAGGCTCTGTAAGCAGCGATCATTTGAAACCCGCTTACCTTAAACTTCGTCCCTCTCAGCAATCTTCAGATGCATCTGTTCCCGATGATGATCCATCGCCGAGCGCTCCTCCTTATACAGTCTGTGTGTTATCCTAGTGTCTTTTCTTCGCAACCCCATGCAGCCACTCACACACAAACGCACACGTTTTGGCCGTACGTTGGTTCTACCTTCTAAACTTGCCTTTTGCAATCAGTGGTAACTAAATTTCGAGCATCCGCTTGCCCACTCACGCTCTAGGGGGAGTCCCGTAATGTTCTTAGCTCTTTCACTTATTGCGCTTTTCTCATTGCTTTTTTCTATGCGTCATGTACAGTTGTTTTAATTGACCGTTTTTCATATACACAAGTCTCGACCTCGAACGGCGCGTTCTGCTTTCCTGCGGCGGCGCGTTGCGATTGTTTTCTGTAGGTTTGGGAAGCCTGGGCTACGAAGAACTGACAATGGAATATCGTATCAGGGAGTGTGCTATATCAGAGGTTAGTCCAACCGTCACTACTGAAGGTCAGCGTGTTGATACATTTATGTGACACTAATCCTTTCCTTCCGGTGGGGTAGATTGAGACCAGTTTTCACTTCGCTACAAATGACGGTGAGTTGTCTCTTAAGTGCTAAACGGAATTGCTTTACATTATCCGATGACCACACAGTATGTGGAAGCCTATTCCACACATACGCGTATCTGTAGAGATAGAAGTTTGCACGCGTACTACTGTGGGCTTTCGCCAGATTAATGGAGTGCGGCCTATTACGAAGGGGGTACGAAACGTTGGCCGATGATAGGAAGGGCGTTAGTGAGTTCGCAAGAGGATTAGTGCTAAGCTGATATAGGAAGATGAGGTTAGTTTATAGCCTGCCCAGCCATAAAAGCTCTAGCGCGAGTTTGATGCACCGACCGCAAAAGTTGAGAGTAGAGTGGCCCTTTTCTGAGGTTTGGTGAACGATTGTTGAACATTTTCAATGGCTACTCTGTCGCATTTTCTGGAGTTGGTAAACACAATGGAGCAGTATGCTAGCAGAGGTCGGGCGCAGGTTTTGCATAGAGCTAGCCTAGCTTCTTGCAGTTCCAGAGGTTTGAATATGTGGCTTATGAGGGAGCGTGCTTTTGCCGGGCAAAGGCTCACTTGCTCTGCGAAGTTCAGAGAACTGGAGTACTGTACACCTAGGTATCGAACTGTGAGGCTATTGACAAGCGGTGTGCCTTGAAGCGCTACCGCCTTTTGCGGAACGATGCATCGGTATGAGAGGACGTTGCATTTCGACGGTGAGAATACCAGATTCCGTGTTGCACCAAATATCCAGAGCCCTAAGGGCGCTTTGAACCGGGAAAAGACCGGCTTGCATGTTTGATGGGTGAATGGAGAACACCACTTTGATGTCATCGGCAAACAGGTATGACTTGCCATATTGTATTGACTGGAAAACTTCATTGATATATAGCAAGAACAGCAGTAAGCCTAGTACGCTGCCCTGAAAAACGTCACTTGTGGCTGGTTTGGGGAGTGATATAGACTCGTCCACCTTTACTGATTGCGTGCGAGATGAGAGATAAGCTTGGAACCATAAGAGCAGGCGGTTTGAGATTCCGCAGGATGCAAGCTTTACTAGCAATTCTGTGTGTGGTACTCTGTCAAAAGCTTTTCAAATGTCAAGGAAGATTACGACCAATGCTTGTTTAGCATCAATCTGTGCAGCCATATTGTTAAGAAACCCAAATTGGCAAGTCTGACAAGGTTTGGACCGTAAAAATCCATGTTGGTGTCTAGTGATAAGGTTGCGAGTAAGTAGAAAGTTCAGCGTTCTTAACAATTTTTCCATCACTCACGTGGCAATAGGCGTGTGGCTGATGGGGCGGTAGTTTTCTATGTTTCGACGGCTACCTTGTTTATGTCCGGGGATGACTATGGATGCCTCCGTGTTTGGATACCAGCTGAATTGCATTGAGGGTGTAAGTAAGTTAAGAAGCTGAGCAGGAAAGTTTTGGCCGCCGAGTATCATCGGTGCTGATGGGAGACCTTCAGGGCCAGGTTGCAGTGACAGCTTGAGTGATCAAATTACTCCAAGTATAGAACGTAGGTCAAAGGTAATTATGTCTAGCGAGTAGTGGGTAAGTTTAGGCACAGCAGTTAGCAAGATCAAGTTGAGGTCAGTGAAGCAATCGCAGAAGTGGCTATTGAGAATCTCAGCTATTCCCTTCGGAGCCCTAATTACGAACTCATCGGAGAGTCTTAGAGGGGCGATGGATTTTGCTGTAAGGTTGATTTTATATTTCAATAGCTGAGTGAAAAACGGTTTTATTGTTGCTGTTGTAGGCAGCGCGCTCTTCAGCTAGCTTAACCATCCCCGGGAGTGCTGCCAGTTGTCTATGACTTTGTTCATGCGAACAAGGATATAGAGATCATGCGTCTTAGAATAGTGGTGACACATTTTCCGGAGCCTCATCAGCACCCTGTTTTGCTGGGATAAACGCTTTATCGGTATTGACCTGTGGCTGCGCATCAGCGGAACGACCACGCCTAGACAGTTGGTGATGTTCTAGAGTTCATGAGTGGCGGTGTCCACACCCTTGGACAAGATAGAGGAGTAGAAGAGTAGAGCGTTTGCGGCATCCACAGTAGTAGATGTTGGGTCACTGGCCGTCTTGGGTAGTGTTATTCCGCGTTTGCCCTTCCTATTGCCACGCACATAGCTGTATAGTAATTTGAGTTTACTAGTAAATTTTGGCACCATTTTCTCCTGCCATTCGCACTTATCACCTCTGATGAGCGAAGTAAACTAGTTTCTGATTGCTTTGTACTTCAGTCAGGTGGTATCACATTGACTTAGCGAAGGTTGCCTCGAGATCTCGTCCCTTTTGTTTACATATTTGCGTGTTCTGCTGCGGCTCCAGGCATTGTTAATGATTGGTAATGACTGGTAATGATACAACCTTCGTTACTGATTGTTTTACCTAGTTAATTTTCTCTTTCAGTTCATTCCCCGCGTCATTCGCTAAACTGTGAGTCTGTAGACCGCGGTCAACGGTCGCCGCTAAATTGTTCAGCTTAAAATAATCTGTAATAGTTCGCCGAGTCCCTTTCTTTAGCAACGATACCAACATAAACAGACAATCAAACGCTACGGTCCAGTAAGGGTTCGTATGCTACTGAAACAAACATCAACTTTTAGCTAGTCAGAATTAAGTTAAGGCGTGATGGTTTGTTTGAACCGCGGTGTCTGGTTGGTCGACGCACAGGGTTCTACAACACTGTGATCTTCATGAACACAAGAAGCTTCGATTTAATTGCTGGCTCATTAGGGGACCTTGATGCTATTGAAGGGACATTAACTTAACCCATTATAACATTTTAAGAGTACCATTATTAAACAGTATAGCGGAGCGCGTTTAACTGAAGGTTATCGCTATCTGCTTACAAGTTCAGAGGCGTATTCCTGACAACGAAGACAAGCCTCAGGTATCTTCTGTGAATCAACAACCACTAGGTAGGTGTAGTCGGTATAATAGCTCGTCGGGAATAAAAAGGGAATTTTCTGTAAGGGTCATACATTTCAAGTAATCTCGACAGTAGAGAGCAACACCGCCAACGCGAGATGGACGATAATTTCGTATGACTGACATCTCACTGAGTTCAGTCTCTGGATCGAGTATGTCGTTTGAAAGCAACTCCTAGTTACTGCTAGGAGCTCCTAATTTGTTGTTTCAGGTTGCTAGCGCTGCTCCGAGCGCCTAGAGTGTTGGTGTAGCAGCATTGTATTTGTTGACGCATTAGGAGCTCGGTTTGCTGGGATGAACTGGTACAAATAGCGCGGGTTTGCCAAACAATTTTAAAACGGTGGTTTGCACGGATGGCTGATCTGAGATAGGTACAACCGAGGCTGGCTTATCTGCATCTTAGGTCTGTACTATTTGAAGCAATGCCTTAACGGCACTTCTGTTGGCCCAAGTTTCCTGTTAGCATGCTGCGCTAGGGTCATCATTTATACCACTTTGGACGTAGTCAAGGAAGCTTTCAAAATTCGGGACCGGCTGCTTTGGTAGTTTGTGGAGATAACTAGAAGGGTGCCGTCAAAAGGTACCAAATTTTGCATGTCGTAGAGCTCTGTGATATACCTCCATTCCTCAAAGTCGTGCTTTTGCCGTTCACCGTTATCGTCATGCTTCAATTCTGGCACACCATGAACCAGTACCAGTTTCTTCCTCCTAGTTTGACATGAAGCACTGGGGTTGGATTAACGCTTCTGCCCTTCTGCTCATCGTCTGTCAGGAAAAATGCGTGCACTGACAGCAGAGTTCACTAGAATGTGGATTACTAGGAGAACAACGTTCAGTTTGAGTGTGTTGTCAAACGTTACTGGAAGTAACCGAGGTTTCCCAGCGTATGAAGATGGTTGATTTCGTGAATGGCTTGTAAGAATAATTGTGTGATTTTTCAGTCCGAGTGTGCAGGTTATTTCAGCCTAGCAGTGTTGCACCTCGGCATGTCTACCTTTTATTGATGCACTAGTGGATTCTAATACCTTTGAAAATACCAATGTCAACGCCTTTTGGTGGAGTAATAATTGTTTGTTCTGCAGTGCCTTATGAGTTTAGTGTTATCGAGTGTGAGTGTCTGGGTTTTCTTCCGTGGACAACAAGTCAAAGCTACAGCTAAATGTTTTTACATGAAACCCTGTTTGTTGCACTATCTGTAGAAGTCATGTGTTGTTATCAAGCTACTGACGGAGGTGATCGTGTACTTTGTGCGTAAATCTGCACGCTTTGTAGCAGTATGTGCGACTTGGGAGACCGTTTAACCGGCCCAATTGCACGGCTATTTCTAGCGATTGGTGTTTGTCTTTCAAGATACGGTGCAGCATTGTTGCTTGAACACTTTTGTCGTTTAACAGGTCGGTGCCTTGGACTATTTAATAAAGTAATCTGCAGCTCAAGTTCTAAGTTGTTACTTCCCAATATTGCGATCTGTTTCTTTTGTACTACCGAAGTCCTACACCTTATCGTAAGCGTCTGAACAACCTTACTTGTGAAACTCCGAAGATAAGTCACAGAACCATAACCTATCTGTCGAGACGCTGTTACCCGTTACGTGTAATGTTTACATTGGCTGCTTCCTAGGAATTGGCACAGAACGAAGACGTGCTTTTTAAGATGTAGACAAACCTTATCCCTGTTTTTCTAAAACCGGCGGTTCGGTGATCCATGTTTAGACACTTAATGCATCCCCTCATTGTTCTGACTAAGTTCCAGCGACCAATAAAATTCAAATATATAACTTTCCGGCATAATTCAGTTCTGCGGTCAATTCCACAAGTCAAATATACTGACGCATTAGACTGCATTAGTGCAGTGTACAGGTCGAAGTAACGACCATTCTCCTTAACAGATAATTTTTGAGAACGCAAATCGTCCTGTTATGCTAGTTTAGGTTCATTTGTTATCTGATCAAATCTAGTACGATCAATGCACCGAACAACCTCCTCGTGGTGTCAGCTGGGTGGTTCGGGTTTACCCCCTTTCAGAAAATAGTTCGGCGGCAGTGTTCCAGGACGTGGTGGGTTTCGCCTGGCAAGCGTTCTCCCTATAAAAAGCCACAAATGTCTGCTTAACAACACTGTGACGTGGCGGTTGTGACTAGCCGCCAAATAAAGTCACTGCCCCGTGGATATTAGGATAACTATATCCAACCCCGGCGGGAGAGCCTATGGTGCGCTGAGGCTGGTGGTGGCTAGATCCTGACAGATGGTCTACCCACTACTGCTACTGTTGCGCCATAGTCTCATGTCCTGGGCGCCTCCACGTGGCGACCGCTGGGTGGGAGTTAGGTTTCGCCCTTCTCCCTGCTAAGATCCAGGACACCAATCCGCATGAGTCAGCTAACTGACCATGTGCTAGACCCGCTGCCTTTCGGGTGTTCATTTAATCGAAGGCTTTGGCTGAGGACCCGAGTCGTTCTCCTGTCAGGATTGGGCGCCCTGGCAGTATCCTAGTCCATCCTCTCCGGAGGTTAGGAAGTGGTCGATGGCCCACTTCCCGTAAAACCTAGCCATGGGAGACAACAGGTTACGGGTGATATTCTCAATGCTCGATTGGCGTAGAGCACGAGTGCCACGCATTGTCTCTGACGGTGGGAGGACACCTCCGGGTGTTCAATGGTTTGCTACTGCCCGCCTCAAGCCAGGCAGCCCCTGGTCAAATTGGTGCAAACCCGCCAAAAACCCACCTGCGTCTGGCCGTGGTCGCAGGTGCGTATCCAATTACGGTCGCAAACATATGATAACTGTTCCAGAACCTCAAAGGCTGCGTGTGACGGCCGTCAAGCAGATCCCAATCTGTCTCTGCAATCACATTCCCGAGCTGGATCTGCTCTCCACTGCCTTGTGGGTCAGGCTATTGAGTCAAAGGCTCCGGGCGGAGTCCCTCAAGCAAACCTCCAAATCACCACTGCCTTGTGGGACAGGCTATTGAGCCAAAGGCTCCGGGTGGAGTCCCTCAAGCAAACCTCCGAAGGACAACGACCACCTCGCGTGCGATTGCCCACCAATGCAATCGTATGCCTGCGCGCAAAGCACTCAGCATCGGGTGCTGGAACGTGCGCACACTATTGGACCGGAACTCCAGCGAGCGCCCGGAGCGACGCACTGCACTGGTCGCAATGGAGCTGGCGCGCTACCACCTCGATATTGCGGCGCTCAGTGAAACTCGGCTCGCTGAGCAAGGTAAGTTACATGAAGCAGGTGCTGGCTACACATTCTACTGGGTGGGGAACGCCGCCTCAGCACCACGTGAACATGGGGTCGGATTTGCAATATCCGATCGCCTGAATGGCCAGCTGGTGGGTGAACCAACGGGCATCAGCGCGCGGCTGATGACTGTTCGCATGCGACTCGGAAGAGGTAAGTTTGCTACTTTTATAAGCACGTACGGTCCGACCATGTGTTATCCTGATGACACGCGTGATCAGTTCTACACTGAGCTATCCTCCGTGATACGGTCTGTGCCGAGGAGCGACCGACTATTTCTGCTGGGTGATTTCAACGCGCGCGTTGGGCGTGATGCATCAGCGTGGACAGATGTTATCGGTGCGCATGGCATTGGTTCAGCGAATGCGAACGGTGACAGGCTGCTCTCGCTGTGTGCCACTCACGGCCTGACGATCACGAACACTCGGTTTGCACTGAGTGCGAGTGATATAGCAACTTGGACGCACCCACGGAGTGGTCACGCTCACCTGCTCGACTATGTCATCGTACGTCAGCGTGATATGCGTGAAGTGCGCATGACACGTGTACTGCGTGGAGCTGAGTGTGGCACTGATCACAAATTGGTTCGGACCAAACTGTACATATATTTTCGTAAATCGATGTATTGTACTCCCGCCGTGAATCGGCGTAAATTTAACATTCTCTCCCTCGGTACTGTGGCGAAACGTACTGAGCTGGAGAAGGCGATGGCTGCACGCCTGTGTGGTGATGTGGACTGCATAGCCACAGTGGGCGACCTGTGGCACCACATTCGCGACCAGGTGACAGCTGCTGCGGAGGAGACCATCGGGCGCGCAAATTGTAAGCGGCCTGATTGGTTTGATGACAACAATGTGACGATTGACGCATTGGTGTCAGAGAAGAATGCAGCATTTGCTGCACATGTGGCAGACCCCAGTGACTTAGGGGAAGAGTAGTCAGTTTCGCAAACTTCGACGGCGACTGACCCGAGAGCTCCGTCGCATTAAAAATGCATGGTGGACGGAGAAGGCGAAGCAGATGGAATGCTACGCCGAACGCCGTCAACACAAGGAATTCTTTGACTCCTTGAAGGCGGTGTATGGACCGAGATTGGAGCCGCTGAGGACACTGATCGATGGTAGTTCAGGCGCTACCTGCACACAGACTGCAGACATAATGCAGGTCTGGCGGAAACACTTTGACTGTCTCTTGAAACAACCGTTCAGAGATCGACTGGCCTACATTGAATGGCCTGAAGCAGCACGATGTGAAGGCGGATCTGGCGGATACGCCGAGACTGGATGAGACGCAGAGAGCACTTGCTCAGCTGCGAAACGGCAAATGTGCCGGGGGTGACGGGATCCCACCTGAAGTATTGAAACACGGTGGACCCGCGTTGTTGACTGCGCTGCACCACTTGGTGCAACGCGTGTGGATTGAGGAGGAGGTGCCTGCTGAGCTGAAGGATGCCCTTGTGCTACCACTGTACAAGGGCAAAGGTAGCAAGCAATGTTGCACGAATTATCGTGGCATCAACTTGCTGAGTTGTGTGGGCAAGGTGATTGCCCGAATCCTGCTCAATCGCCTCGTGAGTCAGATTGTGGAACCAAACGTGGCGGAAGAGCAATGTGGATTCCGTTCGGGTCGCAGCACTATAGATATGGTGTTTGCGGCTCGTCAGTTGCAAGAGAAGTGCAGAGAACGACACCAGCCATTGTACTCGCTTTTTGTTGATTTCACCAAGGCATTTGATACGGTGAACCGCGAGGCACTGTGGCTGGTGTTGGGTAAGTTTGGTTGTCCGAGTAAGTTTGTAAGTTTAATTGAATGTCTGCAGCTGAATGGACAAACCTCGGATAACTTTGTAGTTGCCTGGTGTGAAGCAAGGCTGTGTCTTAGCTCCTGCCCTGTTTAATATATATCTTCATGCAATGATGTCTTGTGCTTTTGATGCGGCTTGTGCTTACGGTGTTCGTGTGGAGCACCGTATTGATGGTGGGTTGCTGAACATCCGTCGTTTCGGTGCGAGAACTTTAGTCTGTGAGACAACTATCCGTATGTTGCTGTTTGCTGACGACTGTGCGTTGTTTTCACACAGCGCGGATGAGTTGCAGCACATGACTAGTGCTCTGGCTTCGACAGCGGCCAAATTCGGGCTCACCATCAACACAAGCAAAACTGTCTGTCCTTTCAGCCTTCACCGGAGGTGCAATCTTCAATATTGCCGCAAATCAGCATTGGTGCTGAAGTGTTGGAAACCACCTCCCGCTTCTGCTACCTTGGGAGTGTGATGTCGACTGATCAGCAGATACACGTTGAGTTGCGTAATCGCGTGTCGAAGGCGGCAGCGGCATTCGGGAAGCTTGAGTACCGAGTGTGGAACAACCATCAGCTTAGCATTGGCACGAGCTGATGGTGTACAAATCCATGGTACTGTCCGTTCTTCTATACGGCAGTGAAACGTGGACGATGTACCGTCGGGATGTGCGATATCTCGAGCGGTTCCATCAGCAGTGTCTGCGACGAATTTTGCGGATCGGCTGGGGCGCCAGAGTTGCAGACACGGAAGTTTTGCGCCGAAGTGGAATGTATGCAGTGGACGGCATACTTTTACTGCGACACCTGAGATGGCTCGGTCATGTGAGCCGTATGGATTCGACGCGAATACCGAAACAACTTTTGTACGGTCAGCTGAGCATAGGGAAGCGGCACGTGGGGAAACCAAAGTTACGTTACCAGGACATGATTAAAGTGAGCCTCACACGTTCTAATCTTGATTGCAGATCATGGGAATCGAAGGCGGTTGATCGTGGTGCATGGCGCGATCTAATCACGAAGGCAGTTGCTGAAGTGCGGGAGAAAGCCCTCATGCATGCAGAGAAGAAGCGGCAAGTGCGGAAGCGGCAAGCACCAATGAATTGTACTCCATCGACATCGAGCGCATTGTGCTGTAAAACATGCGGTCGCGAGTGCCTTAGTCAGGCAGACCTAGTGAGCCATGAGAGAGGTCACTCGGGACCACTGCCGAAGCGACGACGGGTCCCGCAGTGAACGTAGGCAGCACCGGCGCAGCGTTTGTAGGCACGCTGAATTCGATTTACTAACCGCATGCTTGCATGCTAAGTCTCTTTATTTCAGGTGGTGGGTTTTCGGTTCTCTCCTAATGCCTTTCTTTCTCATATAAATGTCTAGTGGGCCATGAGCTGTGCCATTTGGGACCACTACAGAAGCGACGACGGGTCCTGCAGAGAATTACGGCGAACCGGCGCAGCGTTTGTAGGCACGCTGAATTCGATTTACTAACCGCGTGCTTGCATGCTAAGTCTCTTTATTTCAGGTGGTGGATTTACAGTTTTTACTTTAATGCTTTTTTTCTCATATAAATATCTCCCTGTACTCTATTCCATTAACTTGCACACATCGCCTAAGCCAATTGCATTTGATTTCCATAATATTTTTGTGTTCGTGGCATTCCGTGAACTATATTTCCTGACCTCGTGCACTTAGCTAGGATCTGTTTGTAAACAGTTTATTACATATGCTATTTAATTAAGGTTTATATCACCGTTTCCTTATGCATTAATCGAGTTTTTCTCTTTTTCAGTCTCTCTCTCTCTCAAGTGTTTGGCTGTTGTTTGATATCCCCGGTGTGGATGCGCTTGATGTGCATGTTGACAAGGTGCCTACCTGTCTATTACCCACTACCTCGTCCATACTGGCTCTAGGAGACAGTTGGTCGTTGCTGGAGGGGACAGGGTGCACGGTTCTTGTGGCCGTGTTAGGATCAAAGAGTGGTTCCATGCAGTCAGTGTGGAGCGGATCACGGTCCAGCCACCGCCTTGTGTGCGCTTGATTCCCAAATACAGTGTGCTTGTGTTTGCCTGTGAAGGAGTGTGGGCCGGCTCCGTTGATGAAACGTGGTTCCCATCCGCATGCCTCCCTGTCTTATTCCTTCGGGTTTACACTGGATATGGGGTGTGTGGTTGGAGCTGTGGGTGGTGCAGCGCAAGCCATCCATGGTCCCTCTGTAGGCGCAGGCGTCCTGTGGCTTGCCACAGTGGCAGGCAATTCCGAAACCGGATGCCGCCAACCATATCCAACCCACGGACACCAAACCCCTACTCGCATATTGATGACGAGATCAAACATTGAAGATTGGAGCAGCACTACTACAAGCAAAAAATACACAGCTACACACACATACATACACAATGACAAATATACATACCTCCTACACAAACACAATCTTCTATGGCAAACATATCGGATTTTTGCACATTCTTGCTCATGCATCGTGATGTCAAAATGATCATGCCTGTAAAGGCGTGCCTCACCTTGTTGAGAATAAAAGATTTATTTATTTATTTATCCAGCGTGGATAGTTGGACACGATGTCTTCACGATCCCAAAAATTATATATAAGCTGAAAACCCAAACACTAGAAACTTTGAAACTGCTCACATGGACACTCAACAAGACGACTATTAGTGCCTCTCCCATTCTCAACCGGCCTCAGTGATTATGGCGGCCCTGACCAAGGTATCGGTTCAGCCAACAGAATAAATTGGAAGTCATTTGACTGCGAATAACCGTGTGTGCAATCATCCTTCAAGCTGCTTTGTCCGTTCTACATCAGGGTTCAAAATGCTTTACTGCACGGTTCCAGGAGGTGGTAAGTTTTCGCCCGGCAAGCGTTCCCCACATGAAAAGCCGCAAATGCCTGTTTATCAACACTGTGACGTGGCGGATGTGACTCGCCACTGAATATAGTCACTGACCACAAAAACCTACCGGCAAGTCGACCAATGTCATATTTCAAACTTTTCTTGAGAGGTGCAACCATAAGATACTCTCAGTCTAAGTCCGCCGTTTCACCGCAATTATAGTGTCTTGACTGCTTGCACAACGCAGAGGTGAACCCAAGGTATCGTTGCAAAAATGACTGCTTGTAAATTACCATCATGCCTGATTTCGTGTGTTTCGATAAATTCGAAAATAAACTATAATTTTTATTTAGTCAAACTAACTACTTCTCCTTCTTAAAGCATAAAATGGACCATTCTTTCTCAGAGCAGTGAGAAGACATATGTTGCGATATGTTAACATTTCGATTGTTCTCATCAGTCGCAAACACAATACAAGCGGGATTTATGGACAGTTATATACAGGGGAAAAGGTTGGTACACCACTCAAAATGTTAAAATCAAGACCACGGTAACTTAATTGATTGTCTCAATAGTTTCTGTGCACACAACACAGGTTGATAAGTCCTAATTAGCAAGGCCTCACCAATTACCAAGATTGGCGGATTGTTGTTACGTAACAACACCTGATAGACGATGCGGGACTCCTGTTCATCCTCGGATCAACTCCGTTTTGTTGCGTCATCAGTTGCTCCAACCACCTTGGCATATGTTCAGCTACCCTCTGAGCTAACTGACGGCCAGCCCTGCCTATGTAAATGTCACCGCAACCGCCCGTGAACTGGTAAACGACGTGAGAGGCCGAACTGACTGATGAGTTGCTCTGACGGTCATGAAGAACAATGCTTCGCGTTGTATGTATAATTCGCAACTGGGCGGTTGCGTAGGTGCGCGTACGAGCGGACCGGAGTTTATGTCCGATATCATTTGATACGTGGTCTCCTTTGAACGGCAAGAACAAGTAAACATTCTTTTTCTCTGCGGTTATCACCGGTATTTTCTCCTTGGGAGGCCTGCTGTGGATCTGAACGAACTTCGCAGGATACCCATTCGACACCAAGGTTTTGAACAAAAATTCTTCTTCAGCTTGCAACATTTCTGGGCTGCATATTCGTCTGGCTCTGTAGAAAAGCGTTTTCACTAGGCCACGTTTGGATGCGACCGGGGCAAAGCTGGAAAAGTGGAGGTACTGCCCGCTCCAAGTTGCCTTGCGATGAACCGTGCGCTGAAGTGTACCAGTAGTCCGTCTCTTAATGAGTATATCCAAAAATGGCAGACTATCATGTTGCTCCAACTCATGGGACCCCGTATCAAATGATATCGGACATAAACTCCGGTCCGCTCGTACGCGCACCTACGCAACCGCCCAGTTGCGAATTATACATACAACGCGAGGCATTGTTCTTCATGACCGTCAGAGCAACTCATCAGTCAGTTCGGCCTCTCACGTCGTTTACCAGTTCACGGGCGGTTGCGGTGACATTTACATAGGCAGGGCTGGCCGTCAGTTAGCTCAGAGGGTAGCTGAACATATGCCAAGGTGGTTGGAGCAACTGATGACGCAACAAAACGGAGTTGATCCGAGGATGAACAGGAGTCCCGCATCGTCTATCACCATGCATCTCTTGGAAACCCGACATCAGGTGAACCCGGAGACTGCGTTCAAGGTGTTGTTACGTAACAACAATCCGCCAATCTTGGCAATTGGTGAGGCCTTGCTAATTAGGACTTATCAACCTGTGTTGTGTGCACAGAAACTATTGAGACAATCAATTAAGTTACCGTGGTCTTGATTTTAACATTTTGAGTGGTGTGCCAACCTTTTCCCCTGTATATAACTGTCCATAAATCCCGCTTGTATTGTGTTTGCGACTGATGAGAACAATCGAAATGTTAACATATCGCAACATATGTCTTCTCACTGCTCTGACCAAATGGCTGAAGGGGACCCACTCTTTTACC
The DNA here is from genome assembly GCA_944474145.2 of Dicrocoelium dendriticum. Taxonomy (NCBI): domain Eukaryota; kingdom Metazoa; phylum Platyhelminthes; class Trematoda; order Plagiorchiida; family Dicrocoeliidae; genus Dicrocoelium; species Dicrocoelium dendriticum. The sequence continues at coordinate 88,243,169 of OX104066.1, read as the reverse complement.
ATTCTTTCACACCTGGACAGCAAACTGCAGGGTAGAACACAAACTACTTGTTTACTTGGGGCTACAGCATTTAACTCAGCAAAAGATTTTTTGTATTAAAGCTATATAATATTTCTCCAATTACAGCGATAGGCGCGACAAACTGCTATTGTCCTCTGCACTTGGCTTTGCACTAGCAAATAGTCCATCACATTACGCACAGGCCACTACATACCTTTGGCCGAAGAGCTCAAGAAGAATGCCTTTGGCCGGACCATAAGCCTGTTCAGGGGCAGGATTATGCATCTGCTCCTAGCTTACAGTGCGACCCATGCAACAGTGGAAAAATAAAGTAACTGTTGACTACTATCACCAACGTGATGTAGTACGACGTACACTAATTGTTTTACAAACTCCCAATACTTTACTGGATGCCCATCAAAAACTCCAGTTTCACCTTTGTTACGTCCAGTAACGAATGTCACCGTGCCAGATAAAGTGTGGGCTGGTGATGGAGGCCGTTACCGGCGCCACAGTCATCTGCCAGTCTTCCAATAACCTTGTGCAACATCATTTTTATAACCAAATTGAGATAGGATATTTCTAGTAGTATCAAGTGGGCTGATCACCAATATGCAAACCACATGTTCCTATCACGTCGGGTATTTTTAATTTCCACTTTCCAGTAATGCTAGGAAGTGCATCTTATGCCTCGAGAGCTCGCCTTGCTGGGCCCAGGGGTGCTCTGTTATTATAGAAAAGGAGTACTCCTCGTCGTGGTTTTCACCTGATGCTGAAAGTCGGCTGTGTGCTGTGTTTCTTTAATTGATTATTGCTGCAAGAATCTGCTATGTCAATGACCAAATCTTTTGGTTACCCCTGTGGACAGGTTAGTACAAGTACGCAGCGCAGACCCATTTCTTTACTCCTGATTCTGCTTACTACGCATATTTCGGCATGAAACTGGGATGTGAAGTGGGCGAAGCGTATCGTTTGTGTGTCGTGCACTTTTCACCTGAGTCATTGGCTCTAGGGCAAAGGCAAGCAGCTCTTCGCAGTCCCCATGCACGAACGCCGATCCCCAAAGCTGCACTCTTGGCGCACGAGCGTGTGGCATTGATTATCGCAGTGACAGAAAGCCTTTGCTGTCCTTGAACAAATATTGTCCTCTGATCCACGTTTGACTCAGTACGACCCAGTAGTACCAATAATTGTCGACGGTGATGCTTCGCAAAACGATATCGGTGGTGCATTGATGCAGCAGTTCCCTAGTAGATTGTAAAAGGCTGGGTCGCATATTTTTCGCGAGTTAACAGCCGCAGAAAAGTATTACAGTCAAAAATAGAAAGAAGTACTAGCTCTCGTTTCTGCCGTTATAAATTTCATAAGGTGCTACATGGACGCAAATTTACTTTGTACACAGACCATAAACACTAGCTATCTATTTTTGACAGCAACCGAGGACTCCACTGCATATGGCGAACCGATCACAGCATCGGGAAACTACCATAGTAGCATACTAGTTGGATTTCCGTTTAAAAGTACCTTTTTGTTTGGTCATGCCAGCGCATTATCCAGGCTGTCTGCCGACTGCTGGTCCAAGACACCAGATGCAAACATTGTCGTGTCCAACAATACCTTAGATCCCGAGATTAGACATGTATTTCAAACATCCACACGTCAACTATCCGTAACAGCAGTCGCAGTCTGAGTAAAAACTGCAAACGATCCCGTGTTACAATGTATTATTGGGTACCTTAGCGCTGGTTGGCCTGCACGACCCTAGGACATCTACGATGAGCATCATTGTAAAAGGAAGTTTGCCTTAAGCTCCAATGATGGTTGCTTGAAGTTAGCTAGCCGAGTAGTGATTCCCAAAATTCTACAGAAGTAGGTTTCCAGTCAGTCCCTCGAAGGTCACCCGGGAATCGGTTGTATGAAATCCACAGGCAGCTATGCCTATTGGACACTCGTGGACCAGGATATAGAAATATTGTCCGTTCCTGTAACAGCTGTAATATGGCAGCAAAACTACCTGCCATATGTTTGCTTCCTTCTTAGAAAACCCCATGTGGACCATAGCCTCGCATTCATGTTAATTTTGACGGACCTCTGAAGTGTTACCACTATCTGGAAATTGTCCATACTTACGCAAGTTGATCCACTGTTTTCAAATTGGATACGCAAATCTTTCACTGTTACTTTACACGAAGCATTTCAATCTCAGTATTCGGCGTTCCCGAAACGATTGCTTTGAAAATGGTTCCTGCTGCAGAACGCAGTACATCAGGGACAAGCGATTTTGAGGTAAAGACCGCTCAGGGAAAAGTACAGCACGTTTGGCAAGCCATAATCTTCGATCTAAGTTACGCGTTCACGTCCATAACTAAAGACCCTGCTGAGGCTATGAGGTGTTTCTTTTGACTCAGTCATACAACCGATGAGTAACTCACATGGATGTCGTTCAGTACATGTCTAGCAAGCAAATCAGTTACACCCGTTGACCATTGGCTATCTGGCTCACTCGGTTGACCTACCCGTTCACTCTGGTATGGCATTCCAATCACATCCTCCTTTTTTCTTGTTATTGCGCTACCATATTGTTATTCACCCTATTCACCTTGCCACACTAAGTCATTTTCGCTGTATCCTTGACCATGCTCTCCTTGCCACACACCATTGAGTAATCCACCCCTAGTCCGCCTTCCTGTCTTTGGTGTCTTCTCAAAGGCACTCGATTTCTTCTGAGCGTTCACTCTCCAATATTCATTTCGTATAACCCTGCACCGAGCCTCGCAATCACTACACCGTTTTTCTAAAGCTCTTGCGCAGGCTGAACCCACTCTTCTTTCCCCACTGTTAGTTCAGGCTCTCTCCCTGCACTGCGATAGTATTACCTTGTTTAGGTTATTATTTAGCTTTGCAGGTTATTCTGTAATCTCTTATGATGTGGCTAACCTGGGCGAAAAATATTTGGCAGATGCTGGGAGCAGCGTTTTAGTCCTTCGACTGTATAGACGCTGCACTGGACTCAAGTCGATGTCCGTTGAAGGAGTGTTGCAATTCTCCAGTAGCATAAGGCACGGGTCTTTGCCAGTGGCTCTTGCCTTCGGTACCCATCGTTTGGCCTGTTTTACTGCTGACCGTACCTTTCCATTCGTTTGGCTTTGATATGGGTTGGTTTTCTGGTGCATAAATTCTCACTCGGTTGTAAACGCCTAGAAAGTGGCTCTAAGAAACTGAGGACTATTGTCAGAAACTAGCTCTTCCGGTATTCCGTGCCGCGCGATTTGACACCTGAGCTTGTTGATTACTGCTTCTGCGGTGCTAGTGGAGACTAACTCGATATCAATCTAATCACTATTATAACCCACCGTGAGTGAGTAATCTTTCACGTTATCACAAAATAAATCCATTGCCACCTCCTTCCAAGGTTGATCAGGGTTAGCATGCAGCAGTATTTGTACCCCCGTCTGCCGGATTTCGTGTGAGGCGCGTCTCACAAACTGACACTTGATCACTGCTTTGACCCGTCATTCCTGGGCAAAAGGGCAATCTACTTGGTCGGCTAATTGTATATTTGGCACCCAAGTGAGCGCTATGAAAGTATTTCAAACTTTTTCCTCGGAGCGATAACTGAATCAGAATACGGCTTCCCATGAACAGCAAACCATCATAGTCCGAGAGTTTATCCCGAAAACTGAAGCAGGGCGTTTTCCTTCTTCAGCAGCTACTTCTTTGTTTCTGTCTAACTGTTTATAACAACCCCTCACAAACTCGAATACGTCGCCTTTTCCTCTGTGTGGCGCTCAATATCTTGGAACATATTTGGAACCGATCGGGAAGACATCATTTCAGAAAACTTGGTAAACGACCGGTTAATGTATTTATGAATTACATTAACCGGTCGTTTACCAAGTTTTCTGAACTGTGTGGCGCTCTTTTTATTCAGGCGATATGCCGTCACTGCCAAATGTTGTACTAGGTTCACTGCCTCGATCACATTTGGATTATGCTCAGTCACCTATAGACGAGCTTTTGCTGACGTGTCGGCAATGAACATCTGCGCACCAGGCTTGTACACACTATCCACGTCGTACCTTTGAAGGCTGGCTAGCCGAACAACCTCCTTGTGGTGCCAGCTGGGTGGTTCGGGTTTAACACGTTCCAGCAAATATTTCGGCGGCAGTGTTCCAGGACGTTGTGGGTTTTCGCCCGGCAAGCGTTCTCCCTATAAAAGGCCACAAATGTCTGCTTATCAACACTGTGACGTCGCGGATGTGACTCTCCACAAAATAAAGTCTACTGGCCCGTGGACATCCGGAAAATGGTATCCAACTCACGGACAACAATCGCTTATTCTCACATTCCTACCGATAACAAACAGTCAAAAATTCTGCGGCACATTCAAAAATACAAGCTGCATTCATAGACAATTACATACATGTACACCCATAGACTTACATTCCCTGTTATGCCAAACATGTAGTCTTTGTACATTTT